>JAMJFZ010004061.1:8600000-9345000 GCA_026225945.1 Cricetomys ansorgei
GACTGACCTGCAGCCATCACAGTTTTTAAATGCACCAGAATGGCTGAGACAGCTCAGGGTTCAGAAGGTAAAGGCACTTGCACCAAGCTTGACAACCTGAGTTTGATTCTTGGGCCCCCATAAGAGGGCTGTGGGGTTGGGGTGGGGGTAGGGACACGACAGATTCCTGCAACTGGTCCTCCGACCAAAAATTATTAACACACGAAATTTAGGACTGGGACATGGCTGGTTGGAACACTGGTGCCTTAGATCCTGTTGTAGCCACCGAGCATGAGACCAGAAACAAGCCATGGAGTTTAAAATCTGTCTGTTTGAACTGCTTGATAAGATTTGGCCTATCATTGTATACCAACAAGAAGGACGTGTGGTAATACTTTAGAAACCCGCTCTATGGGCACACTACCCTGATACACACACCATTTGATGGGTCATTAAGATGTTTTAGCAACTGTGAGGAAAGCAAACAGAACCAGCCCTGGGTTCTGTCTTCAGGACTTTCCTTGGTTGCAGGTCATGTAATCCAGAGCCCAAGTAGATATCTCAGCCACAGACACCCCAGACACATGGACCAGTAATGCCACAACTTCAAGGCCAGAAGCCAGAAGAAGCAGGGTCACTAGACCAGAGGGGTTTTTTGTTTTTTCTGGGTTTTGTTTTTGTTTTTGTTTTGTTTTGTTTTGGGGGGGCGAGGTTGTCCTATGCTATTAAGAGGGTTAAACCCAAACAAGGTCCAGGCCAGGAGGGGTGGCACATATCTAAAAGTTTGAAGCAAGCCTGGTCCATGCCAGTTGGGGCACAGTGAGCCCTGTCTCAAAAACAAAACAACAGCAACAAAGGCAACTAGGGGTGTGGGTTGGGCAGTGAAGAGGAGCTGGTGTGATAAGGAGCTGGGTCACAGTGCGGGGATTATGCATAATATCAACATAGAATACAGAAAGCCAGGAGAAAGGTATTTGAGGAAATATGTATGTTTAACTTGATTTAAGCATTTGACAAACTAAATATGTTTCGGAGCATTATGTAATATATGCAACTGTTATGATTACTATATCGGATAAATTAAATTAAGAAATTAAGGAATCTTAATAGTTAATAAAAACACACCAATGAGAATAAAAGATACAAGATCTAGACAGGCACTTGGACAAAGAATATATTCAAAAAGCTGATGAGCCTTTGAAAACGACCTTGAGTCTCTAGTTATTTGAGATAACCTAACCCTTGCCAGAACGGCTTAAACTTTAAAACTTATGATGTTCGCGAGGCTGTTGAGAAGTTGCAAGCTTCATATGCTATCAGAATAAATAGAGTTCTGTTCAGCAGTGTGGAAAGCTGCTAAGAACCAACTAAAGCTGAGTCTGTGACTACCCTATGCCCCAGCAATTCTACTCATGGGTGCTTACACAATAGAAATGTGTGCAGAAAGACAGGTGCTTCAGTGCTCAGAACAAGCACTGCTTTGTGACAGCCAAAAGCAGGAAGTTTGTCATGCAAGAGACCCTGGCAGAACAGAATTAGTACCAGCATATGAAGCATCCTTCATCTGAAACGCTCCCCACCAGACTGATGTGGGAGTTCAATTGCTTCAGATTTGAGAATACTTGCCTATGTGTGTGTGTTTTGGCTGGACATCTCAGGGACAGAACTCCAGTGTCCATTTGCTTCACACACACGCAGCATGAAAGTCATTTCACGATGTATGTTGTTGTGTTTTCTGTTTGATTGGCACACATGAGCTCAAGTGTGCTGGGTGCAGGGGCTACAGACTTCAGGCATTTCAGATTTTAGTCAGGAATGTCCAGCGAGAGCAAAGGAGTTGACAATTGTAACCCTGGCAAAATCTCATGCACAGACACGGCATAAATATTATCAGACGTGCAGTCCCCATCTTGTGTGCTTGGGTATACAATGAAGCTCAAAAGGAACCTAGGTTTCAAGTCAAGTCAAAGGTGTGGCGGTACACATCTGTAATTCCAGCACTGCCTTAAAACACAGAGGGAAAATTGTGAGAATGTTGACTACCTCAGGGTAAGGGGGTCGAGGGAACAGAGCTCAAGAGGTTCTGGGTGTTCTGTTTCTTAAATCACATGTTCATCACCTGTGTTTGGGAAAATTCACTTTTATTTTGTGCATTTCTGTATTGGAATCAAAAGATCCTGAGAACTAGGAAGAGAGCTGGGGAGGCAGAGCTGCTGGGTCTGGGAATGTTCTGGGGGTGGAAGGGTGGGTTGCAGGGATGAGGACAGCCAGCTTTCTTCTATTCCATCTCCTAGAGACATTACCCAGTGCTCTCCCTAAGGTCACCTACACCACCTCTCCTCCCACCGCCTCAGCTGAATGGGCAAGTACAGCTTCCCCCTCAAGAAAAGGTCTAAGAGTCCTAGAAAGTGACATCCATGGGGCAGGAAGGGAGCCGTTCCCATCACTCTCCAATCTCCCACTTCATTCACATATGTTGTTAGGAGGAAATGCCCTTCAAGCTAGTGTTTCTTGCAGCACAGCCCTAACTGAGCACTCAGCCGACCAAGTGGAGGAAGAGGCCTGCCCAGAAGGGAAGGACCAGCCCATCAGAATAACAAGTGACCAGAGATGCTGGCCACTAGTCCCAAACCAGCTTGAGGTTTTCAGTTTATAGTCTGTGGGTTTCGACACAGCACAGGAGGCATAGGACCCACACTACAAATCTTTTGCTATTGCTAAGAATCAAGTTCATTAGGGCTGGGGTAATATGGGGAGGCCCACAGAGGGAAGTCCAACCTAAAGAATAAGATTCCAAAACCTTAGCAGGAAGGAGAAGGGTGATGTCTGCCCCTACTTGTTTCCTTACAAAAACTGCTATCTTGGGTAAATAAACCCTGATAAATGACAAGCCAGATTTTCCCAAGGCCTAGATTATCCTCAGGCTGTGTTTTGGTGGGTGGTCCTCTCTCAGCAGTTGGAGTAATCCGGAATGATCCCGGCGATTGGAAGGGAGCAAGCCTGTATTGGAGCCAAGAAGTGATTTCCCCTGCAGTAGTTCCCCAGCTCTGTGAAATAAAAGAGGTTGGATATACCTGTAATGGACATGGCTGGTGGCTATCAGTACTGATGAGGACTGAGGTTTTTATTCTTTGTTTTAAAAGGAAGATACAACTGGATGAATATAGAAAAAGAAAAATAATGAAAGCTGAGTATATAAGGTGCTTAGACATCCAAGGAGGATGGGCCTTCCGTCTGATTGGGATGCCTAGGAAACAGGGCAGAGCTGCAGAGGTCCAGCCTGAAAATTTTAGTAGGACTTATCACCTTAAGAAGAAACTGGCCAAGCGGCTGTCCTGGTGGTCACTGGTCACCATGACCAGCCTGCCTTTGTTTGCTAAGGTCATAAAGCAGCCCACTCTGGTTCCAGGAGCTGTTCTCTCCCCAACCAAAGTCACCATAGAGTTAAGGAAAGGGCCATGCTTGAGCTTTCTGAAGTCCATCCTCCTTCGGAGGATAAGCCTGATTTTCCTTTACACAGACTAGCGGCCAGTGCGCTGTTCCCGGGGTTCACGACTAGCTCATAACCCAGGTTCCCCGTGTTTGTGGTTAGAAAACAGACCAGAGGTCCCCTTGTGAGTGACAGTGCACTGCAGTGACCCCATCCAAGTCCCGGAACCTTCACCCCACACGCAGTATCCCCCTCCCACCCTCCAGGACCGCGGAGGCGAGGGGGCAGCGAGTGACCCCGAGCGGAAGGGCCCCAGTCTGGGTCCTAATGCGGGTGGCGTCTCCCTTGACAGGCAGCGTTTGGGGACAACAGCGGGGAAGGGAGATAAGATGACATACCAGAGCAGATTTGGCGCGCGCGCGCTGATACTCCTGGCCCGACAGGAAACTCGGAGCTATTTAAAAGACCCTATCGATTACTTTATCTTCCCCGGAGGAAAGCGTCTTGCCGAGAGACAAAAGATGTCCCCTACCTAAAGATACAAGGCCACACAACGGAGGGTTTGCACAGGCGACCCGCAAGTAGGGCTCTGGGAGCGCTAAGACGCGTTTGCACGCGGCAGAGAGGGACTCTGGGCGCCCCGCGCAGCCAGGCTGAAGGTGGCAGGAGCGAGGGGCGCTGGGGCCACCCCACAGTCACACTAACTGGTGTGCCTCTAGATTCCATCCGTTCTCGTCCCAAGTTTAAACGCTCCTTTTAAAGGGCTTGAATGTCTGCAGCCGTCACACGTACACCCTGAAAGCGTGCCGTGTGACACCGCGTTCGTTAGCCTCCCGGTCCTGCTTTTCGCCAAACCGTGTGCCCGCTGCTCCTTGCTGCGCGCTCTCTGCCGGCGCCGGATCGCTCCAGAAGCCCGGGGTTCGATGGCCCGGAAGTCCCCGGCCTCCCGGGGAGGCTCTGGGTAGATTCTGCTGGAACCCAACCGTCCGCAGTCAGGGACGTGCTCCACTTGGCCACCTACAGGTTCACAATCCGCTCAATCCGTGCGGGTGGGCGCGGCGTTTCCCGAGGGGCACCAGCGTATTAAGCACCTTAAGGTTGGAAGGCAGGGCCTGAGAGGAAGGGATGGTGCGGAGGGAGAACGGGCGGCGGTCCTAGCAAGCTTCGAACGTGCGGCGACCGGCGGCTTCCACCTTGATTCCCGTCCACCGGAGACCGCAGCAGTTCCCGCAGGAGGCAGAGGCTCCGGGGCCGCTGTCTGGGGTCTCAACCGCCGCCATCCGACAGTGGCTCTTCGACTCGGACCACAGCCAGCCGCACCCTTGGAGGCCGCGAAAACCCACGCGTGGCCCGCAGCCGTGCATCACTGGATCCGAGCGCTCGAGCGGAGGGCGTCTGCAGAGCCGCCTCCCGGATCTCCTCGCCGCCCTGCGAGCGTGGGGCGGCTCTAAAAGCACGACTTTCTCCTCGTCGCGACTAGAATCGTTGTCCCACGCCAGTGTCGCCTGATTTTCCAAATTGTCACCTCCTGAGACGAGACCCTGAGGGACCCCCAGACACCTCGGCCTCTGCACGTTGTTGATGCTATAACAGTTTGCAGCCGTCAAGGCAGGTGAAAAACGTTGTTACAGACACTCTGCCAGCCCGAAGCTCTGGAGAAAGAGGACGAAGATAAGGAAACCGACTGCGGAGGTGCGGAGGTCGGAAATCGGCTCCCATCGGATCCACCAAGCCTGTGAGTGACCAAAGAGAAAGTCCGCTTTGGAAACATCCCCGCCAAAAGCTCAAGGAGATTGCGCACAACAAGATAACTAAACAAATTTCAAGTGCAGGCTGAAATATAAAGGAGCCCTCAGAATTTCGAAAAACGTACATCCTACAATTTGACACATTTTCCACGATCATACAAATAAATAAAATCAGCAGAGAATGTACAGCTTCAATTCTGTGACAGACCCAGGAACGACTAAAGGAAGGATTCGTTTAAAAAAAAAAATGTCAGCATTCTCTGTATCACTCGAGGCTTTCCACGATCTTATCCACACGCACAGATGAAGTATACTTATGACCCTGTTAACTGTATTCCAGACTTACTATGTCTCAGAAAAGTGGATCGTAGTCAGCACTTACACAGCATATGCGGCCCCGAGTCTAATGAGGATTAGCACTGGACAGAAAAAAAGTAAATTTTAAATATTTAAATTTAAAAGTCTTGAATAAGGCAACTGGGAGTTGAGAGGCTTGCCATATTAATTGCCCCCCTTCCCACATTTGTTGTTTGGTTTTTACGATGTGGCAATTATTTTTAAAATAATCATTGCCCCCGACTGTTTTATCATGTATTGCTAAGGAAACCAATACAACAGGACAGGTTACAGGCTTTCCCTGCAGGGATAGGATAGGTTGTTCAAGCTCATGAAATTCTTTGGAAAGGGGGCTATTGTTAGCATTTGGCTTTGTTTTCTTTGTGGTTATTTTTTGTCATTTGTTTGTTTTTTCACTCATATGTTTAACACTAAGGAGAAAGGAGGATCAGGGATTTTTTTTTTCCTCATGGTTCTATGTGGTGAGCATATTCCCTGTGGGTGCCTAAGGCAGTCCGGCTTGGGGACACTGAGACCTCGATGCTCCTGTCAGCTGCAGCTCAAACCCGCTCTAGGCAAAGAAGGATCGCTGGGGTGGTTCCCTCCACCTGGGAACCTCTCCTAATGAGAAAGTGGAATCTGAAAGTAGTATACCTAAGGGTTCAAGAGGCACAAAGTCAAGTGGCCTCTGAAGAACCGTGACAGGTAGAAGAATCTGGGACCAGTGTCCACAAAAGTTCCCAGGGACTTCTGTATGAAACATTTCTACTTACCGCTTTTTGTATCTCAGGTTAGGGAAGAGTCTCCGATCTTGTTAGTAAGACTCTAGATCTAGTTGGGGCCCAACAGAGAGGTGCCGACAGCTCCTCACCCACCCACTCACCCAGGGAAGGATGGACAAATAGGTCTAAGCTAGAAGCTACCAAACTCCTCTCCAGGGTGGGGCAGTGCGTGTGTGTGTGTGTGTGTGTGTGTGTGTGTGTGTGTGTGTGTGTCCACATCTTCTCACTCAATTGTGAAAGATCACCACAGCACCCATTCTGAAATATCACCACAACACTGATAGATGTTAGGAGTTGTCTTTAGGTTAACCTGTGCTCCAGTTTCCTTCAGATAGGCTCTTGGGTCCAAAGTCCACTCCAGGGAAAAGCTAAAGGGCAGCTTTGTTAAAGGGCCAGCTGGGATCAGATCCTGCTGGACAAAGGCCACACACACACACACACACACACACACACACTTCTAGGGCCCTGCCCATCTTTTCTGACCCCCCATAGAGAGTTCACTGGACTGTCATTTGAACTCTCTGCCACAAACTGCACCTACTTTTGATTTTTAAAATTCCAGAATGAAACCAGCAGTGGTGGTTTATGCCTTTTATCCCAATACTCAGGAGGCAGAAGCAGGTAGATCTCTGAGTTTGAAGCCAGCCTAGTCTTCAGAGTGAGTTCCAGGACACCAGAGTACATAGAGAAGCCTTGTCTTGAAAAAAAATTAGTAGTAGTAGCAGCAGCATCAGTAGCAGTGGTAGAAGTAATAAACAAAAATTCCAGAATGAGAGGAAAGGCACATAAACTTACATTTTTGACAGATGCTTCCTAGAATTTTGGTCCAGATAGTTCCACAGCTCCAAAAGTAAAAGCAAAACAAAACAAACAAATCCCTGTTCTCCCAAAATTACTAGAGTCCAGTGTGATGATCAGTTCTAGATCCCATTCCCCAGTTTTCTTCCTTCAAAACTTCTTTTAAGATTTTGTTAATCCTTAATAAAAAAAAAAAAACAACCCATAAAGTACAGCACAGGTAGAGTGGTTCACACCTGTTATCCCAGCATTTAGGGGGCAGGGGCTGAAGGATTGCTGTTAGTTTGAGACCAGGCTTAGCTACAGAACACCAAAAAACAAAATGGACAGTGTTAATCAAGAACACATGCAATCTCAGGACTGGGCAGGAGGATCTGGCATTCAAAGCCAGCCTCAAGAACCCCTGTCTCAATAATAGATAGATAGATAGATAGATAGATACTTAGATAGATAGATAGATAGATGATAGATAGATAGATAGATAGATAGATAGGTGCTGTGATTGGTTTCACTAGGTAAAAGATAGTTGCAAACAAGTCTGAAGGCCTGAGCTCTCTAACAAAGAGAGAGCTCACTCCAGCAAATGTCCTCTGACCCTTTCACACATGTAAATGCTAAATCAATAAGTTTTATTATTTATTTAGTCTTTGAGTGTAACTCAGTAGTAGAGGGCTTGCCAGCACACACAGAGCCCTGGAAAGGAAAGAATCTGTATCTTGATTTGATATTTGATGTATCACAAATGCCATATTGATAAATATAAATGCAACTCTTTCTCTCTTACGTCTGGAGTTCTATTGGTATAGCATGATTTTTAACCAGTCCCCCAACATATATATACTGGGTTGTTTTTAAATATTTCCATTCTTTAAAAAAAAAAATTGAAGTGCCATGAAAGCATTTTATTTGCGCATCCGTGTGTATCTGCAAATAGACACTGGAAGTGAAAACATTCCATCAATTAGCTGTGCATTATACATGTTGACAGAACAGGACTGCTCCAGAGAAGCTTTTCAATTTACTCTTCCTCTGAGCTACATGGAAAGGTCACTTGGCAGAGACCATCAGACCTGGGTCTCACACTCAGGCCTCAGGAATGCTAGACAAGCCCTCTTCCATTCACCTATGGTGGGTATGTGGATTTTTTTCTAATTTTGCTCAGTTTTACTATTTGTTGGGAATCTAGGGATGTTAAAGATTATGTATATGTACACACACACACACACACACAGCATTTACCTCTCCGATTTAGTTGACATTTTTTAGCTATTTATTTACTTATTTTCTTTCTTTCTTTCTTTCTTTTTTCCCAGCAAGATTCTACCAGTCTTGGCCAATTTTTCAATTGTTCTGTTGAGTATTTTTCTTACCGATTTACCAGAACTCTTTCTATGTATACTATTAAAATTCATAATTTTGTCATGTATTTCTAGCATTTTCTTCTGGATTATTATTTTTTCTTTGGTTCTATTTATGGTATTTGGGGGCAACATTTTAAATGAAATTTTTTATAGTTTCTCCAGTTTTTATCCTCCTTATTCACCCTCAAAATATACAAACATTTCTAATTATTATTCTTAACATGAATGACACTTAAAAATCATCGCATGTATGTTGCGTGTGAGTTTGGGAGCATGTGTGCTACCATCAGTGTGCTTGTGGCAGTCAGGTGACACGGCGGGTTCCTGAAGATCACACTCAGGCCAGGTTTAATCAGCGAGCACTTTTACCCACCTGGTCACTGTGGGTGAAGGAGTGGAGAAAATCAGGCCGAATGCACAAAAGGAAGTTGATGCTGGAGTCATCTGGAGGCAGGTGGAGGTCCTGATTGCTCTTCCAGAGGTTCTCAACCTGTGGGTCTCTACCCCTTTGGGGGTCAAAAGCCCCTTTCACAGGGGTCGCCTAAGACCACCTGCATATCAGATATTTACATTACAATTCATAACAGTAGCAAATTATAGTTATGAAGTAGCAACAAGAATAATTTTACGTCAGGGGTCAGCACAGCGTGAGAACTGTATTCTCTAAGGAACTGTAAAGGGCCACACACAACCTTAGGAAGGCTGAGAACCTTGACAGGTGGAAAGACATGCACTCCTTAACCAGGCGGATCTGTCGCTCCCTTCTGTGGCTTTCAGTTCTTACTCATGTTGTGCTGACCCCAACCATAAATTTATTTTTGTTGCCACTTCATAACAGTAATTTTGCTACTATTATTAATCTAATGTAAATATCTGGAAAGCAGCACGTGCAGAGTGGGCGTGGGCTGCTTTCTGCCCAGCTCAGCCGGCCACAACGGTGTACCTTGGGAAAATGGAAACCAAAAGCCAGGCTAGCGATCTGGACCAGTATTTTCACGGCTCTGCCTGATGACCTAGAAAGCAGGACTCTTAGCAGACACTGTTTGCACCGTGAGCTCAGTGCAAAATGAAAATCTGCAAACTTGTTTGTTTTTTTTTTAATCAAAAATTGGCATACAGCAAGAACAGAATATTACAGGAAACTCAGTCCCCATCTGGAAAAGGATATGATTAATAATAGGGAGAAGAGAGGAAAGTTTTCCCAGTCTGTGAAGATAGAAGTGAGCTGGAGATTATTCAGAATAACAAAAGGTGAAAACACCCAAATGCCAATCAACTGATGAACTAGTAAACAAAAGATGGCACAGTCACACAACTGAATATTATTTATCTGTTAAGAAAAAAAGAGTACTGATAAATGGCATGGCACGAAGGAACGTGAGAGCTACCAGACACAAAAGGTCACATATTATGTGGTTTTGTTTTGTGAGCCACTCAGGAGAGGCAAATCCATGGAGGTGGAAGTTAGATCAGTGTTGACCGGGCTGAGAAGGGAGGGAGGAGGTTGATGACCGAAGGTTGCAGGTTTCTTTGAGGAGCTGGGGGGGGTGGAGGGTGATAAAAACGTTCTCAAATCTATTGTGGAGTGTGGTGAGTGAATTATATTTCAATAAAGGCTTTACCAAAAAACAGGGAGGAGGAAAGGAAGTATCTATCATCTATCTATCTATCTATCTATCTATCTATCTATCTATCTATCTTTCTTTCTTTCTTTCTTTCTTTCTATCTATGTATCTATCTATCTCTATCTTGTCTCTGTGTCTCTGCCTCTCTCTGAACTTTGTGCAGAATTCTCCTCCAGCGTGACAGTGTGGGGAGACTCCCAGGTCCTCTCCTCTGGGGGCCAGCGTTGGCAAACAGGAAAGTAGCTCCAGCTCTCGAGTCAAGGAGGTAACCCCAATGGCTGCGGGGGCTTCCAGTCTGGATAGCCTTGAGTGCGTCACTCCCTCCCCTGACCTCATTCTTTTAACCAGGTGGCCTGGTAAGAGGATGCACCTCCGAGGAAGCTGGCTAGGGCGGCGGCAAGGAGGGCCGGGAACCTGCAGCCGAGGGCCGACTGGATGCAGAGCGGGGCCGGCCTTGCGGACCCACGGGAAGGAAGCCCGGGCCAGGCCGGGAGGCGGCCGCGCTGCTCATCCATCAGCCGGACGAAGAGCAGAGTCGCGCTCGCGGCCCTCTGTTTGCTTTCTCGCCAATTATTGCCTCGCCGCGGCCCCTTTGTTGATACAGTAGTCCGAAAAAGTGCTAATGTTCATTTATCAGGGGGCCCGCTGGGGACTCCCTAGAGTTGCGATTCTTCCCAAAATATAAACACGGGGCGAGCGTCCCAGACAGAAACCCCCATCTGTTTCCCCGGCGCGGGCCAAGAGAGCGAGGCGTTGTTGAAGATAAAGCTGCGGATAACGCCGCCTGTCTCCAATGGACGTCTCCCCGGCGCATTAATGACATTCCGGGTGATAGTTGCGGCTTATCTTTCAATTAATCATATATACCTTTCGCGGCCGGCGCTGCTGATTGCAGGGAAGGGGGGGGATCCAGGCTCGGGCCGAGCCGATCGCTTTTCAATCAATAATAATTTATTTTCGCAGAATATGCTGGAGCTACCTCGGAATTTGACTAATCCTAAAGCACCAAGTCTTTAAAAGGCAAAGAAATAGACCCGCAGATTTTTGCTGTCTCCTCCTGGCTCCTTTGTCTCTGCCCCACTTGGTTGAAGGTTGTGTCTGGTCCAGTAAGCCGCAGCCAGGTTGAGCCAGCCACCCTTGGGGAGAAAGGCACGCCCCTTCCCAGCTATTGTAACTTCTGCTTAAATAAAAAAATATTATATATAATGTCTATATAATATATATATGTATACACACACACACACACACACACACACACACACACATATTCCTTTGGTATTGACTTGAAGACAGCCAGGACTGAAGCCAAGTTGGACACTGCTCTGGACAGCTCTCTGCGGAAACCCCCACAAGTTACCCCAGTTCTCTTTTGCCTATTTATCTCACTCTGTCGGGCCTCCTCTCCAGAGAGAAAGGCCAGGGCCTTTTCACCAAGGTTGTAGCGGGTGGGAAAGTCACTGATTTTGTTCAAATTAGAAGGGTTTTCTTCCTTTTTCTTGACACCTGACCCACAGATCTGTCAGCTCTGGGAGCCCTTATATCCAAAAACAGGTGATAAATCCTCACCATCTTGATTTGCAAAGGAAATGCCCTCTCTTCTTCAGAATTATCTTCAAAAAAAAAAAAAAAGCAAAACTTAAAACAGGAATCCCGGATGCAGCCTCGATGCCCCACCACCACCACCATTAAATGGTAATATTTCAGGCCTCGGTTCACACTAATCTTTCAAACTGTCATCGCGATCCGCAGGGCCAGCCGATTCACTTAACAGGGCTCCCAGGACCCTTGCCCGAAGCTGTTTTCAGCAAGACATTTAATTGAATCGGATGTGGCTCGTTTGCCAGACGTCACCGCCTGGGTGATAGGCATCCTCTCCAACCCACAGAAACCAATCTTCAAAATCGAGGAGGGTCCCCAGCTAGGTTGGCTCAGAGCAGTAACCGTAACAAGACCAAAAGTCTTCGAAAGGTAATCCCCCCCACCACCACCACCCCACCCCCTCCCGCAGACTGACTAGGGACAAAAGGGAATAAATAGGAAGGTGGGGGAGTGGAGAGACAGAGAGGTCTGGTGTTTTTGATCCTAACATCCTCTGGAAGGCTTAGTCTATGGACAGAGCCAGCAGTTTTAGAGCACTATGTGGTCCCTAGGTTGAGATCTCAGGATAGCTGCTTGAGCCTGGAACTGGGTTTTCTGGTCAGCGCACTTTCCAGTCTGCCTGGAGCAGGACTCTCCTTCTCCCTTGGTTGAAGGAAGACCCAAGGCCATAATGAAGACTGGAGGGATTCAAATCTGGCCTATGCTGGCTTCACTATGGCCCTGACTGGCGCCAACACTCCCCGACGGCCCAGTAGGCCGTACAGCCAGCCACAGCCAGCCGTACAGCCAAAGGGACAGTTCACATTCTGCACAACTTTTCTCCTTTGGGCTTTGGGCCCATGACTTAGGAGTGGCTTGTTTAGCTAATCTTTGACCCTATACCCACCCCTTTTTTTTCTACTCCAAGAGCCTCTTCTGGGGTGGCCAACTAGCCCTCATGTCCTTTGCCTTCCTGCTCAAGCTCATCCAGTGGGAAGCCTTACCTTACCATATGTTCGATGGGGAACAGTTTGCCTGGAGGCCCTGAGCCTCCTTTTTCTGAGATTATAACTGGATAAAGCTCCATTCTGCAGGGTACAGGAGTTTGGGAAGGCCCGTGTGTTCCTTAGATCCAGGCAGTTCTGAGACTCTAAGGACAGAATTTGGGCTCCTTGTGCCTGACGGTTTTCAGACAGAAGCAGGAGGTACTGAAAATGTCTCTCTACCTGCCCTGCTATGTAGAGTGGAAGCCTCCATAGGCCCCCAGGGGTTTGGGGCTAGAAAGGGTCTGGGGATCTTGTTGGTGGCTTCGAAGGCGTGGGAAAGAAACGAAGCAGCTCCTGCCGGACAGACACTCCTGGAGACAGCGCTCATCAGGGAAGCTGTGGCTTAGTCACTAAAGTCAATTCCCCAGTGAGTGGTTCTCTCTGCAGGGGTTCTTATACAACTTAGTCTCCTGCAGGCGGCCACTCCCATCTCATAATTAGCCACTTCACCTTTCCTTTCGGCTTGGCTTGCTCAGAACCCCTTAGGGCCTGCCGGGATCATTGGTTCTATAGGTTAAATTAAATACCTACCCACCCCCAAATTCCTAAATTGGTCTGTTATCACCCCAGAACAACTGTCTCTTTTGTGCTTCTCTTCCTATTCAGGCTATTCTCAGCCAGATAATCGATTTTTTAGTGATAGTCTTGATCCCAGGAAATAACTCCACTCTCAAAGTTTCCCACCCATCTTCACCAGCCCATTCAGTGGTGGGAGTAGAGAGATCTTTATTCAAATCCCATACCCACCTCAACCCTGCACCTAGACCCAGAGCAACAGAGTCAGATATTTTCTTTGAGTGCCTCTCGCTGGGGATTACAAGCTAACTGGGAGCAATCTTCTGCTAGAACAAGAGACTCTTCCAAATGTGTCGCGGCCCCTTTAAAAAAGTTGAGCAGGATTTTTTTTTTTCTCTAACCCAATGTCTATATTAGGTGACACAGAACTGCCCGTCGCTCCTGTCATCGAAGCCCCTGGCCCAATGGCAGGCTGAATCCCCCTGCTCAGGCCTGCTCCCGCCTCTTCTGCCCCTGGTGCTCCCGGCTACCTGCTGCCGCGCCACAGTCAGGGCAGAAAGGCGGGTGCGCGGGCGGGCGGCGGGCACCATGCGGGGAGGCTGTCCCCGGGGGTGGGCAGCGCCACTCTCTGCCGCCCACCTGGCGCTGTGAGACCGGCGCCGCCACCATGTTCCCCAGCCCTGCGCTCACACCCACGCCCTTCTCAGTCAAAGACATCTTGAACCTGGAGCAGCAGCAGCGCAGCCTGGCCGCCGGGGAACTGTCTGCGCGCCTCGAGGCCACCCTGGCGCCCGCCTCCTGCATGCTGGCCGCCTTCAAGCCCGAGGCCTACTCCGGGCCCGAGGCAGCAGCGCCCAGCCTGGCAGAGCTGCGCGCTGATCTGGGCCCTGCGCCTTCGCCCCCCAAGTGCGCTCCTGCCTTCCCAGCCGCCCCCACATTTTACCCGCGTGCCTACGGAGACCCTGACCCGGCCAAGGACCCTCGAGCGGATAAGAAAGGTAAGCAGAACCCCAAGCCGGTCCCCTCTGGATCGCTTTTATGCCCAAACCCCAGGGCCAGGAAACCCTGGAAACCCGGGCCCAGCAGAAGCGAGTCTGAACTGAAGTTCGCGGGGAGTTTGGAGTCTAAAAGATTCCAGGAGGTCCAGTATCTTCTCACCCTCAGCCAATCACAAGTTTAGAGGAAACGCCGAATTTAGAGAGTGAGGGGGGAAAAAGTTATTTTTTTTTTTTTTAATTTTCGGCCTACAAAGCCCCAGTAGCTGGGGCCTTGCTTTTGGATCTGTTACCAAGTTAAATTATCTAACAATCTGCAGTAGAACAAATCCGAGGCTTAAAAATCTCTTTCGGATTTAGAGATATTTTGAGACACTGAGAACTGCTAAACACAAAGTTTAGCCCACGGGTCCTCGGCCATGTGTCACTCTGCCTTTCTGGGCCTTTTTTCTTTGTGCCAGAAGAGAGGAGTCTGGGAACGGGGCCTTGGTTTTGATTCCCGATGCTGTGGACCCCAGAAGTTGGATTTGACTTTGTTTTTCCAGCACAATTTCCAGGCAGGGCCAGGCAGAAATTCCCTTCTGAGAAATGTTAGCATGAAGACGCTGGGGAGTGGAGTGGAGGTTTCAGGAGGTGGCTATAGACCAAGTATCTCCATAAGGGAGGGCGCTCGGCCTGCTCTCAAAAGGGGCACGCTCTGGGGAGACCCAGGTCCAGCTCCGGTCTAAGCAGAGCCAAGCAGAGCTAATAAAGCATTCCCTAGGTTTCTCTAGGAGCAGAGGAGGTCCGGGAACATCTGAGAAGGACTATAATTGATTGCTACGGAATCGGAATCGAATCCAGCAGGGCCAGTGTAGAGGCTTCTATCTTCCCACGGTTACTGGGAAGTCGGGAAGTGGCACAAACCCCTGCTGACAGCCCCGCTGGGGACCTCCAAACTCACACCTTGGGGCCTTCTTGATCTTTAATTGCTTGATTAAGGACAAGCTGGCCCAAGTATCCCTGACATGCCATCTCCCCCGCCCCCGCGAGCATAGTTATGATTTTATTTTCTTTGCCGCCAGAAAAGCTAAGTCACAGACTGCCAGGAGATCGCGAACTACCTTGAGGAGAGGGGAGCAAGATTTCTCTTGTTTTGTTCATGCACCTTAGGCTTTCGCCAGATGCGCAACAGCGCCAACATCGAACCGTGCGAGCCCCGTGCACTCGGTAGTGAGTCGAAGCCGAGTTGGGCACCCCACGGAGGACAGGGTGGCACCCCCACGGAGACTCTGAGCTCCCTAGCCGGCCGCTCTAACCGACGATCTCTCTGCTTTTCCTCTCCTCCAGAGCTGTGCGCGCTACAGAAGGCGGTGGAGCTGGACAAGGCCGAGACGGACGGCGCCGAGCGGCCACGCGCGCGGCGGCGGCGGAAGCCACGCGTGCTCTTCTCGCAGGCGCAGGTCTACGAGCTGGAGCGGCGCTTCAAGCAACAGAGGTACCTGTCAGCGCCCGAGCGCGACCAGCTGGCCAGCGTGCTGAAGCTCACGTCCACGCAGGTCAAGATCTGGTTCCAGAACCGGCGCTACAAGTGCAAGCGGCAGCGGCAGGACCAGACTCTGGAGCTGCTGGGGCCGCCGCCGCCGCCGGCGCGCAGGATCGCGGTGCCGGTGCTGGTGCGCGACGGGAAGCCCTGCCTCGGGGACTCGGCGGCCTACGCGCCCGCCTACGGCGTGGGCCTCAACGCCTACGGCTACAACGCCTACCCCTACCCGGGCTACGGCGGCGCGGCCTGCAGCCCCGGCTACAGCTGCGCCGCCTACCCCGCCGCGCCCCCCGCCGCGCAGCCCGCCGCGGCCGCCGCCAACGGCAACTTCGTGAACTTCGGCGTCGGGGACTTGAACGCCGCTGTGCAGAGCCCCGGGATGCCACAGGGCAATTCGGGCGTGTCCACGCTGCACGGCATCCGAGCCTGGTAGGGAAGGGACCCGCCTGGGGCGTCCCGGACCGACTCTCACCTTTGTGAGAAGGGCGATGACTCCGGGGGAAGGAAGGGCTCCCACTGAGACCTGTCCCTCGGGTTTCACACGCACCCTCGCGTGGGGACGTTCTCCGCTCCATTCCCTTTGTTCCCTGGTGGTTGACGCAGCCCTGGGGTCTCGGCCCCGGGAGTGCCCTCCCCGGGTCACGGGCACCCCTCACGTATTCCACACCTTTTGGGATACGGAGCCTGGAAGCGAGGGGCCTAGAGTCCCGGAGCCTGGGCCGGGCGCCCGGGCCCTGGCTGCCTTGCTGCCACCCACCCTCCCGTATTTATGTTTTTACCTGTTGCTGTAAGAAATGAGAACCCTCTTCCCATTAAAATGAGTGCGCTGACACCGCGTGCTTCTTGTAGAATTTTCGGGCGCAGAGGCCGCCTCCAGGTCTGAGGCATAGGCTTTCTCTGGACAAATTAATAGAACCTGTATCGATGAAAGCTAGCCCACCCCGCGCCCCACGTTAGGCACTTTCTGAGATTTTCGAAAGGGCAGTCTGTTTTCCAGGGAAGCCACGGAGGGAGCGAGAGGTTTTATGACTTGCCTGTGAGCAAATAGGTATAGTCCAACCGGTCAGCTTCTGCTCACTTAAGAGCAGGAGGGCCCCTGACTAGAGCACCCAGCCTCTCTGCTCCTTAAACCCCAATTCAAACCGCTGGGCCTCGAGGGAAGAGCCGCACCGCACCTTATCTTACTTAACGCCACAGCCCGTTTTACAGATGGAAAAGCCAAAGACCCTTGTCTCCTCTGTTTCTCACGGAAGCCCCTGGGGTCCTTTGCCAGCTTCAAGAGCTGCCTAGAAAGGCTGAGCACAGAGACCAAACCCAAATCGGGTGGAAGATGGCACTCACATCTCTGTGGAGGGGAATGTGAGAGTTTGTGAGTGTATTCAGGGGAGACCCACCAGCTGGTCGGCACCGCCATATATCACTAATTTCACTTCAGTTAATACACCTTCGATTGACCAATGTAACCACTCTGCCGGTTTTACGATGAAAAAGAACAGGAGTCTAGTGAAATGGGGTAAAACTGATACTCTGGGGCTGCCCCACTGTGCGCCTTAACTTTTTGTACCAGGGCACAGACTTCATCTTCTCTATCCCTAGCACTCAGGGCTAGATGAACTAACCCCAGCTTCGAAATCAGGATGACGTCCTAGCTTTGTCCTCTCACTAAGTGGAGCTTTTGCTGATATTTTGCTCTGGAGCAGCTGGGTAGCAAAGGCTACCAGGCTCAGCGCTCCTGTATGCAGGCACCGTTTGCTTGTGGAGTTTACGACCTGAGCTCTGTAATGAGCCAGTGATGCCCCGGCCTAGGGAGGCTGGGTCAGGAGTGGCCACTTTGCGGCAGTGGCAATCAGGCAGCTTGCCAGCATCACCTTCTAATCCCCATAGTGGAGGAAATGACTGTAGATGATGCCTCTTAGCGTCCCAGAGGATGTGCAGAGGGTAAAGATGCGGCTGCATGCCAGGACCCAAGGCAGGGTCCAGGGCTGTGTGAAGAAAGAAGGGCCAGCAGATTGTGTCCCCATCCCTCCCACACCCACACACCTGAGGCAGGCCAGCGCTACCTGCAGCTAGGTGGATGTCTTCAGCTCAGCCTCTGGCATTCCACTTCCTGGGTCTAAAAAAAAAAGCAACCTGTAGCTCAGGATGTCAGTGAATTCAGTCAACACAAACCCTGAATTTACTTTACACATGATTGTCTATTCTTTTTGTAACTTGTCAGTGAGGTTATCAAGTGTGGACTTTGAAGATGACAACACCCTGTTGTCTAAAGACTGGATACACCTGCCAGCGGCAAGCACAGGCACTCTCAAAGGGATGCACTCCTTAGGGCAGTGCTTTACCACTGATCAGCCCCGGTGCCTAAGGCTAATTCATAGTCTCTTTGGAAATCACCCCCATTTTCACTTTTGCCTCTCTGGGTCCCGCAGAGCCTCAGGCCTCCTCAGTCTCTCATTTAATATTTGTGTGCAATAACGTTGAAACAAGATTTTTTTTCACTTAACATTATACAGCGCCCCTGCTCTCCCCACTCCCTCAGGTGTCTGGGATGGTACCCAGAGCCTTGCACTGTACACCAGGCGAGTACTGTGCCACTGAGCCACACTCCCAGCCTTGGAGAGTTTTTCGTTATGTCTCTTTCAAACTCCTCTCTTTCTGGGATCAGCAGAATGACACTTGGTTTTGGAGGCAGGGTTTCTCTTTGTAGCCCAGGCTGACCTCTGCAGTAGTGACACTGCTGTGGGGGCCCAGTGCACACTCTGCTAGACCTCGTCAGAGGGACCCCAGTGCCATACAGTGGAACCCTGAGTGTCCAAGCTCAGGTGTTTTTATTGAGCCAGAACTTTCCAGGTGCAGATCATAAGCAATCAGCTTCCCTTACAGAAATCCAACACCTGAAGACAATATAAAACGCCAAGGTCTATGCATCCCTTTTCCCAACAGTTCTCAAAGACAATTATTTTAGACACAACTAAAAATAAACTTCCACAATAGACCTCACTGACCCCAGACATACATCTGCCTCGGTGTGTGTGCCTCACCAGGCTTTTCCTTTTTTGTTTTAGAAGCTCAAGAGAGCTGTGTGTAGCTGCTGGCTGGCACCAAGAGTTGTCCCAGACCCTGGGGCAGGAGTGCAGGGAAGAATGCTCCCCCAGAAGTTCTGCAACCTAATCCATTTCTATTTGCATTCAATGGTCAAAGTCACACCTTTTCTAAGGGAGAAACTGCAAGTGACCCAGGGCCGGGATACTAAGCTACAGTTGGTCGGTTCCTGAAGCTCTCTCGAGTGAATCCCTGGCTTCACAAGCAGGCTTATTACTCATTGCAAACCACAGCTCTCCGTGGAGCAGCGCCACAGGGTTCCCAGTCAGGGGTGTGCTAAACCAACAGCTGCACAGCACTCACCAAGCCTTCCTCCCACTTTCAAGGTGTTGTTTTGTTTTTCAATTGTTATGTAAATGACGTGTGCAGGATTAGGAATTCTAACTAGGACAGAAAACAAACTCGGGAAGTATGCGGGGCTTGTGAAAAGGCAGAGCTCGGGCCTGGGGAGGTCCAGGCTGGCCTTGGTCTTGTGCCAGCAGAGGCAGTGCAGAACACAGCCAGCGTGTGTGTGTGTGTGTGTGTGTGTGTGTGTGTGTGTGTGTGTGTGTGTGATGTGTGTGTGGTGTGTGTGTTTTAAACACTTGAATAGGTCATGTGCAGTTTAAAAATATTTTGAGAAAGATAGTGATATTAGAGGAGCGAGCTCCTGGAATTGGGATTCAGCAGGCGAAGCCAAGCCACCACTCCCATTCTGGCCCTGCTGCATCAGTCCAAGGTTTTGCCAGATTGGAATGCTTCCTGTCTTAATTAGGATAGTTCCTGTCGTCTTTGTTAACACTACCGCTATTGTTGCTTCATGTGTGTATTTGTATGTGATGTTGCTGTTTGAGTGCAGCCATGCAAATGTCACCACACATATGTGGAACCCTGGGTTCCTGGGATCCAACTCAGGTCCTGGGCCTCACCCTATTGACCCTGCCATCCCTCTGCTGTATTGTGCCAGAAGCCAACACCAGATGGTGTATCTAAATACCAGTATTTAGCCAAACACAGGCTCTTTCAGAGGCTCAGATCTGAGAAACATCCACATGTGGCCCCTCGGGCCTTCAAGAACACACCCTCCCCTGCTTTCTGCAATAAACCCTCCCCAAATTTTCTTCTGCTCCCAGGCAGTCTTGGCCAGAGACAGCAGCTATGGTCCCCATGCCTTGTAGATTGGGCCCCAAGAGAAAGGAGCCTGGACCCTGATGTAGTCATTCACAGAGGTGAGCAGTGAACTGACTGCTCTGGTATTTTTAGCTCCCTGAGTAGTCCTGGGGAAACAGGTGAGAACCGTCTCGCCCTCCCACCTCCCAAAGGAGCAGGAACTTGCCCAAGGGCACATAGCCAGAGCTTGGATCCGCATCTCAGGCTCCAGCTCCAGGGCTGGCACCATTCCATGCCTTGCTCAGGGCTGGCAAAGAGCAGACACCCAAAAGATCTTTTAGTCAGTTAAGCAGCACAGTGAGGAGATTAGCTCCCACTTGGTGGGAGATTTACTCGTGGGCTCCTACAAACTTGTGAGGCATGTCAGCGGAAGGCATGGCGCTTGGGATCCTGGATTGCTGGACTGTAGCCTACCCTTCTTGCTCCATACCACTGTTTTTCAGGGGGAGTTTCCCCTAGTATATTGTGAGTGGTGAAGAGACCTCACAAGGAGGTAACTCAGAGCTGGCACAATGGCCCTGTCTCCATAGATGGCTGAGAGGATGGTCACTGTCTCACACCCTCTGGTATGGGGACTGGGGGAGGGGTTACCTGCTGACCCTGCACATCTCTGATGTCATCTGAATCCAGAAGGTTCCAGGAGAATCGACTCCTGGGCCCTCTGCAGCAGTCCTCAGGCTTGCCAGAAGACACGCTGCCTGGGGAGTCCCTGCCTGCCCAGCTTCACATGGATTCATAGGCCAGGTTGAGACTGTGTTGATGACCTGGCACCCTGATGGTGGGCTCTAGTTCTTGACCTGGGAGAAATTTGGAGCCATATGTCCAGGCCCTACTCCTTGGTGACTCTGTATTTATTGTGACCCAGAGCAGAGACACAATCTGGCATCCCTCAGGACCCTGGGGGGTAGGCAGAGAGAGAGGAACAGACAGAGACAGAGACATAGAGAGAGAGACACGGGGGGGGGTACGACCCACTTGCCTCGACCCAGAAGGCAAGGTGGTCTGCACAGCCCACCCCATTCTAGAGCTTCATCAGAGACATTTTTTTCCTTGATTTGCTTCCATTTTCTGTTCAAAGGGCAGTTAGATCCATCATACAGAGATATGTGGGCCAGGAACAGGCACATGCTGGGAAGGTGACATTTGATAGCTATGAGAGTGGCCTTTAGACGGTATGAAATATTTGTGTGTCCTGTATCCATCCATCCATCCACCCATCCCCCTCATCCATTCATCACATACATACATTATACCCACCTATCTCATCCTTCCATCCATCCACTCATCCCCTCATCGGTGGATGTAACCAAGGAGTTTTCAGGGCCTGCCTGAGACTGTCTCTCTGACTATGTCAGTCCATCACACCAAATCAGCCTGGGGAGAGGGCAGACTCAGGAGGCAGAGGGGACATATACCACGTGGGTTGGTCAGTGGTAACGCCAGCACTACAGCCAGAGAATGGCCTCAGACCTCACATGAACTTTGCCAGAGGATCACATGGGAAGTACAGTTGGCTCAATGCCAGATTTACAGTACTGGGCAATGTCTGGTTTGGGTCTTACTCCTTCAAATGTACATGGCTCAGGCTTTTATACAGTATAAATGGCATGCTGGCACAGGCCTAGAATCCAAAACCCAGGAAGCTGAGGCAAGTGGGCCTCAAATTCAAGGCCACCCTGGACTGCATAATGAGACAGTGCCTTCGAAAAACATTATATAAGCCCTGACTTCCATGCAGTCCGTCGGCCACAAAGAGCATCATCCACAAAATAAAGCCTTACAATGTAAGTAAATGTACACAAACGGGGTGTTTGAGAGAGACTAGACACTATAGGCTTGCTCCCTTCTCCCCAGGCCTCTGGTGCTCTGCTCTGTCTGTACAGTTGCAGCAGAAGCTCCACAGGATGGTACATGGTTTGAAATTCTCAGAGCCTAGAACATTCCTGCAGAATCTGGATCAAATATTGCCTACGTAGCACTTTATACCAATTCTTCCTTTTAAATGTGTTGTACGTGTATGTGCTTGTATGTGCATGCCCATGTGTGTGTGCATGTATGTGTGCATGTCCGTGCTCCTGTATGCAGAACACATTCACTTCTGCACCTGTGTGTGGAGGCCAGGAGACAAAGCTGAGTGTTGCCCTCAGGAGCACTGTCTACCTCCTTTACGAGTCTCCCGGTGGTCGAGAGCTCACCCAGGTGGGCTGCGCTGGCAGAGAGTCTAAGGATCTGCCTGTTTCCATCTCCTATTTGGGTCACAAGTGCATGCCACCACACAGCTGCTTTTGATTTTTCTCTGTGGGTCTGGGATTGAACCAGGGTTCTCGTGCTTACCAGCTGAGCTAGCTCCCCAGCCCCCATCCTTAGTCTTAGTTTTCTGAATGTAGCCATCACCCTGAGACAGCCAACAGGATCGTGATTCCCAGCGCCTTCCTCAGGACTATCCATCTGGCTCCTGGGCTAAGTCTCTGGGAATTAGGTTGTTGTGCAGAGCCTGGCCAACACTGTGAATGGACTGCAATCCAGGAGAACATGTCAGGTACAATTCCCGCCTCCAAAGACTCCAGGCTTAACTCTCCTGAACTCAGGAGATGCTCAGCCTTTGAGCTGGAGTGAGAGAGCATACACTTAGCCTGTACAAAGTCATAGGTTCAATAACAAGGGAGCCAGAGCATGAGACTGAGCTCCACGTTGAGAGAACAGGAGAAGGGCTGAGTTTCAAGACAGTCAACAGAAGTAACTACACCAGAACCCTCTCCTCTCCCTTATGTCAGGGATCAAACCTAGGGGCTTGCTCACCCTCAAGGTACTTCCTACTGAGCTATGCCTCCAGCCCCTACCAGAAACCCCTTCATCCTGGTGCTCGTGGTATAGAACTCCTGGCCTTGGTTTTGCAGGGGGAAAAAAGTCCTTATAAAACTATTCAGTATTTGGGGCTTGGAAGGTGCCATGAAAGCATGAGGGCCAGACCAGCACCCATGTAAATGCAGGTAGGTGTGCTGGCCCATGTGTAACCCCAGTCCTTGGGAGGTAGAGACAGGGAGTCTCCAGAGCACACTGGACAGACAGAAGAGCCTAACTGACAAGCGCTGGGTGAGATACCCTGCCTTGAAACATAAGATGGAGAGCAACCAATGTGCAAACATACATGCATGCACACGCATGTGTTTGTTTGTTTTCAAGACAGGATCTCACTCTGTGGTTCTGGTTGTCCTGGAACTCACTCTGTAGACCAGGCTAGCCTCAGACTCACAGAGCTCCACCTGCCTCTGCCTCCCGAGTGCTGAGATTAAAGGTGCACCTCACTAAGTCAGGTTTGCACACACTCATGTGCACCACACATATCCAAAGATGCATACACAAGTGTACACACCACAACATATATAAATGCAAAAAAGAAGAAAAGAAAAGAAATTACCTCTCAATTGACTTCTTAAAAAACAGGCTTCAGGCTGGCGGGTACTATAGCTCAGTGGTAGAATATTTGCCTAGCATGTACAATGTCCTGAGTTTGATCCCCAGTATCTCAAGACGGAGGGAGGAGGAAGAGGGTGGGAGAGAGAAAACCAGGCTGCCTCTCTTACAAGGCAGTTCCCTGGCTAGGTATACATCCTGGAGAAATTCTTGCCAGTGTGTGCCAGAAGACCACTGCAACTGCAGGTGTCTGTGGGGACAGCCTCTCTTGGGTCTCTCAGCATGAATGACCCTCCAGGACCATTCAATTGTAAAACTGATACCCAGAGAGATGTACGGTTGGGATTTGGAAGTGGGAGAGATCTCAAGAAGACATTTCTCCAAAGAACACACACAAACCAGCTCCCACTTTGAACATGAACGTGGGGGCGGGGATTGTTGTGGCATCTGGCTCTCTCCAGACCCCAGTGCTGCTGAGAAGGTGCTCTGTGTGCTGACTGGTGACTAGAGAAGGGAGGATGCCTGCAGAGGCAGCCTTGGGGCACACAGTCTCCCTGCTGAGAAGTGACACTTGTCAGCCCTGCCCTGTTCATCTTTGCTGCTAAATCATGAGCTCTGAGGGACAAAGGCTGTAACTGACCCTTTCCTGAGCTGAGAGCCTGCCTTTTTCTCGAAAAAGTTAGGTGTGTCCTCCCTCTGACTCACTCTGCTACTCTTCCCCTGATTAGTCACTTTGCCTGCCCTTCACTCTGACTCGTCTCAGACTCCCTCTGAGCTCTGCCTCCTGTGTCTGCTTCCACACTCTGTTTCTGTCTTAGGGATTAACAGCGTGGACCACCACTGCCTTCTGAATATTGGGATTAAAGGTGTGTCTACATTCCATCCAAACCACAAAGGCCTCTGAATGTAGACCCTTGGAATATAGCTTCTTACTAGCTTTAACACAGGCCTATTCCTCTACAGGCTGCTCTTCCAGAGGACCCAGGTTCAATTCCAAGCACTCACATGGCAACTCACAGCTGTCTGTAACTTCAGTTCCAGCAGACCTCACATAGACATAAATGCAGGCTAAGCACCGATGTATATGAAAGAAATAAATCTCTCAAAAAAACTTTTTAAAAAGCTTCAATTTATTTCTTCATTCGTTCATTTTGATTTTTTTCAAGACAGGGTTTTTCTGTGTAGCCCTAGTTATCCTAGAACTTGCTTTGTAGACCAGTCTGGCCTCAAACTCACTGAGAGCCACCACCTGTCTCTGTCTCCTGAGTGCTGGGATTGAAGGCATGCACCATCACCATCTGATCTAAAAGTTTCAAGTTATTATCACTCTGTGCCCATGATGTGTACAGTGAGCACACATGTGCCTAGCATATTTTTGGGGACAATTTTGTGGAGTCCATCCTCTCCCTCTAGCTTTATGTGGGTTCTAGGGATCAAGCTCAGACCCTCAGACTCCTGGGGCAGCACTTTGCGGGGCTGTCTTAGAGCTAAGAGGAGATTGAAGTGCTCTTTGAACCCTGGAATTCTCACTCTGAGAGTGGAAGGCGTTTGGCTGCTCCGCCCTTCTTGCTCTGACAAGTCACAGCCATGCTGCCTGCTTTCATGGCATGGCACCGCCTCTTCAGAGGTATGCGACCTGGCTACTGTTTACCTGATGCTATGGCCCCAGGCTGGGGTTCCCTTCTCCCTCTATGATCTTATAAGGTCTCTCCCTCTGGTCCTGTGAAAGTCCTGTCTACACAAAAGATGCTCCTCCAGAACTTCAGCCTCAGCCAACGACAATACGACCACCTAGGTCTAGGTTATGAGTCCCCCACATGCAAATGGGGCTGTCACACCTGTGCTGCCCTACAATGGGTCTTTCCTGGTGTTCCTGAGTGCCAAGGCCCTTGCCTTTTTTCCTATGAACGTGACCACCATTTTCTCAATAAACTGAGCTGCATACACTGATGTCTACCTCCCAAGAATTCTATGCTTCCTGATTGGCTGGCTCTTGGTGTCTTGGACGCATGGACCCACCCCTGTGCTTTTCTCTCTGAAGCTTAGTCACTGGCCAGTGACTGAGCACTATCCTGGGGGAGAGGAGCAGACATGAAGAAATCCAATAGCATTTCACCTTCTAAGCCGTATCATGAATTCTTGTTTTGTTTTGCTTTGTTTGTTTTGTTTTGCTTTTGGAGACAGGGTTTCTCTGTTGCAACTCTGGCTGTCCTGGAATTCACTCTGCAGACCAGGCTGGCCTTGAACTCACAGAGATCCGCCAGCTTCCCCCTTCCCGAGGGCTGGGATTAAAAAGGCATGGGGCACCGCTACCCAGCTAGATTTTTTGTTTTTAAAGATTTATTTTATTTATATGAGTGTTCTGTCTGCTTGTACACCTGTGTGCCAGAAAAGGGCATCAGATCCCATTATAGATGGTTGTAAGCTACCATGTAGTTGCTAGGAATTGAACTCAGGACCTCTGGAAGAGAAGCCAGTGCTTTTAACTGCTGAGCCATCTCTCCAACCCCTAAAAAAAGATTTTTTTTTTTTTTAAAAAAGCACATGAATATGTGTGGGTGTGAGCAAGTGAGTGCAGGTGCCTGTGGAGGCCAGAAGAAGGTGCAGGAGCCCCTGCAGCTGGAGCTACAGGTGGTTGTGAGCTACCTGAAGTGGCTGCTGGGAGCAGAACTCAGGCCCCCTGAATGGGCAGTAAGTGTTCTTAACTTAAGCCGAGCTATCTCACTAGCCCCCCCCCCCCCCCCCCCCCCCCGCCAACCCCACTTTTAACTATGCAGTTTGCTCATCCTGCTTTGCAAATTCTCTCCCCGACTCTGTCCTGGAATTTGTTCAACACATACTTACCAGGCACTGCAAAGGTAGGGTGGGCCCTGTGCACTCACCAGGGACTTCACAAGAGGGAGAAAGATCGGAGTCAGAGACAGTGGTATGATTATGGCAGCTGGGGTTGGAGTAACACATCTGGGAGCCATGACCTCACAGAGACCGGAAAGTAGAAAAGGTTGGGGCAAGTTTGTGACACCTGGATTTTGGGGCTTCTCACTTCCAGGACTGTCAGGATCATGAATTTGCACGTGATAATCGTGATAATTCAAGAAAGAGAAAACAGATCCTCCTCTTTCAGTCTGTTCTCCACAGGGCACCCTGCCCGAGTGATCTATTCTAAGCCAGCATCAGCCAGGTGTAATCTGGTGCTTGGGTGGCCAAGGCAGGAAAATCACTCTCCTGGGCTACTAGTGAGACCCTGCCTCAAAAAAACAAAACCAAGACAAAAGAGAAACAACTCCAGCATCTTACTTCCTGCATTGTAACTGAAATCTGAGGCCTGTTCTCTTGTCCCAACCACTACTTGGGATTCCTACTTGTAACTGTTTTCCTAATTTGTAACAGATTCTCGCTGTGCCTTTTTAACCCTCTAGCTCTAAAAAGAGACAGGAAAGATAGAATTCTTCACCACTCTTGCAAGTGGCCTTTAAAGACAGAAAGAGAGAGCGATGCTCTGCTCTTTTTTGGCTGTCCTGATCTGTCTGAAGTTTAGAGAACAGGAGCTCATAGGGAACTGACTATCAGCTGTATTACCACCCCACCAACTGCCACTGCCTCCTTTATATCCAAAGTTGTTTCCAGAAGTCCAAGCAGCATCCAATCATAAGGAAGCCTACACAGGACAGAAAACTTCTTGGCAAAGGGTCCTGCTACACTGCATGAGACCTCCAGCCCACACACCTCCCAACCTCCCCACCCCACCCCTGCCTCCAACCCTGCCTCTTGTTGCTCACTCCTGTCATCATCTTAGCCACACTTCAGAGACACTTTTGTTCCTAACATCCCTTCCTTCTATGTGGCCTGAATCCCTTCAGGACTCAAATGTCACTTTCTAGAAGGGATGTTCCTGATCCCTGTCTGGTTGGATCCTGAGTTCTGAGGTCTCCTGCCGGTGTGCTGGCTCCACAGCAGGCACGGGGACAGCAGGGACTGTGTCATCAGAGCTCCTGCTATCCGCAACACAGAGGACCAGGCTGCACCCGCCACCCTGCAGGGAGCACTCACGGTCACCCTGTACACAGACACAGTCACCCTCTTCAGTTTTTACAGATGTGGCTTGAGCCTCAGCCCACAGGACAGAGAGAAGGGGCAGAGCCAGCGTGGGTCCTAGGGGTTGTCTCTGGAGCCCGGGCCCTCGTGCACACACTCACTGCCTCTGAGTGTTCACTGTTGCTGGGCACACAGTAGTTGTACAATAAATGTGCAGCACACGCAGGGATGCTATCTAGAGGTGTCCGGTGGCTCGGATGTAGTCTGTGTGAACCCCAAGTGCCACAGTCTTGGTGCCACCGTAGCAATATTAGGAGTCAGTGGTGCCTTTAAGTGATAGAGCCTACAGAGAGGGAGGTTTTCGGGCCACTGGGGACATGCCTTTGGAAGGGAAGAACACAGTGTATATGGGACCCCAGCTGCCCACTGGCACCCAGCCTCAAAGCGTGATTGAGCTCTTGCCATCTGCCGTGACATGATGGAGCTGGGGGAAGCCTGTGCCACGTGGTTTAGACTTTCAGTCTCTAAAAGCATTAGCCAAATAAACCTATTTTCCTTATAAACTGACCAACTGTGTTCTTTGTTCGTTTGTTTTGAGACAGGATCTCGCTGTGCAGCCCTGGCTACCCTGGAACTTTTTATTAGTCCAGGCTGGCTGTGAACTCACATACCTGCCCGCCTCTGCCTCCCGAGTGCTGGGGTTAAGGACTTGTGCCGAGACGCCTGGCTCAACCTGTGGTATTTCATTACACGAACAAACAACAGACTGATACAAGGCACAGCCTTAGGGCTGAGAATTTGACATATTCTCTGGGAAAGTAAGACTGGACAGGCAAGAGCAGTGTCCAAAGAAATAAAATGCTCAGTGAAGCTCCAGAGCTAACCAAACTGCAGAGCCACTGCCTGGCCGGTGCCTCTCTGTCCTCACTGAGCACAAAGCCAGAGGAGTCTCATCTTGCTGCTGCTGAAACCGAGTCCCCGGGTAGTGGTGTTTACGGCAGAGCCACCTGGAGAATGAGGCCTTTAAACCCAACAGTACCCTCCAGAAAATTAGCGCCCTGGCCCTGCCGGAGTCATCTTCAAAGCCAGAGGATGGAGTTTAAGCACACGGTTAAGGACGGGCCGATGGAGCCCCAACCAGATGGCTGGACTGCTGTTCTCTTCTGGGACAAGGGGCCTGCTCCATACAGCTGTCTAAGCTGCGGGCTGAAATCAAGACCTGGAATGCATCGTCTGCTCTTTTATCCACAGCCTCTGGGGCCTGCGGTCTGGAGTCAAGTGCAGGTTGAGCCGATGGGACTGTGGCAGGTGAGGCCCTGCAAGCAATTAGCCTCCGTGCCCTGCCGCTTGCTCCTCTTGTCCCTAATCGTTTTAGCAGCAGCACGGCTGTCTTCCTTGAGCTGAGCTAGCTGCGAGCATCAGTCTCTCCCAAGGACTAGAAGTGAAGCATTTTCAAAAGCAAGGATCCTGACCACGGCCCCCACTCTGTATTAACAAGTCCCAACAAAATGGACACGAACAGGGCGACCTAGAAAGAATGGGTGCAACAATACCACAGCACACACACAGACTGGCTGCACCAAAGTAAAGGCTCTGTATGCCAAAGGACATTGTGGACGGAACCAAAGACTATAGGACCGGAAGAAGTATCTGCAGCCGGCACAGCACATCCGCTACAGCACATCTGCTGTGGATCCTAATCCAGAATACACAACAGCTTCCTACAACTCAACATGCAACAAAAGCCAAGAACCTAGATTTTAAAGTGGGCGAGTGAGTCGGACAGACACTTCCCCGAAGAAGCACAGGAAGCTATCCAGCATCTCCAGTCAGCAGGGCAGAGCCAGAACCAGCTGCCCCCTCCCCCCTGTAGGATGCCTGCAACTACAAAACCAAGAAAGAAAAAACCTGCAGGATGCAGGGAAATGGTGCATTCCTGATGGAGGGACTCCAAGAGGCTTCTGGGACAGACAGCACAGCAAGCCTCAAGCAATGAGACAGAGGTCGATCATAAATTACAGCAAACCCAGTAACAGGTATGTGAACAAGAGAAAGGGAAGGAGGAACCAGACAGGTGTGGTAGATGTGGGTTTCCAGCAGCGATATTCACAATAGAAAGCTGTAAATGTCCACCAGAAAAGACGGAGGGAAACAATCTGCTAGAACTCACAACTGACACTTGCCACACACGAAGAGAACACACCGCATGCTCCACACACACCGGACACCCACTGAATGCCTCCCGTGCACCATGGATGCCCACCTCGTGCTCCACGTGCATGGTGGATACTCATTGTGTGCTCTGCATTCTGCGGACTATTGTTCTGCCACAAATAAAAAGAAAGTTGGCGCAGGCTACATCATGGGCAAATCTTAAAGGCTTTTTGCTTATTGAAATAAGACCTGTATCCTCATATGCTTGACCTCATTCTTGACCCCAGCACTTGGGAGGTGGATGCAGGAGGATCTGGTTTTCAAGATCAACCTTGGTGCATGGGACCATCTCAAGGTTATGTGCCTAACTGTGTTTCAGGACAGCATGTCCTGGATGCAGGAGGGCCAGCAGCCATCCCCCGTCTCCTGTTGGTGGAAGGTTTGGGGATTACTGACATGTGAAGGGTCAAAGTGGACCCAGTGTGTGCACAGCTGCACTGGTGGGAGTGCCACGTGAATTTGCACTGAACCTGCAGGGGGGATCTACAGAGGGGCTCACCGCATCAGTGAAAGTGTGGTGGGAGAACAGACCAGGCACAGATGCCCCAATCGCCTATCTGTATGTCACCCATTTCTGGTTCCCTCCGCTTTTTGGTCTGCTCTGGTATTTGTGATTTATAAGAGATCCTGTGGGCGGACAGAGGCACTTGGAAGCAGACAGCATGCTGACCAGAACATTCTACAGTTAAGAAACTCTTGGACCCGTGGAAAGTCTCCAAAATTCACAAAGCAACATGACTGGAAGGAGATTGTTGTTATGATCAAAAGGGACAGGGTGGGGTGGGGAGAAAGGAGGAGGGAGGGAGGGAAGGAGGGAAGTAGGGAGGGGCGGGCGACAGAGAGAGACAGAGAGAGACAGAAAGAGAGGAGAGAGACACTCAGAGATTCCTGGACCGCACATCTGATTATCTCTCCACAGATCCTCAGAACAGCACTCCCGTCAGCTGAGGACCAGCCCTGGTCCAGAGTGGGCCCTGCGCACATCACCCTGTTCCTAACACCCACATGGTGCCTCGGAGTCGGGTCCTGGCCATCAGGTCCTTGCCCTTCGGTTTCTCATCCATAGACAGATGGAAAGGCTTCTTGGGCAAAGCTCTACAGGACTGGGTGAGTGTAGACCACCACAGCAGTCTCCAGCAGCCCAGAGCAACCAGGAACAACGCATCAATAGCTGAATGGGACTCACACCAGCTTGTCCTCCGCTCTCTGTTTAGACTCACCTTCAAGTTCTCCTTAATGGACTTCTGCCCACACTCACCGAGTCCCCAGTCATGGTGCGCTTGAGATTACAGCTCTGATGGGAGCTGAGGCTAGAGCAGCAGGTGCATGACCAGGCGTGCACTTCTTTGTGCAGGGGGCATGCTAATCTCTGTATCATTCCAACTGTAGTGTGTGCTACTGAACTGAGCACTCAAGCTTGCATTTTCTGCCTTTCTCATGAGAGGTGCAAGGAGCTGTCCATTCTAGGAGACAGTAAGACATGCCCAAGTGGAGCCAGTTCCTGGTTGGCCAATCTCAGTCCCCGGCTGGCTCACCAAAGCCACGGAACTCATTTCATGCTTGCTGCCGTGTGTCACTGAGATTTCATAGCACACTTCGTTACACAACATCATCACAGCTGTCACTATTACAAAAAGAATTATAAATAAGCAAGTATAATACAGCAGGACTAATGCTACAGCCACAATTAGAGGTGTGAGATCATAGCCAGCAGTGCCCCCTTAGAATTCATGCTTCTAAACTCTACTTTCCTCTCCTTTCCCCCCTCCTCCCTCTCCTTCCTCCTGGTCTCAGTGCTAGCTAACATTTGGGGAATGAGAAGGTCCCAGACAACCGTTTTCCCATTGGTGTTCCAGGATGCACTAAGGATGCTCACCCTGCGCCTTGTCCACCTCCACTGGAGAGAGAATAGTCCCACTCTTATATCCCAGGTGGCCCATTAGAGCCATGTGGTCCTCAAAGGCTATTTCCATCCCTGAAAGCCATGAACATTTCCAGTTCCATCCTCTCCATGACATAATTTAATTCCTTGTTGCTTGAAATGCCATTGTTTTTAGTGTTTGTTTTTGCAGAGGGAGGGATTGAACCTAGGGATTCAGGCATGTTGCCCAAAGAGGAAATTCTGAGGCAGGAGGCCCAGACTCACCATGCCTAAAGCAAGAACTCTTGGTGTGACAGATGGGAACCTGATTTCTTGGGGAGCCAAGGATAGGATGCAGGAGGTGTTCTTCCAGATTAGACCATGGGACCACAGGGTGCTTGGAAATCACTGGCTTCACCATCTGCTGATGCCATAAGAATCCTTCAGCAAGTTCTTCCTCTTCTGTGCCTTGATTTCTGTGAGTGTGAACTAAGGCTAGCAAACCCCACCACCTCCTGTTGTGGGAAGTATAAGGGGATCCTGAAGGTTATCCACAAATGCAGATTCCCTTCCCTGCCATCCCATGAGCTCGGCTAGAGAAGGAGAATGGGTCTCAGGCAATTCCCACAGAGCCACCAAAGCTGGGATTCTTGTAGACACTCCTGGCAGGCAGGACCTGGAAGAGTGGAAGAGTGACTATTGCCCAAGCCAGGCAGCCCTCAGTCCTGCTTCCCAGCTGTGTGGTCCCAGTCAAGGCCCTTTACCAGTGAGCCCTGCCCCTCCCCAACAGGGCTGCTAGCAGACACCAAGGCCCAGAAGCATGTCCACAGTGGCTGTTCAAGGACTGGAAAACCACAAAATGGGTCCAGATCAAGCTGTCTGAACAGAATGGTGAGGGTAGAGGCTCCACAGCTGCTTCCTGGCCAGCAATTGGCCAGTGAGATAGTTTCTTATAAGGTCTGCCCCAGCGTACTCTCCACTCCTCTGCCACTGTCCCTGGGTGCCTTGACATTGTTCTACATGCCAGGAATGAAAGGTATAGTGGGCCAGGGGGTCTGGGAGGAGTGGGTGGTGGGCCCAGGTCTGTCGTACGTGACCACTGCATGCTGCAAGGGGGCTGGGCCGCACTATGTCCTTCATGTTCTATATTTACCTCCGCTGGTCCATCTGATCCCTGTCCAGCGCCTGCCTGGCTCCCAGGGCACTGTTATCACCAGGCTGGACGCTTATCTCCCAGCAAGGCACAGGCGGCATTTTGCTTTCAGGTCGGAACCTCCACAAATCAGACGTCAAATGCTTTCTACGTGACAGCCTATGCCCGGCAGTCATCTCCCTGTCCCCTCTCACGTTGGTCTCTGTTCCTCCACAGTGGTCCCCTCACTTTGGTCTCTGCCCCTTCCGGTGGCTCAGAAGGAGCTTTCCAAGAAAACTCTCCTACTCAAGCCAGTCTCCAGCCAGTCTTTGACTTTCTGAACTTTGCCCTCAAAGTGGCCAAATACTGTCAAAAGCATGCTACCGCTGTTCCATGATGAGACTATTTTTATGGAAGCTCAGACTTCCCCAGGAGCCACTGAAACCTTTCCCAAGCTGAAGGATGCTCCATGGCCCTCCACAAACCCTTCCTATATTCTGGGCCCAGCTGAAGGATGCTCTCTGGTTCCCCGCAAATCCTTCCCATGCTCTGGGCCCAGCTGAAAGATGCTTCCTCATCCTCTGCACACCACGCCACCATCTGTCTTCCCTCCCTGAACTCTACTCGGATGGACACAGAGTTCCTGCCCAATGGTAACTCCCCATAGACTCCAGCAGTGGATCCCAGTGTAAGACTCTCTTGAAAGAGCTGCCTTTGAAACCTGTAATAGGACTTTGGAGACCTCAGGAGAAGGGAGCAAAGGAGGTCTTGGAAGAATCCATTAAAAGGATCCAAGCTCACCACTAGGAAGAAGACAGAGCAATAAGAAGCCACACTTTTTCTAGCAAGGATCTTGGCTCCCCAATAAAATGCATAGCTGTGTGTCCAGAAGAACGGATGGAAGAACAGAGGTCCGGGAGCAAAGCCCTTCTCATCCCAGTCGATGGGTTTCGGCCCTTTTCCCATGCACTCCTTTATTGTGCTTTCAGTCAAGAAGGATTCGTGGAGGACTGCGGATGTGGCTCAGAGGTAGTGTGCCTGTCTGGTGTGCATGAAGCCCTGGGTTCAAGCCCAAGTACAGCATAAAACTGGTGTGGTTGACACGTACCTATAATTTCAGCATTCAGGAGGTAGAGACAGGAGGATCAGAAATTCAAGGTCATCCATCCTCAGCTACACAAAGACTTAGAAGCTAGCCTGGACTACATGAGACCCGATCTTAAGAGAAAGAAAAGAAAGCAACCAGCAGAGGGTCCACATTGCCTCTGCTGGGCTCAGTTCTGAGGTTCTAGGTAACCAGTGTGGAATTCCTCTACACCTCCACCCTCCGCAGGTCATAGGACCAGCCTGGGTTCACATCCTGTCTTAGCTGAGCTTAATGGTGGGAGGGGTGAATTGTGTCCCCCAAATATCTGTCCCTGTCAAATTCCTAGAGCCTGTGAATGTGATCTTCTTTTGAAAGGTTTTTTTTTTTTGCACATATGATTAAGAATGCTGAGATAGGTCCTCCTGTACTACCCAGGGGACTAAGGCCAATGTCCCATCCTTATGAAGGGTACACAGTGAACTGTGAGGCAGGAGATACTCAGAAGAGACTATGAAGACAGAGCAGAGCAGAGACAGTGAGAGAGCCACAAACATCTGGAAGGGGCGGGAAGGACCCTCCCTCAGAGCCTTCAGTGCCTTTCCATTTCCTGCCTCCAGAGCTGGGAGAAGACTTTGTGCCCATTTGTTACAGGAACCAGCAAACTAACACACTGGGCAAGACAGCCATCTTTCTACAAAGAGAACTTGGGATCGCTCAGCCACAGAGCCACAGTGAAGATGGTTCAGCATTGGATGGCTCCTGCCAAGCCTTGCCTGGCACAGGAGGGGGCACAGGAAAGGCTAGCCCTCTGCTGTTGGAAGCGACACCAACTCTGTAATGAATGAGTTTCTAAGTAGGGTCCTGCAGCATGAAGACCCAAAGCTCTGCTCATCTTCCCCGACCCTTAAAGGCCACCTTGTGGGGGTACTGTCAAAGGCCTTTGGGCTCCCGGACAAGAAAGAATTCTAAAAGAGTAAAACATATCAAATCCACAGCATATAAAGCACGTGACACTTGTCTGTATTTGGGCGTGTACCCTGAGCAGCACGTAGTGAACCTGCCTTAGGGAGCAGATGCTAGCATCCAGCTGAGAATTTTACTTTTAAAATGTTTATTCATCTGAAGTAACTCCTGCAATAAAACAACTCCCAGTGACAAACTGCGATACCCGTAGATCAGTGCCTCACCCGGCCATCGTCAGAGAAGCTTCTTCTTGCGATAGACGGGAACTAATACAGAGAGACCCACAACTGGGCAATGTGCGGAGAGTGAGAGACTCTGGAGAACTTGGCCCTAAATGGGATGTCTTTGTCAAATCACCCCCTTGGGGAGGGGGGAGGCTCAGAGATTGATGCAGAAAAAGAGGTGGAAAGATTATAGGAGCAGGAGGTGATAGATGACACCAAGGGACCAGTGTCTTTCCGACACAATAGGATGGAATCGCATATGAGCTCCCGGAGACTGCGGTCCCACACAAGGGCCTACACAGGCTCAGTGGCAGCACTGGGATGGAGCCCCAGCACTGAGAGGGAAGCAGACACCAGTTCTCACCCCTCATCAAGATGCTTTATGCAATTGGTATCTCCTGGCAAAGGGGAAAAAGTCCGTTTTCTCCAATGGAGTCTCACTGGGTATACTAACCACATCTAGGGCAGGTCCCGCACCCAGGAGTAATCGGCTAACACAAAATGAACTCGATGGCTTTTTGTCTTATCAATCTTTTGCTTATTTATTTTTATTCTCACTTTTGTATGGTTCTCTTTTGATGTTTCATTTCTGTTTGGTTTGGTTTTTGGTTTTTTAGATTTACGTGTTTTAATTATATGAATGCTGTATTAGCATGTACACCTCATGCCAAAGAGGGCATCTGATCTCATTGTAGATGGTTGTGAGCCACCACGTGGTTGCTGGGAATTGAACTCAGGACTTCTGGAAGAGAGGTCAGTGAGTGCTCTTAACTGCTGAGCCATCTCTCCAGCCCCTTTATTTGTTTGCTTTAAAGAAAAAGAAAAAGACAAAGTTGGGTGGGTGAGGAAGTTGGGAGGATCTGGGAAGAACTGGGGGAGGAGAAACATGATCAAAGTATATTGTATGAAAAAATTTCCTATAATTTTAAAAAAAATTTTAATTAAGTAGATGCCTGTGAGCGCAGGTGCCCCAGAGGACGGACATGTCGGATCTCCTTGGAGCTGGACTCACTGTGGTTGGGACCTGGGTCCTCCTCAAGAACAGCGTTCCAGGTTGCTTTCCCACAAACACTACACCCAAGAACAGCTTAGCGGAGGAAAGAGTTTATTTGGCTTACAGCTTACGGTTCGTTGTCCGGGGGAAGGGAGAGCAAGAACTCAAGGCAGAAACCGAAGCAGAGGCCACGGAGGAATCTGCTTACTGGCTCACTCTCTGTAACTCACTCAACTACCCTTCTTATATAACCACTTGTACACAGTGGTCTGGGCCCTCCCTCAGTAATTAATAAAGAAAATGCCCCACAGACAAGCCCACGGGCCACTCTGATGGGGGGAATTCCTCAGCTGAGGTTCTCTCTAGTTTGTGTCAAGTTGACAAAAGCTGACATGAACAAGGAGCAAGCACTCAGCCACTGAGCAATCTCTCCACCCCCTAAAAAGTCCTCTTACTTAAAAATAACTATAGACTCAGCAAGTTGCAAAAGCAGCTCATAGGACTTTGTGTGCATTTTACCCAGATTCTCTCAGTGGTGTAATATATAGTCATTGCCTTAGTTACTGTTCTATCACTGTGTGGATACACCTTTTCACTTCTCTAAGGCAAATAAATACCCAAGAGAAAGTTTATCTTAAGTTTCTCCATTATCCAGCATCCAACTCTTGTTGTGGCCCCACGTAAGGTAACTATATATGGGGTCATGAAAACTTGACAACAGTAAAAAGACTTCTGAATACTAAATGACCAAGAGTCAAGTCAAAATCAAAGGTGTTTTTAAATATGGGCTGTTTCTGGCAGCCCTCACCCCTAGAGCACCACGTGCTGGTTCTGAGCACACATGCGCATTCTGCACTGTGCATGCCACGTGGTCATACCATGAAATGCCAGTAAGTGCTGGGTGAACCACAGATTCAAACCCATGGTATGCTGCAAAGGGCAGTGTCGTTGCTGTACAAAGCTTTCTGCCCTTGCAGAAATAGTGCGGTTTAATTAGGGAAAACGAAGACTTTCAGTATCTTCCTGTGCCACAAGCATCCTTAACATATAAGCATCTAATTAGCACGTCTTTGGTTGGGTTGGGTTAGAATGTTTGATTTTTAAGATAGCTGTCTGAGTCGCTGATGAGGTCACACGCTCAGCAGTTAAGCGCATGCAATGCTCTTACAGAGGACCCAAGTTTGGTTCACAGCACCCATATCTGCTGAATCACAACAGCCTGTAACTCCACTTCCAGGAAGCCTTTTCCTGCTGCTGCAGGTACCTGCATGCAAGTCATACACATAAACTCACGCATACAAACACAAATACACATGATTAAAAATGAATCTTTTTAAAAAAGTCACTCACTGAATTTTGCCTTTAGATTAGAATTTCCAGTAAGTTCTGAAATGGCCCTAAACATACTTCTGCCATCTAGAACTGTGTATTTATGCAAAACAGCACTCTCAGAAGTGACAGTTATGAAATAAAAATACCGATCAATTCTGGAAAATGTGTCAAGCCTCTGCACCCTGCACCCGATGTTTAGTTTTTATGTAGAAGTAAGCAGGCATGTGCATCTCGGCTCTGGTCTCACCCGACCGTCCCTCAGCCTTCTCATTTTCCTCGGTTTTGGGATATACTCGGTTTCACCTTAACCTATACCTCAAGCCTGGGAGACACTCCGGAGACTTTTCCAACAAGCCAGCCAAAGTCGGATTAGGGTAAAAGAAAAAGGAAGGCCGAGGGAAGGCTATTTGGGAAACAGTCCCCCCATGTCCTAGGTGACAGCACGAAGGACTAGAGAGCACAGAATGTCTGCTGAGGCTCTGGCTCCTGCTTTCCGGGGTCTTTCACTGGTATGTGTTATTCAGCTGGAACAGAGCTGCCACTGTCCTCTTAAACCCCAGGAGAAAAGATAAAGCAGGGATGGGGGAGAGTCCCAGGCTCAGGACCCCATAGTGCCAATGCAGCCCAACTCCACAGCCTTCCCTTCAACCTGGGAGCCACTCCGAAAGGCTCTAGCACACTTAAAATATTCACTGCAGTAAAAAAAAAAAAAAAAAAGCAGGCATTGTGTATCATATATACACACCATAAATAAATTGGACTACTCAGCTATTTTATATAAGTGGGTATGAACTATTTGTCACTTCATTCACATCCAAATTCCTGGGTTTTGTATCTGGGTTCAACTAAATGTGAATCAAAACTATTCAGGATGGGGGGCTGCAGAGACGGCTCAGCAGGTAAGAGCAGTAGCAGTGGCGGAGGAGACAGGTTGGGTTCCCAGCACCCATGCTGTGCCTGACAACCATCTATAACTCCAGTTCTAAGGGATCTGATGCCCTCTTCTGGCCTCCTTGAGCACTGCATGCATGTGGTTTAGACATACATGTAGGCAAAATACTCATACACATAAAAATGTTTAAAATTTTCAGGCAAAAAAATCGATCTACCATCTCACTACAAGATATCGCAGTCATCACTGGAAGCCATCCAGAGAGGACTATGGTAAAGGGAGGCTATGCACGGCAGGTCCTACACAAACGCTGCATTGTCTCATATAAGGGACTTTTCTCTGTGAATTCTGGTATATAAACAGGGTCTGAGCCCAGTCTGGTGGCTGACACCTGTAATCCCAGCATTTAGGAGATGGAGATGGAGATTCTGAGTTCAAAGCTAGCCTGGGCTACATGGCAAGTTCCAGACTAGCCTACAAAAGACCTTATTTCCAAAAGAAAAAGAGAGGGAGAAAAGAGACAGAGAGAGGAAGGAAGGAAGGAAGGAAGGAAGGAAGGAAGGAAGGAAGGAAGGAAGGAAGGAAGGAAGGGAACAATAATAAATGAAAATAAGGCCTGGAGATGTAGCTGCATTGATAGAAGAGCCTGCTGCATGCACGGAGCCCTGGGTTTGATCTCCAGCACCACATACATGAGGACAGTGGTGCACACCTGTAATCCAAGTCATCAGGAGGTAGAGGATGGAGGGTCAGGGGTTTGAGGCCATCCTTAGGTACATATTGAGTTTGAGGTGAGCCTGGACATAATAAGTAAATAGAATATCAACCAGTCTCACAGGTACTGAGTGATGACTGTACAACATTCAATTTACCACACACACCCTTTTTAATCCAGGACATAGGGTCAGACAGATATCAAAATCAAAAAAGAAAAGCAGATGTGGGAGCAACACAGACAGGAGTTAAAGGACAGCCCGCCCTACAGCCCATCCTACACCCCACCCTACAGCCAGCCCTACAGCCCGCCCTACACCCTACCCTATAGCCAGCCCTACAGCCTGCCCTACAGCCAGCCCACACAGACAGGAGCTAAAAGACAGCCCACCCTACAGACAGCCCTACAACCAGCCTGACAGCCCATCCTATGGAAAGAGGTGGGAGAGGACAAAGGTTCTTGTATCTGCGGGGACAGGAGGTGCTGCTGGCCGGTGCCAGTGCCCTTACGGACACTCTGTTAGAAGCCAATTCTTGGAGTGTGTGGGCAAACTAAACACAAGCCAGACCAACTACAGCTGTAGTTGTACTCAGCCACACACATAAGAAAAGATTTATACTATCTGCTTATATGTGTGCGCATGTGCAAGTGCATGTGTGTGCATGTGTGTGCGAGTGCATGTGTGTGCACGTGTGTATGAGTGCGTGTGCGTGAGCACATGCATGTGCGAGCCCTGGGCATGGAAGTTAGGGTCTCAAACACGCTCAGCAAGAATACTACCACTGAACCATCTCCTCACCTCCCCGTGCTGCTTTTATTTTATTTTTAAACTTAAGGGATTTTCCTTTTATTTCTGTGTTCTGTGTTCACCAGGTTAGAAGACAACTCTCAGGAGTGGTTCTCTCCACTCTATGGGTCCTGGGACTCAAACGCAGGTTGTCAGGCTTGGCACCAAATGCCTTTACCCACAGAACCATGTTACCATCTCCCTTCCATTTTTTGAGGGCCTTTATGTAGTCTAGGCTGTCATCAAACTCAGGCCATCCTACACTTAGCCTACACTTGGAGTCCAGAAGAAGGTGTCTGATCAGAGTGAGTGCCAGGCATTTGGGGCACCTGCCTTATTAAGTAGGTAACTCGATCTGAACTCCAGTCCTATTGATTTCACAGCAAGTGCGTTAACTGGGCCATCTCTCCAGTTCCACCTTAGCCATCTTTTAGGTGAAGAGCTCAGTGGCATTAACTACAGATTGGGATGCAAACAGCAATGCCACTGTCCCCAGAATGCACTGTCTGTAACTGAGACTAAATAATCTCCCTTCTCTCCTCCAGCCCCAGCTAACTTACTGTCACCATTAGTTTGACTATTCATCTTATACAGACAAGGTTACACAGTATTAGTCATTTTTGTCTTATTTCTTCTAACACCATGTTGTCAAGATTTAACCAGGTGGTAAAGTTTCCTTTCACAGCTGAGTAACATCCCACTGTACAGATGCACCACATTCTGCTTTCCAGCTTTGGTGGTTTACGTCTCTGGGCTGTGCTGAATAATGCTGCAGTGCAAATCCTCCTCCCAGTGTCGGTCTTCCGCTCACAGTTAGAGACCCAGAAGTGCGCTTGTGGGGTCACAAAGCAATGCCACACTTAACATGTAAAGGATCCATTCTAGACATCCTCTAATAAGTCTCTCCTTTTACTGCTTTGCGAAGTGTTTCCTTTCTCAGTAGCTCCCATTCTTCCCAGGATCCCACCCCTCCCAGAGTCTCTCTCCAGCTGAACTCAAGGAAATTCTTACCAGGATAATGCCCACTGCTGGCAAGCTGCTCTCCACCATCCCCACCCATTGCTCTGTGCAGGGACGCAGGTTTCTCCTCAGACCTCACCTCCTGGGTCTCCTCCAGCCCGACCATTCCCTGGTCTCCACTTGCCTTCATGCCACACGGCTCCTCCCTACGGTAATCCTCGGCCTCTGTTGGTCTTTTTTGCCATTCCTTTCCCCTAGCAATGGTGGCACCTAGACGTCTTTGTGCAACTGCCACCCCACTTTCGTGTCACATGTGCTCCCCCTCCCTCTCTCTCTCCTCTTGTGGTCCCCTCTCCAGCTTTGTGACCCATACACATATAAAAGTTAAAATCTAGGACTGGCATATTAGAGAAAGCATGCAAGATTTCTCCCAGTGCAGTTTTTGCTTAACACAGTACCTTCTGGCTCTATTTTCCTTCTATTCAATTTCCTGTGTGGCTAAATAAAGCTCCATTGTACATTTACCACATTTTCCTTATCTATTCAGCCCTATTCCATTTACTTGTTATGTGAACATGGCAATGAACATGGATGTACAGGTTATCTCTGTGGCGAGATTTAACATTCTTTGGGTGTGGATCTAGGACAGGTGAAGCTGGGTCATATGATCATTCTACCTTTATCTTTATGCCTATGTGTGTGTGTCTGTATGAACATATGCCCCATGCATGTAGGTACCAGGGGAGGCCAAAAGAGGGAGCAGGTACACTGGAGCTGGGGTTACAGGCTGTTGTGAGCCACTTAATATGGGTGCTTGGAATTAACTTGGGCCCTCTGCAAGAGCAGCAAGTCCTTTTAACCACTGAGCCATCCATCCCTCCAGCCCAGGTCACCCTATTTTTAGGTTTTTGAGAGACCCCTGCATTGATTTCCGTAGTGACAGTTCACACTTCCACCAGCAATGGACGAGAACTCCTCTTTCTCCACATCTTCGCCAGCATTGGTTTTTGCTTTTTTTCCTCCCTCTTTTTAAATTTTTATTTTATGTGTTTTGCTGTTTGGCTGCATGTATGTCTGTGTGCCCATGGAGGCCAGAAGTTGGCATCAGATCCCCTGGAACTAGTTACAGACAGTTGTGAGTCACCATGTGGGTGCTGGGGATTGAGTGCAGTTCCATGGAAGAGCAGCCAGTGCTTTAACCCCTGAGCCATCTCTCTCTCCAGCTCTCATTTGCTTCCTCAATGTTAGCCATTCTGACCAGGGTGAGGTGGAATCAAAGACTGTTGCTTTCATTTGTATTTCCCCGATGGCTTAAAGGTATTGAGCACCTTAAAGAGTCTTTATTGGCCATCAGTGATTCTTCTTTTGCAAACTGTCCATTCAGATCATTAGCTCACGCACTGACTGGATGAGTGGTTTTCATTTTTGCAGTTCTTTACATATTCTAGACAGAGGCTTTCTGTACCTCTACAGCTGTCTCTTCATCTGGTAATTGTCTCCTTTGCTGCACAATAGCCCCGTGACTTCATGTGCTCCACCTGCCAGTTCTAGGAGTCAGTTCCCTTGCTGCCTGAGTCCTCCAGAAAGTTCTTGCCTGTGCCTTGAAATGTTTTCTCCCAGCAGTTTTGACATTTGAAGTCTTTGATTAAAAGCTTTGGTCCATTTTTAATTGATTTTTTAATAGGGTAAAATATATGAACCCAGTTCCCATTGCTTTGGCTATTTGGGGGTGTCTTTTGTGTTTCCATATAAAAATTTTGTTTCTAGTTCTGTGAAAAATATCACTGGAATTCCAATGTTTTGTTGTTGTTGAATCTGGAGACCACTTTTTAGATAATATAGACATTTTCATAATTTTCTGCCAACCAATGGTTACTTATTTGACACTACTTACCATTTCTAAGTGGCAAAATATGTCCCTTTGGACTCACCAGGGTCCTGGGAAGCCCGTGGGGCACTTGCTACCCTCTAGTGTATTTGTCTGACTTAAAGTCAGCTAAGCTGTTGGTTCTGGAAAGTAAGTGTGATCTTCCTTTTCTGTCTACAAGACTCAACAGTATCTTCCAGTTGCATACCCGCTAAGAACAGGATGGATGTGAAGGAACCATTCAGGAGCTTGGCATGTCTAAAATCACACTGGGGCTTCTAATCAACCCATCTTCTCAACCCCTCATGGTGGAGGTAGAGGTGGCCAGGTGTGGTGACTATTCTTGGTTGTCATCTTGACTTCATCTGAATTAACTAATCCACTTCTAATCTGGATGTTTGTGGTGGGAATACACACCTCTAATCTTCTGCTGGAAGCCTATATAAGGACATGGGAGAAGGAAGCTTCTGCTCTTTGCCTGCTTGTTTTAGTCTAGCTAGCAAGTCCATTCCTTTATTGGCATTAGAGCCCACTTTTTTGGAATTCCAATGTAAACTGAAGACCAGTGGAGACATCCAGCCTCATGGACTGAACAACTATTGGTTTCTTGAACCATCCATAGGCAGTTGTTGGATTAGCTGGACCACAGCCTGTAAGTTATTCTAATGAATCCCCGTGTGTGTGTGTGTGTGTGTGTGTGTGTGTGTGTGTGTTCATTCTACAAATTCTGTTACTCTTAGAGAACCCTGACTAAATACACCAAGGAAGCACCTATTTATGGGCACCAGGAGTCTTTGTTTTATGACATTTTGGGTGGAAGCACTCTTGTGTTTTGTTTTGTGTATGTGGTTTAATATCAACCAAACCTTCAATTAAAACTGACTGGCTATTTGCTCACACTTCAGTCCCTATTAATTTGCTGGTCTGTGGATTCACTTCATCTAGGAATACCCTGCCCACAAACAAGATCACAGGGGAAAAAGAAAAGTTCAAGACTCAGAAAGAGAACTGCAGTGATTAATCTTACCCATTCACCTCCCACAGAATGAAAGGTCAGCATACTCTGGGCTGCTTCTGCTCAAGTCCTTTCACTTGAAAAGCTCTCCCCTATCCCAGGTGTATCAGTCAGGGTCTCTCGAGGAACAAAACCAATAGGTTGAATATATATTATAACGGCTCTTTATTAGACTGGATTCCATAATACAGGCTGTGTAGTCCAACAGTGGCTGCCTGCACACTAGGAAAGCTGAGAATCTGGTCTTTGCTCAGTCCTAAAGTGGGGTGCCTCAGCAGTGCCAAGCTGGTGCTGAAGTTCTGGAGGAATCTGAGAGAGCCACTGGTCTTCAGTCTATGTTGGAAGCTGAAGACACTGGGTTCTGACGTCAGTGGAAGGAATGCAGCAGGAGCAACAGGAGCAACAAAGCAGATGTACTCATCAGCAAGGAGGAGAGTGGGCAGGCAAAAGAGCACAGCATTTCCCTAAGATTTCTTGTATATAAGTGACTCCCAGAAGGTTCTGCCCACACTGCACCCCCACATCAGTCAATCCTTCCAGGAACCCTTCTCACAGACTCACCCAGAAGTGTCTTAGTTGATTTCAGATCCAGTCAAGGTGATAGCCAAGATTAACCATCACACCTGGTCCTGATTCCTCTCCAATCCCAGTGTCTTCCTCTTTATCTAAGCACATTTTACTCCAAATGAGAAGGGGAATGAGGCCGTATGCTTTTGCTCGGTGGTATCCATAAGAGTTTCTATGCAAGTGATGTGTGAGCAGCTGCTGTATTTATCCTGTGATCCTCCCAGGACCTGTGAGGATGCTGGGACTGTCCTGAGGTGCTCTAGACAAGGAAACCGCAACACAGAGAGTAATGCCTTAGCCCTGGACACAGGCCACGGAGAGTACAATTAGGACTCAAGTCTCTCTGGCCATGCTACCACGGTCCATTTAAAGAATCAAGTGCATAAACCTCATGCCCAGTGCTGCGGGCCCCTGGGCGTCTTGTGGAGCCTGAGCCCACTGTTGGAGCTGCAGGGACAACGGGGTGATAACACCCGCAGCCCCAGGCTGTAGCCCTTCATCCCTGACAGCTCCGCCAGACCGTCTATCTCTTAGATAGCTACCGCTATTTTTATTCTGTCCTTGCTCAAGCGCAGCTTGGGCAAAGCTGTGCACAGAGGCCCAGGGAAGACCACCATTGGCCCAGGGAAGATCACGGTTAACCAGAAAAAAATAATTTGTATTACTGTCTTTAAAACAATCCTTTAAGCTAGCAGTGGTGGCACATGCCTTTAACCCCAGCACTCTAGAGGCAGAGGCAGGCAAATCTCTGAGTTTGAGACCAGCCTGGTCTACAGAGTTCCAGGACAGCCACGGCTACACAGAGAAACCCTGTCTCCATAGATTCCCCCCAAGAAAATCTTTTAAAAATATCTTTGTTCCTTAGAGCACATCTAATTTGAAACTCATTTCAGAATAACCCCCTGGGCATTTAAGGTCACCTACACCTGACAACACAGCAGATTCAGTGCTGACAATGTCAGTAACAACAGAGCAAGGTCTTGCTTCCTAGTTTGGTACAAGGCTTCAGAGATGGGGTGGGTAAAGGGAAAGGAAAGTGGTAAAGGAGAGTATGACTGTCCTCCATGCTTCCAGGATCTCAGGCCAGGCTATAAATGAAATTAGAATAGATTCATGGGAGAAAAACCACACCTAGTTATGTACATGTAAAATGAGACAGTGATGGACATTTCTTCAGCATCTGAGCTACACAAGAGGCAGGTTAGGGAGATGGAGGGCAGAAATGGATGGTCTCCTCTGGTTGTTTTACATAGATAATGACATTCAAGGAGTCAGGTGTCTGGAGCAACCTTCTGCCACACAGATATGAACTGACATTGTTTCCATTATAGAGGTGGATGTCTTATGAAGACAGCTTTCAGGGCCTCCTGGATCTGTGACTCTCAGCATAATCAGCCCAAATTATGCAGGAAAAGCCAATCTTTACATTTTTTTTTAAAAGAGTTCCAGGCATGGTAGCACACGCCTTTTAACCCCAGCACTTGGGAGGCAGAGGCTGACAGATCTCTGAGTTTGAAGCTAGCCTGGTCTTCAGAGCCAATTCCAGAACTGCCAGGTCTACATAGGTAAACCTTGTCTCAAAACTAAGAAAAAATTTTAAAGACTTATTTTATGTGTATGAATGTCTGGCCTGGATGTATGTATGTGCCTGATGCCCACGGAGGTCAGAAGAGGACTTTGGATCCCTTGGAACTGGAGTCATGGTCAGCTGTGAGGACGCTGGGAACTCAACCCAGGCTCTGCACAAGAGCAACAGCTGAGTCATCTCTCCATCCCCCAGAAAAGTCTATCTTTGAGTAGCCTATTCTGGTCTCACATGCTCACATTTTGGGGTGGCATATCCCTTGAGCAGCATATTCTGGTCTCACACATTTTGGGGTGGCATGTCTTTAACCCAAACAGGGCATATAGGGAAGACAGAGCCTGGAGAAGGGCTAGATGTCAGGTGTGAGGGAGCCAACAGGCCTGTCAGACACAGGGCAGAGATGCCTGCAACCTGAGCACCTCTGCGAAGGCTGCGCTGTCTTTTGACTCTGGAACTACCAATGCTCTTCCATAGACATCCAGAGCTGTGGGCACTGGGCTTTGAGACTGTGCAGGAGAAAGCAGAGGGAGCAGCACATCTATGTGGGCTTTTAGGGTGTTCAGAAAATGAACAGGAGAGCTGCCAGAGAAGTGGGGGGAGGGGGATGACAAAACAAGATGGTGTACCACCTGAGGGCTGGTTAGGCTTCCCGGGCCTGCTGGGTGACTGGCCCCTCTTCCATCAGCTGCCTACTTCGTCTTTTTTTTTCCCCCCACCATGCAGTCCTGCCTGGCAGGGAACTCAGCATATAGACCAGGCTGGCCTGCCTCTGCCTCTGCCTCCTGGCCCTGACTGCCCTTACTATTGCAAACCTGTCTCCACTCCCCCACCCCAGATGCTCCTTAAGCTGCTTCACCTTCACAGTCCTTCCCTAGTATCCTAAGCATCGCAAATGCTAGGAAAATATTTGTTACACTGCACTATCCAGGGAATAATGAAAAGTCTATACATATAATTTTTCTTTTCTAAAATGTAAAGGTTGTTGAATCTGCAGATGGGGAACCCAAGGATATAGAAAGCCTACTGCATGTTCTGACATGATGAAAGACATATTTACATCATTTATCGACTGCTCACCCTTACCCACACACTTCAGCTCCATCACACATGACGGGCAACAGTAGGTGCTCAGCAAATGCCTCTTGAATGAACATTCCCTTGAAGGTTGCTCTGGATTTTTAACTCCATTACCATCAGCCAATCAAAATGTAGCGTATGAGCTTGCCTTATTGTTTCATCAAATATTAAAGGAACTTATGGAGCAGAACCCAAACAAATCACAGGGAAGCCTTACATACTTAGTTTTGTTGTTCTGTTTCATTTTGACCTCTCTGCTCCACCCCTCCGCCCCAAAGGTAGACTAAGCATTTCAGTCACTGGAGATACCTCCATGCCACCTAGAGCGCAGAGTTAAGTGTGGACACTGCCCCCTTACGGCTGACTGTGGAAGGCCGCTTTCTGCACAGCTAACGGGGTGAAGAAGACTTAGGCTGCCAATGGGAGTAGCAAGACACATTCCTGATGACTAAAAATAGGCCAAATCAGACTCTATTTTCAGGAGGCAAGTAAAAGGAATAAAGTGTCGAAGGGAGAATGTTTAGGGAGTGCAGAGCCCACGCATTTCCATATTGTGACAATGTTGACAATGTTTCCATGTTGACAATTAGTGGGAAGAGTAAAGAGAAATGTTAAGACAAGAAAATCCCTACGTGATAACATCCATCTGCTGCACTAACAGCTGGAATCTGAGCGGGAATTTCCCATCAGTGCTTCACTCTCAGCTTAATTTGACTAAAATCTGTGTGTGTAATCTGTGTGTATTATTTGCATCAAGTGTCTTTGGAGGCCAAGAATTAAAAGTTTGTGTGAGTGTGTGTGTGTCTGTCTGTCTGTAGTAACTCCTCCTATACATGTCTAGGACTTTGCTTTTCATGGCTTTAGCTATCGATGGCCATCCATAGCTGAAGATGTAAAATGGAAAATTCCAGAACTGAACAGTTCGTGCGTTTTTAGTTGCATACCATCCTTAGCAGAAATCTCATGCTCTGTTCCATACTGCCCATGATGGAGCCATCGGTCTGCCCAGCACATGCTCTCTGTATATGCTGCCCACCCACTACTCCCTTAAGAGCCTTCCCAGTCATCAGACTGTTCAGTGCTAGTGTGTAGGATTCTGTACTATTGGGGCAGGAGTTTCTGTCACCTACTGTGACACACACATACACCTTCCCACTTACAGTGTACTCAGTACTAGTCAGTCTGCTGTATATAGCCAATGCCACATACTTACTCGGTCCCAAGATGATCTGACCCTTCACAGCAGAAGCTTTAACTCTTGCTATCCACTGCTCAGACAGGTCCAAACAGAACTTCCTTTCCCTGGCAGCTCTGAGGAAGGCTCTCTGCTGTTGCGGTAGGACCCCTCAGGGTTAAGAGTTCCCAGCATTTGTGAAGCCAGAGGAAGGCCCAGTAATGAGAAAGCTAAACCCGCTACTTTCCATTTCCCTTTCATTCAAACTGGCCCTATTTGGACTGCCACTTCCACTGTGTGGATGGGGAAACTGACACAGCAGCATAAAGCAGTTTGCTTGGGGCTCTGTGATTTGTATGAGTGCCAGTTCCAGGCCTGTGCTCTTCCATTTTCTCTGCCTCCCAGGCCCTCCAGGGCTGTGAGCAGTGCAGGCAAAACTTCAAAGACAAGATCACCAGCCGGGCTGACAGCACCAGGCACAGGGACACCTCCAGGGCTGGCCTAGCTGGGAGCTTGTACCCGGTATGGACGGAATTGTGCACAGCTGGGCGTCAGCACCAATGGCTTCTACTGTCACAGCTAGTCTGGACCTCAGAGAGGAGTCAGCAAGCTCCTCAGGCCCTGCCAGGCTGGCGGTGTAGAGACCTGTCTCAGCACTTTCAGCAGGTGTGGGCTGTTTGTAGTCCCTCGCTCTGACACGTCACTTCTGTTGCTGCTGGAGGGAGTGTGTCAGCTTCATGAGTACACGTATAATGTCTGACAATGTCTAGGAATCAGCATGTGGCAGCTGCTCCATCTTAATTTTTTTCTTTTATTTATCTGTGTGTATGTGGGGAAACACAGGCCAAGCTGCATGTGGAGGCCAGAGGACAACCTCCTGGAGCGGGTTTTCTCTTTCCACCTGTGGGGCCTGCGGAAGGAACTCAGGTCACGCCTTTATTGGCAAGTGCCTCTACTAACTGAGCCAATCCACTCGCTCTATAAATTAAATATATGTATATGAGAGTTTGCTTATATGTATATAAGTGCACTCTGTGCCTGCCTCGGATATGTTTGTATGTATATAAGTGTACTGTGTTGCCTGCCTCGGGCTTCTAGAGACCGTCAGATTCCCTGAAACTGGAGGTGGTTGTTAGCCACCATGTGGGTGCTTGGAATTGAACCCTGGTCTTTTAGAAAGAGGAGCAAGTACTCTTAACTGCTAAGCCTTCTCTGGCCCCAGTAATTCCTTGGTGAATGAATAATCTAACTTCATGTCCTAGGAATCAGAACATGATGAGGCATGCACACTGCCAGAGAGGTATCTTGTAGAATTATGCATCTATCACTCTATTAACTAAATGTAGATTTATTCAGGAGCTGTGAGTGGTCATCACCTTTCCTCCCACAGGCCTCTTCTCTCTTCCCTCCACCAGATCTAGCATTTATGCCTTAGGACATGGAGAGAGGAGGTGCATCAAATTCCAGAGTTTAAGTGTTCCATGTGGCATCCACAGTGCTTGGCAGCTGGGTGAGCATGGAGCGTCTCCATCCTGAAGGCTTTGTTTTCCTCTATTCTGCATGCTTTTCAAGCAGTCTCCTGCAGGAAGCTGGGCTGGTGTGTTTTCCTCCATCAGGTGTACTGAGCAACAGGAGTAAAATCCGAGGGAGAGGCATTTACATTTGGCCAGTCCTGGAGAGCCCAGGTCCTAAGTCAGAAGTGCGAAGGGCCATAGCTGCAGCTCTCACTTACAAAAATGGAAAGAGGCGCTTTTTCACAATATAGAGGACCGTAGCAAGGAACAGGGCCAGGGCAAGGAAGATAAGAAGCTTGTCCGTCAGTTCTCGGCGGTTGTATTTTGTGATGAGCTTCCGACCTAGCTGGATGGTCCCTGACATGGACTTAAACTCTTCATTTGCATCCAGAAGAGTCCGTGAAGAGCTGACTGCAACACAAGAGGAAGGAGCCTGGTTCAGACTATACCACCTGGACAAGGAAGAGCTCAATCTGCTGGCTGGCTGTCAAAAAAGCCACCACTGAGTCAGGCGGGTCAGATTTATTTTTATTATTGTTGACTATGTGCAAATCTGTATGGGTATACACACAAGTGTCCATAGAATTACAGATAGTTGAAAGCTGCCTGATGTGGGTGCTGGGTACTGAACTTGGGTCCTCTGCAGAAGCAGTACCTGCTTTTAACCACTGAGCCATCTCTCCAGCCCCCTTATTACTAGCTTTTAGATGTGCTGAGCTATTTCCATGGATGATATCTGGGACAGAGGATGAAGGAAGGGTAGAAATGAAACAAGGTGGCTATGTCAGCCATGAAAGCAAGGTGGTAGGTTCCAGAATTTACCAAACCTCGCTGTCTACTTTGGCTGACACATGAAGTCTTACAAAGAGCAAACTCCTTTCCTGTTTTCTACACTGAAGGGCTCCAGAGGTACAAATTCTCTACACAGGAGCCATGGTGGGAAGGCACTTGGCAAGAATGAGGTGGTCTCAAACAGCCTTCTCTGTGGCCCTTGGCTAGTATATGTAAAGGAACTGACAGAATTGTTCTTGCCAGTGGCCCTAATCCACAAATCTTCCTGGCAAAACTAGGCCCAGAACTCATGCTAAAAACCAGACTCTAGGACCCCTTGTGGGCTCTGCTGACACCATCTCCAGAGAAGCCAGCCAGTTCTGCTTTTCATAAGAGCCTAGTGATACTTCCTCTGGGCAGCACTGAAGGCCCATGCCTTGTCCAGCACAGCTGCATAGTGAAAGGAGAGGAAGAGAAGCACACCTCTCCCTGAGAAATACCAGGCTGCTCACCATCTCCTAAGGCACAGTCGGGGAGCTTCGGGTAGAGAGAGCCAGAGCAGCTTCCTACTCCTTACCTAGAGTCTGCATAGCCTCTTCGCTCTGTTGCACCTGCTGTGACATCATCCTACTGATCCCCATGAGGCTCTCTGTGATGGTGCTGGATGTCTGGGCCAAACTCTCCTTGGTAGTTTTCCTGAAAGTTCAGAGGAAGGAGCAATAGCAATGAAAGCCTAGCTTGCAAAAAGCACCATGTTTAACCTATCACATTAGTGCTTTTTCTGTTTGTGCTTTGAGATGGTGCCTCAAAATGTAGCTCAGCCCGGCTCAGAAGGCAGAGTGTCCTTGTCTTAGCTCCCCCTCCCCCGACCCCATGCCCCAGTGTTAGGATTAAATGTGTGCACCACACAGCCAGCTAGCACACATTTCGTTTTTCTTTTTCATTTTCCATTTTTTTCAAGGCAAGGTTTTCTCTGTGTAGTCCTGGCTGTCCTAGAACTCACTATGTAGACCAGGTTAGCCCTGAATTCAGAGATCTGCCTGTCTCTGCCTCCTGAGAGTGCCACCACAGCATGGCTTGCACATTTGTAAAACATCAGTCCGTGTGGTTAAGGATTTATGCTGAGCCCACGTTCTCAAGCCTTTCTAGGAGGAACAAAAACCACACTGCTATCTGGAAAGCAATTTGCACTAAGTATGAGAAACTTAGAAATGTACTTTGGCTCCTAGAGAATTTCTTCAAAGGAACCAGACAAAGATCTGCCTTGATGCATTTCGTACAAAACTGAAAAGACAGAAATGCAAACACGTCAACGGGACAGGTTAATACCATAGATATTATGCATGCATGGTTACAAGAAGAGCCTTTTAAAAATTATCAGGGAGGCCTGGGGGTTAGCTCAGTGGTAGAGCATTTAACCCTCATACATATGGCCCTAGGTTTAATTCCCCTTACTACAAAAAACAAAAACAAACAAACAAAAACCCCAAAAACAAAACCCAAGTTTAGTGAAATTTAGTCGGGGCTGGGAATATAACTCAGTTGGTAGAGTGCTTGCCTAGTATGCACGAAGCCCTTGGTTGGATCTCCAGAACCACATAAACTTGGTGTGGTGGTACACACCTGTAAGATCCCAAGTTCAAGACTATCCTCAGCTACACAGCAAGTTTGAGACCGGACTTGGAATGTGTAAGACTCAGTCTCAAAAGAAAAAAAATGACTTATACAATGAAGCACAAATGTTACGAAAACAGAAGGTTCCTCACAGGTGCTTAGATGTTGTGTCACCAGAGCCCAGAAAGACAAAGCGACGTTACCTTTGTCTCAAGGGGTCTCCTCCTTGCAGAAGTTCTGCTTTCTCCAGGTTGTCGATGGCAATTTTGCAGGTAAGATTGGCTTTCCGCCATGAGGTCTGGTTGCTGGAAGAAGGGCATGCGTGAGGTCCTAGTGGCTCTACCAGGCTGCTAGGTCTAAGCAGTTCATCCTCCCCGGTGTGACCCAGAGTTCACCCTCACCTGCCACCACTTCCTCTTCTTGGTAGCCCTGGTAACTACTTTAGCAAAGGTCCTAACATCTCTCCTCTGAACCTCTGTAAGATGTTTCCAGAATGTTCTGTCACTATCCCTCTCCTGCTAGGCAGCTGAGAGACCAGAGACACGGCACTCTGCCTGACAAGTATTTGGGCCTCCATCCTTAAGAACCATGACTTAGCTAGTACTCCTCCTCCATCCCTAGCTCTCGAGCCACCATTTCTCCTGTGGTGGTTGTTAGAAGAGCTAAAGTCACAAGAACCAGTATTCCTCAACTTCCTCCAAGATTTGCTATTTTTTGTCTATTTGACACCAATGGTATGCACTACAAACATCACAAGGAGCCCTGATTCTCATTCTTCACCTACTCCTTTGCAAGTGATGGCTCAAATGTGAGCAGCACTTGAGATTCGTAATCCATTCTTCACTGACAAGAAAAAGCCAACTATTTCCCTCTGAGAATGAAGCCCATGCTCTGGAACTCTCACACAGCCAGCTCGAATCAACTGTGCTAAGCCCTGGACTCACAAAATACTAGAACAGGGTACTTAAACTAATAGGGTGGCTTTCTTAATTTTTAAAAAATTGTATGTGTGTATGACTGGGGTGGTGGTGCATGCCACAGTACATGTGGAGGCCAGAGGACAATCCTGTGAAGTTGACTTTCTCCTTCCATTTTTTTTTTTTTTTCCTGAGACAGGGTCTCTCTATTTAGTCCTTGCTATCCTGGAACTCTTAGATCAGGCTGGCCTTGAACTTACAGAGATCCTCCTGCCTCCACCTCCCAAATGCTGGGACTAAAGGTGATCTTCAGATGGGTTCCAGATGCCGGCATAGCACCTACTAGCCTATTCCATACCTGTCACTTCAAACAACCAATTACATCTTCAAACTGTTCACAACGATGTTCTGCAAGGCCTAGGGGTGCAGAACTGAATGAGTACCTGCCTTGAAGGAGCTCACATTTTTTAGGGAGAAAAGTAAGCAAATATATACAGTATGACAAATCTGCTAACCCGGTAAACATAACTGCTGATCAACATTCATTTCTGGCTTTCTTTCCTCAAACCTTTAATGCCACACCAGCAACAGCCCTGCTTTGTTTTCTGCACACACTAAGCTGACAGTGTTTGGTGCAACTTACCACACTGCACACATCCACTTCTAGAGTTTATGCTTATGATCGGAGAACCCTTGGTGGCATAAAAGCCATCACCAACGAGCCAGGCACACTTGCACCATTCACGTCCTGATCCCTTTCAGCCTCTCCTAACAGCTGAGTGTCATTCACACAGCTGCTGTTAGTGAGACCGGCTGGAGAATAACTCAACTCAGAAATGAAACCGTAAGTGAGTAGTTGTGACAAAGGAAACCTAAGGAATTCTGATGTAGCAGGGACTTTACAGAGATTGCCTTGAACACCGGGGGTCTAGAAAAGGTGATGGAGTCCTCAGTGTGTTTGCAGTAACAGACCCTTTTGAGTATGGTAGAAAAGTCAAGCCTGAAGGGAGAGACTGTGATTCATGTTGCCAGACACTGTTAAAAAGTTATATTCCCTGAGTTAGAGATTAAGAAATGGCACATACAGCTTTATAATCAAAGATTAGCTCACAGCTGCAATGTCACCAAAATCTCAACTCTAACATAAACCTATTTACATTTCTGTGCATCATTTATTCAGATACATCACACTGAAAGCTAAATTTTGGTCCATCTTTAGGAGACTCACTTTAAGTGAGCTCTTCTCATATCAATTATTCTTGAATAAAACTCACCCTGCATTACAAAAGTAATCATATTTTTAAAGTTTAATTTTTATTATTTTAATGATGTATATATGGGTGTGTATGCATGTAAGTGCAGGTACCTATGGAGGTGAGGGGCACTGGATATCCGGAGCTGGAGTTATAGGCATTTGTAAGCCGCCTGACATAGATGCTAGAACTGAACTCAGGTCCTCTGGAAGAGAGGTACACATTTGAAACTGCTGAGCTGCCTCTCTAGCCCCTGAAAGTAATCATATTTTTGTTTTCAAATACATAAAATGTGGGTGTGGGGGTGTCGCTCCATTGGTGCAGTGCTTGCCTACCATGTACAAAGCCCTGGCTTTTATTCCCAGCACCACATAAACGTGTGGTGGTGCATGCCTGTAACCCCAGCACCTGGGAAGTAGAAAAAGGGAGGATCAGAAATTCAAGGACATCCTCAGCTACATGTTGAGTTGAAGGCTAACCTGGAATACAAGAGACCCTGTCTCAACAAACAACAACAATAACAAAACCAGGGGTTTCGAGATGGCTCAGAGGGTAGAGGTGTTTGTGTGTAGGCCTGATAAGCTGAGTTCTACTCCAGGTCTCACAAAGTGGCAGGAAAGAAACAACTCCACACACAGCTCCCACACCCACAATATTTTTAAAATACTCTCATGTATATAGTACAGTATAAGGTTAACTATGCAAACATCATAAACAATGTGAGCACTGTAAACATGTACAGCTCCAACTGTCCATGTAAACTCTACTTATCTCCCCTCCCTCCTCCATTTGAGACTTACTGATTTAGAGAACATTCAGCATGTGTATGTTAATGACACCACTACATCACCAGTAAGTCAGGCTTATTAGACAAATACATGTACAAGCCTCACAGCCAGCAAGCAACTCAACAGAGGGGTCTGTAGGCTGCCCTGCCTACCTGAGCATCTGCTTTTTGTGGTTCTCCACTTCCTGCAGTAGAAGCTGTTTATCCGACTCCTTGTCTTGCTCCTTTGCTGACTGCTCAAGATCCTTAGAGGGGAAAACAGCTGTTAGTCAGTATGCAAACCCAAGAGTACTTCTGTTTCTAGCAGGGGCACGCAAAAGCAACTGAAGCATACTTTACAGCAGACACTTGGGAGTGGGAGGGGGCATATCGAAAATAATCAAATACCCTTTTAAACATATAGGCAAGTTTGAAAGAAAGAGAAGATAGTCCTGGCAGCCCAAAGGTGAGCAGGAAACTGGGTGGTAGAGTGGTTAGCTCTAGAAAGGCTGCCCTGGCTGAAGCAAGGGTTGCTACTTTTACACTTTTGGGCCTGCCTGAAATAAAAGGAAAAAAAAAAAAAACACCACAAAACAGGATCCCACTCATCCCAATGCAATACCAGGAGGATATCGTACTATTATGTGTTTCTAAACGTCGCCCATTTCTGTACTTGCTCCAATGGGCTCGTATGTGAATATAATCCTGAAGCCTAAGGCTGTCTGTGGCTGCCACTGATCTGAAAGCATCACAAACTCAGGACCCGGAGAAGGCTCCAGCAGCAGTAAGACAGTCTGGGCTACCCACTCACCAGCAGAGGGAAAATACGGACACATATCTGGTTATTTCGTTTTAGTTTTTTGGAGGGAGTACCCTAGGGACTTTGGATAGAGGGATGATTTATCTTTCCTGAGTGGTTTGAGAATTGAATGGAAGAGAAATGAACAAAAACAGTGTCCCAGACTTGTGATAGTCTCTGGAGACTGACAGATGTGCCCTACACCAGGCTGCAGAGACTCCAGGAGAGGTACACAGAAGGTGAGGGCACGTGATCCAAAATAACCAAATACCAAGAAAGAGTCTACTATAAACAAAGGACAGCAGACATGACCAACAGCATCTGACCTAAGAACTTGGGATAACGGAGCTGTCGCACACACTGTAAAGACGCCACAACACCTCATGTCTCAAGTCCTATTTTTAGTTTACAAATCACAAATTCCACTTTCAAGCAAGCCATAGAGCTTAAACGTCAACATATTAGCTTATTCAGATAACAATCTATTTATTCTTATACAAATTTGCATATGTTGCTTTGGAACAAGCATGTGTATCTATGTATCACTTCAACTGCTCAGAAATGACTTCCAGGTTTATGCCCCCCAAATATTGCTAAAGCAGAAAAAAGAATAGCTGTGAATTGAAAGCGTGTAACTGGGTGTAGTGGCACATGCCTTTAATCCCAGCCCTTGAGGCAGAGGCAGTCTTATCTCTGTGAGTTCAAGGCTAGCCTGGGCTACATAGTAAGTTTCAGTACAGCCAGAACTACACAGTGAGACCTTGTCTCAAAAAAAAAAAAAGTGCAAATGTCACCAGTTATTTTGATATAAATTTTTGTTTAGAATCCCCATTCCCTACAAAGTAGTCACTGTACAAAGAGCTTTGTGTTCTATTTTTTGCTACACTGGCATTTCTGCCTGGCAGTGGGTCATGGAGAGGAAGAATGGGGCAGATGGAAATCACCTAGGTACAGTGACAGTGCTGAAATTCTAAAGTCAATTGCAAAGGCAGAAACCTCCTATAATTAAAACTGCCTTTAAAATCCCTTAGGACGGTAATACACAAGAAGCACTTCCTCAGCTGTCCAGCCCACCAGCTTTTCCACCAGCTTTGGAAGAGACTATCTTTGTCTGCTAAGCAACCAAAGAGTTAAAGAATAGTTTGAGGACAGTGTCATGTACCACATGCAGCAAAAACAGGTGGTTCTAGACCCACACAGCGATGGGCAGATTCACAGCACCTGTCACCGAGGGCAGAGCAGTGAGATGGCATCTGCTCATGTGGCTCCTTCTCAGTCTCCTGTGTTTTGAGACAGCACAGGCACCAGAGTGAAAGTCGGGAGTGATAAACGCTGGAAGCTGTGACTCCACAAACTGTAAGGACATCACTGTGCAGACTGATCGCATAGAAAACACCCAAGGCATGGTGACGAAAGACTCAGGCAGGGAACGAGTGAGTGGGGTTCCAATCTCTCAGTCCAGTAACCCTCACTGTCCCAATGTTTACTGCTCTCTCTAGGTGGCAAGTGAAGAACTGGTCAACTCCCAAGCAAAGACGAGTCCAGGCCGGAGCCCCCGCCCTGCTATCCACCCTGCTACTACCCACCCTTAGCTAAGAGCGGTTCTGTGGCCCCACTTACCTGTATCCTATGTCGTAACTGTTGAAACTTTTCTTTCACCTTAGTATTCAGTTCAGTGAGCTCGCTTAAGGGTCCGGAACAATCTCGAATATCCTAGAAGACAACGAAGAGATGACAGGCCTTTCTCCAGTCAGTGAAACTAAATGCTGCCATCTGCACACTGAGAAAGCTGACTGAGCCCACAGTTAAGGTGGTCCTAGTCCTACCTCATCCTGCTCAGTGCTGTTCTCCTCTGCACGAAAGCAAAAACATCATCTTCAGTTTCCTCATCCCCATAAGAGTAACGCTGAGCAGAATACATAAAAGCAGACTGGACATGTAGTTCAACGGTACAGTACTTGCACAGTATGCTTGAGGCCCTGGGTTTCACTGGCAACAAAATGCACACAAACACACATCCATACACTAAGTATTATATGTGTATAGATAAATAAATAGCTAGGTAAAACTCAACATTGACTTCAAAATTTAACAAAGTACTATCCAGTTATGAGAGGCTTAAGCAGCTTACATGTTCAACAAGAATGGGCACTTAAGAGCTACTATAACTTCAGATCCTTCAATTCTAAAATTCCGATGCCTAAATTCCTGTTAATATATAACAAAATTAACTTAGTCTGATTTTACAAACCATCTGTTGTAAGTCATAATGTTTATAGACACATTTAAAGACAGACTGAGGTTTTGCTTCTGGAAAGAAATTCAGAATTACTAGAGCCAAGTTTTAGAGCAGGCTCTAGATTTAGGCTACATATATTCATATATATATTTAGGATATATATATTGCTGGTTCTCTGTGCCTCTGTTTCTTCTCCATCTTACCTACCTCTAGATCACATTTCTCTGCATAAAACGCTTAGCCGAGTGGCTGGAACACCAGAAGAATGCAGTGTATGGGGTTATGCTTACTCATTTGTAACCTCAAGAACCTAAAACCTACAGGTCACAGAAGAGACCTAAGAAAACCTATTTTTTCTTGTAAAATTTTGGATGTAGTCTTTTTTTTTTTTTTTTTAAATAAAGATAGGATCACTGTATCTAGTCCAGGCTGGTCTCAAATACATGGATCATCCTGCCTCTGCTTCCCAAGTGCTGGAGCCGCCACACTAGCAACTTGGTTTTACGTGTGTATATGTATCTATAGATGCATTCTGAAAACTGAAACCAGGGCCTTGCACATAGCTAAACTTTAACTCTACACTGAGCTACATGTACCACCCCCCCATCCCTGGTAATTTCATTTGTATAAACCCAATCTTGTTTATTTTTCTAGAAGTGGCCCAGACATTTTGTTGTTTACACATCTCAGGAGTGAAGTTCGAGAAGTTCAAAGTTTGCATCAAGCTTCTTCACTCATTCTCTAGCTTACTCCTGAAATCACTCTTCCTCACAGCATAGGACACATTACTAATGTGGTATAGAGTGCATCTGGCTTGTCAGAGAGCACTACTTCTTCACTCCCTTTTTGACAGAGGCTCCTGTATCCCAACGACACACCCCATTTATGCAGCACCGGGGAAGGAAGCCAGCGGGTGCCTCGCGAGCACTTACTCTAGGTTAGCTTTCTTGCACTACTGTCTCCCACTTGCTCCTCCTACCCCTGCTTCCAGACAATCACCTCACTTCCCGGTCTGTTGAACCGGGTAGGAAAGCTCACAAAACGCTTTTCCTAGGCTGGCTTTCCCCATTCATTGTCACTGCCTGCCTTCTGACCCAAAAGTTGGCACACTGATTTTTTTTTTCATTCAGAAAAGTACAATTATGGTCCAGGTTACGTTAGCTTCGTCCGTGCTAGGTGCTAGGTCCCGTGCTAGGTGGCCTAGGGTGCCCTCCGGCACCTAACACAGGAAAGCGGTGTAGGAGGCGCTAGGGGCCGTGGTCAGGGCGGGGCTACCACCGAGACAGAGGCTGGGAGGCTAGTCCCGGACCTCCGCAGTGTTGACAGGGGCTGGGAGCGGGGTGTGAGGTACTCCAGAGGCGGGCGAACCAACAGTACGTGAAAGGAAAGCGCCGAAGCTCAGTGATCCCGGTGACCCGACCGAATGGCGTCCGAGGATCCGGACTGGAGCGGGACAGCCGGCCTGGGAAGCTAGGTTCTGGGGGCGCAAAGGTTCTGGAGAACGCCGAGGCGGGCAGCGAGAGCCGGGCAGGGGTTTAAGAATCTATACCTGGATAAGCGCCTTCACCTCCAGGTCGAATTTGACAATCTCTTGGTTACAAATCCGGACGTGGACGTCCTGAGGAGCCGCCATGTTGGAGACGCGGCTACGGCGAGCGGCGGCGGCCAAGCTCGAGCGCGTTCGCGTGGGGCCGGCCCGCCTTCTGCGCTTCTCCGGAGGTGGTGCGGGGAGAACGGGTGCAGAACAAACCAGATGGCTAGACCAGAACTAAGACTTTCCTTGACTCGTGGAACACGTACAGCCTCTCTTGTCTGCTCCTACTAAACGGAAAAGTGAAAAGTGATTATGAAGAACCATTAGGGTTGGGGAATTCAGCTCATTTGGGGCTTGGCCAGCATGCCACGTGGCCTTGGGTTCTGTCCCCAGGACTAGGAAAGCAACATCAATCAACCCGCTAAACAGTGGACACTTTCCATCTTTCAGGTAGCAGCTATTTTAGTGACTTTTTGCATAAGAAAAAAAAAAAGTACCAATTAGGCTGTCATCAAAGTTGTATTTTTTTCTTTAAATTTTAAAACAAAATTTCTACAGTAAGTATGAATTGTGGAGTAAGAGACAACATTTGTAAAGGTGTAGAATTCAATGTAGGTCACTGGGCACTTCCATCAGTTCAACCATGATCCTAGGGCTTTCCCACATTGCCTTCCTTACACATTTCTGTGGCTCCAGTGCTGGTACTACCATTTGTGTAGAATTGAATTACATGTATCTCTTAGGAGTCATGTATTTTTGAATGAAACAATGTCAGCCCAAACCTCAAATAAGGACAGCGATTTTTTAAAATCATTATTTCCTGGCAAACCCCTCAGGGCCACTGGCCACTTTCCCTAAACCTCCAGGATTCTCCAGGCTCTGTATCCTTGGTTTGTGGTGTGGTACAAGCCAGTCTCCACACTTGTCTACGTTCCTACAGCACTCCCTAGAAGGTACTCAGTATCTCAGAATTACAGAGGCCTGGATTCCAGGCTTGTATGCCATCAGAGGCTAATGGGATTCTCAGTGTAAGGCTGCCTGAAGGGTGAATGTATACAGATGTGGAGTTGAACCCAATGCCTGCTAGTTGCTATTCGTGTATTATTAAGCAGCATTCTGGGAGTACTTCCACGTGTGCCAGATTTTCTACTTAGTGCTCCACCTACATAGTTGCACTTGATTTGTGTGGCTATAGGAAGTGGGAAGAGGAGGACAGAACAAATGGAAAGGGTGAAATGATGTATTTTATCTTTGCTTTTCTCAGGCAGGGTCTCACATAGCCCAAGCTGGTCTCCAACTGCCTATGTAGCCAGGGATGACCTTGATCTTCATGCCTCAGCCTCCCACGTGCTGGAATTACAGGTGTTCATCACCACAGATGTCAGACATGCATTTTAACGTCACACAATTTCCGTATTTCTTTTCTACCTGGGTGTGGTGATGCATGCCTTTGTCTCAGGACTCCAGAGGCAGAGGCAGGCAGATCTGAGTTCCAGGCCAGCCAGGACTAGAGTGTGAGGCTGTCTCAAAAAACCAAAATAGAAAAAAAAAATCTCTTCATAGTGGTTGTATCAGTTTACACTGCACCAACAAAATGGTAGAAATTCCCATTTCCTTTAGCCCCACCATTGGGATTCTTATCATTCAGTCTGTTCAAAAAATGCCTTTACTTTGCATCGCTCATGAATGAGACTGAGAAATGTTTCAAAGCTACCACATTCACTTTGCTCATTGTTCTACTGGGTCATCAGTCTATTCCGTAGTTTCTAGAAGCCCTTTATTAGTATTTTCATGAATTGCAAAATTTATAGAATTTTGACTCTGCCTATAGTACATTTTACCTCAAAGATGATTTAAACTTTATTACTCCCAGACCTGAGTATATGTTAAAAAGTCCTTCCCCCTCCCCAAGGATTTCAGATTGCCCACATCCCCTTCTAGGGCTTACACTGTTTTTAAACACCTAAATATTTACTCATTTTGAAATAATATACTGGCTCGTGGCATGAGATGCAGAACCAACTTGACATTTTCTGGGTTACTCAAGTGGCTCCAGCACTAGATAAGGGACTTTTCACCTTAGTTCTGGATGCCACACTGACATGTTGTTTCTTCATATATTTGGGTCTGTTTCTGAACTCAAATTCTAATCTACTTGTCTGTCCATTTATGCACTAAATGGCTGTTTTTATACAGAATCTTCTATATTGTAGGATTAAATACTTGATTTATCCTCTCCCAACCTCAACGTGTTTCAACTATTTTTTCTCACAACTTTAACACTCTTTTAACAAACTCTTGGCTTATTTTATTAAGATGGCATCACATTTTTAATGTGACTCAGCACTTTTAAGTTGACAGGTCCTTTCTGGAATCTGGTGTGTGTTCTCATTTATCCAAGTTTCTTCTGTACTCTTCATAGTAAAGTTTTCCTTCAATTTTGTACATTTTCTGTACTTTATTCCAAGCACTATTTTAAGATTAAAAACTTTAAAAGATCTGAATTGCTGTAATGTTCTGAGCAAAGCTCCCAAACCCCAAAGTTGGCACTGGGCAGGTTTTGATTCCTTTGGATCCTTACCTACCATTCTTCTTGCTGGAAATTCCTATGCAATCAGCAGTCTGCCGCAGCCAAAGCAAGTAGCAACCTAAGGCCCTAGTTTCTGAGATACTTTGTTCCAACAAGACAATCCAACTTCCACCCTAAGCTAGAGGTTATCTTGAAGGGGCAGTTGCACAACCTGGTAACACACACCTAATCATGAATTCTTTCCAACTCTATTTTGTTCCTTTCCTTCAGCAGCTGTCTTAGGATACTACACTGACTAGGCTTTAGATCTTTTTGACTTAGATTCTGACATGGACGTTCTTCCAAATATTGTTTATGATTTGGCCTGGAACATCTGAGATGAGTATGAATTGTCCTCAGAATACACCAAGCAGACTGGAGTATGAACTGACCTCTGTTATTATCATTGGCTGGATGTAGGGCTAATCCCCTCATCTGAGTACTGTCAGACTCTTCTGCAGAAGGGACAAGGCCACCGGCCTCACTGGGCCTGATATTAGTAGCTGAGTGTTCTCAACAAGAAAACTAGCAAGGCTTAAGGGGTCCCCCTTCTCCAATGCCTAAGGACATCTACTATCTTTTAATTCTGAATCTTTTAGCACTTCCCAATTAATGTTTCTCTTTCAAATTCTTTATTGCACTACAGCTTAAGAATTCATCATTTGACGTATCTCATTGATAACATCATGGACGACTTAGTTCTGTAAGGACTGTATTGACCTAGCACACCTGGTTCCTAAGCGTTCCCAACGCTGGAAAAAAGGGCCCTTATGAAGAGTAGTCCTCAAAGTAAGTGCTGAATGAGAACCAGCCCATGGGAGAGCACATCTACTTTTTTTTTGGCTTAGAATCACTCAAAAAAAAGAAAAAGGTCAATTCTTACGCATCTGTGTGTACGCCAGAGGTCAACTTAGGTTGTCACCCCTCAGACTTGGATGAGGTCTCTCACTGGCTTCCAAGTTTCAAGTAGGCTATGCTGGCCAGTGGGCCCCAGAAATCTACCTCTGCCTTCCTGACTGTGGATAAGTGTCCATACCATAGCTTGCCTGGCACTTTAGCCAATGTGCTAAGTCCCCAGCCCTCATGTGTCCTTTAACATCCCATAGGATGTCATACTTTCAACTTTTCTTGTGTTTTCTGCCACCCTGCCCACAATGCCACTCCCCTTTGTGGACTGATTTTGTGGAGGTCTCTTTAATCTCTCTGTAACCCATCACCTACCCACACATCCTGGCAGAGGAGGTTCTTAACAAATATCTGTTGCCTAATAACATCTATCCTATGCCGCCTTCACCCAGTCAGAAATTATCCAAATTATCAAAGGACAAATTAAGTGTAAGCTATTGTTTATGAAGAAAGCAAATGTTTCTATCAACAATTTTATGGTGTAGCTAAATTTCACTGAGATATGAAAAGCCCAGCTTACAATGTCAATAAACCTTAGCTGTCTGAACATGCCTCAGAAAGAGGCAGCAGAGTCAGCCCCACTGCTCTCTGTGCTTGGCAACTTCTTTGGAACGGGTTATCTTGAGTAATGGATGGATGCTGTGTGGCAGGCAACAGGAGAGAAGACAAAACATGAGGCAAACGATTCAAAACCTTTTCTTTTCATTTTTTTTATTTTAAATTACAAAGGGTGCTGCATACACTGATGATTCTGTGTCTGACTACAAGTGCTGACAGGTTAGAGGGTGACAGAAAACAATGCAACCTGTGCATGGCCTTCTCCTGAATGGAAAACTGCACGACTAGCAACCAACGTCGAGTCATTTTTAAACAGCTCATGCGTGAACAAGATACAATTCTTTCTAGACAAGAGACAAGACTGATTCCAATAAAGTATCACAGCTCCAGCTGGGGGCAGGGAATAACAAAACTGCAGAGTATTTATGATCATATCACAGACAGAATCGTAAGCGCAACTATTCGGAAGAGGCTGCCAAATGATAGGAGCAAACACTTTGTATTCATGCCCTTCCATGTTGGCAGCTCCGGAGTCACTGTGAACCACGAATGCTACAGGACAGACTCTAGGGCAAGAAGACAATAGCAGGCAGTGGAGTACAGTATTGTAAAACATGTGGTGGGAAGGCAGGTACAGTACACATACACAGTTCTGTCATTTAGTTCAGAAAAAAAACAAACAAACCAAACAACAAAGGGCAAAGGGCAAGACACAGAATCAGTCCCACTCCCGGCACCCGGAACTGAGTCATCTATACCAGGTGTTTACACTGTTATGAAAGAGGCAAGCCCAGTTCACACTTGGCACGCTGAGACATAAACCTGGGTGCTCTTTACTAGCCACCAAGTCTTCAACTCCAAAATACTATTTGGAAGTAGTTGTGAGGTTCTGTTACCTTGTTACTACCTCCAAAAGTCTCTTCGAATTAAAATGGCAATTTGGCATAGTACAGTTCCTAGGTGTAATTTCTATTTCAGTCAGTTTACTAAGCACCGGGACTATGCTTCAACACATAACCCCACTTGCCTATGGAAGTGTGTAACTCTCAGTAGTACATTTTCATCACATTCCTCCAGCATGCTTATTCCTTTAAACAAAACCACAGCTGACATTGTTACATCCCACTGTGTTTGAAATATTAAAAAAACAAACAAACATGGAGTCATCTCCTAATGCCCTTATTAAGATGACAAAGATCACAAAAGAATCCACAAGTATTACGGCACTGTGAGACTCATTTGTCACGATCCAGGGAAGAACAAGACTGCAGTTCTGTGCAAAATTGTGCAAGTGGTTGCAGTTCCATGGGAAATGGTATTCCACAAAAGACTCCACTAGACATAGTTGAGACCTTTTCCATTAACACTGAAATTCAATGCATTCTCAAAATTCAAGTTTCAAGATTTGGAGAGATGCTAACATTCTGTCACATAATTAACTAGAAAGTAGTTAAACAGAATTTTAGGAAGACTATATAAAGAAAGGGAATATGAGTTTTGCTGAAGTTCTTGCTGAAGGCAACTTGAATTTATTTCTTAGGAAGTTAACTAAACCTTAGCAGCTAAAGTATTGTTTAAATGTATGGAATTTTTAAAAAAAGCACATCCATTCTTGACATTTTGGTGAATAAACTAACAGCTTTATTAATGAAGGCAAACATCAGATAATTGTATGAATATTATATATAAAAGAGAAATTCATACCAATAGCATTGTATTTCAAAAGTACTATACTTCTGTTTCTTTTAAAGAGACTTGTCATCTTTTGTAAAAAAAAAAAAAAAAAAAAGGTACTCTTCTAAAAAATTCTGGAAAACAAAATAGTCACTTTCAAGCAAATGAAAAGAACACACCTTTCTGTAAATGCAGACTCTTGCTAAGAAGCAAATGAAGTCAAGCATCAGAGAGACATATGACATCACAAAAGCCAGAGAGAAGGGATGTAGCAAGATTACTCAAAGATCATTCAAAACTAGTCTCTCATACAAGTATAAAATAACTACAAAGAGAGGGAACTACGGAACCACGCCCATCTGAAATCCTTCATGATGCTTCTGGAATAGTTCTGATTCTCTTACAAAAAAGGACAAAGTTAAGGTTTGGGAAGCAGGAGGGAATGAAGATGTTTCATTTAAGTGTACAAGTAAGGCACAAGATCAAGCCACACCCGAATCTCTCATGAAGGACGGATAAAGGACAAGAACCCATACATGGTACAGCACAGCAAGCAACCACACTGAGAAAAACTCACACACAGCCTTAACAGAACAGCCAGCCCAGCATCGTGCTCTCATGTGGGCACAGACTAAAGAATCCAGTGTATCTGAAACCAGGAAGCAGAAGGTTCATTGATACTTTTTACTGTAGTAGTACTAGAGTCAGTTCATGGTTGCTTTTGGAACAATGGGTTTATCTGAGAAGAATTCACAATGCCTTCACTTAAAGGAAGGTTCTGGACTTCATGAGCTATCTGTATACCATGTATGAACACAGAAAACCTTTAGACAGCTCTCACTCTAATGATTTTCACCCAAAAATACATGCCACGATTTTAAAAAACAGAACATGTACAACTGCTGGGGTTTTTACATACTTGTGAGAACTGTCTGGTGATACACTAGGTGTAGGTATTTAACGACAACAGAGGAAGCAGATCATTACTGGCATTAAAAGTACAACCATTTCTAGACGGTTTTAAATGCCACAGAGTCCCCTGGTTAAAATGTAAAGCTGCACAGCTTGCCTATATCATCTTAAACAGCAAGAGGACTTAACTTGCACTCTACATTTTACTGCCAGGTTTTTATTTAGATCAAGTATCGCTGCAGCGTTCTGACCAGCCCAGGTTTAGCAGCAAATGGCAGGAATCATATAAAATGCAATTTTGTAACAAAGTGCTTTTCTAAGATATACATACATATATAAATAGGTACAAAATAAAGTGTCAACATTAAAAAGCTCAACTATTTAAAGGCTTTCAACTATTTAACTTAAGTAGTACATATAAAACACTGAAATGCACGGGTATACAATCTACTAAACAGATTCAAAGTCTTTTGAAATGCAAGACCAAAAAATCAAATTCTGGTTTGCAGACAAGAAAAGGGTATCAAAAAACCAGAATTCCTAATAGGGCAGCTAGAAAGGGGCAATTTTATAAACGTCGCCAACTGAATCGCTATCATGAAGCGATGTTCACTTGACTGAAAAACTGCCATTTTCTTGAACACTTTCAATTTACCAGACACACACTGTCAAAACTTTATATACTTCCATTTGTGAACCTATGCTTTGCTTTCTCCTACCTAAAAAGTAAAAACTCAATTCTACTAGCCATGAGATGTGAGCTCATTATCTGTTAGGGTGAAGGTACATTTCCACCAAACACATGGAACCTTGTCACAGTGCAGCTTACATGTCAAGACAATTCTTGGTTTCTTATGTTTCATGATGTCAAAGAGGCAAGTAAGACACATTTTTGGATTGTTACTGTGTTCTAGAGTTGAACCTCCATGTGCTATAGCTTACAAATGGGAAGGAGGGAGACAGAAAAGAAACTAACTGTATAGACCACAAACAATAATTTCAGTTCATTCAATGGGAATGGAGAAACAGCAATTATGTCTGAAATTTCTGGTTTTTCTTCTAGATATGTTTGTTTTTACTTTTTAAGCCACCAATTTCAAAACTAGTTTCAAACACAAGATTTAAGATAAAACAGTCAAGAAAGACAGGATAGAAGGACTTGTGGGGAAGATTTATAATGCTGCCTTGACATAAGGAATCTCTCAAGAGGTAAAGCTTGAGCACAGTTAAAAACAAAGCTGTTTACGTGAGCAAAGAAGAGCACCTAAAAACTAAACGTGTTCATGTTCTCAATTCTAAAACTACAGAAGATAAGTCACATGTAAGTTTGAAGAAAATACCTGTACAAAAATATAAAAATTTATAAATTTGTTTTAAGCTTGTGTTGATCTTTGAAAATATTACATGCACAATAATACATCAATTGGAAAAGTGGCAACTAAAGTATTAGTTATTTTTAGCTTTTTTCTTTCTTTACATATATATACATAATACAATAAAAATAATCTGTATTTTGGTTGTTTGGTGGAAGTATACTACAATAAGCTAAATAAACTTTAATTTTCAAAGTCAAAAACTATTTTACTTACTAATATGAAATATATTAAAATTTCCTACAATAAGTGCAGAAATAAAAGACATCTAAATGGCCACCAACTTATCTACTATGGAAGCAAACTAGAGGAACAGCAAAATAATATTTGTAGGTATGGATGCTCCTTCTGTAGATAACTGGACCCAAACAGAAATAAAATTCACAGTTCAGTAAGATCCCTAACCCTGACCTTTTAATTTTTTCTCTTTTTCATACATTCATACAGTATCATGTAAGCTGTGCAAAACTTTACTTAGACTGGCAGTCTGCCATACCAGTTGCATTTGTCTTTGGTAGAAAAAATAAAACAATCGCAATAATGTGCAAGTATTTTCTTCCGGTCAAGTACCGAAATAGGAGTTTTCTAGAGCCATCTTTTTTTTTGTTTGTTTTTGTTTTGTTTTGTATTTTATACAATACACAGACTCTGTGGCATATATCTACATTTCAACATAGTCCTATATACATTCAAAAAATTTGAAAAAGAGTTGGAACAAAAAGACATTTAAACCCCATAATTTTCTCATCTATATATCTTGTTTTTCCTCATTAGGGTTTTCATCATACAAAATATTACCAGTTTAGAGTTTCCCAAAATACAAGGCACAAAGAATATGCTTTTTTCTTACTTGCACAGACAATTATAAATATATATATATACATATATGTATTTATATATATCATAGTGAGCTCTCAAAATAAACATCTAAACATGGTACACATGTGAGTGCTGGGTGCACCATGTACAAGTGAGACTAATGGCTGTGAAAAATTAGAACAAAAAGCAGTCATTCTAAAAACAATCTAAATGGACTTTTAAAAAAAAAATGTTTCCTCGGTATTTTTGTGTGGTTCAGAGCATAAACTCGCCTTAATACTTAGCCTTATACTAATATATTCACTCCTCCAAAATGTTTTGCTTTAACAGATGTTTACAATCTGTACCTCACATTTACTTAACATGTGAGCTTCCATTCTAATGCCAGCAGCAGGGTCACTGGTTTATGCTCTGAAAATGCAATAATCAAGTATTTTGGATCATGCTTCACTTATGCTACAAGTTCTTAAAACAATGTAACCTAATTATAAATGTTTACATAATGCTAATTGACATGCAAAACAGAATGAAAATTTACAATGGATAACGTGACAAAAACAGACATTTCTGACCAGTGGTCCAATGAGGCTGATTACACTTTTGATGCTGGTATCCTTAGTCCTACAAGGCCTCCAGTGGGGTTGCCTTCAGCAGTCTTCCCTAACACTTGGTTAACAAATTCTGAGGTTTGCCCAGCGACTGGGAGACCTGAAGAGAATAAAAGGCACACTTTAAGACACAAATATGGAGAGGGGATAAAGGGAAGGGAAGAAGTCTGGAACACTGAACTGACTCAAAAGCAAGGGCTCCACTACTTGTTATTGCAGCCCAGAAAACCATCTCACATGGCAGACTACATCTACTACAAGTCTTCACTCCTCAAGAGACCCACACCAAGGGTCATGAAGCATTTTGAAGTGGTAGATGACAAGCAGCAATACCCAAAGGAACCCGAGGGCCACTGGCAGGCACTGTTTGCTTCCTGTGTCCTTCAACTGTGTGGACCTCTTTGCGTCCTGTGGTGAATACATACATGCAACTACAATTGTAAATACAAAAAACACATCTAATCATTTTTTAAAATTATTGTATACAATTTAAGTTCCCTTTTCTTTATTTGAAATAAAAATGAATGAGTAAGGAAAGACAGAATAGAAGAAGGACAGAAATTAGGAACAACACAAGTATGCTGACTTCCTCATCCTCTTCATCTTGGATAGCAGGAAAGTATTAAAGTTAGTCCTTAAATAGCTAAAGTATAAGAATGTTTTTTAAGTATTAAGGAAAATGAAGTGAGGCATTGTGGCACATTCCAGCACTTAAGTGGATAAGGCAGAAAGATCATGAGTTTGATGCTAGCCTAGGCTACATAAGTGAGACCTTGTCTGAGGGTGAAATGGGGAAGTGGAAAGACACACAAAAAGATAAAACAGTGGAAAAAACTATATAAATAAAATAAAATAAATGTAATTGTTGATTATAAGACAAATTTTGATTTTTTTGCTGATTATATAATAAATCATAAAGATACCAATGCCACCTATTCAGTCAAGCTCAGGATGACCACTAATAGGACACATTCAGCACATTCTTGACTAATGAAATGGGAGAGATATACAGTAAATTCCTGCCAAAATTCTAACTCTATCTTGGGTTCAATCAGTGAATCACTTGCTGCAAAGCAATCACAACCATGTAAAAAGCTGGGCTTGGTGGCATGTGTTTGTATATCCTAGAGCTACAGAGGTAGAGACAAGAGGATCCATGGAGCTTGCTGGCCATCCAGCTTAACCTAACCAGTGAGACCAGACCACAGTGAGAAAACCTCTCTCAAAAGATAAAGTCAAAGTTTCTGAGGAAAGATATCTTAGGCTGACCTTTGGCCTCCACACAGCCCCACAACATATGCGTGTGCACTATACACATGTGTGCACGTGCACACACAAACGTATATACACACAAATCTCACTTCAACTTACAAGAAAAAACAGGTAAGTTCAAATGTTAGGACACTTAGAAAACCAATTACTTAGAATTTTCATTTAAAAAGAAAAAGCTGAGAAAATAATAGAGACAAAAGAGATGCAATTACATCCAATGAATCACTTTCAAATAGAACACAGAGACAGAGACCGAGACAGAGAGAAAGAGAGAGACAGGCTGTAAAGAGCATAGCTAAGCAGGCTGGGGGGTGTAGCTTCAACTCCATACTGGAGGTCACAGCAGTGGTCATACATCTGGATATAACACTGGAACTGTGGCTAAGAAGACATACTTGATGACTGTAGAGGTGCACACATTTAATCCCAGCACCTGTGAATCAGAGGCCAATCTGGCCACACAGCAAGTTCCAAAACAGCCAGGGCTACATAGAGAGACCCTGTCTCAAACAAAACAAAACAAAAAATCTTTTGTTTTCAAGAGATGCATGCTGAAATAGGTATAAAGAATTATGATATTGCTGGGTGGTGGTGGTAAATGCTTTTAATCCCAGCACTTGAGAGGCAGAGACAGGGAGATCTCTGTGACTTTGAGGCCAGCCTGGTCTACAAAGTGAGTTCCAGGACAGCCAAGGCTGTTATACAGAAAAACCCTGTCTCAAAAAAAAATGTGATGATACTATCAATTTAGCTCCAAATATTCCCCCAAACATATATGTATGCAGGAGTAAAAGACTAAAATATCAGTCATTGATAGAATGAGGTCAATGAGATACAGATGTATAGTGTACTATTTCTTTCTCCTCTCCTATTGTAAGATTCAATCTTAAATACATAATGAAGATCTAGTAGTAATAACTCCTATTCAAACATTCAGTATTTCAAAGCAAAAACAAAATAGGAGGTGAAACTCAAAACCCATTTGTGAGAGCCTTTCTCAGTTCTATTCAGAATATATGGACCCATAGGCAAAGAGGAAGACAACATAAAAAGGGGAAGGTGATTAAGAACAGCAGTCAAAAGAATCTTTGTTTGTTTGTTTGTTTTTCTCTGTTGTAAGTAAGGCTGTCCTGAAACTCACTCTGTAGACCAGGCTGGCCTTGAACTCACAGAGCTCCACCTGCTTCTGCCTCCCAAGTCTTGGGATTAAAGGTGTGTGCCACCACTTTGCCAGGCAAAGAATCTTGTTAGAGAACAGAAGACACATCTTTTCAGATGCTCACTAAAATTGAAATAATATATTTGGCAGTTAAGAAATTCCCAACAAATAATAATACTAGTAATAAGTCAGAAGATATAGTAAAACCAAAGTACTTTCTATCTTTTAGGGAGTTTTATTTTATTCTTTTTTTTGAGATAGGGCCTTGTGTAGCAAAGACTGCCTTTGGACTCTCAATGTAGCTTTGAACTTTGAACCTTGAACTTCTGATTATCTTGTCTCTACTTCTGCCTCTATGATGCAGCTTTCAAGAAGTCAACACCATGACAAGGTAGGATTCTGTGATAACAGCTGTCTCCAGGTATCTGGTGTTCTTGCAAGCAATTCCTAACTCATGTTTCCTAAGCCAAATAAATTTATTGGTTTAACAAGATGGATTTGGACTTGGGAGAAATTACTTTGTTCTACTGGTGCCTATCTAGCATGAATAGATGTTAGTTCATGTCTCTCCAGGAAAAATGCACCCAACAATCTATAACTAACTGATCCAAGAAATACAGAACAGCATAACACACACACACACCCCACAACATGGTACTAGAGCACTGAGTAAGAGAAAGTGAAAATAAAGAAAGAAATGAGATAAAAAGGTTCAGAAGTAACAAAGCAGAGATGAGCAAGGAAGATCTACAGGTGGTAAGGTGTCCCCAGGAGAAGCAGAGCAAAGCCATGAAACACAGAGATCTCAAAGTGCACACTAAAAGAGAAAGAGAACATCAACCTGAGGAATCTTCTGTATATAGGCAAAAATACTAAACAAACAACCTACCAAGAAACATAATAGAAATACTTTATACCAGAAGAGGAGGAGAAACATCTTCAAGATATTCAAGGAAAGAAGATGTGTGCCAAGCACTTAATAGGACAGACTATCTCTTTGGTGTAAGGGAATACACACTTTTGGACATGCAAAAGCTTTTAAATTAAAACCCAAAAAGGTAAAAAGTAATTTTACCTTATGTTGTTAAATTCTCCCTCTAACTAACACATGAAAACTGAGATGCTCTTACAGGAAAAGAATACCAGAAGTGTTTTGAAAACAAAAAAAAAAAAACCATAAAATCGCATCCAACTACTCAAGCAAATTGCCTCACTGCTTCCTGTGTGCAATTTCACAGGCAGCAGGTGACTGTCTAGGACAAGAACTGCTCACCTGAGGTTGTTTTTGATTGTACTCAAGATGAACATCTGGCCTTTTACCGTGATGTGTTTGGGATTTTCTGGCACAGCATTATGCTGTGCAGCCCTCAGGAAGTATGACCTGACTGGTGATTTGCTCTTGCTGCAGCTGAGCTCCTGGCCCTGAAGCATCTCAAACCTATGTATTAGATATTCCTCCCACAAGTCACCAACCAGCCTGGCCTTCTCTGTGCCTGTCTCTCTGTTCCTCTGCACAGTGTACAATATGGTCAAGGATGAGAAGCCAGTCATGCAAATTTGTTCGAACTCTGTGAAAAGACCTAAGGAGACAAATCCCTAGCAAGAGGTGGGGATGGAGGGGGCAGGCAGAGTGTGGGAAGAGCACTGAGAGCACCCTTGTTTCCTTAAACTGAAAGAACTCCTCTTGACTCTGGCACCAGGCAGCACAAGCTGTTGTTATCTAATGTTCTCCTTACCGAGTGTGTCTTTAATGAGGATTTCAAGCTTCTGCCCCATGCTGGGTCCTCTCTCCTCTCTTGGATTCTGAACTCGGTTTACAATGTCTTGCTTGATGGAGTTGATTACAAACAATAAATTGTCTGTAAGACATTTAGAGTATGTCAGTAACATAGGAGAATCTGCTTTAAATTATTCAGTAAAACCATATTTGATTATAAATGGAAGAGCTCTGCTCACAGTTCAGTGGCTGAACACTCACCTCACTAGCATGCATAAAGATCAGGGTTGGATTTCTAACCATGAAAGAAAAAAATAAGAAGACAAAATAACCCAGAATATGAAGACTGTCAAAAATATGGATTCTGTTGGATATGATGGTGCAAACTTTAATCCAGCAACTCAGGAAACAGAGGCAGGAGGACCTCTGCAAGTTTGTGGCCAGGCTGGTTTATATACAGAAAGTTCCAGGCCAGCCAAAGCTACAAAGTTGAGACACTCAAAAAAGAAAGGAAAAGGAAAGGAAAAAAAAAAAGGAGAACTCCTAGGTTCTACAACAATTCAGAAGATTTAAGAAAGTCCTGGAATCTGTACTTTAACAAATACATAGGGATTTCAATGTGCAACCAATCTGCAAAACACAAATCTACACTATCTACACAATTCAACTGAAGGGAAATGCTAAAGTCAGATGATCACATTGCTAACCTAGAAACACAATTACAACAAGGAAGACCTGACCATGGATTAGCTCACAAGAACAGCAGTGACATTTGCCTAGGGGACCACAGACCCACTCTTAGACAAGAATGAACCAACAGTTGGCATGCAGCTTTCTAAATGGATAAACACAAAAGATTAAAGGTGATGCACACCTTTAATCTCAGCACTTGGGAGGCAAAGGCAGGTGGATCTGTGAGTTTAAGGCCAGCCTGGTCTATATAATGAGTTCCAGGATAGCCAGGGCTGTGTAGAGAGATCTTGTCTCACGCCACCCCATCCCACCCAAAAAAAACCAACAACAAAAGAGGACAGTCAAACAGTATGCAGAGCTCAGGAAGGAGAATGTACAAACCAAGGAAAAAGAGCAAAGGTGAAGACTAGAATTTACCATATTCAGTATTGAGGCCCCACAACTTCACTTTATTAGCCTCATACTGGGCTTTCTTCTTTAGTCTACAAGCTCTATAAAAAGAAAAGCTATCATTAGTTCATTTTTTAAGAGACTTTTAAGAATATATTTTCAGAATATATTTCCTTAAATAAGAAAAAAGTTTAAAAAAAAAGAATATGTATCTTTTGCTACCATCAGACACTTTCTTTTTCTCTGCAATCTTTTTCCTCCTCTTCCTCCTCCTCCTCCTCTTTCTTCTGTGTGTATGTCAGAGAGTGAGAGAGTGTACATGAATGTGCACATGTGTGTTAGAAAGCGAGATAGTGTATGCAAATGTGTGTTCGGGCACATGCTATAGTGGAGGTCAGGGGACAGGTTTTAGAAGCTTGTTCTCTCCTTTCACGTGGGATCTGGGAATTGAACCTGGATGATGAAGCTTATTAGGCCCTGCTGGGGCCATCTCACTGTCACCCATAAAACATTTTTTTTCTTTTTTAAAAAAGACTAATTTGTTTACATGTATGTCTGTGTGAGTATGCCGTATGTATATAGGTGCCTGCAGAGGCCAGAAGTGGTCATTGAATCCTTGTGGAGCTGGAGCTACAAGTGTTTGTGAGCACCATGTAGGTGCTGGGAACAGAACTTGGGTCCCCTGAAAGAGCAAGTGACCTCTGAGCCATTTCTCCAGCCCCCAAATGTTTTCTAATAGTAACTTCAAGTCACTTGTTTACTGATGTTTATCAAAGAACTGAATTATAAGCCAAACATCACCACCATTTTTCCAAATCAACATTTAAAATCATGCACACATTCAAAAACTAAATATGTAGACACTTATTAAAGTGACTTAAAAAAGATAAGCAAACAGCAAGAGACAAGGCTCCAACAGCTGTAGAAGATGTGAAGCAAGTACAGCTCTGACTGTCCTGGTGGGTATAAAACAGTTCTCAGAGCTACTCTGACAGACAGTTTGGTTGATAATTTTTTACAAAGACAAACCATATAGACCTGGGCATTTGTCAAAAGGTAAACTCATACCCACACAAACATCTATAAGTCAATGTTTATGGTAGCTTTATTCAAACATTCCAAAAATTGCAAGGAACTCAAATGTCCTTCACAGCTGGTAAACAAACCGTAGAATATTCCTATAATAAAAGAAACCAGCAGTCCATGTGACAGCATGGACAGATCTTAAATGCATCACTTTAAGTTGAAAGCAGACTCAGTACATTCCATCCATGTGACACTCTGGAAAAGGACAGATCACTAAGAGACACTGCCAATAAAAACAAACAAACAAATCAATGGGGTCTTGAGAGATGACCCAGCAGTTCAGAGCACTGGCTGCTCTTCCAGAGGTCCCTAGGTTCAATTCCCAGCACCCACACAGTGTCTTAAAATCATTTATGAATCCAACAATCTCTTCTAGCCTCTATGGGCATCTGGCCTGCAAGTAGTGCATGAACTTACATGCAGGCAAAACACCCATACACATAAAGTAGATCAATGGTTATCAAAGGCTAAGGGTGAGAGGCTTGCTTTTATAATTTTTTAAGGGGATGAAAATGTTAATATGTCTTGATCATGTTAGTGGTTACGTTAACTGGATAGTTTTCTCAAACTCAAACATTAAAATGAATGAATTTTACTGTTAACTATACTTTAGTCAACATCAGATACCAAAAGACCAAATATAAGTTTTAAAGCTTTTTGGTTATACCATAATACAATGCACTGATTCGTTTGTCTCACCCCCAAAACTTTTTCCAAAAAGCATAAATGTCAGCTTTTACTTAAAAAGAAGTCACTACAGTAGTTATTTAATAAATTATTTCTGAAGGTCACCTCTTTTTCAAAATCAAGGTCTAATCTTACCTCCTAGAGACTATTCATATGGGTGAACATTATTAGAATTTACCTGGAAGCCAGCTTATTTTTTTCTTTCCTTGACCTTGGCCGGGCTGTTAAGGGAAGCTCACTGACTGGAGTCAGGTCACTAATCACCTTATTCAGTTTTCGTAGTTCATTACCAATCTGGAGGAGTTTTTTAGGGTTTGGAGTCAGGTCTTCCACATCAGTTCTCCGTGACTTCTTAACTGCATATTTCCCTACAGGTCATTTGAAGGAAGTTTAAGTTAGATCATTTTACTGAACAAGATTTCCAAATTCCACAGATGCCACCACCAGCCACTTTTCATTTTAGATGCCCTGGCACATTTCAGGAGACAAAGAATGTTTAACTACCTAACTTAGAAAGGCTAGTCTCTCCCTCTCCATCTAATCTTGTGGCTAGAGAAATGATAGTATCCTAGGGATAGGATAGCTCAGTGAGTGGTAGAATAATTGTCTAGCATGCACAAAGTCCTGAATCCAGTCTCCAGCTGGAAACAAAGTGGGGCTAATCCCACAGTATCAACATTGTCTCAGAGCTGTTCTCCTCTAGGTCTGAACCCCAGTGTAATACAGTTCTAACTCTTTGCATGGTAGGACTAACCATCTTACATCTCAGGCTGGAACACAAGTTCAGTTGCACACAAAAATCCAGGAGAGTGTACCTAAACCAAACTGCTGTGATACTGGAAATACATCGTCAGACAAAAAGGGGGGAAGTGTTCACCTTGTTTTAAAAAGCTCTTCCTCAGCTCTCTCCCTTACTTCCCTTTCTCTTACTCCTCTCCTAATTGCCCCAACCTAATGAACCCCAGGGCCTCATACATACTAAGTAAGCACTGACCATCGAGCCACACCCCTACCCTAGGCCATTACTCTTATACTACAGTACACCCAACAAGCTACATGGAATTATTTACTGGGCTTAATTTTTTCATTTCTGATTTTTAAAAAAAAATTTCTGAAAGTAAAAATTCACTAAGAGATAATAGAGTACAGACCTGGGACTAGGGAAAAAAGGCCCAAGTAACAGACATACTGGAAGCCAGTTCTTGTCTTCCAAACTCTCAACAAACGAAATCTGTGACACTGAGTGTGCACCCTTTACTGAGATCACTCATACCTTCCCCCTCTGCCTCTTTGGCTGACTACTTTGTGCTAATGTGGAAACAACAGAAGGATTCTATTTAATCACAGCTTTCTGGATTTATAATTCCAATCTTATCTACCGAAATCATGAACTTCTCCTGATTCCTATAAACTGCCCTCTCCACTCTTTTCTCCCCACAAGCATGTTTCTTTTTCTTTTCCTTCTGCTTCTCCCCCCACCACCTTCTAAATTCAATCTCCCCGTTAAATTAGGTTTGGGGGTAGATAGAAGAGAATGATGAGAAAGATCTGCTTTCTCCTTGGTGTGTTCCTTGTTTTTTGACAGGTCAAAACCCAGAAGTCTCTTGGTCATTTCTCAGAGTAAGTAGAGGAAAAGGGAAGCAGAAATGATGGCTCTCCACATTGATGGAAGCTATGTGCAAGTTCTGACAGAAAAGCTCTCTTCGATGCCCTCTCCAGTTGGCTGTGAAGGGTTGAAAACCCAAGCGCACTAAGCACTGCAGTTCATTATCTCTGTTTACAGTGATACTAGCCAGGTGTAGTGGTGTAAACCTATATATAGTCCTAGAATCTGGAAGAATTGAAGTAGAGGGATTCAAAGGCCATACTGGGCTACACAGAGAGTTAGAGGCCAGTCTAGATTATATACCAAGACCTCATTACAAAGACTCAAGAAAAGGGCACTAAATATTTTTCGAACCCCTCTTACCATGATGTAAGCCATTTTTCTGGTACATATTACTTGGCAAGGTGTCTCGGTTCCACTCAGATGGCCTTAGAATCCTCTCCTGCTGTGACGGTGTAAGTTGCTCACTGTACTCCCAGAAATACCTTCTTTTCCCTCTCTTCCGAGATGATATGGAAGTCATTTCCTTCAAGTCCTCTACAGAGTCATTTTCATAGCCTTCAAAAAAATGGGTCCCATAGCTGTTAAACTCCATACATTTCAATACGTCTCTCAGAACAAATAAAAAGATCCTTCTATGTGTAACTTGAGACATTTTCTTTCATCTGAAGCATCACCGGCATGCCAAAAACACTAAATCAGATTTACAAAGTCCAAAAATAGTAAATCTCAAACTCATAAATATCCAGAAATTAATAAGCATATATCTACACTATATGATGTGTGCCTCCCTTTGGTTTTTGAAAGTTAGCACGAGATGCTTTAGTATTTTCACACAATTAAGATAATTAAATACAATTGTAGGAATCAAAGTGCCATTACACTAAGAAACAAATAAAAATGGTGCCAGGCACCACAATAGAAACATAACCACCATTTCTAGCTTTTCACAAGTCAAGTATGCTGGATGTGTCTATAAATATATTCAGATTATGCAAAGCCTGGAAGAAATGCCACTGCTGGTGAGACACACCGACTTTTCCACAGAAGTACTCACACATACGAGTGTAATTTGAATTTTTGGAAACTTTAATTATACTATCAACTATGAAAAAAAGTACCCCAGTTTACCATGTTGGTTTGGGGGTAAGCCGGAATTGGCCTAGAAGAGTTCAAGTCACATTCATTCCATGCGTACAAGAGCAATTCATTGTATTAGATATGTAAGGTCTTATCTGCATGGGGTTAGTTACAGAAACTCATAGTCTGTAAATAAAAGTTGCTATTATAAAATGGTACTTAAGTACTACACTGTGATTTCTAAATGTCTTCCTCTTAGTATTTATGTGTCTACAACACTGCTTACAAGAAGCTGTGCACACATTTACAGTGCCGCCCTAGTTTCACAAACAGCAGTGAGTTTCCTCATACCTTCTACTCTACTCTTTTTGAAAAAAGTACTAAAAGACAGCTTCCAACCAGGCTAGCAAATAAATGTATAGGTCCATTCTAGGCATTCTTTAGTGGACTTGGTACTTCCAATACCATTAAAGGGTGTATTTTCCTTACTAACGAGAAGTTCCAAAAAATACTTAATTCTGATCTGCAAGAACTGTTGACCAAAATCAGTAAAGAATGCTTAGTAACCTAAAATGCCTTCAGAGAATGATCATCATAGATGAACTTCACAGGCGGTTGGGGTAGGAGTAGGTGATACATGCCAAGTAAAAGGACCACATTTTCCTTCTGAAACATGACTCTGGAACTAGCCTTAGAATGTGATGACACCTATTCATTGTGGGAAAAGCTTTCAATGTTAGAATTTTATCAAGTTTTTTTGGAATCCCAATCAGGAGAGTATGGGTCTATTTAAATAGAATGTAGAAAAGCCAGAAGTAAAGAGATACAGTGACTGGAGATACATGAGGGGATTTGGGGGGGGTAATAAAAGCACTTTCTGTATGTTGATTGTTGAGGCTGTTACATGAATAATTACATGATCAATCTGTCAAAACTCACTTTTGGTACAAGGTACTCATATAAGGTTATACCATAAGCAGAGTCAGTTTTGCTGTGTGAAAAATTATACCTCAATAAACAGGATTTTAAAAAGAGATCTGGATTGTAACTCTGTGGTTGGGCACTTGCTTGGCATGTGTGAGGCTGAAGACTTGCACTCCAAAAAAAGGATTAAAAAGGTAAATTCAAAGAGCAGAATTATGTCTGAGCAGTGGTGAAGACAAACTATGCTTCATTCCTCACATTTACAGCATGTTCATGTGGCTCAACAACATAGAGAAATGTGTTGTTTCTTTCCTTTCCTGCCCTCAAAGAGTATACACATAATGAGGAATATGCTGCTGCGTTTGCTGCATGTGTTTCACTTCACTTGACAAAAATATGCCACAACCATCAAAGAATATACCTAGTTTCTTTAAAAAAAAAAAAGGTTCATGGGCAAGTGAGATGGTTCAGCAGGTAAAGGCACTTGCTGCCAAACTCAACAACCTGAGTTTGATTCCCAGGACCCACATGGTAGATAGAGAGAACTGACTCCTACTAGTTATCCTCTGAACTCCACATATGTACTGTGGCACCCCCACATACACACAATAAAAACATTTTAAATTTTTAAATGATACACAAGCTAAGTATATTGGGTACAAGTGATGGCTTTGACCTACTGTGTATATAGTTTATTTCAGATCAAAGGATTTTACCTTGTTCTAGTTATCAACCCACCTTTGGAAAAGAGGCAAGGGTCACACTGTGCCATCAGCAAAGGCATTTTTAAATTGATACTTGCACCACAGTAAGCAAAGCAAAAAATTCCTGACTCATGGAGATTACATACCCCAATACGTACAGATGGATAACCAAAACAACCCCATCCTCCTACCAGCACCAGTATTTTACACATTAATTCTACCCCAGTCCAAAGCACAAGGACAGATTTTTTCCCCTCAAACAACCCCCTTTTCCTCCACATTTTGATATGTCCCCTTAGCCAGTATCTACCTTTGCCAGTCTGCAGGTAGGAAGACACTTTCATTCACTCAGCACTCATGCAATTGGTTTGACATTTCTAGGAACCTGTGAGGAAGAGACTGCCTCAGCTGGACAAGCAACATGATGAGAGGCCTGGCATGATGAGCAAAACTGAGATGAGTCACGTCTTATGACTCAATGAGCCCAGCTCTGAATCCACATCTCACTCCCCCCATCCAACTGGTTGAGTGGTCTAAAAGTCTTGCTCATTTCAAACTAAATTCAAAGTCACGATAATGTTTGTCTCTTCATCCACAAAAATCAGGCATTAGATTTACTTAAGTGACCAAGCTTTTTTTTCCCAAGAAGCACTTAGGAGATGCCAGCTTTCTGACCCAACTTTTTTTAGTAACATGTCCCATAAATTTATCACCACCCAACCCTCAACTCACAGCCATATGCTGGAGATATAAAGGCCATGGTGACCAAGTAGAATGCAGAAAAATGACACACTCTCATCACTGGCCTAACATTCAGGGTCATTCTTCTCATAAATTGTGCCCTAAGGAACACCTAGTCTCAACCCCACTTCCCCCAATGAATATTTGTCGACAAGGCAAATTTTACAAAAACATGATCTTGCATCCCTAGCTGCCCATGCTACACAGCACATAAGCATATTAGGAGACTCTGAGAGAGCCTAATGTGGTGGTGCACTCCTTTAATCCCAGCACTCAGGAGGCAGGAGCAAGCAAATCTCTGTGAGTTTGAGGCCATCCTGGTCTACATAGAACAGAATAGCCAGGGCTACAGAGAGACCCTGTCTCAAAAAATAAAAATAAAAGAGAGAGACTCTGAGAGGAGCTGGGTAGCTCCTCCATGGTAGAGCTAGCTATAACACACCACATGTGAGGCTCTAGATTCTATCCCAAGCATTGCAATGGTCAGAAGGGATGACTAAGAAATCCTAACATCAAATAAATCTGTTCAATTCTAAATTCCATTAAGGCATCAGTTCTCAACCTCTGGGTCATGACCCCCTTGGAGGTTGAATGACCCTTTCACAGGGGTGACCTAAGACCATCTGCATATCAGATATTTACATTATGATTCATAATAGTAGCAAAATTACAGTTATGAAGTGGCAATGAAAAAAAAATTATGGGTTTGGGGGTCAGCACAGCATGAGGAACTGTATTAAAGGGTCACAGCATTTGGGAGGTTGAGAACCACTGCATTAAGGCAAGGATTATGTTAATCTCCATGTAACTAATACTTCATATACACGATGCCTGATACAAAACAGATACTAAAACATGTTTTGATAAATAATTTCTTGATTCCCTTCGCCCTCCTTCTTTTTTGATTTATCACCTTAATGATCTAACTCAGTTCTTGCTGATATGACAAAATGGAAGTTAAGCTAGAAGTGTTGGTGTACACTTTTATCCTGGTAGTTGGGGAGTGGAAGGAGAGGGTCAGGAGTTCAAAGTCACCCACAGTAATATACCAAGCCATAGGCCAGCCTGGACTACAGTAAACAGTGTCTCAAAATCAAAACAACAACAAAAAGAAAGTAAAAGTGTCATATTTACAAAAATTCAAACCACACATTTCTGGTTTGTGCAGACCACGGGTAAAGTGAACTGTAAAAAATTCTCAGTAAGAATTAAAAAATAAGCTCTCTCTTTTAAGGAAGTAAGTTCTTGTTCTTGAACCATGTAATTTTACAATCCCAAACAGTTGTAGCCAGTCCATAGAATAGATTCTATTAGCACTTGGCACATTCTAGAAGACGGACTGAAACTCTATTTTGCACCTCTTTTGGAACTTTGCAGGCTCATCAACTAAACAGCCATTTGTCAAGAAACATCGTGTAGGAGGATAGTCATCACAAAAGGGCTTTTGTAAACCAATCACCCAACCCCAGTCTAGTGCTCTAATGGAGTATAACTAGTCTTACTTTGATTCAAAAAAAGTCTTCCTATTTCTCACCCATAATTCACTTCCACGCCCTTCAAGTTGCTGGTTTAAATCTTTCAAGAAAAAAAAAAATCTGCACCAGAAATTTTTTTAAAGCCCAAATAAGTTCTACAAAACTGTATTAATTTTATGGTTCAAGTATGTCATTCACTAACATCTGGAGCACTACCCAAACGAAAAGAGTCACTTCAAGTCAACTAAAAGTGAATGAATTTATATGCCGTATTCATTCAGACATTTGGCAGCATTATTACATAGATCCAAGAAAGAATCTGGTTCTAAGTACCAGCTAATGCATAAAGCCTCTGCTTAAGAAAAGGAAAGAAAATGTAATATGACCAGACAAACTGTAACATTTATTTGTATTCTCTGTAGGAATCAAAATTCTGAGAAAATGGAAATGGTGATGTGGAGAATGAAAATGGTTATTAGTTCATCCATGTTATCTCAACAAACTAAAATACAAATCCAGTATGGTGGGCAAACCAGCAGGGTCTACTAGAATCTCCAGGGAATAAACTGGGAAAAGCTAGAAGACAGCTATCTGAAGCAGTGGGTAGTGGCTATAAATCTCTAGTCTAACAGTGAAGTAACACAGTAACATAAAAAGCAGAAGAGGTCCTTTCTGCTCTTCCAGCTGTGGTGACACTGGTGTTAAGATGCAGCCTTCTGTAAAGATACCCCCCTTCCTCATGGAGAGGGTCATCACACTCCAGGCTAGATTCTTGGACACTATAGAAACCATAAGAAAGAATTCTTCCTGATCAACAAAGGCTGATCTTTTCTGGTAAGCAACTCCAAGAGTGATGTGCTTTGTCTGACTACAACATTCAGAGTCTACCTTCTTGTGTTTAGACTTTGTGGTGGTGCTAAGGGAAAGAAGTCATATTCTCTCAACAAGAATAACCATGATAGGCAAAAGGTTAAGTTGGCTGCACTGAAATAGGGTAGATGAAAATGGCAAAATTAGCTGCCTTAGCCTAGGCTGCCCTTTGGATGAATGTGGTGCTCGAGTTGCCATAGTAGTCACTTTGACAGACACTACTGTGGCAAGTGTTGCCTGAATTATTGTTATAACAAACCAGAAGACAAGTAATTATATGAGTTAATAAACACAGGAACTGACAAAGAATGAGGTGGGGAGATTATAGGTGTTTCAGAACATAAAGTTGGCTGCCAAGCCTAACCACCTGAGTTACATCCCTACATGGTGGAGTGAGACAACCATCTCCACAAAGCTGTCCTCTAATACTTCTTTATTCAATACCCAGTGTCAATTTAGCAAAGTCAGTTCTGTCCTGTTCTCCTCCTAGCCCTATTCTTCCAATCCCCTTTCTTTTTTCTTTTCTCCCCCAAGCCTATGTTCTTTGCCATTACATTTTCCATTTGATAAGCTTTCCCCCAAAATATAAGCTAGCCTGATTTGCAGGGTCTCCTTTTGCAGCCTCCTGACACTTGGGAATCTTTTAGATTATCTGATTACATTTTTTTTTTTTTTTTACAATTTTCTCATTCTTCTTTAGGCAGACTGCCTCACCTGTGTCTGTGTCCTTATTTTATCTTCTCTATTTGCATTTCCTTCTTCTATTTTTTCTATATCAAACCAATACTGATCATTAATTCTTTTTTTCATGTCCACTCATCTGACAGACTAACATTTTAGTCTGTCATGCTATCAGTGTTCTTTTATTTCCTAAAACAATTAGAGCTTAATGGGTGATTGTTATTTGACTATTACTATAAATTCACAGTGGGCCTACATTTTGCTAGTGATTTTTTTTTCTGTAGACAGTATTTTATTTTCAGAGTCTTGGAGATTTAACTAGTGTACCAAACACCAGCATAGCATAGCAAAATGACATCGATCCTATTACAATCTAGTCTCTCTTAAACGCTTTAAACACTTTTGCTGGAAGAGTAAGACTGATTTTTTTTTTTTTTAAAGTCAACTAACAACATAATCCCAGATGCATAAATCCCAAGCCAAAAAATTATGAAAACAACAAAATGGCAACATGACCTCTCTAAAACTTACCAATCTCACAGTAATGTCCTCCAATGATGTTGAATTAGATGAAATCCCAGACAAAGAATTCCAGAGAATGATTATAAGTATGTTTAAAGAAACAAAGAGGACATAAACAAATTTCTGAATGAATTCCAAGAGAACATGCACAGTTAAATGAAAAAGAAGTCAACACAAGACATGAGTACTGGCCACTTTTTAGATGATAAAAACAGGATTTATGACCACCAAACCAGCTATACAAAAGATACCTTAAGGAATGCTCTGAACTAAACAGAAAGATAAATCCTATGAATAAGGACACAAATCATATGTTTCCTCTCACTTGGGGTTCCTAGATTTTATATAGATACATAAAAATCATGTATGTGTATATGACATGAAAGTACAAGTGACACTAGGGGAGTAAGGGGACAGAGCAGAGATAAAGAGATTAGTAGAGTATGAAGGGAATGCATTCAGTATATATTCTTGTGTGGGGGTAGGGGTGGGGGATGGGATGAATGAGTAAACAAATGAATATGAATGAGAATATCTAAGAACTACAAACAAGGAGTGTGAGTGCACCAGTGGAAGAACACTTCCCTTGCATACACAAGTCCCCAGGTTTGTTCCCCAGCATCTCAAAACTACATGCACACAGTCAGAAAACAAATTGAATAAATTCTCGCTTATCAATAATCAACTAAAATACAAAGTAAAGCTAAGTGTAGTAGGGAAACACCTCTAATCCAGAACTTGGATGAGGCAGGAGAACACAGGTTCAAGGCCAGCCTGATGTACACAGCAAATAAAAGAGCTGCTGAAGTGCATGTGAGATGGGAAGGTGGTCCACGACACTATGGGTGCTAGACTTGGAACAGACTTAAAGCAACAAACTATCAGAAGGAAAAAGAGGAGGGGAGGAAGGAAAAGAAAGCAAAGAGGAGATAGAGGCAGTGGAAGAGGCCAAAGATCCACCTCAAATAACAAAACTGATAGAAGAAACCATGGGAGGAAGCTATTTGATATTGATCTGGTAGATGAAAATCTTAGGGGTAAGACTCCAGAAGCACAGATGAAGTAGAAACAGAGGAATGGAGTTTTATAAAACTAAAAAGTTTATGAGCAACAAAACCAATCAAAACAGTCCATATAAACAAAACAGTCCATATAAATAATATATCCAATATTGAGTTAATATTCAAAACATAAAAAAACACAAAACAACCCAACTTACAAATAGGACAAAGGGCCTAAACAGGCATTTCTTAAAAGATATTCAAATGATCAACGAGTATATAAAAAACATTCTCAATACCACTAATCATCAACAAAACAAAAATAAAAATCAAAGAGACACTATACCACATTAGTCATAATGACTCATCAGAAATTGGACAACTGTTGTCAAGGAGATGGAGAAGAGAGAACTCTTGTTTCATTGTTAGTGAAAATGTAAACTGATATAGTCATTATGGAAAGTAGTATGGAAGTGTCTCAAAAATTGAAAATAACCTGGCATGGGGCATAAACCTGCAATCCCGGTGTTCAGGAGGCCACAGCAAGAGTTCTTCAAGAACCCAGCTCAGGTTACATATCTTAGTGTCAGTATAAAGTGAAATACCCAGGCCCTAGCTCAAAAAAGGCAGGCTACAGGCTGGGGATGTGGCTCAGTGGTACAGGACTAGTTTAACACATGTAACATCCAGGGTTTGATGCCCCCAGCACATAAAAACAAAACAAAAACAAAAAAACCAAGTGCTAGAGATATAGCTCAGTGATAAGAGTATTGCCCAGCAAAGAATACACAAGGCCCTGAGTTTGAGCACCAACATCTAAAATAATTAAGTACACATAAAAATACTGAATGATCCAGCAATCCTACTTCTCTGAAAAGAGAGATGGAGAAATGGCTCAACAGTCAAGAGAATTTTCTGCTCTTCCAGAGCACCTGAATTTGATTTCCAGTATCCATGTCAGGTGGTTCACAACTGCCTGTAACTCCAACTCCAGAGACCCTGACACCCCTGGCCTCTGAAAACACCTGAACTCAGGCGAATATACCCACATACAGACTCACGGAGACACTCTCTCTCTCACACACACACACAAATTTCAATTTTTTAAAAAATGTATTTATTTTATGTGCATTAATGTTCTGCCTGCATGTATGTATGCATACCACATATGTGCCTGGTGCTCAAAAGTCAAAGAAGTCATTGGATAGCCTGAACTGGAGTTACAGATAATTATGAGCCACTGCTTGGGTACTGGGAACTAAATCCAGGTCCTCTGCAAGAGCAATAAAAGTGTTAATCTTAACCACTGAGCCATCTCTCTAGCCTCTCACAAACAATTAATTTAAAATAGTAAGAATAAATCTGTTTGTTTTAAAAGGCCAGGCAGGGGTGTACCTTTAATCTCAGCATTCAGGAGGCAGAAGCATGCAGTTCTCTTGAGAGGCAGAGTACAGCTGGTCTGCACAGCAAATTCAGAACAGCCAGGGCTACATTATAAGACCATGTCTCAAAAAAATTAATAAAATAATAGAAAGCTTTCTCTTGAAAGCTACGTGTACTCCTACATTCACCACAACACTCCCTAATATCAGAGGCAGAAGTACAAATACAAAAAAATGCAAATACGCACAATATTACTTATCCTTTAAGGCTTCCATTTATGACGAGATGAATTTAATTGTTATGTCAAGTAAAACAGAACAGGCACAGAAAGACAGACTGCAAAGTCTCCACATATGGAATCTAAAGTCAAGCATAAGCATGTTTGCTAGATGCTGGAGACATGTGGACTTTTGAGGTGTTAGTCAAAGAGCAATTTGTTTTGCAGACTAAGTAAGTTCTAGAGATCTAATGTACAGGTAGCATAGCAAATGTTGCTAACAGACTAGGTCTCAAAAAAGAAAACAAGAAATCAAATGATGGGTATGTTCAATAGTATGTGATAAACCACAATATAACAAATATGTTAAAGTATTATGCTAAGTACCTTAAATATATCTCAATGAAGAATCACAAAGTCAAGGAAAGCAAAATCACAACCAATATAGCATGAACAACACAGCCATTGTTTGCCTTGGTGCTGCTGAGATTTACTGATTCCAGGATCCACTTGTTTGTGAGCACCACTAGAGAAGACAGACACTTCCTTTCCCACACTTCTCATTCTCTTTAGTTATCTGTCTTCTCTGTGTTTATAACTCCCCCACAATAGCATTCAACTCTAATTCTATAGAAGAATCTCATGCCTAGATCTAATCTGCCAGACTCTAAGAGCCACACCTGAATAGGGGACAGAGCCAAAGAACCTACCCCTACTGAATCTAATCAAATTTTCCTTAAACACCTCAATGCAAATTTTATCAATGTACTATGAGGTTTGGAAAAAATGTCCCCGGCAAAGAGAAAAGACAATTCTACCTAAATTATCCAGGATTCTGAAGTAAACCAAAGGTGAGGGGGTAATAAACCTTTTTCCTCCATGTTAAACTTAAATACTTTTTTTTCCCTGAGACAGGGTTTCACTGTTGTAACTCTGACTGTCCTGGAACTCACTCTGTAGACCAGGCTGGCCTCAAACTCAGAGATCCACCTGCCTCTGCCTCCCCAGTGCTGGAATTAAAGGCATGTGCAACCACCACCCAGCTTTAAAGTACTTTTTACTTACTTAAAAACTGCATAAATCAAACAACTTGTGGTATCAAATGCATAAATCTAAACACTTGAATTTTTAAAAAATTAACTAAAAAGAGAAAAATATTTCATGAATAAGAGTACTTTGGAAGGGTATAGTGCAGCAGTAAAAGGCTTACCTAGCACACATGAGGCCTGGGATTTTACCCAACACTGCATCAGTCACACCCACACCTACCCACATGCACTTACACACACATACACATACATGCACATCAACACACACACATACAAACATATACAGGCACACAGACACAAGTTGCACTAAGTATAACAAAGTTACTGTCCTTCCTAGTTTCAGAAAAATGTCAACATTTAAAGTGCCTAAAATGCCAACAAAAGGGCTCTTTGGTAACTTACAAAGTTTTATTTTTAACTGGTTTTATGCAGAATTATTAGTATCAAAATTAATTTTGAAGTAAGTAACTTTTGCTTTAACTTGAAAGTCTTCACTTCTTTGTGCATTTTTAACTGTGTGCCACTCGGTCATAACGTTTTTCTAAATAGTGTCAGCCTATCGATAGTGGCTACAGCCCGAACATGTAAACGCTGAGGCACATGAGCTCCCCACAGTCTGTTTCTTTTTCTCTTTCATTTATATGTACTGTATACAAAATGAAGCATCCTCCTTCATGCTCTTCAAACTGTAGCATGAACTCTCTCTTCTTATGTTTTTTTTTTCTATTTGTTTGCTTTTTAGAGACAGAGTCTCCCTAGGCAGTCCTGCTGGACTGGATCCAGCCATGTACTCCAGGCTGACCTCAAACTTGTAGTGATCTTCCCGCCTCTGCCTCCAAGTGTTGGGATTACAGGTGTGCACCACACCTGGCATAGCATATATTTTCTTAATACAGCAGACACAAAGAAAAGGCTTGCCTTCAAACTGTTCATTGATTATGCTTTTGTTAGCTATAAGCATTGAGTGATAAGAGCTGACATCACTTGGCTTTCTATATGAGCCTACCTTAGCCACAGTAGAGGGACACATGCAAAACAGGGCAGTGTATTTTAAACCAATATATTCTTGGCATATTTAAGGGCTCAAGAGGGTGACAAATTAGGTCACTTAATAAAAAATTAGGAACAAGCCCTCAAGGAATCAAGATACAAACTATGACATAGGCACAAATAATTGTAATAAGCACAAATAATGGTTTTAGAGTAATATGGATAGAAAAAGCTACTTTTTATCCAAATAATAACATTAAGTTATTTAATCACCAAACTAAAGCAAATAGTGAATAGAAAGGTCAATTTAGTAAGCTCCGAGAGTGATACCTGGTTCAGAGAATGTGTCGCTAATATCATCATCTCTGTCATCCTCATAATCCTCTTCCTCTTCTTCCTCTTCATTTTCAGAAAGCTCATGCTCACTGCCAAACCCTTCATCATGGTCCTCATCATCAATATCATCTTCATCATCCTCATCGTCTTCAAGATTGCATTTGGTTGGCTGTTCTCTCATGTTGTCAGAGACAAAAAGAGAATAATTGTGCTCTTCTTTTTTCTGGGATGAATCTGAAACAGAAGTGCTGGCGGAAAGACTGCCACTCTCTGCTGTAGCAACTGAGCCAGGACCACACTGGGGCAGAGGACTAAGTAAGAGTTCCTGGGTTTCTTTGAAAGGCAAAGCAGGAGTGCCATGACCCTGGTGAGGCTCCATCCCCCTTTTCTCCTGTCGCTTTGCCACAGCTCCACAGTAGCATGTGTTCTCCTTTGCTGCATCTGTGTGTGCCTGGCTCAGCAAGGGCCGGCCCTGTTGCACAGGGTTGATCTTGACCTTTGCTTTTTTAACATAGTCTTTACATTCAACATGAAAATTCACCTTTTCATTATGATACATGTTGGTCTTCACCATGATCTGTGTGCTTGAAGTAGGTTTACTTGCTTTTTGGACACAGTCTGACAATGGGACCTCAGCCTGAAGTGTTTTTGAAGAACATACAGGGGCAGCTGCTCTACTTGTGATCTTTTTACTAGGGAATGAAGGGGGCAAGGGATTTTGTTTGACACTGAAGAGTGAATCGGGATAATAAAGGGAATCAGAAACAGACTGAGAGTCCTCACTATTAAGCTGGGCCAAGGTTGGAGTTTTACTTATGACCTCTTCATCTTGGTAAGGGCTAGAAAAGTCATCAAGACCCAAGTAATCCACTTCTTTTGTCCCCCAGATGTCACAGCTGGTTAGTTTGGTGTACTTAGTTAAGTCTTCACAGTACGTATCCCACTGTTCCCAGTTTGAGGTTAAAGCATCCTCATTATCCAGGACATCTGTGAAAGACTCCAGATTTTCAATGTCTTTGCAGTCTTCCAAAGAAAGGAAGTTGTCTCTAGGATTCTGTTGATAGTTCATCTCTCTATCCTAAGGAAGGTTTAAAACGGGAAATCATATACCATGCTTTAGGAAGAAAATATTCACCTCCATCCATACCTGCAAATATCAAAATAAATACTCTACCTCTGGTCTTTTTAAGATAAAGGCAACTAACATACCTTCCCATTACATCTATACACCTTCACTTCATTGGTCAAGAAGAGGTGAGAAAACACATTCTTTGAGAAGCTAAAGTATGGGTCCAAACATCAAAGCCTCCTGTGATCTTAAGAGGATCTCTTTAGAAATTAACTTCAAGTAAGAAACATATTACTTTCATCACAAAATACCTCAACTTGAGGAAATTAAATATGGAGGCAAAGAGCCCAGAGAGTGCTGTAAGTTAACTTTAAAAGTGTAAGACCTTATATAAGACCTAGATAAGAATTCTTGGCATGGGAAATATTCCTCATTCACTGCAAAGATGTAACTTTACAATGTAGTAAAAGGCCTAGAGTGGTAGCACATGCCTTTAATCCATTCAGGATTAATCCACCCAGGATGATGTCTGTGAGTTTGAGGTCAGCTTGATCTACATAGCAAGTTCCAGGCTAGCCAGAGTTATATGGTGAAACCCTGTCTCAAAAATAAATAAATAAATAAATAAATAGTAAGTAAGTAAGTAAATGAGTAAATGAGTAAATGAATAAGTAAATAAATAAATGAATAAATAAATAAATGAGATGAAATGTAGTTACATTCTACAGCCATGGAAAATGAAGTTGAGCCCTAATGCACTAACACAAAGGACTAACCATCACGTATTTTTATGTTTAGAAAAAGCAAACTCCAGCTGAAGAGAAGGCTCAGTGGGTAAAGGCTTAATGCCAAGTCTGACAACCTCAGTCTAACTCCTGGGATCCACATGATACAAGGAGAGAACCATTTCCAGTTATCCTCTGACCTAAACACATACATTGTGACATACACGCAAATACATACACACAGGCTACATAAATGTAAAAAAGGGTAACTAAAGGATAGAAGTATATCATCTAAAGTAAAAATCATATTCAAATGTGTATATGAATCACCTGTATCTGCTAGCAGTAGTTACCTCTTAGAAAAAATTTGGAGTGAAGGCTCAGAAACGGAATGAATTTTCAGTTTTCCAGTTTACTTTGTTTCACTGAATTTTAAGTTTGCATTTTTTAATTTTATGTTGGATTGTGTGTATCTTTGCATGTGTGAGTAGTGAAACTTAAGTAGTTTATATACCATTCCCCACTTTTATTAGGTATAAAATTCAATGATTTTTATGAATTCACAGACTTGTGCACTGAACTTTACAATTTTTCAGCATTTCTGTGTTGTTTAAATTACATGTAATTAAAATTATATTGGGGCTAGAAAAATGACTCAGCAGTTAAGAATATTTACTGCTTTTCTAAAGGACCCAAGCTTGGTTCCCAGCACTGATATCATGAAGCTCATGACTACCTAAACTCCAACACCATGGGGATCTGACACCTTTGGCCTCCTTGGGCACCTACATTCATGTGCACAGTTAAAACATAAGTTTGTTGTTGTTTTTTTTTTTTTTTAAACTTCCCTGGGGTAGGCATGGTGGCACATGTCTTTAATCCAAGTACTCATGAGGCAGAAGTAGGCAAGGTATCTGTGGGGTTTGAGGCCAGCTGCGTCCACGTAAGCAAGTTCCAGGCCAGCCAAGGTTACAAGGTTAAGATCCTGCCTTAAAAAAAAAAAAAAAAAAAAAAAAAAAAAAAAAAAAGGCAGGGGAGTTGCTGCAGAGATGCAGAGATGGCTGCAGTTAAGAGCACTTGCTGCTCTTGAAGAAGAGCCTGGTTCCATTCCTAGCACCCACAGGGAGGCTCACAACAGTTCCATGGGACCAGACACCCTCTTCTGGCCTCTGTGGGCATTGAGTGCATAGTGCAGACACATGCAGGCAAAATACCCACACATACAAAATAAAATTATTTTATTTAAAAAAAAAATTTCTTGGGAATTTTGTGTCTATCTGCCTCAGAAACAGGTCAATAGACTATAACACTGCTTAGAGTTGCTAATTTGTCTGTCTCTGCCATACATTTTGTGCATGTCCCATTCTTTAATCTATGAGCTAAAAAGCCCTTCAGCAGTTTAGCACATCATACACGCAGCTTACTCTCTTCATGAACAACTGGACTTGAGGACAGTTAACTTTTTCACATACTACTTTAATCAATTCGGGTATCTTTCTAAAATTACCAGATGTAGACACAAGGATCCAGTCCCTAGTCAAATCCTTTTCCTTTTCTTTTTTTAAAACCAGGTCTGTGTGGTCTCCAGATTCTTCTTCCTTGGCCTTTCAGATAATGGTTTTACCTGTGTCAGACTCCATATCAGGCACGTTATTTTCTCTTTTCAGACATTTATTTTAAAAAGAAAGAAAGAGAGGAAGAGAGAGAGAAAGAGAGAAAGAAAAAAAGAAACCCTCCACAATATAATTTTCATCCCAAATCAATTAAAACTAAAACCAAGAAAATGTTGCTTACCAGCTCATACATGAAATCTGGATCAGAACTGTTGGCTAAGAGATCTGTGCTCATCAGAGTCTGTTCTGAAAAGGTGTGGCTTCGAAAGGCATCCCCAAAAGGTGGGTCCATTCCGCTTACACTGGGCTACAACAAAATCATTTTCACTTTAGATTAAAGGCAGCTTCAGGTCCAACTTATTATACATAAGCCCATCTTTACCCAATTACGTAAATTATTTCAGGAAATAACTCTCTTTTCTGCTGTACAGCTCACCAAGAGTTTTCACTAGCTCTGAACATGGACCTCTATGAGGAAAACAGCCAAGATATATAGAAAAAAAAAAATCACAGCAATTCTTAACAACTTTTAAAAATTGAAGTTTGGTCACTAGAGACAGCATACTACACTGGACTACTTATTTTTAAGCTATATAAACACATTTTAAAATCCTTCTCTAACAAGACTCTGTTCTAATTCCCTTAGAGAATGCCCTCCTGTTTTCTGAGGACTGCAGCAGTAGTAAGTCAGACTCAAACTATACCCTGAGTCCAATGTCTTACTTCCCCAACAAAAATCACCTGGGTATCTTTTTATAATTTTATTTGGGGGTTGGAGGGGCATGTGGAGGTCAGAGGACAACTTACTGAAGTCAGATCTCTCTCTTTATCAAGTGGGTATGAGAGAATGAACTCAAGATAATCAGGCTCTGTGGCAAGAGCCCTTACCTACTGAGCCATCTTGCCAAGCCAACTTAGATATCTTCAGTCTAACCAACAGGAACAACACAATAGCCTCCTAAGTCTCTAAGACACAGCTAGAAAAGTGGGCTTCCTCTCCTGGTTTCTCTCTCTTTTTTATATGTCATCATCTATCCAAACCACGTCAGTTGTACACCTCTGGCTTAAATAAAAGAAAAGCTGCACTCTGAAATCTAACTGCAATGAAAAAAGTGAGAAAGACTAAAACCTTTCTTCTGACTCTCCCATAAGTTACCATAGAGTAGAGTTTTATAGTGCATCTGTAGTCAATGCACTAACTTTTTACTTACACACCTCTGACCTACCTGGTTTACCTTCTCACCATTACCTAGCTACTCCCATCTCAGATGTTTTGCTTTATTTTCCCCAGACCTTCCTGAACTTTGGGGTCTTTCTTCTAGAAAAATTTGGCTTGAAAAAACAAGTTTTGGGGCCCTAATTCAAGTAGTTAATAGAAAACCATACTTGGACAAAAACTTGAAAAAGGGATATGTGGTCCTTTTGGCATAGAACTTAGGATGGAAGCAGTGTTTGGTCTTTTAAGTATCAGTTACCAAGTCTTCTTCTTTAGCCTCTGCTTCAAAGTCACCAAACCATCCTAACCATTTTTGATCCCTGTACCCAAGGGACAGTTCTGTATAGTTCCACCTAGGAGTTCCTAACTGTTCATTATTTCTAGATTCTGAAAGCACTCAATCTGGGGGCTGAGGTGACATTAACCATGAAAAGGGAAAGGAAAAAGTCTGGATAAGCAGAATGGGGATAAATAAGGTTCTGGTTTTTATTTCAGTGATTGCCTCAAATCCAAAGAGATTAACTAAAAGGAGCGTCTCCATTTGGTGTAGTACTATGTGCCTATGATTCCAGCATTATCAGGGTCAATGCAGAAAGATTGTGAAACTGAAGCCATATTCTCATACAAGACCAGGTAAAGAGAGAAGAGAATGATAGACAGATGAGAGAAGGAGAGAGGGGGGAGAGAATGAAAATATGAATACAAATACTTGGACATGTATGCTTATAGAACATAGAGATGAGTGTGTGCTTCCATGTGTGAGACAGAATCACCACTTCTGAACTGTTGTAAATAAAAAGGAAGCGTTGGGAAACAAAATAACAGAATATCAAAACTGGGATTCAGATGGCAGATTAAATTTCCAGGCAAGTCATTCTATCTTCATAAAGCCAGCAGATTTAGCAACTAACCTACTTACTCACCATGCTCCTTGTGTCAGGCTCATTGAAATCTTCTAGGCTAAAGCAAATGAGGAAACAGAAGAATATATACTCACAGCTAGATGAGGGCAGAAATAAGCTGTCTTTGAAGTTAGTGTGTCAAGGTGTGCTAAGATGCAGAAGGCTTCCAGCAACAACACTGTGGCCTTTCTACCACCACAGAGAATCAAACTGCCATACCACCCCACATTTGATTTACCTGAGGCATTTCCAAGCCCAGATCCTGTGAGTCCAATTCCAAACTTCTTTTTCTTGTTTGTAAATTCCTTTCCAGCTTTATTTTTTATTCCAATATCAAAGATGATTCTCCCAATAAATAGCAGGTTTCCAAGAATACCTTCAGTTCAATTGCTTGGGTCACCACTTTTTTAAAAAAATGATTTTTCAGTTCTGTCAAATAACAGAAAGTAACTTCACTGAACTCCATTGAAAACAAGTTGACTTTTCAAAAGAACATTAGTAAAGAATACTGTGCTTTAAATAAGACTTAGTAGTTGAATTTTCAAGAATTTAGTCATGTCTTAATACCTACTATTCTAAAATACAATATTTCTGAAATAAGGTTGGTCAATAATAAATTAGAAGCTGAAAACAATGGCATACACCTGTAATCCCAGCACTTACGATGAGACAGGAAGATCACAAAGTTGGGCTATTCTGAGTTACAAAGCAAGTTTTAGGCTAGCCCAGGCCTAAGACTCTATCAAATAAAGAAGTAAACAAATAACAGTCTTTTAAAAACACTTTAATATATCTTCATCTTTTCTGTGATTTGAAAGATATATTAATCTTAAAGTCAAGCTCTCGTTCCCTTTATCATTTTCATGAAGATACCTATCTTAACATTTCACTGTATAATCATGACTGTGAAAACGATCTACAGTTTATATCTCTTTTAACTCTACAACTAGTGTGAATAAACAGCAAGAGAATTTAACATATCCTCTACATCAATGGGTCTCAACCTTAGCTGTGATCCTTTAATACAGTTCCTCATGTTGTAGTGACCCCCCAACCATAAAATTATTTTCATTGCTACTTCGTAACTGTAATTTTGCTACTCATTACAGATAGTAATATAAAATCTGATATATAGATGGTTTCAAGTGACCCCTGTGAAAGAGTCATTCGGTTGAGAATGCTCTATTTGATTGCCCCTAAAGACGGGGGGAAAAAAAAGTCACTCCATTTGTAATGGGTATTTCCAAGTGTTAGGTTAAGCAGACTGCAATTTCAAGCATGGGGACCTTGAAGGGGTGGAGGCTTTCTTTCCTTGCTTATGAAGACCTGAAAAGCTACACATCTTCATCCTGTCCAAAAAGTGATTCTCACAGTATGATCCTAGTACCATCAGCATCAACCTGGATACATTAGAAACACAGAACCACAGGCCCTAACCCTACCACTAGAACATACACAGAAGGAGTGGAGCTCAGCTGTGCACTTTGATGTGCCCTCCTAGTCTCCCTAAGAGCTAAGAACCAGTGTCCTGGTCTTGCTCTCTTTCAGTGCAGACACAATGTCACTGCTTTAAAAAAAAATCATCACTCTTTAAATTGAACTACCTTCTGCAGTTCTCACATTCAGGAGAGAAGAGGATAAGAGTGGTACACTGTTCCAATTTCAAAGATTGACTGCTTGAACAAATGAGAATAGAGAAGGGACTCTAACTGTTCTACTTAATTAGGTTAATGAACTGACAACCATTTGTATTTCCTGGATGTCTGCTGGCCCTTTCATACTAGCTCTCACTCCTCGTTATACTGATGTAGTTGAGGAAACACTGGCAGCATAGGCCCAGAAACAGAGTGACCAATGCCTTTCACTCCAGTCAACAGTTTAAGAAGTTAAAAAGATTAAGTACACATCTGACAGACAAGCTTTGCTTTGGTGAGGTACCTCCTGATGAGGTCCTACTACAGGTCTGCAGCCTAGTCCTAACTATACCAGATTCCTGTGGGAAGAAAGTCATGTCATCTTTTCTAGATGTATCATTTAGTTCCAAGAAGACAACTCTTTCATGCCATGCCAGCCAATCAAATGGACTAGTAAAATCCTGGTACATACATAACCTGAATAAGGGGCTGTTGCTTTCTAAAACCTGAAACTTACCATTCTGAGCACCAAAGTTTTGAAGAAAAGAAGTTCTAGTCAACACATACTTACTGTTGCCTACTAAGGAGTTACCCTAACAGCCTGGTCTAGCAGAGAAGCCAGAAAAGGGAGGGCTTCGTTTTGGTCCCAGTTTTCACTTGTGTATCACACAGCATTGTTTATTAACAACAGTCTTAGGCCTCAGTTTTGTCATCTCTAAAGAGGGGGTGTGGAATGCCTAATTAGTGTGATGTTATGTCTGTAATCCCAGCTACCCAGAAAGCCTGAAGCAGATGGCAGTGAATTCAAGGCCAGCAAGACTGTAGCTAGAGAGGGAGGTGTGGAGAAAGAAAAAGTGATGGACTACATGACCTGAAAGCAGAAGGGGACACTATTTACAAGTAGTAGAACATTGGGACAAATGGATATGAACAAAGTATAATTACATGTATGTACAAACATGGTTTAATGAAACCCATTACTTTTTATGCTAACTTTAAAGACTAATTAAAGGGCTGACCAGATAGATAGTTCAGTGGCCAAAGGCACTTGCTTCTTAAGACTGAGTTCTATCCCCAGAACCCACAAAAAAGTGGAAGGACAGAATTGACTCCACACAGCTGTCTTCCAACATTCACATGTACACCCTGACATGTGCTACATGCACACTCAAGCACACATTCAAGGTAATAAAATTTTTTAAAAAATTGAAAGCCGCAGGGCAGTGGTAGCACACATCATTAATTCCAACATGAGGGAGACAGAGGCAGGCGGATCTTTGTGAGTTTGAGGCCAGCCTGGTCTACAGAGTGAGTTCCAGGACAGCCAGAGTTAAAACAGAGAAACCAGATCTCGGGAAAAAAAAAAATTGAAAGCCAAGGATAGGGCATGGTACACATAGCTTAATACCTCTTAGAAAGCAGAGGTAGGCAGGTCTCTTTGAGTTCAAAGCCAGCCTGTCTATATTATAGACATAGTAGCCAACAAGACTGCACAGCGAAACACTCTGCTTATTAAAATTAAAATTAAAATTATGCCTTAGCTCTTAGATCTGTGATATAGGTTATTTTCCCTTAATTATGTAACAAGAGTAGAAGAAAATATAACGGTATCTCTTCTGTAGAAATCACTGTCACACAGCTTCTCCCATAATGAGACACTGCTCTAAAACTGTATCCTCTAATGAACAGCATATTAATAGGGCATTAGTATATGTTGAGTATTGAAAATCCCAGCTACCTAGGTGGAAAAATAACACTAAGGAAGAAGGTCTAACAACTTGCACTCAGGGAACCTTTATAGCATTGGTGTAAAAAATATTCAGATTTTGCTTCAATTTTTGATATCAAAGTACATCAAAAGTAAGGGTTGTAATTTCCCACTGTGACTAAGGAATACTTGATACAAGATAAGGTTACTCAACCAAAGGATTGCTAAGGTTTGGAAAACACTAAACAAAACCACCTGCTGTCATCACTGCTGGACTTCTCAGAACTTTTAAGGAGCCTGTTGTGCTCTATAAATCTCAAGAGTTGAACACAGCACATCACATGCCATTTCCCAAAGTTGTTCATGAAATCTTCCTTCCTGCCCTAAACACTGATTTTTCTAGATAAAAGACACTTAACAAGGAAGAGGCTGATGTTTCTCAGTCACTACTCCTTTTGCTCAAAGCACTGGCTCATCAGTTCTTAGAACAGAACAGTTGTGTTTATCAGGTGAGACAAAATTGGACCATCAAAATATCTGCCAACAGAGTTTCCATACCTGAGCTTTCCTAGGTATCATAACCAATTCTGCACTAGAGCACCAGCTCTCTGAGGCAGGAAGGTGGGGTCAGTAAATATTGAGCAGCAACAGCACCTGAACAAAAATATAGTTCCTATGTCTTTCACAGCCTTGCCAGGTCCTGCTCTCTGGTTTTTGGTTCTCTGAACATACGCTAAGGTTTACTATGTGTATCAGAAAAGGCAACGGTTAAAGCAGGACAGTACACACAGTCACAGGACACCTGACAAAAGCTTATCCCTAGCACTGTGCAAACCATTCATCATAAATTACTTCAAAAGCATAACCCAAGAGTTAACTGGTGAGCCCCAAGCCCCTCTGCTCCTGAGAGATTTGGCTTACTTCCTAGTCACATCAAGAAACACAGAAGCCTCTTTATAAACTATAATTGAACCATGGTGGCTCATGCCAATAATCCCAGCACTTGAGTAGCTGAGACAGAGGATCACTGCTCAAGATCCAGGCTAGTCTGGGCTACATAATAAGTCAGTCTCTGTCTGTCTCTCTCAACATTAAAAAAAGGAAAGAAATACATACACACACACACACACACACACACACACACACACACACACACCTCTTTATAAAGTAAGTATCTTATGAATAAGTAAGCAGACACTATACAGGACAGTCAGAGTCCCTTTTTATTGCAGTTGTTTAGGCCACTGACTCCTTTTAGCAACTTGAAAATAACTCCTCACGATAGTAAACTGCCTTCTGAGTCATCCAACATAACCAGAGTAATGCTTACAATTTTTGACAAACCCAATAGGATATCTATTTTTTTAAAAAAAGGAAAATAACGAATGTTGAAGAGAACAGGAATAATCAGAACTCTGATGAACTGTTGGTAGAGAAGTAAAATGGTACAGAGAGTAAGAGAGAATCTGACAGTTCCTCAAAAAGTCAGGATTATCACATGATCCAGCAACTCTACTCTCAACTTAAACAGCAAGCACCCAAACAGACACATAGTCCCACATTCATGGCAGCACTAAACACAACAGCTAAGAGATAAAAACAACTGAAACAGCTATCCATGTGCACACAACAGAATATTGTTCAACCTTAAGGATAAACAAATGCAATTCTATCAGATGCTACAATAAACCTCGAAAACATCAAGTGAAATAAGTCTGATATAAAAGGATGATTGTATGATTCCACTTACATCAAGAGCCTAGAGCAGGGAAAATTCATAAAGACAGGAAGTTACAAGGGGCTGGGGGTTGTGATTTACTGGACAGAGTTTCTGTTTTAGGTGGTAAAATGTTCTGGAAACAGTTGGTGGTGATGGCTACACAACACTGTCAATGTTGTGACACTTAAAATGGTAAAATGGTACCAGGAATGCTGGTTTATCCCTGTAATCCCAGCACTCATGATGTTGAGGCAGAAGGCCTGACACAACCTTGACTATACAGCAAGTAACAGACCAGCCAGGATCACACAGTGAAAACCCGTAACAAACATGAAATGCTTTTAGGTATAGTTTACATTTCTAAGCTGCTGGTTTAATTAAAATTTTATTGTAAAGAACTTGCAAATAGAAGATAACACACAGCAAGATAGACAGACCCAAAGTCTGTCTCCCAATGACCTTCTAAAGGTAAGAGCAGCCATGCTGAAGCAGTGAGGTCCACTCCTGGTCTACACCGTCACAACCCATTATATTTTTATGCACTTACCCATCACACAAAAGCAAAAACAAAAAACCCATGACAGAGTTACAACTAGAAAAACAATTAGCGTGTATCTTTTTTCACAACTCATGTGCCCTTTACTTGAATTCCATCCTCCCTTATCACATTCTTGCCCTTTCTTGATCTCCTTTCTACATGTTATATTATACCCACATGTATATTTATGTGTATAACTGCACACATGTGCACATGCGTGCACATACACAAATACACTAGAGGCCAGGAACTGCATGAGGGAACACGTGGATTCCTTCTGAACCTGCAGCTTTGGTTAATATTATACATTGTAATCCACTTTATATATGCATCAGATTTTCATTATCCATTCACCTGTTGATGGACAACTAGGCTGTTTCCAATTCCTCCCTATAGTGAATAAAGCAATAAACATGAGGTGCAAATTTCTAAGTATTTTAGGCAAGAATATACTACTGTGTAATTCATAGAGCATTGTTTATTTTGACTTGTCCTAATCTTTACTAGTCTGTACTCAAGATTTTTTTCTTTCACATGATTAGAGAGAGGTCTTGGTATTTGTTGTCTAAAACTATACAGATTATTCTAAAATATGGGGATTGACATTGAGCACATTGGCTCACACATTCTACACCATCATTCAGTAGGCAGAGGTAAGAAGATCTCTGTGAGTCTGACAGCAAGTTTCAAAACAGCCAAGGTATGTATAGTGAGATCCCAACTCATAAAAACAAACCAAAAACAGTAGGAACTGTCCCAATAACTAATTTAAATAATGTGTTTCTCCAGAGGCTCAAAGGAAGAAAGGAAGCGAACAAAGGAACGAAGGATAGTAAACAGATGTCAAGGAGGAGGACAGAAGATGGGAAAGGAGGCAGAAGGAGGAGACAATATAAAGGTTACACAATGGGTGCGCCCCAGGAGACTTCCTTCGTTTGGCAAGAAAGGCAGTTTACCAGTCATCTAGTTACCTTAGCAAACCAGAGCCCATCTGCCACACACAGTTCATTCTGCTACACTTCACTCACTCTCCAACAATTCCTTCCCTTTTGAAAACTATTTTACTTTGGCCAAAATAATGCTTCAGACATTAATCAAGTCACTATCTGCTAGTACAGCAAAGCTAAGAGGGCCCAAGACCTTTACACTGTTGAGGAAGCAAAGGTTTCTTCTGCAAGGACACACTGGGCAAAGGTTAACTTAAGAGCCCCCTCACAAAGTAGCCCTGCCCTTGTATAAAAACTTCAGGCAAATCACTATATTTTATACTTTGATATTATCAAGAATTACAGACAATGTAAATTCCAAAGTAGACAGTTACAGTTTGTGCCGAGAATTATTAGCATTAAGACCCTCATTATGTATTTTTCAAGACCTACTGCTGCTATATCTTAAAGATGAAAGACAGGCAAGATCAGACTTATAATCAGAACACAGTGTATGCATGTATACAATTTTCAAAGAATAAATATTATTAAAAATAGTGATCAATCCACACTTTTAATCCCAGCACTCAGGAGGCAGAAGCAGGTGGATCTCTATAATCTCAATTAAGAACAAAACACTTTAGCAAGAGTAAGAGATCTGCCTAAGGTCATTAACTAGTCTGGTCTCCAGAGTTCCAACAGAGAAACCTTGTCTCCAAAAATCTAAAATAAATAAATAAAAATAAAGATCAAACGGTCATTTGAGTAGCCCAAACAGTATTGAGCTACTGTTATCCTTCTCCATGCCTACCTTGTAAATCCTTTAATTGTATAGTCAATTCAAGCCTCACAAAATTTTAAAAATATAAGAGCTAAACTAGGTTTGCGACCAAAAAATATAAAAATAATGAAAGCAGTATTTTGCTGAAAATTCTGAGAACTAAAAGTATCTAAGTCTCAGAAGTGCTCTCTTGGAGCTGGAGAGATGGCTAAGTGGTTAAGAGCACTTATTACAGAGGTTCAATTCTCAGCACCTATATGGTGGCACACAACCATCTATAATTCCTCAACTGACATCTGTGGCCACCAGGCACACACATGGTGCACATACAGAGATGTAGGCAAAATACTCATATACATAAAATAAAACAGTCTTTTAAAAAAAAGTGATTTCTCTCCTTGAACTGAGGTCTTGAAGACACAAGACTTCTCACATTTGTTCAATTCCCTTGAAAGGCTAGGCAAAAAAAAGTCCCTTTAACCAATAGGGAAGATACTAACACGCCTCTCTGAATCAATCTAACTTAGAGGGAAGAGCTACTTCTGAATTCTGAAAATTACTGACTAAAAGACATTAGGGGCATTCTGTAGCCTGGGTTTATGCATTTAAATTGTTCCAGAACACAAGTGCAGGAACAAATTCTTGACAAATGCAGAGAATGCACTTCTAACCCAGCAGCTTATATACGCACTGCTTATTTACAGACAGAATCCGGTGAAGTTAACAGGAGTCACTGTTTTGGTAAAATTATACTGATGAAAGTTCATCCCTGTCACATACAGGCTATTTTTACACTAATTAAGAACAAAACACTCTAGCAAGAGTAAGAGATCTGCCTAAGGTCATTAACTAAATGACGCCTCTGGACAAACTACCACTACAGGCATTCTATTCTCAGTGCCCCAATGTCTAAAGGATTCCTAAATTCCCTTCAGCTTCCATACAGGCATGCATTTGCCTACAATCTTCAGCTAGGGTATGGTTTCTCTGTGCTAACATTCCATCATCTCACAGACATTATGCTAGCAACTCCAAGTGTTTCTATTCCAAAACAGAACTATCTTTCTCTGACAATCAGGTGTGGAGAACTGATCTCAGCTTTGAGTCTCCCCTAATCACTTTGCTAAATTATGCTGCTGATTTTTTTTATTATTAAAGATATACTGACAACTTATTATCTGGGACTGCACACAAATACACATCTAACTTCAACCTTTCCTTGGCTCTCATTCTGACATTTGCCTATATAATTTTCTTCTAGTTCTTAGGCTTCACTTCATTTTTGTTGTTAGACAAGGTTTCAATGTGTAACCCTGGCTAGCCTGCAACTCACTATATCTAGATTAAGCTGGCCAACTCACAGAAATCCACCTGCTTCTGTCTCTCTGGGATTAAAGGTGTGTGCCACCACATCAAGCCCTATTTCCCTTAAAACAAAAAACAAGCAAGCAAACAAACAAAAAACAACCTCAGGCTGGCCTTGAACTCTAGATCCTTCTGTCTGTGCCAGCTGATTGCTAGAATTACAGGTATGTGCTACCACACTTGGCATGAAACTCCACTTTGAAGTTATTCTCCCTTGCCTGCCAGATCTTAACACTGTACTCCTAAGTCTTCTGTAATGTCTAAAATATTCACGATAACAAGTGAAATAATTTTCCCAAGCCTATCTTCCACTTTAAATAAACATGAATATTAGACTGATCTCACTAGTTCCCTGACATGCTTGAGGAGCTTACAATCCAACTTCACTCCCCTAAGTCTCTCCAGGAGTGAGACTTTGGCTTGTGTATTTTTGCTCACATTTTCCTTCTTTCTTGCTTTCACTGACAGTGAAATCTCTGAGACTAACATTCATAGTCCTTTGTCTATCTCACTATAATGCCAAAACCAATGCCTTTTGTGGGACAGAAACTGGTCAGAAGTTGGCTGACAATGAATGAAAAATCTCTCAAGACCACAGACCTTGGGGACAATGAGTCAGAGATAAAGCACTCTTCATATTCAATGAGGTCATTAGAAAAAAGTTTGACAGTCAATACTTATTTATTGAGCACACCATATGTGTGCCACAGTATCTTACAGCAGCTTCCCAGTTTGTCTTAAAAACACTAATATCAGATAGTAAAAGTATTAAAAGTTGAACTCTTGAAATTTTTAATTCGAAGAAAACTCTGTATGAACTTGAGTTGATTTTAGAGGCCTGCAATAATTCTTGTCTAGGGAGGAGAGGGTGACGGAATAAGTTTTAAAAAGTAAGAAAATCAACTCAATCCAGGCTTTGAACTGATATAGATGTCATTATTCAGACTGTTTAAAAGAATCTATCTCCCTTAACAGATGGTTTTCTCAATTGTTCTACAGAAATCTACAAAATGCTGGAGAAACAGTATGATTAAGAGCAGCAGCTTGAAAATCCACAATGGTACAAACTGGTGCAAGCTGCAATGGCTATGCACCAAGATCAGGATCATGTGAAGGTGCCTCTCAACTCTAGCACTCCTGTCCTCAGGAACTTGGGCTGCTCTTCAAAACTTACTGTTCCCCTCTTTTTCAGATTTCTCACCTTTTCCATGATGCATCAGGCTGTATCATAAGCATGACACTAAGACAGCAGGGTCTGTAATTGGTTATAGACACAAGGCTAGAGGAACTATGGAGTAAAGTTTGCAGTCACCTCTTTTCAGCTCAAAAGCTGAATGCTGTTTAAGCTCTAGTACCCAGGACTTCTATGAGAAGAAAATTCTAGATTAAATATTCTGCTTAAGATGGGCATAGTCGCCTAAACCTGTAATTCTAGCACTAGGCAGAGTGGCAGAGAGGGGCAGAGAGGCAGAGAGAAGCAGAGAGGCAGAGGCAGCAGCATGATGATTTGAAATCTTAGGCGACCACTGAGTTTCACAGCTTGAGGTACATTAAGACCCTATCTCAAAAACTAACACCAGAGGCCTGAGAGGTGACTCAACATAACAGTTTGGGTCCCAGACCACTTTGCGTGGCTCACAGCTGACTTCAGCTCCAGGGGATCTGACCACCTTTTTTGGCCTCCATCCAAACCCACAAGCATGTGGCATACACAGATACATATACATATACACACACACACACACACACACACACACACACACACACTTTTTAATCTTCAAATAACAACAAAATCCAGTGGCTCAAGCCTATACCCCAAAGCTCAGGAGGGTGAGAAAGAAGGACTGCTCAAAGCTGAAGGTTAGCCTTACAAAGTAAGTTCTCGGACAGCTTGAGCTACAGAATGAACCTTGGCTCAAGAAAAGAAAACAAAACAAAACGAAGTTCAAACAAAGACAATCCTAACTACCACCACCCAAAAGACTTTTCTTTTTGGTTTTTTGAGTCAGGGTCTATGTAGCCTGGACTTGCTATGTAGAACAGTCTAGCCTAGACTTTTCACTTTTTTATTGTTTATTTGTTGTTTTCTTTCTTTTTCTCTCTTTCTTGGACAGCTATTACATAGCCCAGTATGCCTCAAACAAATGATCTTTCTGCTTCAGCATCCAAAATGTTGTGATTACAGGCAAGCACCACCATGGCAGGAATAAGTAAAATTATTAAATATTGGGAACATCACTCCAGACACTTAACTACTCCCTCTTTATGTAAGAACGGCTCCCTCTTACTTTGCAGGGATATTGTGATTCTGTGATTAAAGTATACAGCCAGAACACAACAATGAATGAAAACTACTTTCTCAGATTCCTTCTTTGGTATCTAATCAAGTTTCTGGGACTCTGCTGTTTATAAAGGAATAAACTCAAATTGAGTTCAGAATGTAATTCCCAAACTTATCACAAAAACCCAGCTGCCTATAATTAAAGTGAGTAAGGCAGACTCAGAGCTGAGACTGGTGACACAGGCCTACAATCCCATCTTCTCAGGCAGTGGTTCTCAACCTTCCTGATGCTGCAACCCTTCAATACAGTTCCTCATGGTTTGGTGACCCAAACCATAAAATTCCATTGCCTCTTCACAGCTGTAATTTTGCTACTGTTACAAACTGTAATGTAAATATCTGATATGCGGGTGGTTATTAGGAGACCCTTGTGCTGTTCTAGGGGATGGGCACAGGAGAACGGCAAGTTCAAGACACAGCTCAGGCACTTAAACCAGATCTCTCTCAAAAGGTTTAAAAAGGGGGTTGGAGTATACCTCAATGGTAGAGCACATGCTAGCATGTAGGTGACACAAGGTCCAATCCCTGTTCTTAAAAAATATAATAAAATACATTTACTCAGGCCATTCAAAGTTATTTAACACTCTTGTCTTAATTTTCTGACGGTGATTGTGAATTACTCTGGCTTAATCAGCAAAATGATCTCGGAATTCACAAAACTTCCAGCTATCATCTCTACAACATAAAGAATCAGCAGACAGATTACAAGGGGTAAAGAGCCTCTTCAGAGACATCACTGCTCTTATTGCTCCAACTGCACATGAGTCCTAACTTTTATAGTTATATTAGTTTCACCACAGATTCTGGGCAATCCATATCTATAATAAATAGTTTCTAATAAATTGAAAGTTTGATCTATGCCACACTTAATTTAAAAGGGTCCCAAATAAACCAAACAAGTATAACCGACTACTCCAACTGTCAAGAAAGCACAGCACTGAATAGAATCAACAATTATCTGAAGAGAAAAAGCACAGAATAACCCTGACCTGGCCCCACCCATCCTTAATACCTTCAGGCAGGTATTCAGTATTCTTAATACGTCTATAATCAGAAGAATAAAATGCCTTCTTAGTAATTTGTTAGTTCTAAACTTGGAGATCTGGGGCCAGCAGGGTGGCTCAGCAGGTAAAGGCACCTACCACCAATCCTAACCACCTGAGTTCAACCCCTAGGGCACATACTGTCCTCTGACCTCTAAACATGTGCTATGATGAGCTCGCGCATATAAAATAAATAAATTATAAATGTGGGGGTTTGAACAGTAAGCAAGTTATTATGCTCCACTATTTAAAAGGGGAAAAAGGGATGACCTAACTAATTCTACCAGAGGAAAGCATATTTCAAAGAAGAAGACTAAGCTGAGGATGTAGTTTAGTGGGAATGTAGCTCTGCTGCAGACTGAGTGCTTGCACAGCATACACAAAATCCTGGGTTCCATTACTACCACCAAATAAAACAGATGTGGCAGTGCACACCTATAACCCCAGCATTAAAGACATACAGACAGAAGGAATTCCAAGATCAGCTTCAACTACATAGCAAGTTCAAGGACAGCCTAAGATTTGTGAGAAAGAAGAAGTCCAAATTTTAAAGTCTCAAATTGGACCATAGCTAGAAACAAATGTCCACAAAATGCTTCTGTTTAGCTCCCATACAAGGGTAACGTGTAGGGTTTTGTTGTTGGTTTGGGTGATTTGGTTTGGTTTTTTGTTTTTGCTTTTTAACATTTTAAAATTTAACTGCCAGCACTTAATGTGGAAATCTCAAAGTTTCTAATTCCTACTTCACTCTCTTGGGGGGTTAAAAAAAAATCAGACCTAACACTGTGTATATACTCCTAAGATTTCCATGTCCACTGAACCCTGGTGAAAGTATTTCCTCTCAACTGTATTCCTAGTTTACTCTACTCAGATCATTAAAACATAGGCACCTAAGCTGACAAATGCTCCAAACTATAAATCTTGCACAAAGCTGATTTATGAAGGTAGCCAACTCCAGGAATTTTCTGTCAATAGTTCTGCAGAGGTGTCAGTAAATGGTGGTTAATATAAAAAAAGTTACTTAAAAGACCATCACAAAAATGTTTCACCCACCATTCACAACAGCCTAAAACCTGGATCAACTCAACTACCACCAACTGGTGATCAGGGAATCACTGTGGTATAGACACAAGGACCAGACTGACACACAAGGCATCTCAAGAGCATTAGAGGTCAGACGCAAAAGACGATGAAGTGCATGACTTCGTTTATATGAAATTACATTGCTGATCATAACAAGACAAAGCATTTCATATCTGGGGCCAGTGGTGAGGGAGGAGTGCTAACCACAAAGGAGACACTATGAAGCACTCTACAGCTACAGGAATTATTACAGATTTAATCACAGTGGTAGCTAGATGGAAGTATTTGTTAAAACTCACAATTCTGTGATTTGTTTTTACTTTTTTTTTTGGCACAGGCAGTGTTGGTGTTTGAATGACGTTTCATTTATGTGACATTCTTTAACAAAGCTGATTTTAAAGAGGTATCTATCTGGACATGGTGGTACATCCTATAACCTCAGCACTCAAGAGACTTAGGCAGATAGACTGCCACAAATTCAAGACCAGCCTGGGCTACAAAGTGTTTTAAACCAATCTGAGCTACATTATGAGACCCTGTTTTAAAAAGCGCGGTGACACACTCCTTTAATCCCAGTACTCAGAAGACAGGTGAAGACACAGTACTCTATGACTTCTAGGCCAGTCTGGCCTACATAGTGAACTTTAGGCTAGCTAAGGCTACATAACAAAACTGTCTCAAAAGTTTTTTGTTAAGTTTAAGAAAAAAATGAAGGCTGGCTAGACAGCTCAGTGTATAAAGCACTTGCCACCAGGGTTGATTATCTGAGTTTAATTCCTCAAGACCCATATGATGGAAAGAGAGAACTGATTCTTCCAAGTTTCCTCCACATGCACACCATTGCATAGGTGAATACACAGGTACACACTCTCACCTGAGTAAATAAATCAACAAAAAAGGGTTTTAAAAGGGTTTAAAAATTTAGAAAGGGTTTAAAAAATTAAGTTTGAAAGAAAAAAATTTAAAGTAAAATGAAAGGAAAGATTTTGTAAAAGTAAAACCTTGTTAAAAGTAGAAGAAATGAGGGAGGGTCAAAACCACAGATATCTGGGCACCTACAAATCAGAAAAGAAGCAAAGAGGTGAGGAGGTCAGATACTAGCCAGAGACTAAGAGAAAAACTAAAAACTAGGGAATAAGCCAAATGTGGTGGAACATGCCTAAAATCCTAGCACCTAAGAGCTGAAGTAGGAGAAATGGCACAAATTTGTGGTCTATCTGGGCTACAAGGTGAGCCACTATCTCAAAGGAAAAAAAAAATCACATACATAAACACACACATACACCTCTTTAAAGAAAACACTGTGGAAATAGAACTAATCAAAGTTAGAGTGTATGTGGAGGGTGGGGGGAGACAGACAGGAACCTAACCGTAACTATGCAGAGCAGATCTCAAGAAAATTGGAGGATACCTGTGAAAGCAAAAGTTCTTTTATTCCTAAATCTCCCACATCAGCCCTTCCCACTTCACAGCTCATGTCTACACATACTGTGTACTTTTTCAACTAGACCAGTATGCTGCCTTCACCATTCCTTAGAACTTAGTTCAGTCTCATCATTTCTGTGAAGTATCTTCAACTTTAACAGAGTTAAACAACAAGTTTTAAAATGCGGCCTTAATAGCAACCATCTTTTCTCCTACTCTATAGACAACTCATTTCCAAGAGAAAGGGTAAAAATCTTACTCAAAATCGGTTTAAATACCTGTAGAAGTTTGGCTGGGGAAATGGCTCAGTGTATAAAATGTCTGCCACATAAGCACAAAAACTGGAGCTCACAACTCCCCAGCGCGTATGTAAAAGCCAGGTGTGGATACTGCATCTGTAACCCTAGCCCTGGGACTATGTGTGGTGGGGGAGACAAGCAGCTCCCTGAAGTTCACTAGCCAGCCAGCCAGCCAGCCAGCTCCAGGTTCAGTGACAGGTCCTGTCTCAAAGCAGTTTCCCTCGAAACCCTCCCATTCTTGGAAATTCTTTCTTTTCCCTAATAAGTCCGTTCAGGCTGCTAAAAAAGAAAAGTCAAAGTGAGAGGGGAAAAGATAGTTCAGCAGGTAAAGGCATTTGCTGTACAATCCAGCTACTCTGAGTTCAATACATAGAACCCATACAAAAGTGGGAGGAGAGAACCAACTCCACAAAGTTGTCATGCCAGGGTACACATACCCACCCACACACATCGTGCATGCTCAAGCACATAAATAATGCGAGAGTGACTGAGAAAGACACTTGACATCAACATCCCACTCCACACCCACCCACACATACATTACACACACACAAATAGTAACATGTCTTTAAAAATTTTTTTACATTTCTTTGAGTGTGTGAAGCACAAATAGGTGCACAAATCCTGTAGGAGTCTGTTCTCTTTCCATCAGTGGACTGAACTCAAGAGTATCAGGCTTGGTGCTAAGAACATGTACCCACTGAGCCATCACCTCAGCTCCCCTCCATCTGACTTTAGATAACATGGATAGAATGCCAGAAGCCTTGCTGTTTCAAGGTATTCTGAGCCTTTGTCAAAAAGATGTATTTATTATTGCTATGTATACAAGTGTTTTGCCTGCATGTATGTCTGTGCTCCACATGCAGGAAGTGCCTGCAGCAGTCAGAAGAGGGTGTAAGATCTCCTGAACTGCAAACATGTGGGTGCTGGGAACTATACTGGGGTCCTCTGCAAGAGCAGCCAGTGCTTAGTCACTGAGCCTTCTTTCCAAGCACCTCTACAGTGAATCTTATGAACAGAAGTACATCCACCCTAACCCTAACTCCTCTCCATAACCATAAGGATTTCTTAAATTTTATTCTTGTAATGTTTCAAGTTCCTCTGTGATGGCAAGTTTGTAATACAGAAGTTGGAAGGTCCATCATGAAGATCAAGCAGCACCAAAGAGGGAATTTATTTAGAGCAGAACTCAGATCATCAGACATAATATTATATTCAAGAAAGATACATGGGAGACACCCAAGAAACCTGAAGGGTAAGACCAGCAAGCTTACCTGGCATGGTGGTTCACATCCAGCACTCAGCCAGGTAGTTCTCTTGAGTTCAAGGCTAGCCTGGTCTACAAAGTGAGTTTTAGGACAGCCAGGGCTGTCTTGTGGGGCAGCAATAGCTCAGCAAACTCACCAAGCCCCATAACACTTGCCTTTAATCCCAGCACTTAATTCCAGCACTCAGGAGGCAGAGTTGGGTAGACCTTTCTAAATTCAAGGTCAGGCATAGTTAGACCCTATCTTAAGAAAGAAATGGTATTTAAGTAAAAACACAAGCCTGTAACAAAAGGTGTTAAAGTATTGTTGGTGTTGAAAGGACAAAACAGTTTGACATGGTATCTCATACCTGTACTCTGAGAGATGAAGGCAGGACTATCAGGAGTTCAAGGCCAGTTTCAGCTACATAGAGAATGCAAGGCTAGCTCAGAGTGTCTCAAAAAAGACAGATGGGAAGAAAGAATTGGATAATTGGAATTCATAGATCAACAGCAGCTTAGAAAACTGCTTACAGAGTGACTTAAGATACTGATTTTGAGGGAAAAGGTCATGAATTTGGTGAAAACATATAAGACATGCCTGGTGATAGAACAGAACTACATTCATGAAGTAACATTGAAGACCTCTTCAGTACGTCTCTTCTAGTCTACTCTGCCCACAAGTATGAATCAGTCTGACCATCAAGAATGATTTTACAGGCCTGGCAAGATGGCTCAGTGAATAAAGGCACTTGCCACCAAACCTGACCTCACTTTAATCCTTAAGACCCACACTGTGAAACGATCAACTCTTATGAGTTGGTATCTGAACTTCATGTGCATGCTGTAGCACATGTGTACCTGTACACACAAATGTAATAAAAATTGTTTGAAAAGAATTTTAGTCCCTTACAAAAAAGGGATCTTGCTAGATAAATGAACAATTATCACAAACCAGATATGGCATGGTGGCACAGGCCTGTAACTCCAGCACCTGGGAGAAGAGGCAGGCAGATCTCTGTGAATTCAAGGCCAACTTGGTACACATGGTGTTCCACGTCAGCCAAGGCTACGCAGAGAGACCCTGTCTCAACCTTCCTTACCACACTCCTCCCAAAAAACCAATTACCACAAACCAATAAAATACAAGGCTCTTCCAAAGTGGTAGTGAACAACTAAAATCCCCTACTGGGAAAGAAGAGATAGGAGGATCAGGAATTCAAGGTCATATTTCTGGCCACAAAATGAGTTTGAGGTCAGCCTGGCCAACAGGAGACCCTATCTCAAAAAACAAACAAAAGTCACATATCAACAACAAAACAAGTTGTAGCCCAGGCTGGGCTAGTGAATTCAAAGTTAGCCTGGGCCAATCTGTCTCAAAAATAAAAGATAGATAGACCGACCTCTAGCACAAACAAAACAGGACTATACCAATAGTTATTTTAAACAGTTTCAAAACATCTACATGGATGCAAAATTCTAAAATAGGATGGTGCCCTGTGTTCCTACAGTGAAAAATTTTCAAGACAGGAGATACATGTTGGGCAACTGTACCAATACTATCTAAAGTGTGCATTCACATCCTCTGCAATTTCCTACTGTCTGAGCTCTTCAAACTCAGCTAGTGTCTTCAAACAGAGGTTAACAATAACCATGGACTACCAGTAGGCAAAGCTTGCTCTTGTAAATAAAGTTTTATCGGAATATACCCCAAATACATTATGCTGTCTTATAAGCCATCACCATTCAAACTGCAGAGAGATTAACAGTCATTATAGGGATTATTAAATATTTACTATTTAATTCTATACAGTAAAAAGTTCAGCTACTCCTGTCCTGGGATATTAGAACCAACAACTGGCACTGTAGCACAACTCTATGATTCCAGTAATGCAGCAGGATGAGGCAGAAAGACCATGGAGTTCAAGCCAATCTGGGCAACACAGCAAGACCCTACCTCACAGGACCAAACAAAAACAGTGTGACAAATTTTGACCAGCCAATTTGTTTATCTTGGAATGAGACATTACTAAATGTGGTAAAAATCAGTGATATGTTCCCCAAAACAGCCAGGTACAAATATAACTGGAAATAAGTCTATGCTAATGAATCTCAAAATCCTATCACCAAACCTGACTAAAAATAAGCTTTAAAAGCAAACAGTGAATTTAGTTTACTATTTTCAAAGCCACTACATTGCCAAGTGTGATGGTGTAACCTTTAATCCCAGCACTTGGGAGGCAGAGGCAAGCAGACTTTTGAGTCTGAGGCCAGCCTGGTCTGCATAGTTTCAGGACAGCCAGAGCTACATAAACAAAGCAAACAAAATACAGAAATAAAAACTGGTACACTAATGCAACCAAGCTATCTCTACACTGCGACTGTCCCTTGTATTTAGTCCCAATACCACCAAAAGAGACCTGTATCAGTTATCCCTTTACTCTAGGACTCACACCACCCAAATAGGTTGCTTTTTTTTTTTCCTTCATAAAGATTGTTTTTTGTTTGTTATGCAATGCACAGAATGCCAAGGCAAATGGAGAGCCCAAAATTGCATCTGGAAATATTTTTTTCTATTCTGACTATACTAAAAATTCCAGAGCTGGGCACAGTGATACTTGCCTTTAGTCCCAGCATGGAAGAAAGGCTTGAGACCCAGGAATTCAAAAACCAACTGGGATAAATATTGAAACCCTGTCTCAAAAAAAAGAATCTTTTAAACACCAAAGCTAGTACACTAAGCATATAAAAGAATTATTAGCCAAAATAAGTTCTGGTGAATATATTTGTCATTCTTAAAAAATTATTATATAAACAATAAAAAATGACTTTTCAACCAAAGAACAATGAAAACTGCCTTGAATAAGTAAGTTTTCTAGGTATCAGTGAAACAATTCTTACTTGGGTTAACTTTAGTTAAGACTTTTTATAAGCGATTATGGCATTATGACAGATTGGGACTTAGCAATACTAACTGATAAAATATAGGGCTAATGTTTTATTTACTATAAAAATTATACCTAATTTTAAAAATATATCAAATAATCTGGGGCTATATTTTTCAGAATTTTAACAAAACTGCGGTCAGTCACATAAAACTAATTCCAAAGTTGATGAATTAATTTATTTACCATTTCTTAAGATTCTTCAGTTCAACATTTGAAGAGCCCCCAGGAAGATGTATCTACGGTGTGTTCCTACTTCTAAGTGCTTAACCAAAGATGCATCAATGCCCTAGTACCTTTGACAGTATGAATGTGGTCATAGGTTATAAGATCATGCTAACGTAAGCTTAAAATAAGCACTTAACAAGGCTAACATGGTGTCAAAACAATCACAACACAAATAAGTTATTTTCTAATTACATATCCACATTATTTCCCGCTTTGGCATAACTCTCGGATATTTTAGATAACACTGAAATATGATATTTTAAAGTACGATCAAGTGACAATCGTTTACTATAGATCACAAGATTTACAAAGAACTCCTATTTTCTGCTTTTTAAAAAAATAAGTCAGACCTAGATTCTCTTTCTCACCTGCTGGTACTGGAAAGACAAAAGTCTTAAAGACCCCTCAGACCTAAATACATTTCTCAAGGCTGTTTTCTCATGAAGTTGATGTATGTCAGCTTCCGATTTAGGTGACCAAGAGTGGCAAAATAAGACTAGAAGCACAAGGGCCTGATCTTTGGAAAACATCCACAAAGGGGAAAAACTGCCCAGCCCTCAACTTTCTCTGCTTTTCCAGTCCCAGTTTTCTCTATGCAAAACCCAAAAAAGCAGAAGTTTCTCTGGCTGACTGCTTCAGTCAGCCGAGGCCTGATACAGAAACAGACGACTAGTTACCCAAATACCTCCTTAAGGTACTCTTAAGACTCAAGCCCGCTCAGAAACAGCAGAACGGTTTGTTTTCTTGGGTTAAAGAAAGGCGATTACTGGGTTTGGCTGCAGGACTTGTCAAGCAGCAGAGGGCCGAGCAAGAGGGAGAAGCCAGAGCCTATGTTCCATCTAGTACCAGCACCGCCCCCTGGGAAGCTAGTCTGCGCTCGGTACTTCCCGGCCGCCTCCACTCGGAAGCGGCAGAGCCAGGTCAGGCTCCTCCGGGTGGCTTCCGGGTCCGCTGGGACTTTAGCCGACACAAGGCCCGCCCCCGGCCCGGCTCCCTGCCCTTTGCCCCGTCTCCGCCCCGCTCAGTGACCCCCCCATCCCCGTCCCCTCCCATCTAATATGGCCGCCCCGCCCGCCCCACCCCCGGCTCAGCCTAACTTCCTGGGGGCCCGCGGTACCGCCTCCCTGCGCCCATTGGCGCCACGGCCCCCGCTCGCCTCCTCCATTGGACAGCATGGACCGCCACTCGTCTGCGAGGGCTCCGCCTCCGGGCCGTTCAAGCTGCTTAGAGAGGACATATAAACAAATCCCGAGAGGGAGGCCCCCGGAGCCCGCTGCCTCCGGGGAGGGGCCGAAGGGAAGCAGCGGCCTCACGACACCTCTGCCCGGAGTTCGCCAGGCCCGCGCCTCCGACCCTGGCCCTCCGAGTGCCAGCCGAGCCGGCCTACCTCACACGCCCCTCTCCTCCCCTCCCTCCCGGCCCCTCCCACCCGCTCGCCGCTCTGACAGGCCAGTTGCCGGCAGCCTCGGCCCCCCGCTCCCGGGATCGCAAAAGGCCGAGCCCTGCCGGGGCCGGCCGCCCGCGCGCGCCCGCCTTTTATGTAACTGTCGGCCGCGGGGGCAGCCCGGCCCGGCTCGCACTGGCGGCCCCACTCCGCGCGCCCTCGGCCCGGCGGCCCCCGCCCCGCTTGGCCGGAGCCGGGCACCCGCGCCCCACGCCCGCGGCCATCGGCCGACGCACCCCTCCCGCCCGTGCGGCCGCTCTGCGCTCACCTGAGGCTGAGGGCGGCTCAGGCGCTGGGTCCGGCCGCGCTTTGGCGGCCACGGCCCCTCTCCATGCTGCCTCGGGTTTGTTTTGTTTATGTCCTTCCTGACGGGTTCCCGGAAATCGCGTGACTCGCCCCCCTCACGTGGGCCGCGGCGAGGAGGAGGAGGGAGGCGGGGGCCCGCCGCCCCGGGCCAATCGCAAGGCGCCCTGAAGCCTGGCCAATCAGGAGATCGGCCCGGTCGGCGCCCTGTCACGTGACACAGAGGGGCGGGTTGCCGAGGAAAACCAGGAAGAGAGGGCGGAGCGGTGTCTCGGAGGCTGCTGCTGAGCGTGGGCGTGGGCAGCCGGGGACGGCCAGCGGCGAACTCGCATTCTTGAATGATGTTCTTTTCAATGTCTTCCATATTCAATCTGTAGACTCAGAACTAAGATAAGGACCGAGGTGTCCGAATGCCCACTTTACAGTTTAACTGAACTACGGGGATTAAAGGAATATTCATTAGTAGGGGGTTGCGTCGACATTCTGTTTGGTAAATGACATCCTGGTTCCCCGAGTGAATTGGCCTTCAGTTGTTTGTTCATTCATCAACTAATATTTATTGAATTTGGATCCCCATACCCTGGATCGCTGCGTGCACCTTTCATATAGGATCTGTATTCAGCTGTACAAAGTGCTACTAGATTGTTTCTAGACAAGCCGGTCTAACCCCTGATCCTGTGATTTACTTAGGCCTCTCAATCCTGTTGACAGTTTATTGGATGTGTAGAATGTGTAGTTTCATTATCTCAAATAGTTCTCCAAACAGACACATGCAATAAGAGAACCATTTTTCAAAAGAAAAAAAAAAAAAACTTCAAGAGGAATTATTGTTCAAGGAAATAACCTACCTAGTTATCACTGCCTGTGTTTCCAGAATTCTCTTTATACTCAGGATCTTCCTGTCTCAGTCTTCTGGGTGTGGGGCTACAGGTCTGCACCAGCACACACACATGAACACAGAAAATGTATTTTCTTAAGCGTGCGCGTGCACACACACAAAATTTAAAAGACGGATAAACATCATCAGACTTCCCCCCAAATACCAGTTTTCCCTTGGGAGTACCTGCCACTGAAATGTGGCTTCGAAGTTGGGGGGTGGGGGTTGACTCCTGTGATCCCAGGACTAGGGAGGTGGAGGCAGAAGGATTTGAAGTTTATTCTTGGCAGCACTGAGTTGCAAGACAGACCTCCACTTTCCCGTGAGCACATAGATCCTTGCAAGTGATACTGTACCACAGTCACAGTCATGGACTTGGATGGGGTGTGGTGACAGACATATGTGCTCCAGCCTGGGAAACCTGAGGCAAATGGATCTCCATTTAAAGCAAGCTTAGCTACACTGTGATATGCTTGCTCCCTGATTCAAAAGCAAACAACCATGGATGGGAATAAAAAAGATTTGCCTAATCCTTCATAATCCTGAAGAGGGTTGGGTAAGACTAGCAATGTCACTCATCCTCTGCCCTCCATGTCAGACATATAGCCAGTCACATAGTGACTGCCTTAGTAACAACCTAGATTGGAATCTTGCTTCACCACATGTGAACCAGTACAAATTATTTGATAAAGCTAAATTTCTACCTTTCTAAAGGTGGGATTGGCGGGGGGGCGGGGGGGGGGGGTGGAGAGATAGTTCAGCAGTTAACAGTACTAACTGCTCTTCCAGAGGACCCAGGTTCAAGTCCCAGCACCCACATGGCAGCGCACAACTGTCTGTAACTTTAGTTCCACAGGGGATCCAACACTGTCACATAGACATACATGCAGGCAAAACATCAATGCACATTCATCACACAAAGGTGAGGACCTGAATCCCCCAAACCTATGAAAAAGCTGGCTGTGTATCAGACACATCTGTAATCCCAGCACTCCTGCAGGGAGATGGGAGTCAGAGACAGGAGAATCCTGGGAAACTCAAAGGCCAGCCAGCCTGGCACACACAGTGATGATGAGACCCTATCTCAAACAGGGTGGAAAGCAAGGCTAGACACTGTGAAACATGTGCATACCCACATTCACACACATGAATGCATGCATACACATTCACATCCATTGTATACACACATGCATATATAATATAAAATAAAAAATTGTAACAGATTACTTAAAAAATGAGTCATATAAAGCACTTACCAGAATGTCTGGCTTATGCTTAGCACATAATGAACAGCAGTAGTATTAGACTGTTCCAAGGGCACCATTTAGAAGACCAGCTGTAGACTATATAGCAAAGGAGGGTAACTCTAGACAACTCAGCAATTTAACAGCTACTAGACAAAGCTAACCTCAGACTTGTGACAGTCCTCCTGTTCTGCCCCCTGAGTACGTGGATTATAAGCATGAACCACAATGTTAGGCTAAAACAAAATTTTTGGACCCCAGATTAATAGGTAACTGTAGATACATAAAAAGAAAGCAAAACAGTAAATCTCTCTCCCAGAATGCCAAGCACACAGTAGGACCCTAATATGGAAGGATACAATGAGTATTTACTGCATGGGAACTAAAATGATCATAACTATCTTGTTAAGTCTGGTCATAGCTCTTTCTAACTGTCCCCATTAGGTGAAACTGAAAATTGAAAATCCAATAGAAAAACTGGCTTGAGAAGTTGGGAACCAGGTTCCCTGGACTTGTTTATGTGAGCTTCATGCTTTAAATCTCCAGGAGTTTCTCTCTGGAAACTCCTCAGAAAAATTTATGTAGAACAGCTTGACTCAGAAAAACAAGACTTTACACAAAGATGAGACAATGCTATAAACAAAATAAGAAATACATAGGATACCACCATACTTATCCTCTCAGAGTGCAATATTTGGAAGCTTTCCAACAGATGACTAGCTCTTTTGCTTTTAAACTACCTTTCTGACATAGGCATTTGCATATCTACCAGGCAACAGGTTCATACCTTATCACGAGGCTCTGCCATTGGTGTCACCTGCTGGCCAATTACACTGTTGTCCAGCCCTTGTGTTTTCTGTTGTCTAGGAAGGGACAGAGTTTTGGCCAGTGGAGACTTTCCATCAAGGTCTGTTACTATATCCTGCTCTGAACTGAATGAAATCACTGTCTCCTAATTGATCTGTGTTTCTTTGGACTTTAGACTGCCAGATTCTACCACAAAGTTGGCAGAAAGACTCTGAGATAGTGTTGGCTTGAGGTTAGGAGGCTCTTATTCTAGCCACAAAGCGGTGACCAGCTGGCATTGCCGCTTCCAAAAGTAGGTAGCAATACTCCTCAGAAAAATTTATGTAGACCAGCCTGACTCAGAAAAACAAGACTTTACACAAAGATGACACAACGCTATAAACTAAACAAGAAATACATAAGATGCCACTAAATTCTTCAAAATAATATATTTTTCAATCGGTAGTGTACATCGTATGGTATAATATTCAAAAGCTCAAAAAGAACCAGGCATGGTGGCTCTTGCCTCTACTCTAGTAGGCCCATCTGGGCCTATAGTGAGTATATACCTTGTCTCAAAAACCAAAAGCACAAAGATGTATTTGGTATCTGTTAAGTTGCTTGAGCTCTGTGGATCCTTCACATGTATTCACAGCTGATACATCTCTCACTTAAAACCTTGACGTGCAAGCGGCTGAAGCCAGTGGGTTGCTTGACTGTAGGGGTTTGAGGCCAGCTGGGGTAACACAGACTGTCCCTCTTTCAAAAGTAAAATGATTCAGGGAATAATGGTACACGCCTTTAATCCCAGCACTCAGGAGGCAGAGACAAGCGGATCTCTGTGAGTTCTAGGCCAGCAAGGTCTACAGAGTGAGTTCCAGGACAGCCAGGGCTACACAGAGAGATCTTGTCTCAAAAGTAAATAAGCAAACAAACAAACAAACTTTGGCCAAGACCCTAATTGGAGCTATGAGATCCAAGGTGACCAGAGTACCAGATTGTTCCCCATAAGAAATTTGGACAAAGCAGAGCATTCTTTATGATCCTGAGTGCTCAAATGGAAAATTAGAGTAGTGCTCAGTCATGCAAAGTAGTGCTAGCAAGTACAACTGAAAATTCAGATGCCACGAAAAACAGAGAAATTATTTTTAAAAACAGTTGTCAAAGCCTTGCATTTTCTTATTATTTTTGTTCATTTGTTTGTTTGGAGACAGGGTCTTATGGCTAAGGCTAGCCTTGAACTCCTGATCCTCCTGCCTCTGCATCCCAAGTTTTGGGGTTTCAGATGGGTACCACCACACCCAGCTCTACATTGCTATATGAGCTGAAGATAGCACAGTATGTGAATCCTCATTAGAGCAGACCGGGTCCTGCTTGCTAATTCTGCATACATCTTTTTTTTAAGTGTCAGCCTTTGGGACTGAATGCTTTCTCTCTGAACAACTCTAGGCTGTAGGGTATAGTCAGACGTCACAGCTTCAAAAGTGAGATTAATTAACTCAAAGCTGGCAGATCTCCAAGAAAGGCTGTGTCCCTTTGACACTGGGCACTGACTTTTTCCTGAGATGATGGCAGTATTGCTGAGTAGTCTAAAAGAGACTCATTGATGCTGGCAATTGGATCTCATCCCTCATTCATCTTGTCTAAAAAGTATTCTTTCGGGGGTTGGGGGGGGGAGACATTATTCCCCACTGTGATCTCTCAATGGGACAGTGTCCTTTATGTGATAGCTCTGAGCCTCAATTTCTTATTTCTCCTGAAAACACCAAGTTTAGCCATACCCCATTACTTATCTGTCTTGATTCCACCAGCCTACCCATACTCAGCACTAGGATCTGATGAATGGATTAAGATCCAAATCCTATCCCATATTCCAAGATTCAAGACCCCTTTCTCCTCCGAGCAGCCTACTTGTACCCTTACTTCTCCCCTTTGCTCTATTACCCATCTAAGTACAGCATATGCTTAGCTGCCTCAGATTATTCACGTTATGTGTGTAGTGTTATGTCTTCAGTGAATCAAGTGGGCATCCACTCTAGCATGCCAGAGTTACATATCCAAGCCGATCTTTACTGACAATAAGGGAAAGGAGAAAAATTGACATTTGTTTGGGAAGTACTGACTGTATACACAATGAGACACTGTCCTTGCCCTGAGGGACCTCAGAACCTAGTGAGAGAGAATGACAGCATTCATGAGAAGGGACCCTCATACTGGTGTGAAGAGTATGACACCGACCTCAGGGCCCCCTCTATTAGCTTACTAGGGCAAATCACTAACCCATCTGATACTTCCTTTCTTTTCCCACTTGCCCCACAGGTTGATCTGAAGGACTGAATGGAGGGCTCTGGTGCATAAGAGACTCCCCTGAGATTGCCTCTCAGGGAGGAATGTGACTAGAAACTTCTTAGAAGAGAGGCAGTAGGAAAGAAGACTGGCTCCTGGCAGAGAGGCAGCAGCGGGATTGTTCTCTTATCTCCCAGTGCAGCATTCTTGTCAAAACTGTTCCATTTCTTTTGCTGACTGAACACTTCTGGGGCAATGAATTGGGTTTTTAATTTTGTTTTATCAGTGCTGAGCTGAACATACACTGTTCGGATCAGTGGCTGTAAGTGATAGCAAACTAGGAGGCCAGGGAGTGAGAACAATCTAGCGTTTGTTGTCGAGAGGCTCCCTACACACAGGTATAATAAGACGGTTCTGTTGGCGAGGCCAGAGTAGGAGGATGAAAGCCCAAAGCGGAGGGACAGGGGATAAGAGGCAGGAGCCCAGACCCACAGCCATGATAGCTTGTTGAACCAGGATAGGAGGCACGTTCCAAAAAAACCCAAACTTGTCTAACCCTGCAAGGCTAGCCTCTCAAAGGCAGGAAGAAAACAATTCAGAAGGTTCCGAAGGGAAAGAAGCAATACAAAGCTAAGAGAGGGGAGGTAGATCTGGGGTCCTCTGCAAAGAAAGGCCAGATTTAATGCAAGTTTACAAAGTCACCCATTTCCCTGCGCTGCGGGGACACTCAGGATGCACCCATCATCTCCCTTTTTAGGTTTTATTTTCCATTTTATTTTCCCAAGACCCAGGCTCATGACGTGTAATTAATGGGTCCGGCTGGCATTCTACAACTTCAGCAATGGGACATAAAGCACGATTAATTGACCCGATAACAGTCACAGATTTTGACAAGAGAGGCAATACTAAGAGGAAAAGCCAAGTCCCCTTCTCAGTGCCTGCCTTTCCACATAGATCCCAACTGCACCTGCAGGCACTGCACTGAAGATCGGTGCCCCCTCCCCGCAGGTCAGGGGGGCCAGGAGAGTCCGCCCACAGAGCTGGCTAGAACTCACTCCACCTATCTGCCAGAGGGAGTCCCCTCTCCCCAGCCTGGCAAGGGAGGAAGCCTCCTCTGGGAAAGTGGGGTGATGACAGAATTGCAGTGGGAATTAGAGAAAAGTATACAGCAGTTGCCCCTCCTCTTAACAAAGGAAGTAAGGACAGAGGTCAGGTCCTGCAAACACGACGAGAGAAGGGAAGATGCAGTGGTGGGTTTCTTCTGTTTTGAGGGTAAGGAACTGACAAGTTAGGAATATCAGAAAGGAAGCAAAGTTCCATGCTGTTCTTTGCCCTGCTCCAACCCAGTTAAAGTCTGGCAACATATGCAACAGGCCTGGCACACAGCAAGCACTGCCTAAACACTAACTATTAATATTGTAATTATTATTTTGAGGTACAAAGACTTGAACCCCCAGGGCCCTGCTATGCTAGGCAAGTCCCCCCCCCCCCCGTTCCTTTTTATTTTGAGTTTGGAACAGGGTCTTACTAAGTTGCACAGGCTGACCTCAAACTTGTGTTCTTCCTACCTCGGCCTTCTTAGAAGCTGAGGGTAAGGCATGCACCTCTACAACTGTCATTACTAATAAGACCTACTCTGAACATTTCTAGGAGCCTAAAAAAAAGTCATAAACACAAGGATTTGTGGATATCAGCTAGGAACCATGGAGGTCAGAAAGGTACTCTAGTAATCAGGGCCACTGTATAATCTTCAGAGCCAAATGAAAAAAGAAAAGGTAAGGAGACTTGTTCAAAAATGATTGAGAGATTGAGACTGTCCCAGATGAAGCATGCCTGTAATCTCACGATACTAGGGATGCTGGGATAGGGGAGTACAAGTGAAGGCCAAGTGTGTGTGTGTGTGTGTGTGTGTGTGTGTAGGGGGGTGGTTGGGAGTATACAGCACAGTGGCTTAGCCACTGCCTTACACAAACACGTGTACAACGCTCTGGATTCTGTACTCAGCACCATAAAGGAAAGGAAGAGAGAAAATATCGCCACAAGTTTCAACACAGGACAGAGCACGGAAAAGTCTTTGTAACTTTAGACCACTTGTAACATTGTTTTGTGTAAACTAAATTTCCAATCTCCCATGGGATTCTTTTTTTTCCCAATCTAATTTTAAGTAAATGAGCATCGCTGAATATCTCCTTCACATGCAAAATTGTGGGGATCAAACACTTGATCAGGTGTGGTGGCTTATTCCTGGAATGCACACAGGAGGGTATCTAAGCATTCAAGACCAGATTCATCTACACAATGAGTTCCAGTTCCAGGGATACATAGTAAAACCTTGTCTCAAAACAACCAAACTAAAGAAACAAATGACAAGTGTGTTGACAGAGATAAGCAAAGATTGCTGTGAGAACCCAGAGGGACCAAGTACCTCCAGGCCAGAGCCTGGGCTCTACAGAGCTAAGCTGAGAGGAGGAAGGTGTTCCTGCAGAGAGGAAGGATGGTGCTTCCCCAGACTCTAAGGGCACACGCAGGTTCTATCCTGATTCTACCTTTAGGGAAGGCTGCAGAGAGGTGAAGAGCCCTTATACTGAGATGTGCAGGTGCAGGCTGACTGTGGCTACACTGTGGGACTTCAAAGACATGGACATGGGACTCCAATAGACAGGGTCTATTGGAACCCCTAACAGCCTACTGTTTACAGCCTACTGTACTGAGGGGATGCAGAGTTTCCCTTTTATTTGTTCAAGGTCCTGGAAAAGTCACAATAGTCAGCCCCCAACAAACCCAACAGCTCAAGGAAGAAGCTGGGGAAGGAGAGATGGATATCTGAGTTAACGGGAAACTCATTCAGAAACTACCTAAAACAAGCCCTGCCCATTCCTGGCTATGTTTCTAAATGACTTCTAACCTCATTTTCAGGAGTCTATTGGCTTCGCTCACCTACACCCCTACCCTACAACCTTCTATGGTATTGGTTCTGTAACTGAGGCCTCATGCTAAGTACCCTAAGTACTGAGCCACATACCCCCCAGTCCTGTTGGTTTATTTTACTTTTTATTCTTTTGGGACAGGTTTTCTTTTTGTAGCCCCAGCTGGCCTAGAACTCATAACCCTCCTGCCTCAGCTGGGATTACAGGCATGTGCCGCTATGTTCAGCCTCTATAGGCTTCCAATAGGAGGTACTGCATATGCTTAGGTAGGTATATGGAATCTGTCTGAGCTCAGGGAAAGCACCAATCAACTGAGAGTGAAAACCATGACTAAGTGTGGGGAGGAATTTTACCCTGGAAAAATGTCAAGGACACTCAGTGGCAGCCCTCGGCCCTAAGATCAGATTCTCCTGCCCTTTGTTTATTTATTTATATTTTAATTATTATGCATCTGTTTGTAGGTATGTGCACATGTGAGTGTGGGTACCCACAGAGGCCAGAATAGGGACTGGATTCCCTGGAGCTGGAGTTACAGATGGTTGTGAGCTGCCTGATGTGGCTGTCAGGAACCAAGCAAGATTTTAGTTTGTTTTTGTTTTTTGTAAGAGCTGTAGCACTCTTAATCTCTGAGTCATCTCCAGCCTGTCCCTCGACTGCTGCTGCACCCACAGCCCAAGCTCTGGTAAATGGAACTGCTATGTTGTTACCAGCTAGACAAACAACAGTGAGCAATGGCAATTACGAAAAGAGCTCTAAAAGAGCCCAAGGTCTCAGAAATGGGAGGAGACACGGGGGCGGAGGGGTTTGAACAAGGGCTGGTTGGAAGCCTTGTGTTTATTCGTGGTTTAAACATCCCCCAAAGCTTTTTGTATCAAAACTAATGTTCATCTCGATTAAGAAGGTAGGAACCTCATCATGGTGTTTAGATGCCTTTGGGAAGTGATGGGGACTGCAGCCTTTAGGGTGGAGTCTCTGTGACTGAATCACTGGTGGTTTTATAGGCGGGGTATGTTATCTTTTGCCATGTGAGGCACTGTGCTGTCTTTGGACACTGTCCCCGTTGTTATCACCAGATGTGCCCCTACACTTTCTACCTCCAGAAGTGCAAACTACAACAAATCACTTTTCCTTATTAAAGTAGCCTGCCTTGGATATTTCATTACAGTCCCCCAAATGGACTTATGTGCCTTATACAACTTACATGATTACAGTCAGCAAAGCCTCTGAAATAAGAATTCGATGTACCATTGACCTATTTTTCCAGTTACAAGAAGAGTGTTTCTATTTACTTCCTAGGATAATGTATATACCATTTTTGGTACGGTGAAGGGGAAGGCACTGCTGACAGCTACCTGAGCCATCGTCCTCTCATATGGCTCTCCCTTCCAGTCTCCTTCCTTGGCCTGCCTCTTGGGGATGAGTGCATGAGTGTGAAGTGCTCTAGGCGGTTCCTTTCCTCACACAATTATGAATACCCATAACTCCAGCTGTCTGTGTTGGTCCCTTACATTCTCATCTCCCGACACTCCTTCCTGCCCTCCAGATCAAAGGAACAAGCCCCAGACACAATCCAGTGCAGACCTAAGATCTGTCAGCATGGTTTATCATTGCTGAACTTCACTGTGCCAAGGCTCCTGGATCCCTTGTGTCCTGCTCTCAGCTGAATGCTGCATCTACTCTCCAGGAACCCAGATGCAATCCTTGCCACCTCACTGTCCTTTCCATGCCTACCCTGCAGCCAATCCATCACCACAGTTAATCTGTAGGAACTGACAGCTATGCCCAAGGCAGCTGCTTCTTAGCTTTCTTTATTTCAGTTTACCACAACCCTAGATGTTTACTTCTCCTGGCCTGTAACCTCTTCCTCAGTCAGCCTGGAATCCTTTAAGCTTCCGCCTTCTCTGGGTTTACCACTAACGGCCCTCCTTTTTTTTTCTTCAAAATCCTTTCTCCCAAGTTTAGTGTTTTTAGTGTCCTGACTTAGTAAATGCATTTTCATAGGATTCACTGGATGGGGTGGGAGTGGGTGCACATGTAGAGTAAAAAGATTTATTTTAAATTTTTCAAGTGTGTGTGTGTGTGTGTTCGGCGCTCACATATGTATGAGGAACAGCAGAGGTCAGAAGAAGGTGGTAGATCCCCTGCACCTGGAATTACAGGCAATTTTGAGCTGCCCAACATGGGTGCTGGGAACTGAACTTGGGTCCTCAGGAAGAACAGGAAGTGCTCTTAAGTGCTGCACTATCTCTCCAGCCACTTCCCACTCCTAACACCCTCCCCCCAAAATCTTTTTTTTTTAAGTTGATGGAGATCAAACCCAGAGTCTTAAGTTGCTAGGCAAGCTGAGGTACCACTGAGCTACCCCTCTAGCCCTACAAACAACCCTTTATCATTTGTCTTCCCTGATGCACAGGGCAGGGCCAGAATCTTACCAGTTTGCAAGCAGGCACCAGAAATACTTGTTGAAAAGCACTGGGAGCTTAGAGAGTCTCCTGACTTCATTAAGTCATACTTTCCCAAACACTGGCTTACTTTTATAAAACATCTATGCTGCTCATTCCATTTTGGGGTGGCAGCACTCTTTGGTCAACGTGAAGACACTTTGGAAACCATGCCAAAACTCTGATGATCGTCTAAACAGATCCTTGTGCTGATGGAAGAACGCTGGGGCTTTCTTTAACCTGTATGGGACCCCAGCACGTTCACGGCCCCATAGCTCTACTTTCTATGTGGGCAGAATCAATACCAAGGCTCTCTTTTCATTACCTCACATGGTCACTGCGAACACCTACATGAAAGGAAGCCAGAGAGAGTCCTCAGACCCTGAAAGGTCTGAACTGCCCAGCCAATGCCGTTCACAGGTTTTCTGTGAATCCACTGCTTTTTGCTGATTCAGAATAGCTTCTATGCCTCAGTAAATCTGACTTCATTTCCCCTGAGCTTGAATGTTGAGGGGGGAAAGGATGTGTTTATATGGCTTGAAGGAAGCACTAACTTTTTGACAAGAGTCCACAAGAAACACAACCCCCTCCCCAATCATAAAAGTAAGACCTGCTCTGTGACAACTTGAAAACTACACAAAATTGTTAAAGAAGTAATTCCTTACGATAATACTGTGGACTATTTCCTACTATGCATTTATCTATGGACAGACATTTACAATCTGGGGAGAGGGGTTCTTTTAATATTCTATTATCCTTGTTAGTAATTGTCATTGTCTCTTTTTATTTTTACATTAGTGTTCGTTGAGACAAGGTCTTGCTGTGTAGTACAGACTGGCCTGAGATTCACTCCCCAGCCCAGCTGGACCCAAATTTGAGACCTTCCTACTTCCAGAGGGCTTACACACATGCATCGCATTTGCCTCTTTTTATTTATTTATTTTACTTTTAAAAAAACATTTTCATTATTTATTTACATATGCATGTGTGCATGTCTATATATGTGCATGTGCCTGGGGTAAGAGGCATCCCTGAAGCTGGAGTTACAAGCAGTTGTGAACTACTTGATGTGAGTGCTGGGAATTGAACTCCTGTCCTCTGCAAGAACAATACATGTTATCTCTCCAGCTACAACAAACTTGCCTCTTAAAAAAAAAAAAAAAAAAAAAAAAGTATTTTTAAGGGCTGGAATGAGGGCTCAGTGGTTAAGAGCACTGCTGATCTTCCGGGGGACCTGGGCTTGGTTCCCAGCACCCACATGGTGCATCAGGACCATCTGCAACTCCAGTCCCAGGGGAATCAGATGCCACCTTCTGGTCACCTCAGGTACTGCACACACATGGTGCTCAATCATACATGCAGGCCAAACATCTATACACATAAAATAATTTTTAAAAAGACAAGTTTTTAAAAGTTAAAAATAAAACATATATTTATCCCTCTCTCTCTCTCTCTCTCTCTCTCTGTGTGTGTTTGTGTGTGTGTGTGTGTGTGTGTGTGAATGTCTGTATACCACATGTATGTAGGAGCCTGAAAGGCCAAAAGAAGGTATTGGCTCTCCTGAGCTGGGGTTATGACAGTTGGGAACTGATTGATGTGGGTTCTGAAACCTAACTTGGGTCCTCTGGAAGAGCAGGAAGCACTTTTAATCTCCGAGCTATCTCTCTAGTTCCCCTACACAAGCTTTTAATAGATTACACTTTTGCTGAAGAATGTGCTGAAAAAGTAAAAAATAAATTAAAATCATCTGAAATCATTTAAAGGCACAGTGGTTTCAATAAGAATGGTTCCCAGAGACACGTTTGAATACTTGGTCCCCAGTTGGTAGAGCTGTTTGGGAAGGATTTAGTGTGGCTTTGTTGGAGGAGGTGTGTCATAGGTGGCCTTTGAGGCTCCAAAAACTTCTCACTGTCCCCAGGGAGCTGCTTCCTGTTTGTGGATAAGATGAAAGCTCTCAGCTGCTGCTCCAGCACCAAACCTGCCTGCTGCCATGTTCCCTGCAGTGATGGTGATGGATTCTCACCCCTCTGGGACTCTCAGGCCCCAGTATACCCTTCCTTCCATAAGATGCCTTGGCCATGGTGTCTTATGATAGCAATAAAAAAGTAACTAATACAGGAGATGTTAGTTTTGCTGTTTTTGTTTCCAATCTCTTTCAAAGATAGTTTTGAACAGAACTGAACTTCTGTTATTGAAATGTGGTGGTGGGAGTGGCAGCTGCATCCTCTTGACGTGTCTGTAATAACTGTGTGCCACGACACCTTCCTGAGGAGCCTTTGGTCTGGGACCCCAGTGCTGTTTCCAGCTGTTCCATGATAAATATCCTTTATGTAGTATTTTGTGTCCTTTTCTTTTTAAAATTATGTATTTTCTACAACTTCATCTACTTAAAATAGAGAGACCTGGAAGGGACGCAGCATAAACAGTAACACATACTTGTCGCTTAAGTCTTCATTACACCGCAAACACATTCAACTGTCCAACAACAGGGGTTAGGGTTATAGTCATAGTTCAAGGCAAGGCTGGAGCTACAGAGTAAGACCTTATTTCAAGGTGTATGTGTGGGATAATTTCTAAATTCTAAATTTACTTTGCCATGGCCAAAATACCTTCCTTTACTAAAAACCTAGAGAGATGTACCAAGAAGTTATGTTTGAAGCAACATTAAAAAGAATACAAAAAAGCAAGCTGGCCAGTGACAAAGCTACATAAAAAGGCTAGGGGTGTAGTTCAGGGCCAAATACTTCCTGAGCATGCGCAAGGCCCTGGGGTCCATCCATAGCAACTGGCAGACTCTTCTAAAGAATGCCAGAAATATTTCCTCCCTGTGGTGATATGTAGTAGAATATGTAAGGCAGGAAGGGTGAGGTCCAACCACTCACGCTATGATCTCAGCGCTCAGGCCCGGCACGGATGCCTTTTATTGGGTTTTCTGGAATCCTCTAAGTCAAATGACCTATCAAAAGGGAACTCTAGGTAGGAAAAACAAAAACAAAAACAAAACAGCTGTCCCTCTGGGTCCTATTTTGGTAGAAAAGTAGTGCCAACTTGCCCCGGGGACTGGCCATTCACTGGGCAAATATCCCCTGTGTATTATTATAATTTACAAATCAGCTTCACCACCACGACCTCATTTGCTAATAGCTTTGCATAATAGAAAAGGCAGGTAGAAGCTGGCTGTGTAGGCACACACCTGTAATCACACCTCTCAGGACACGGAAGCCAGAGAATACTGTGTTCAAGGTCAGCTTGACCTTCTCAAAACAACAAAAAGTGTGAGATAAGCAGAGGGCACCCAGCACCACTAAACAGACAAGAGAAATTACAAAGTCTTAACTGAAGAAACTGGGGCTCAAGAATAAACTGACTCCCTGGCCAAACAGAACTTAGCAAGCTTCCCTTCGGTCTGAATCTATTTCATTATCCCTTCATTTCAAAGCCACTCACACGGCTAAGTGATGGCACCAGGACAGCACCTGTCCTTTAGATCTAAAGAATTCTCAGCCTGTGGGTCTCGACCCCTTTGGAGGTCAAATGACCCTTTCACAGCGGTTGCCTAAGTCCACCTGCATTATGTTTCATTACAGTAGCAAAATTACAGTTATGAAGTAGCAATGAAAATAATTTTATAGTTGGGGTCACCACAGCATGAGGAACTGTATTATTGAAGGGTTGCAGCCTTAGGAAGGTTGAGAACCACTGGGTTAGAGGCTTTAAAGCAACCTTGCTGAGAAATCTTTCATCTCCAGTTTGGCCAAGAGGAATTCCTTTCTTCTCCAGGTATCATGGTTCCCCGCTTCACACTGGTGCCACGGGGCCTAATCGGGAGAAAGTCACAGGAGGGCTGAGAGACAAAGCTGTAGGTCCAGGCCTTTCGCTTCCCATGAGGGCTCCAGAGCAAGTTGGTCGCTACTGCAGAACCATGAAACCTGGCTGGCAGAGCACAGCCCAGAGCCTTCCACACACACACATCGGTCATTCTCACTGTTGTCAGCACAAGTAACACACCAACCGTCCTTACTGATGTCTGCAGGAATCGAGCCCACCAAACTGAAAACAAGTAACACATCAACCGTCCTTCCTGATGATTGCAGGAAGCGACACCACCAAATTGAAAACATAATCACAAGCAAATCAGCAGAGTAATCCAGACCACTTCCTGATGAGTAATTTGATTAGAGAAAGGGAGAAGCGCAGAAGTGAATCAGTGAAGACAACCCGCAGACACGGATCAGCCAGTTGTAAGTGCCTTCAACTGTGCTGCCATTAAGCCATGGGCATCAATGGAAGTGACACAAAAGGGGCCCTCCACCATCACTGCAAGGCATGCATGGCTAACGTTCTCCTCCATCCGACCAAGTGCAGCTACCCGGACAGGGTCAAGTGTGATGCAGCTTGAAACACCAAGACTCGATGACACTGCAGCCGACTCAGCAGAGGCTAACCCAATGACACAGAACCTTTAGCAGCAAACAAGCAGATGCTTCAGTCTGCTGGAAAGGGGGCTACGCAAGGGGAAACAGCAAGGTTCCAGTGAATTACCAGTGACACTGGGTGGCAAGGCTTTGCTGGGAATCCGTGGCCATGGCCCTGGCAGAGTGATGCTTCTCTGCTTAGTCCCAGAAGACCACAGAGTCCTGTGCACCTGCTGCAACCACCAGCATCGCTTTTGTAGATGACAAATAATCATTAAAGGCCACACAAGTTCCTCTGGAGGGAGACAGCGTGGCTTTCTGTAATGGCAGATTCCTTCCGTAACCAGATATCCAGAGCAGGCTATTGGCTGGTCTGAGTGAGGTAGGGTGGCCAGGGATAAAGTGCTTTTGGGTAGAAATTCTTAAGCATAGATCCTGGAGCTGAAGAGATGGCTCAACAGTTAAGACCACTTGTTGCTCTTGTAGAGGACCCTGGTTTGGTTCCCAGCACTCACATGGCTTCTCACAACTACCTGCAGCTACAGTTCCAGGGAACCAAATGCCCTCTCTTGCCTTTATGGGCACTAGGCATACATATGGTATACAGACACAGAGAGACAAATCACTCAGACACATTACCATGGCAACTTCAATTCAAATCTTTAGTATTTTATAAGTCCATGAAATTAACTAAAGCGGTTCTTTGGGGGCCACTGCGATGACTCAGTGGGTAAAGGCATTTGCTGCTAAGCCTGACAACCTGAGTTCAATCCCCATAACTGACATGGTGGAAAAACCGAGAACACCATGCAAGTGACATCCATATGCATATCCAGGCATGTACATCCATTCCCCAAATTATAAATGTAGTAAAAAATATTTTTAATTAAAAAAATAGATTTCTTGATTGAAAATATAAATTATGGAAGACTCTAAAAGAATCCTGTTTGGGGGAGAGGGGAATGAGAGAATGGGTTAAGGACCTTGCAGATGCTAGGCCATCTACCCTGAGCTACACTCCCAGCTAAACTTTCAGAAAAGCTTTTAAGTTCAAATGATAGTAAAGGACTGGAACTCCATCTCAGGGGTACTGCACTCTCCTATATATGTGAAGCCATAGGCTCAATCCCCACTATATGGGGAGGGAGAAAGCAGGATGGAGTTAAAACTGAAATAAAGAAATGAAATCAGAAGAAAGCTGGTGGGAAAGGCAGGAGGATCATACCTTCACGTCAACCTGGGCACAGGGACTAAGGCCAGCCTGAAAACTTAGACTTTGTGTCAATGTAACAAAGGGAACAGGACAGGTACTTCAACCTGAAACTCTCTTTGGTCCTAAGAGCAGGAGCAATGAGCCCTGATGGTCTAGGACGACTCGAAAAGCACAAACTGCAAAACAGGAAATAGCTCTTGGCTAGCTGTCAGAGAACTGTGAAGTGCTGAAAATTCAATCTATTTTAATTTTGAGTTTCTTAAAACTCAGAGTATGTGCAAGACCCTGGTTCAATCCAGCACTGCAAAGCAAAACACACACAGCCCCCAACTTAGCAAATTATTCAGATGTTTGCTACTAAAACATCTCCTGGCCCAAGCCTCTCATGCCCCTAGATCTCTTGTCCCATTTCTGAGAGTGTGACAGTTCTATTCCTGCCATATTTACTGTCTTGTCCCTGTGGCTGGACATTGCCCTCAACTTGCTCATCATGGCTAGTCTTTTTATTTTAAAATACAGACATGGTCTCGCTATGTTGCCTGGGCTGGCCGCCAAGTCCTGAGCTCAAGTGCTCTTATCTCAGCCCAAGGAGCAGGTACCTGCGTCTCACCACCCCTTCCAAAGGTCAGGCATGATGTTACATTACGGCTCTATGCATATGGACCATCTCTCTTCAAGCAGCCTGTGAGCTTGTGAGCATGCAGGGACCTGATTCCAACATCTTTGCTTCCTTCAATGCTTTGCCTGCAGTAGGCACTCAAACGGTTACTGAATGATTAAGAAAAGCACTTACCAGTCTCTTCAGGCGTGTCAGACTACAGGGCCCAGATTATACATCCAACCTAAGGTCAGACAACAATCTCATTTTTAAAAGGCATTATCTAGAGACAGAAGAGCTTAGAAAATTGAGCTTTTTAAACACTGGAGCCAGATTTCCATAGAAAGCAGAAAAATAATTTATTCCAAAAGATGTAGAAGTAAGAAATTCATCCTGAAAATAGAGCTTGGTGTACATCTGCTGGGGTAGAGCTTCTCTTGAGCAGGCACTCCTGACTGTCTCACTGAGTCTTATTTGTCTTGCAGCAATTTTTAAACACATCGCTGACTCTCAAGCAGTGAGCTGGCAAGAGCTATATTCAATGCCGAAGGCTCCAAGACAAGAGGAACAGACTTCTCAGAAAAGCAGCTTCTTTTCTCTCAGTGGAGTGCAGACACAATCTCACAGAGTTAGCTAAGTAGGCACATAATTCGTCAAAGTGCAAAAAGGGTGAAGAAAAAAATACTGTATGCAGAGGAAGGTCTTCAAGTGTAAGGCAGGTAATTGCCCAAAGTAGGCGATCAAAGAAGGTGGTCTGGACATGGAGGCGAGTTTGCATCTAGAAGGCATTCTCTCTGTGACCTGCAAAACAAAACAGCTCTAGTAAGCCAAGGTCCTCTAACATCTAGGTCCTTAACACTTCTTCAAGAGGGAAGAAAGGGGGCTGGAGAGATGGCTCAGCAGTTAAGAGCACTGGCTGCTCTTCCACAGAACTTAGGTTCAATTCTCAGGGCCCACATGGCAGCTTACAACCATATGTAACTCCACTCCTAGGGGACCCAATACCCTCCTCTGGCCTTTGAGGGCACTACACATACAAGACACCCAGATAAACCTGTGAGCAATATATGTAGTATGTGCTCCCACACATATAAAATGTAAGAAAGGGAGCGGGGCTACAGCATACACACAGCAAAACACTCTTATGCACAAAATTAAAAAATGGGACAGAGATAGAGATAGAGATAGAGATAGAGATAGAGATAGAGATAGAGATAGAGATAGAGAGAGAGAGAGAGAGAGAGAGAGAGAGAGAGAGAGAGAGAGAGAAAGAGAAAGAATAGCTAGGCCTGCAACCCCAGCCACCCTGGAGACTGAGGAAGGAAGATCATGAATTCAAGGCAAGCCTAAGCAACTTGGTGAGATCCTCTCTCAAAATAAAAAGTGAGTGATGTGGTGGATCACACTTTTAATCTCAGCAGAGGCAGGTGGATTTCTGTGAGTTAGAGGCCAGCCTAGGCTCCAAAGTGGGTTCCAGGCAAGCCAGAGCTCACACCCCAATCTCAACAACAACAAAAAAAGTAAAATGGATGATTAGAGATATAGTTACTGTCAAAAAACTGAACCAAAGCCAGGCTTGGTGCACATAGTTCTAGCACCCAGGAGGCTGAGGTGGAGGACAGCGAGTGTGATGCCAGTCTGGGCAACAGAGTGTGACTATCTCATCCTCCTCCCCCTAACACAAAGTTAACCACGTCAATACTTTTAAAAGAGGTAGGTGCACAATAAAAATTCAGATGAAGAACAGGCTCCCTCATCACACAGGTTTGGGCAGGTTTTAAAGGAGGTCCAATTACCAAGGACATCACTATCATATAACTGCACAAACAGCAATGGGACTTACCAAAAGCAGGAAACACAAAGCTGACTAACACAGGGAGCTGGAATTTGCTGGATTCCTGTGCTCTTCACTTCCCCTCTCGGGCAGACAGTTGGTTGCCAACATGGGCAACCTTTATTCTCCCTCTGCTGGATTCCTGACTAGCAAGCTCCTTGTCTGACCCTCAGTACTCCAGCCTGCCCTTCATTCTGACTACCCCAAGTACGGGTGACAGCAACATCACCCATGTGAAGGTGGCAAATGTTTAAAGTCAACATTTCCACATTCTGTGCTGCTCGGTGTGGGGCAGGATGTCCTTGCAGCCTCTGGAGTTTTAAGAATTCTTGCTGCTGAGCTAGAGAGGTGGCTAACCCATTAAAGGCTAGGCTCAAAAAGACAGCAGTGTTGCTGCTCTTCCAAGACCGTTTGGTTCCCAGCATCCCCATCAGGAGACTCAGGACCACGTTTCTGGAGTTCCACATGTCCCATTGCAAGATACTACAAACAATGCACATTTAACTCAAGATAGTTCCCCAACTATCTATGCTCAGCATAGACCCCAAGTTCAATCCCCAGCACCAGAGAAACAGAAAGGAAGGGGGATAACTTGAGGGTCATTTTTACAGTGCACTGGAGAACAGCATCAGGCCAAGATGGCTACTGCCAGAGTGGACTGTTCCTTGTGGTCACCAACGGTCCCTGCCTGGGCTGGAGAATAGCTGTTCTGTAGAAACTCTGTCCTAAAGTTGACCTGAGAATGCAGATGTTTCTGTGAGAATATTCTATGAAGAGCACATTGACAGACTTCCTCACCCTTTCGACTTTTGTTTATTTCTAATCATATGCATATGTGTGTATCTGTGTGTGTGTGTGTGTGTGTGTGTGTGTGTGTGTGTGTGTGTGTGTGTGCATGTTTGAGTGCAAGTACTCTCAAGAGTCCAGAAGAAGGCCCTGGATCTCCTGGACCTGGAGTAACAGGAGGTTATGAACAGTCCAGTATGGGTGCTAGGATTTGAACTTGGGTCTTCTGTAAGAAGAGTATGCACTCTTAACCCCTGAATCATCTCTCCAGCCCTTCATTTGTCCTTTTTTGACAAGGAATCATAAAGGGGGAAACTGGCCTTCACTTTTTAATAAACACACAAAACTGGGAGTTACTTGCCAGTCAACCTCAACCGTAACCACTGAACTACAGCAGGTACAGTGCTACAGAGGCATGGCTGGCCCTGTGGTCGCAGGGGTTAGGGAGCAGGGAGGCCTCTCCACAGTGTGTATACAACTAGCTGCAAGTGGAGCAGAGACAGTCAATCCAGAGTTCAGTGTTGTTTTGTAAAATAAAGGAATCACTAAGGTACCCACAGATAAAACTGAGAATGGTGATGAGGGAGGGGGACTCAGAAGGTAACTTAAAAATACCAAGGCCAGAATGAAGAATCCTGCTCCAAAAAGGCTATGTGAATGAATGTGTCTCTGTCTGTCTTTTGTTTCTAGATCTTTTTTAAACTTTTAGATACATTTTCAAACCAATTCTTTATTAAGATATGCAAGTGGAGTGTTTAAAACTACTGGCTGCTTTTGCAGAGGGCCAGAGTTCAGCTCCCAGCACCCACATATCAGCTCACAACTGTCTATAACACCAGGTCCAGGGGATCCAGTGCTCTCTTCTGGCCTCCACAGGCATCCCATGAATGTGATACACAGACAAACATGTAGTAAAACACTCACATATAAAAATAAGTAAACAAACACATACACACATGTATGTATGGGGTTCTTTTTGTTTTTGTTTTGTTTTTTTGAGTCAGGGTTTCTCTGTTGTAACTCTAGCTGTCCTGGAACTCACTCTGTAGACCAGGCTGGCCTTGAACTCACAGAGATCTGCCTGTTTCTGCTTCCTAAGTGCTGGGATTAAAGGTATGGGCCACCACTGTTCAGCTAACAACTAATTTTTTAAAAGCAGGCTAAGAATATGGCTCATTTCTGAACACTTGACACTCACTTCCACTTAATGAAGTAACAGAGAAAGGAAATCAGATGACAAGGGTCCTGCCACTCAGCCAATGAACAAACTTGTGTACCCTGCCACTGCTTACCACTTGGATTCTTGAAATCAAGTAAAAGTCGTAGTTTTGAGGCGAGCTTCTTCTTTGTTCTGTGCTATTTGAAACAAGATCTTACTCTGTCACCTAGGTTAGGTCTGGAACTTGCTACATAGCCCAGGCTGGCTTTGAACTTACCCTCCTGCTTCTGAAATCAGTGCTGGAACTATGGCCATACACTACCATTCCCAACTTTTCAAAGGTGTTTGTCTCCCTCTACCCAAAGCATTCTAAGATACTAATTTTAAATATGTTAGCCACTTCTTACAGTTGCTGAACATTACAAAGCTAGGAATACTCACTTTCTAATCTGTGTCTGCCTGAGTACAGAAGTTCATTATCTCTTTCAGCAGGTGGGCCAAAGGGATCCAACTCAGGATTTCAGGCTTGGTAGCCAGGACTTTTACCCTCTGTGCCATCTCACCAGCCTTAAATTACATTTTAAAATGGCAGGGTAATCACAGACTTTAAAAGACTCTTATGGATAAATCCCTAAGATACCAAAACAAGAATGGTTTGTTCTAATTAGCTCCTGTTCTTTAGACCAAAATTTCAAACTGCAGACTGTTCTTCAATTGTCTTAAAATGGCCATGAAGTTCTGAGGAAAAAGTCATGGCAAACACTCTAGCTGGCTGGCTGGCAATGTTCACAGGAAAGGGCAAGGGCATAGTCACCTCAGTGCCTGGGCACTGCGGAGCATGTCTTCATCCTCAAGGCCAGTGGTACTTCAGATACCAGATGGTTTCATTTTTCAACTGTGGTCCAAAGAGAGGATTGAGCTGGGCCAGAATTGTAATCAGCCAACTAAAATTCGATGGGGAGGAACAAGAGCAAAAGTGGTGAAATTGGCTAGAACATAACCATTTTCATTCACGATGGAAAAACCATGTTAGTCCAACTTCAATGTATTCCATTCTGACCAAGCCTTCGCTACACACTGTGCTTCTAGGAGATAGCTGATGACCAGAGAACATTTCCCAGGCTGCATTGTGCCTTCACATGAGACAATCCACAAAGCAGGGAGGCTCTGCCTTTTCTCCATGACTTCATTCCACGCCAAGGATCCGAGCTTTCCCAAAGTCATGACATCTGTACCACCAAGTCTGCTCATCTCCTCACAATCTGTCGCCGTCACAACTTCCAGGCAAGACAGGTTTTTATCTTCTCCAGTGTACAGACATTAAGGCACTATTTTAGGGGTAGAGCTAAAATCTGATTTCAGCCCACCAGTTTCCTAATAACCATCACGATAAAACACACCAAAGCATTTCTTGGGCTCCGCCACATAGAATCAGATGGGCATTTACTTCGCCTACATCACAAGGTGTGCCTCCCACAAATTATAGAGGAAGTACATGCGTCTCATTTTATCTCAGAAACGAAAGCTGCACACTTTAGCCTTAAATTTTTCCTATGCTGTTCACAAAGTTCTGTGTAAGTCATTTTATATCTGATGAGGTCATTCATGAGCTCAATGAAATTTGAGAAGCACTGAATAAAGATGAACACAAGGAATAAAAAGAAAAGCAGCCTGCAGGTGTCTGGCTATTCAACCATACTGTTTTACTTACTGAACAAATATTTAATGAGCAATTACTAGGTCCTAGGCCCCAGTAGCATAGGGAAGATGACATGTCACTCTCCTCAGAGAACTTATGTAATATCAGATGTAACTGTTACAGAGAGAAGAAAAGAGCTAACTGGAAATGGAGAGGTGGGGGTAGGGCTGGAAGGGTGGTTAGGGAAGGAGAAAATATCTGCAGACCAGAACGATGCCAGATCCACACTGCCTTTAGTTCCTATTTAAAATTCAGGAGTCTATTAGATCGTCTCTGTGGAAGGTAGGAGCCGGGGTAAATGCAGGGTGTGGAGTACTGCCCTAGCAGAATGAGTCTCAGTGGTATAATCCCATGTTGTTGGTCTTGCAATATCGTCTCCTAAGTTGCTTTTTGAGGGAAAGAAGATAGATGAGCATGGCAGTCTCTCTAAACTCCTCTCCAGGAGGGGGACCAGCCAGACCCAGTTCAGCCATTATCAAGTTCTTCCTTTGGCTGCCATTTTTGGAATCCATCCAATCATAAGACCAAAAGGCCGATTTTGATCACCAATGGAGAGACTGCTGAAGAAGCAGCCAGCACAGTGTCAGAAACTGGTGCCCCACAGACACAGGTATCTGCCTTCCCAGCCCACAAAAGGTCGTTTTGTGATGAGAAATGTGATACAGGAGGAAACCAGGCCAAAACAGGTACCTTAAGCTGACTCACTTTACAAACAAAAAAGTTAATTCAGATGAAATTCTCTGATCGTCCTTAGAACTAGGGTATTAAACATAAACACGACACCAAGATTTTCAGTGAGGCTTAACACACACACACACACACACACACACACACACACGGGTCGGGGGGGACAGGCAACGCAGTCAGATACTTCACTGCAGAAAAGCTCTATGGCCAGAGAGTCATGGAAAATTCCAGCCAAGCCGAGGGTTTCCCCAAGCCCAGCAGGAGATAGATGCAAGCTGCCTGCAGGAACAGTTGCCTGTGTTTCATAAGAGACCGAGCGAACTGGCAACACTTAGAAACATCAAATTAGAAAAACGTATTACAGCCCACACTGTCCCCATCTCCTTTCCTCACCAAGAGGATGTAGTAAGCACTGAAAACATCATCTCATGGCCGGACAGATGGCTCAGTGGCTCAAAGCAAACGCTGCTCTTCCAGAGGATCTGAACTTGGTTCCCAGCACCCACACTGGGCTGTTGCAGAAGTTTATTTTTAGCTATGTTTAAAATGGTTGTTTTATGCATTGTTGGGTAAAGGGCTGCCTAGGTCTTGGCATTTTGTACTGTCTGAAGGTGTTGGCTTTATGTAAAAAATGTTTGGTTGTTTATGATCTGCATGTGGTATCAGTAGAACACCTCAGGAGCTTAGGTATGAATAAAAACCCCTGAGAGGAGAAGCTCAGGGTTCCACTGTCCAGTATGACACTTGTCATATCGATGGTTCCTTCTGCTGAGGTCTGGTAGGGTATGCTTCCATGTCTTGGATGAACCACCACAGTAGGTATACAACTACACCGGGCAGTTCACTGCCTATAATTTCAATAATTACAGAATCTGGAATCTGAAATCTGTAATTCCAGATACCATGCCCTCTTCTGGTCTCTGCAGTAATACACACACACACACACACCTCCCAGTGCTTCAGGGATGTGGAGGGGGGGTTCTCAACCTCAGCTGCACACACTAGTCATCCAGGAGCTTTTCTGAAAATCCTTAGGGCAGGATAGAAAGACAAAAAATTAATGTGCTGTGAGAAGGGAAAGGCTGGTTGAAATCTCTCACTAGTGGCACAATTAACAAAATCTGCTGTGAAGTCTGCAAACATGAAGGCAATATTCCCTTTTTACAGAGATATTTCAAATAAGAACATTAATAGGAATGAACTATGCTTAAGGCCAAAACATATTTGACCTTTGACCTTTGCTTTCAATCTTATCCTTGTCTTAGCTGTAATCTGTGACTTCCTGTGGCTCTCACCAGGAAGATTATAAGGTTTGTTTATAGTCAAAACATATGTCTCAACTTCCCTGTGCCTAGAGCCACTTCTACCCTTGCGGCCTACAGCTTAAGGACCTGGCCTGTGATCTCACTCACTACAGGAGTCCTCAGCAGCAGCCAGGGCCACATATATAGATACTGTTAGGACAAAACCATGAGACAGCATTTCATGAAGCCCATGCTGGCCTTAAACTCCTTTATGTAGCCAAGGATGATCCCACACCTTCCTAGGTGCTGGGAGCACAGTGGTGTGCCACCACACCCACCAGACATGACAGCTCTCCAGAACTCACCCACCCAGACCTAAGGATTGGGTGTGTATTGTCCCTTACCTAGGGGTCTCTCTCTCTCTCTGCCGTCCTTAGATCTATGTTAAAACCCGTTTCTTCATATCAACTTTTCTTCATATTGACTCATCCTAGAATTCTTCACAAGAGCCCTGGCTACAAGTGAGTAACAAGCAAGGGGAGGTCTCTGAGAACTCTTCAGGCAGCTGCAGGAGGAGGCCTGCAGTTGTGTCTGTCTCCTGCAGATGCTGTCACCATGCTGCTCTCACACAGTTAAGGAGCCTGAGGCAGGGCAGGCTAAGTGATTTGTGGATGTTCACAATATAACTAGGCAGAAGCAGGCAGCAGACACCAGAAACTAGGCCAGTTAATGCTGCTGCTGTGAAGACTGGCCTTTGAGGTACTTTAACTGAGGGTTGAGTTCAGCTAGGCCTAAACTGTTTGTGAATTACAGATGTGAGAATCCAGCCTTTGGTGCCTGCCAACGGTAAAGAATATGTATCGAAGATGCTTGAAGACCACTTTGCTCTCTCGGTTCCGTCTCTGGAAACTTCCTAAATTTAACATACCTTCCTTGGCCTGCATTTTTTGAGGGGGTAGATCTCATTATGTTGCTCAGACTGGTTTCAAAGACCTGGGCTCAAGGGATCTCCTGAGTAAAAACCAAGTCATCATCCACCATCCATTCAGCGTGTAGAGATGGGATTTGTTTTACTTTGTTTTGTCAAACAATTGAAAGATAGACAGAGCCCAGGGCCTTGTGCATGCTAATCAAACACTCAAACTCTGAGCTACAGCCCCAGCCCTTGACAATATTTTCAATGTTTTAAATCAAGAGGGAAAAAAAGAAAGATCGATCTCAACCCCCACCCACACCACAAACAAAACAAAACCTGTTAAGAAAATGCCCTGAGAAACAGTACAGGCTATTTCATTTGAAATTTTAGAGGAATTTTCCTTAACTAGTTGAATGAACTCAGTGCCTGCCTTTCTGACTGACTACCCACAGACTTAAAATTTCCCTTTAAAGCTGATAAACACACAGCGCGCTGGAGGAAGAGAAGCCCGCTGTGACCTGATGGAAGCGGGTGGAGGAAGGGCTGTGCTCTGGCGGATCCTCGACTTGTTGTGTAACCAGAAGGAACAAACTGTACCCTTCCGCTTGCCCAAACTGTTCCACATGGCTCCACAGCCCAAAGGCCTAATAACCATCAGCTGAGAGGCTTCTGTATGACAGCGGCAGCACAGCAGCACTTAAGGGGACTACAGGACTGGGGTGCACCCGGCAAACCCAAGCTCCTTTTTAGGGGGTTACTGGGTTGGAAGTAGGGCCCACAGATGCTAGGCAAGTACTCTATCATTGAGGTACATTCCCAGGCTTCTATCACTATCACTGTTATGAATTAATTAAGTTTGAGACAAGGTCTTGCTAGATTATGCAGGCTATTCTTGAATTCACTGTGTGGCCCAGCTGTCATAAGGTGCCTCGCCTAGTCCAGTCACTCTCAGGAGTCATGGCCGGCTCTGAGGATGCCAAGATGCTGGCTGAAGGGCCTAAGCCTCTGGGGATGGCAGAGGGGTGTGCATTGCTCTGCACAGAAGCTGCACCCAGCTCTCAAATCCTTCATAATGCTTTGATCCACATGCAGAAGGAAAAACAGGGAACATGGGTGTGAGCTGGTTCCTGGTGAAGCACAGGTGGGAGCTTCTCAACTTCCTTGTTGGAATGGGGAAGTCCAGCCAGGGATGCTTCCTCCATCCACTGTTCTCCTAGCCCGAGATGACAGGAGTGACCTCTGCCGGTGAACACCTTATGTGACAGCAGAAACATAGGCAAGTGCCTTGCCCTGGTTCCCTTCAGGACTACATCAAATCCCTGCTCCAATCAAATGACACCGGTGTTTTGAAAGGCAGGGAAGCTGCATTGAAGCTACTAGAAAACAGGGAGATCTGGTACTGGACTAAGTTGGATGTTAACTGTAAGCATGCCAAACGCTGGTGGAATGGCTCTAGGCAAATGACCTTAGAACCCAAGCCTGCTTCCACTTGTAAAATGGAGCCAAAATACTTGCCTCAAACAGTGTCTGGCAAGCAGAACTTCAAAATATCCCACACTCCTTGCTTTTCTTAATCTGTAAGACAGCTAAAAATGTACCCAAGCCACAGAAGGAGGCACAGGAGATTTACTTTGGAGTTTTTTAGAGTATGTGGCACTGGGCCATTATCACCTCTACCCCTGCTGACACCCCCTACCCCATAGCTGGTGTATTTCTAAGATACCTCCCATGTCTCCCAGGTCCCCTCTAATGTCCGTATACACCCTACACAGCGAATGTGACAGGCGCTCCTGAATCATGCCATACAGCAGTCTCAAAGAAACAAAGATGTTCCTGGGTAGCCTCTGAAAAGGAACAGGCCTGTCTGTTAAAAACATGAATAAGCAACTGCCTGGGTTATGAACTCATGTGGCTGGGACACACCACAGAGTTCCTGTACTGCTCCTTAAAATGAGATGGATTTTTTGCTTCCTCAGAAGACAGAGTTGAGAGGACACTGGGTAGGTGTGAGAACACTCTAAACCAACTCAGGCATGACCAAGGAACACTGCTCCCTCATGGACTGAGCTATTTCTTCTCCAGTGACACCTGAGTCCTACCTAAGGATTTTCTTTCTTGGGTATGCTCTCTCCTTCAAATCCGGTTCCTTCCTAGTACTGAGGATGGAACCCATAGTTTCTTGCATGCTAAGCAAGTGCTCTACCACTTAGGTATAACTCTATACAGTAACTACTAAAGGGTGGTCAGAGGGCCAGAAAGATGGCTCAGGAGGTTAAGGTGCTTGCTGCCAAGCTTGACAATCTGAGTTTGATCCCCAGGTCCAGAAACAACTACTACAAGTTGTCCTCTGACCCCCAGGCTAAATAAAAACATAAATGTGGAGAAAAACTAAAAGGGTGAAAAGGATTATACACAAAGGAGATGCTGCTGGCTTTCAAGATGGAGGGACCAAATGGAATGTGACCTCCAGGGTGGGGCAATGCTAGCCCACAGCCAGTGAGGAAATAGGGACTTCAGTCTTATTACCACAAAGAACTAAATTCTGGCACGGCCTGAGGGCTTGGCAGAGAACCCCAAGCTCCAGATGAGAAGACGCAAACATGTTTTCTATTAACTGGCTGCCAACCTTACCACTGTGGCCTCTTTTCTACCACAGGAATACGCCCTAATTTTGCCAATTTTAAACTTGAAATCTCTTTCCTTTCTTCCCCCAGGACTTCAAGACTCATTTTCTAAACTAGGCCTTTCAAACCAAGGTTCCTAATGAGCCCTTTGTGTGTGCTAGGGATGGAAAATGGGGCCTCACAATACCACTGGGGTACAATCCCAGTCCCAACAATCCTCTTATCTGCTACATTATAATGGAAAACACTCTAGTATCTGTCTCCATAAAGCAGGTAATAACAACATGCTGGGCCAGGCACCGCAGTCTCTCCTCCCCTACACATAAACATTATAAATGTACCTGTGAGAGAAATTAAGCAATTCTCAGATGGAAAATTAAATGATGGCAACTCTCCGGGGAGAGGAGTGAAGTGGCTGCAGGTACTCTCACAGCTGTGGAGTGGACAGATCCCAAACCAGGCAAGCCTGGGCTTTACCTGCAGACTTGACCAGGCAGAGAAACACCCAACAAAGGCAGAGTGGAGAGTCTGAGAGACCACAAATATCATTCAAGAAGGCTGGAACCCCCAAAGGCTTCTATTTTTAATCATAAATTAATCAGACAGAGGGACTGATGAGGTGGCTGGGTTAGAATTGCTTGCGGCCAAGCCGCTAACTTGAGTTTGATTTCCACAACTCACAAGGTGGAAAGAACTGACCCCAGAAGATTGTCTTCTGACCTCCACACACCTTCCCCACCTCAAATAAATAAATACAATAAAAAATGTGTTAAGAAAAGGCGGTGGGGCTACTGAGAGCAGCCTAGCAGTTAAAATACTTGCTGCTCTTCCAGAGAACCCAAGTTCAGTTTCTGGCAACCATACTGGGAGGCCCACAACCTCCTGGAACTCCAACTCCAGGGGTCTAATGCCCTCTTCTGGCCTCCATGGGTAATACACTCATGTGCACAAAAATACATGCACAATTAAAAATTTTTTAATTAAAAAAGTGCAGTTACAGGGTCTTATAGAAGTTTTAAAATCACTAACATTCAGCTAATCTTATTAAAAAACAAGACAGGAAAAGAATAGAGGAACAAAAATCAATTAAATAAACAAAACAATAAAATAGCCTAAACTTAGCATGTTTAATAATTATATTAATTTTATATATTCAAAAAACATTTACAAAACTACGGTATAAAGCCACATGTCTGCATGTCCTAATACTCGGGAGGCTCAAGCTGTTAGTTTAAGATTAGCCTGGACTGCGTAATCAGACCTGTCTCAACAAAACAAACTGAACTAAAAGGCAAGGAGCCTCAAGCATTGACTAGGTCTACATAGTGAGACCTTGTCTCAAAAGGAAAAGAAAAGAGAGAGAGAGAGACAGACAGACAGACAGAGACAGTCAGGAAAGAAACTTATACATACCCAGCAAAACTATTTTAAATAAAAAAGCCAAAACTACTTAGTTAAGCAAGGAAGTTCTCAAAAATTGTTAAAGCACAAAGCGATAGTACATGCCTGCAATCCTAGCACTCAGAAGGCAAAGGCAGGAGGATCGTGAGTTCACAGCCAGCTGGGCTACCTGAGACCTCTCTATCTACTGAGACCTGAGACCCTCTCTATCTACTGAGACCCTCTCTCAAAAAAAAAACAGAAGCAGCAACAAAACGGTGTAAGTGCTGGGCACGTAGCTGAACAGCGGAGTGGGCAAGGCTCTGGATTCACTCTCTAGACTAAACAAGAAAAGACAGACGAGACCTGTGCAGCAGTGACTGCCTGTCTTCATTGGAAAAACACAGCCAGCCCTTCCCTTTTCAGTGCCAGCAGCCTAGGGGAGTAGTAGTGCCTAAATGCCCAAACCTGACACTGCCCAGTACTGTGGGAAGTCTGCAGACCCAAGGCCTGCCTAACATTTCTATAGGAAGTAAGTTCAAAGGGTCTCCTACCTTTGCTTACTTCCATTTTGTCAGAAATCCAAACCTCCCAGGTTCATCCATCGAGATCCAAACCCCATTCCCTTGGGGTTGGGAGTGAGCTTGGTATGGAGGGCGTGCTTAGGCCCCAGCGTGAACTCTAGCACTGTAGAAACAAAACTACCCCCAAGACTCAGACCCAGCCTGCCTCAAGCCTCACCACTCATTCAACCTCTCATCCATCTCTTCTAAACTCTCGCCTGTGTTCTCTGTGGCTCTCTGTTAGTTACTTGCCCTCTCACATCTCTCTTTTGGTATTTTCCACTGCTCCTAGGTGACACTGGCTCCTCTCCCATTCCTCCAAGCTCTCTCAAGCAGAAAGCTGACCACTCTTAGGCGATGAGGTCAGAGACATCTTTGCTTCCCCAGTGTTACCTTCAGACGAGTCCCCCTCCATTTTGTGCAAGAAGACTTCTCTAGGCATCATGCAGCTGGTCTTCCACCTACCAACTCTTCGGCTCTCGGGCCAGCCTCCTGATGAAGAGGCTGTTCTAAGAGTCCTTCTCTGCCACATTTTCATCTAAACACTAATCCCATCTCACCTACGTGGATCCTGTTCCAAGACACCAGTAGATCCTGAATCACGAATAATCAACCTCACCTACACCATTTCCTATGCACACACACACCTATGGGAACACTGAAGTAATAAGCCAGGTACAGAAAGAGATCAGCAAGACAGAACACATCACAATGAAAGTTATGTGATCTCTTTTAAAAGAATCAAGACAAGTACTATTATTTTTCAGACTGCAGTTGGTCTTGAATGACTGGAACTACGGCAAGCCCAGGAAAGAGAGAAGCTGATGCCACATATCAACACTGACACTGCTCAGGTTTGGCTCCGCCCACTTCTCTGTTTTTCTATCTCTTCCTTGAGGTCAGGGTTCTTAATACTGGCACTACTGACATTTTGTACCACAAACTTATTTACAGGAGCGAGGGAGAGGTGTCCTGAGCAGAACATAATGTTTATTTATAAGCACCCCTGGCTTTTACCAAAGGATGTAAAGGGGAATGTCAATACAGTACCTCCTCAAAAGCAATCCTCCAACTACAAGGTGCCATGCTTATGTGCCTCGTTATTTACGAAAACTACAAAATAAATAAGACAATCAGGGAAGAGAAATGCAATAGGATACTCGGTGATATAAAGGAGTTTACTTTGGAGCATGGTAATCATATCATGGTTATGTCTGAAACGGTGGTTATCTCAGAGACACAGGATGAACTACATTTGCTTCAGAACAATCTGAGGTAGAAGAGAATGTGAGGGGTGAAACAAGCTTGCCTGTGAGTTGGTAATTTTTGAAGGTGGGAAAATGAGAGAGAATACAGTAGGTTTAGAAAGTCAAAATCAGGCCAGGCATGAATTTTTCATTCCAGTGCTTAGAAGGCAGAGGCAGGTAAATCTCTGTGAGTTGAGGCTAATTTGGTCTACACAGTAAATTCCAAGCCAGACAGGGCTACAGGGAGACCTTGTCTTAAATAAAATAAAGGTTTTTTGTTTTGCTTTGTTTTTTTGATAAACAAATTTGCTCTTTCTTCTTCAGCTACTGTAAGAAGACCATTCCACTCGGTCCTTGTCAGATTTCCACTATAGAGAATAAGCCATCAGCTGAAAAAGCCTCTTTTGTTCTCTAGCCATAATAAACAAATAGGTGAAAAAGTCAACTTTAGCCAATCCCATCGCCAAGCTTAGTTAGAGTTGGTGCAGGCAGACACCATGAGATCATTTAGCACTTGTAAGGTGTTCACAACTCAATTCTGCATGCAGAAAGCCAAGAGTTGTGGTAGTAACCTCTCCTCATTTACACAGACATCATTAAAAACCCTACTGCAGAAGCCCCAGGACACCAGGCATTCATGGGTGCAGAGGCACAGAGAGTCCTGGCCTCTCATGTCGGGATGCATTGAAACTGCTGTTTCCTGCTCACTGCTGCACTAAATACTGCAGCCAGCAACATTTTCACATGCACCAAGGACGTGGTGGCTCACGCCTGTAACCCAGCATTTGGAGCGCCCTAGTTTCATTCTGTTACTGTGATAAACACCCTGACAAAAAACAACTTAGAGGAGAAAGGGTTTATTTTAGCTCACGATTCCAGGTCACAGTCCATTAAGGTATCAAGAACTAAAAGCAGCTTGTGTCAGCCACAGTCAGGAGCAGACAGAAGTAAGTGCTTGTATGTGTCTATACTCAGTTCATTTTCTCCACTCTTATATAGTCTAGGACCCAAGCCCAACCGCGCAGCCCACATTCAGGGTGGGTCTTCCCACCCCATTAACCCAATTAAAGAAATTTCCCACAGGCATGCCCAGTGGCCAACCCAATCCAAACAACTCCTCATTGAGACCCTATATCCAGGATATTCTAGATTATGTATCAAGTTGACAAAACAAGAGACAGGAGGATTGCTATAAATGTAAGGACAGCCTGGGTTACATAGTTCCAGACTACGTAGGCTACAGTGTGAGATCTGACAAGAAAAAAGCCAGCAAGGAAATCCCTAGAGGGACAACTTTTCTGGTATGTGCCCTGTGTTTCAGCTGTTTAACAAAGCATTTTGTGGTAGTTATTTGCTGCAAGAGCTGATCAAAACTAAGTTCTGTCATTTCCTCCGCAACTTGGCTTCCTCCATTTACTCTTCGGGAAAGAGAGAGTGCAGTATGGACCACTGTAGGAAACACCTTTACAATAGCTCAATGCTGTTCTGCCATTTCTATATTTATGATGATTGAAGACCAGCATCCCAAACATGTGCTGAGGGGGAAAGTTAGCCTACATATGCAAAGTCAGCTTTCATTCAATAGTTTACACAATCCATTCAGACAGACGCAAATTATACCTTAATATGGCTTATGATAATTCTTAAAAGATAAATAAATAACTATCCTTACTCTACCTGATTATAACTCTAATTCCACTTCTGTTCATTAGATAAACAATAGTCTTAAGAAAGAATGAGTAGAGGTACACATGCTTTTAATCCAAGCACTTGATGGGTTAGAGGCAGGTGGATCTCTGTGAATTCAAGGCCAGCCAGGGCTACATAGTAAGACTGTACTCAAGGCAAAATTAAAAACAAAAAAATTTATAATATATATTATATATCATTATATTATATATATAATATATGGTATCATGTATCATATATGTAAAATAAAAATGAAAGAATAACTTTATTTAGGGATGGAGGCTCAGCATCTGCAAGGCCCTGGGTTCAGTCTTTAGCACCACACCTCAAAAAAAAAAAAATTAAAAGACGTACATTAGAGAGAGAGATGCCTCAGTAGTTATGAGCATTTGCAGCTCTTCTAGGGAACCCAGGTTCTATTCCCAGCACCCACATAGTGGCTTAAAGCCACCTGGAGCCTCAGTCCCAGAGGATCTGGAGCCCTCTTCAGGCCTCTGTGGGTACTGCACTCACATGCTGCACTGCACTCACATGTATATGCTGTACACACACGGGGCAAAGCACCCGTATGTGTAAAATAATTTTAAAAAATTTTAATTAAAAAAGGCATTCCATCCATGTGAAATATATAAGTGAAATGAGTAGATTTAAATAATACTTCACAATAGTAAGATATGAAGTAGTATAATTATAAGTTCCAGATAATTATAAGCTTTACGTTTGCAGCAATTAAATTACATTTGTATTCCCATCTGCCAGCTCTTACCAAATACACTGAGCACTGGAAAATATGAAATTCAATTTGAGGACACTATTTGTAAATATTAAATGAATGTAAGTGCCAATGACCCACAATGTGCCAATTAATACTCATAAATACCAAGAATAACTGCTTTTTAAGAAAAACTATGTACAAGTGACAAGATACTTACAAGAGATAGCAGCAAACTGAACAGGTCACCAGCATGGTGATAATAACTCTAAAAAAAAGAAAAGAAAAGAAAAGAAACCCAGTATTAGACAACAGTGAACACTGCAGAATGGTTTATATTCCTTCCCATTCTCCCAAACCACACAGACTGCAGGACTGCAGGCCAAGACAACAGACCTGCACTTATCCAAACATTCAACACACCGCAGTGTGCCCCAGGGGTACTAGGTACAAGTTTAAGTACATAATCAAACATCTGTGTTTAAAGAAATATGTTGATGCTACAGTTTGATTGGAAACTGAGAAGTCTATATTAACAATTCGTTTTGACAGCAACTACTGTATTTGATGATATTCTTGGCAATAAATTAACACTGCTAAAAATATGCTCACTAGCTGGACCTCTCCCCATGTCCACTTCTTTATGAAAGTTAAAGTTGGGTCTCAAACCAGCTGAATTTCAGCATTTCTAAAACATATCTTATGGGCTGGAGTGCACACTGCTCTTACAGACCACCCAAGTCCAGTTCCCAACAGTCACAGCTGCTCATAACTGCAGCTCCAGGGGATCCAATGTCTCTGGCCTCTATGGGTACCCACAGCACATGCATACATACACACACACACTTTAAAAAATAATAAAATGAATCTTTAAAAGTCTCTGGCCTCTATGGGCACCCACAACGCGTGCACACACACATACACACTTTAAAAAATAATAAAAATGAATCTTTAAAAGTCTTAATTAAAACACAAGTAACAACAACAGAACTCATTACCCTCTCTCCAAGCACTGCACTTCTGAATCTTAGTTCCCAAGGCTGGGGTGTGGTAGAGCAAGCATGAGTGATGCCTTGGGTCCAATCCACACACAGCACTCCTTGTAAGCCCTGTCATTTCCCTGTCTAATCTACTCTTAAGTCTGCCATCTTCTGCTTGCGCTTCCTCTGCATGCCCACCCATGCTGTGGGTTTCCTTTGAAGCATCTTGCTCTTCGGTGGATTTCTTCTTTTCCATTCACTTGCTAGCAACAAAATTCACTGGTTTGGTTTGGTTAACTTATTTCAGGCAGAATCAACACTTTCTTCCAGTCCTCTTAATCTCTCTACAATTATTCAGATTAATCTTTCAGAAATATCCTTTCACTATACTCTTCAGTAGAGCCTATTTTCCACAGGGGTGATTACCCCAGGAGTAAACAAGACAAATGGCAGAATGCCTGCTTACTTTTGCTAAGCTTTTAGAAGCTCTGTGCATGCATTTTCTGTGATTAAGCTATTGGTACATTCCTTCACTACACAGATCTACCTGAGTACCCAGGGTGTATCAGGCTCTATAGAAGAGGCAAAGACTAAAATAGACTTAAAATGTCTACCCCGATAGCTGGGGAGACAGCTCAGGGTTAAGAGAACTGGCTGCTCTTCCAGAGGACCTAGATTTAGTTCCTGGCACTCACAAAGTAGCTAATAACTGTCTGTTAACTCCAGTTTTAGGAGAACTGATGCCATCTTCTGGCGCCTCTGGGTATTACAAGCATGTGGTAAACAGACACATGCAGACAAAGCACCCATACACATACAATTTTTAAAAAAAGGTCTATCCTGCCCTCCCCTGGGAAGTTTACAGGCTAGGAAGGAGGAGAGAGCAGACAACACCTAAGATGCACAACAGACAAACAACAATTACTATCATTAGCAGGTTGAGGGATCAGCAAGTGCTGACCTAAGAAAATAAAGTAGGGAAGGAAGACATATTTGTAGGGCTAATGAAATGTTAAAGAAGTGTGAAGAGGTCTTGGCAGGTGATGGAGTCTGATTGAGACTCAGGTGAGTGAGGGTTCCCAGCAGTGGACAGTAGACCCAGGTGCCAGCTGAGGGGGTACTTGGAGGCCCAGAGAAATAAACCCTGGGTGGCTGAAACAGACAAGCAAGGCTAGCTTGGTAGGAAGGAGGTGAGGTCAAAGAAGTATATGTCACAGCCTGTGCAAGGCCTCTGCCCAGACTGTTATCAGGAGGGATCTGAAGAAAACTGGCAAAATCTGGCTTGACTTCTACCATGATCTCTCACCTGGTTGAAACAGACTGGAGAAAGAGAGACGAAGTGAAAAGGCAGACCAATCAAGAGTGTGTGTACAGAGGCTGAGGGTTCAGAACAAGTGGAAAGTCTTATCACAAAGTGGGTTGCAAGTGTTGGTCAGATCACAGAGTGGGTAGCAAGTGTTGGTCGGCTTTTAGATGCATTTTATTTTTAATTACTTGAGTGTGGGGTGGGGGAGTGTACATGAGTACAGATGCCATTGGAAGCCAGAGTTTAGATCACCCAGGGCTGGAGTTACAGGCGGTTATGAGCCACCTGATGTGAGTGCCGGGGACAAAGTCTGGTCCTCTGCAAGAAAGCAAAAGCTCTAAACTGTTGAGCCATCTCTCCAGCTCCTTTAACTGCATTTTAAAACAAAGAAACTTGACAGTTGTACAATACAGTGAGGACCTATGTGCTCACTTGTAATCTAAGCCGTTCATGCAGGCGGCTGTGGTAGTACACACCTGTAATCATAGCACTTGAAAGGCCAAGGCAGGAGGACAGCAAGTTTGAAGTTAGCCTAGGCTACATATAGATGGGACAGATGGACAGATAGACAGCCCGCCTTCCAAGTCCTCTTTTCAACCCTTTACTCCTGAAAGTAGGTGCCTTTATCAGCCCCACCCCCAACACATCTGTATGAGTCTCAGTTCCAAGTTTCTGCTCATCGTCTCCTGTTCCTGAGTCCAGCTTAGAATCTCTTGTCTTCTCTCTTTTCCAAAAGGTATCTCAGAGAACAGAAACAGCTGAGTATTATACAGCTCTGTATTATACACCTAATGTTAGCTGCCACGGAAAAATACCCCTCTTAAGACCACTGCTCTGTAGGAGCTGCACACAAGCATGCGGAAATGGTAAGTCATAAGGTGCAATGTATTCTCAAATGTCTTAGCAAAACTCTATACATCTACATGCATTCATAAAGAAAACATGTATAAATCTACTGTGGCATATGGCTTTGGGGTGTGACCTTTTTAGAAAGATTTTAAATTTTTACTTATGTGTGTAGTGTGTGTGTACATATGTGTGTGTACATGAGTACAGGTGCCCACAGATGCCAGAAGAGTGAGTTGGGAGTCCCTAGAGCTGGAGTTACCAGTAGTTCTGAGCTACCTCACATGGTTGCTGGGAACTGAACTCAGGTTCTCTGGAAGAGCACTAAATGCTCTTAACATGCCATGGTGTGCAAGGGGAAATCAGGGAACAATTTGTGGTGTGGTCAGACACGACAGCAAGCACCTTTACCCAATGAGGACTCCAGCCAGGCCTTGGTATGTGACTTTCTACATTCTGGATGCTCCAAAATATTGATGAAAAAAAAATCAAAACATAACTGGAGCTGACATAACCCTAGGCAACTCATCCCTGTGTGCACTCCTCCACATCTGGGAAGGAGGGCACTGGGAAAAGCTGCAAGTTTTTGGAGAATCTGTGGATTCCTAAAGAGAAAAGAGGGAGATCATGAAGGACAGGCATGATCAGGACAGGAGACACCAGGCACAGACTGGATTTGGTCCTGCCCATGTCCCACTGCAGGAAAATCCCAAAGAAGAACGAGGGCTCCCTGCTATCCACACGTTCAGAAGGGATCACCCCCTCCAGCCACCTTCTTGCTGTTTCTCAGGCCCTGATGACCTAACCACACCATTTTCAAAACACTGTGCGAGGGTCTCTCAGGGAAAGGATTCAACATAGAAGCCCTCTCTGTTTCACTCCCCTCTTACACAGTTCCTTATTTCCTTAATGAGAATATCCTAATCCCTCAAATCAGAAATACTTTTCTGTATTAGGCATTCAGCACGGTGGCTGGGGTTCAGCTCAGTGGAAGAGGGCTCACCTAGAAGGTGGGAGGCTCTGGGTTCACTCCCCAGCAATCCTTCCCCTGCCCCTCCAACACACACACACACACACACACTCACTAGAGTCCACAAAGCAAGCTATTTCTTGCATAAGCTTCCTTTTTTTTTTGATTTGCAGTCTTTTCTGGGGGTAAATGATAACTGATACTAAGTAACCCTAAAAGTCTATGTTTTAGTAAAAAATAGGAACATGGAAAAGCTAGCTAAATCTTTCAAGGTCACAGAGCTTAATCACCTTGAAGCAGTGTTTCTCAAAATGTAAACCTATAACTCCTAAGAGGCACTATTTCAAGACTTGCTCAATCCTGCCAAGAGCAGGATCCACAAGGATTGTAGTGGAGACTGCGAATGGGACCCAGATACTATGTCACCTACAGGTCAAGTAGAATCTGACTAGAAACAGCAGCGGTTTTCTCAGTCTGCATAACAGGGGTGGCACCAGATCCCAAGGAAGGGGAGAGCAGGTTTTAAGGAATGAGTGGTCCACATTCTGCATGTTAATAGGGGCTTTTCTGGGGATGAAAGCCAGAAAGACAGACAGTGGTAGAATGGAACAGGGTTGGTATAAACACAACAGAGGCATATTGTTGTCTTTAACTCCAGAAGGAAAAAAAAAAGTTCCCACTGAATTCATTTAATACAAATTACTTTAATAATTCCAGAATTCTGATACCACATCAATTTCTATAAACTGAAGATGATTCTGTAGAACTAGGACTTGATGGTTGCAAATGATAGAAATTGACCAATCATTTGTGGTTTATTTGGGGGCTGGAGAGATGGCTCTTTGGTTAAGAGCACATGCTCTTTCAGAAGACTTGGGTTTGAGTGCCAGCACCCATGTTGCAGCTCATAATCGTCTGTAACTCCAATTCTAGGAGACCCAAAGCCCTCTGTGGGCACTGCACACACATGCTGCCCTTATATACATGCAGGCAAACACCTATACACAAAAAATAAACAATACATTTTAAAGTGTTTTTTAAAGGCTAATAGGAAGAACGTTTACTTTTAAAAATCAGTGCATTCCAGACGGTAACATGAGCTAAGGTCACAAAACATAGCCAAATTACCTTTAATCAAAACGTCTCATTCAATACACATTGTTTGCTTTACAAAGTGCTGAGGAGCTAAGCATTATGGAGCCAACCCATTAAAACAAGAGATATTTCTGACAAACTATGACTTCAGTATAAGTGTCACCTCCACATGATCTTGAGTTGGGAGGGGAAAATGACTAAAATTCAAAAGAGGAACTAGAAAGAGATTGTTCCAGGCTCCTCTAAAGAGGTCTATTTTACACTGCAATACAGAAGTTTAATGCCAAACAGAGAAAGCGATATTTAGCAAAATCTTGTGTAGGGGAATGTAAATCTATCTCGGCCAACCACTGTACTCGTTTACAGGCCAAGGGCAGGAGCGCCCTGGAAGGTATGACGAAGAGGTTTCTAAACAATACCTTCGGCTCTGGGTGATTTAACTCGCTGAGATCAGGCTCACCCCCTCCTGGGTTGGGCCCAATGGATGCAAAGGCTGAGCTCAACGCTATCCAGCAAGCTAGTCAGAGTCCGCAACTGCGACAGCGTCGGGGACAGAGAGGGCGATTTCTGTTCTGTCAGACCCCTTTCTTTGAAGTTTGGGCAAAAAGCCCCCAGTGCGTAAAACACAAGACTAAGGCAGCGATGGTGGCTCGAGAGGCACCCTAACTTCTCCTCGGTTGATATGCACGCCTTCGCTCCATCAAGACAATAAGCATTCCCTAAAACCCACTTCCGGGAGGGGCTGCCAGAGGTGACCTCACGCTCCGGTCAGAGACACTGACCGGCTCCCAGGAGCACAAGCGGTCCTCCCCTCTGTGGGCTACCCCGCCTCATGCCCCCCGCCGCAGTACTCCACGCGCGATCCTCCCGCCGCGGTCCTCCGCTCCCACCGCCTGGGGCCTAGCGCACTTACCCCCGGTTAGGGCCCTTGGGAATAAACCAGGGCACGAGGATGCCCACGAAGCCCCAGAACACGCTCATCACGATCAGAGGCACGGTGAGGCCGTGGTACGCCATGCCCGCACCCCAGCAGCAGGAGTCCGCCGCCTCACTCTGGTCTCACCCGGAAGTGTCAACAGCGTCTCACGTGACCAGCGCGCAAAAGCCCCGCCCCCTGCGCTCAGCGTGACTCGCCTGCCGGACTCCGCCCCTTGGGCCGAAGCCCCGCCCTTACCTGGCCTGTCTGAAGGATGTAGTTTTTTGGAGCTTCGCAGAGGTGAGGTGCCAGTCACCAGGAACTCTGTAAAATTTTCTGGCAAGAATTTAGGCTCAGTTCGGTGGTTTGTTATTTACAGTTTTATCTATATTTCACGCGCAGACAAGGTAGTTCTAGAGTCTTGTGTGCCAGGCTCCTGACTGTAAGCTTTGCATTCTATAGTCCATGAACTGCTCAGAACTGTCATCCCTACTGCATGTGAAGAACTTGGCCACATTCACATAGTAAGTGTGAAGGGCCAGGATTGATTCAGTCCCTTAGGATGAATTTTCAAGGCACAGGCTCTTGACTGTTGGTGCTGCTGTGTGCCAGGGTATGAGTTCCAGAAGTACATCAGACTGCTTTCTGAGAGGTCACATCTTGGGGAGAAGGTGGATCTGCAAATAGGCCACAGTGCAGACTGACAGCTGATGACCGGGCCCTGTTTTGCATCCCTGCCTGTTATCACAACAGCTTCAAGAAGAGTAGGGATTAGTCAGAAATATCAGAGCTGTGGTACTCGCCAGCATTGTGGTAGGCTCATCATACTCTGTACTTCCTTAGGCACAGAGGAGGGAAACAATTTTTGGAGGCTGTTTTCTTGTTTGTTTTTTCATTGGGACAGGGTCTTGTAATGTAGAACCGGCTGGCCTCCAACTCATAATCCTCCTGCCTCTGACTCCCAAGTGCTGGGATTACGGGTGAACCATCATATTGAACTGAGGTTGGTTTTGAAGAAGCTCACAGATAGAACAAAATGGAAAGGATATGTGTCAGCTAACCCCAGTGTGCTGGACTATGGACTATTTTCCTGGAAATGGCCACTTCTCATTCCTTCATCAAAAAGAATGGATTCCTGAATGAAGTGGAGTCTTCAACAGCTATACCGGCTTTCCCAGTGATTTTTGAAACTTTAACTGTCCAGAATACCTGCCAGTTAAAACTAGTTGTCCTTCTTAGAAACAAAACAATAATCTATTCTTTAAGAATTTCATACTAGGTTTCTGTTGTAGAAGTCTATTTTTAGATGTGTTTAAAATACTGTTTTGTACACTGTTGGGTGAGAGCCTACCTAAGTCTTGGCTTTTTGTAGTGTCTGCAGGTGTTGAATTTCTGCGAGGGATGTTTAATTGCTTATGATTGGCTCTTGAGGAGTTCTGAACCAATAAAAAAATACCTGAGCTAAGATGCTTGGGGTTCCACTGTCCAGTATGACACTGGCCATGACGGTGGTTCCCTCTGCTGAGATCTGGAAGGTTTGCACCTATGAAAAATGCCTCTTTGTCTCTCTTGGTGAGCCCACACAGCAGCCTAACAACTACAGGTATTTTGCTTCTTTGTTTAAGGGACAAGTGTTTATTTTGAATCATTAGGCATTCTTTGTGCTAATACTGCTTTCCTGCAAAACTTAGCTCGGTAGAAATTGTGATGTTTTTTAAGCCCCAGGCCAAGAGCAGCCAAGGCCCATTTCCTACTGTTAGCACATCTGTGTCTGTTAAGACAGTGATACCGGGGCAGCCCCAGGTGCATATGAGGGCTCATAACCAGACCTAGGTGGTCATATTGTCATTGGTTGGGGTCAAAGTCCTGGGAGAGCCTCTTTTGAATAGACAGAGGTCTCACAGGGACCTGAGGAAGAGACCTTATAAGGTCATATATGGAGAAGAAAGGCCCAGCCCAGCTTCCAGCTACAGCACAGGTAAACAGAAGCCAAACCACATGCCTTTGTAGAGGTAGTGCCCTGCTGTGAAGGCAGGCAGTATAGGAGCTGGCTGGGATTTGTCAGAGTAAGAGAGGGGAGCAGCTGAATGCCTTCCATTCTCAGGATGAGAATTCCAGGGTTCAAAGCATGCTTCAGCCCTTTCTTAGCTCTAGGACAGCCCCACGGGGGTGGAAGGGTGTTACTCAATTGTGTGATTCTCAGGTGTGAAGTTTGTAAATGACAGTGTCACATTGCAATGTCCTAAGTTTGGACATGCCTACAAGTTATTCCTGGAGAATAACCATTGTTCAGCTGCTTGTTGTTTTGGGGAGTATATTAAACATACACTGAGCTCACTAAACCATTGTGCATACTAGATATAGATTGTGCCCACTGATGTAACTAGGCACGACTGAGTGAGCTCAGCCAGAAAAAAGTAGAGAAAGCGGCTCATTCCTGATTCCCTCACCATACCACTTCTTATTTCCTTAAAATCTGATATGATACATATAGCATACCATTTATCCTCAAGACCAGTTTTTAAGCAATTGTTTACACTATTGTTCAAACAATCTCTAGGACTCGCATTAGAGCCAAGGACAGGCTCGACCCACATGAGTCCTCATGATCCCAGTCTTCTCGAGAGCTAGGATTACAGGTAAGTGCTACCATGCTCTCCAGATGTTTCTCATATCCATTAGATAACAGCCTCCTGTTGGCCTTCCCACCAGCCCCTGTTCTACTTTCCAGCTCAATGTGTTTGACTATTCTAGGAACCTCCTAAAAGAGGCAGCACAAAGCACTTATCCATCCACGGTGGGCTCATTTCTGGGGCAGCATAATATCTTCAAGGTTTATTCATGGTGTGTGTGTGTGTGTGTGTGTGTGAGAGAGAGAGAGAGAGAGAGAGAGAGAGAGAGAGAGAGGGAGAACTTCCTTCAGACAGGGTTTGACTGTATAAACTAGGCGTGGTGCTGCATGCATTAATCCCAGCACTCGGGAGGCAGAGGTAGTCAGATCTCCCAGTTCAAGGCCAGCCTGGTCTACAGAGCCAGTTCCAGGATAGTTAAGGCTACACAGAGAAACCTTGTCTCAAAAAACCAAGTAACAAACAAAAGATTTATTATATGTATGTGTGTGCTTTGACTGCGTGTATGTCTATGCAACACGTGTGTGCCTGGTGTCCTTGGAGATCAGAAGATGGTGCTGGATACCCTGGAACTGGAGTTATAGATGATTGTGAGCTCCCGCGGGGATTGCTGGGTCCTCTGCAAGAGCAACAAATGTTCTTAACCACCGAGACATCTCTCCAGCCCCTTCCATATGTGATGGGCATCTTAGCTGCAAAGTTTCATATTTTAAGTGTCCGTATCTAGTAAAATGGGGGGGTGGCAGGCTTACAAAACATGCCCAGAAGACAACACAGGAATTAAGCCACAAAACCAAAGTATAGGTGGCCCTTGCCTACATCAGCCCCCACAGACAGACCACACTGGGGCCCGAAGTGGGAAGTAATCTCCTGTCAGTTCAAGATCACACATTTTGGGTTTTGTTTATATAATTTTTAAAAAAATTTTAATTTAATGCTGGGGAAGTTTATTTTTAGTTATGTTGTAAATGTTTTTATGCACTGTTGGGTGAGATGCTATCCTAGGTCTTGGCATTTTGTATTGTCTGCAGGTGTTGGATTTCTGTGGAGGATGTTTAATTGCCCATGATCTGCACATGGTGTCAGTAGAAAATCTAAGGAGTTCTGAATCAATAAAACACCTGAGCATAAATGCTCAGGATTCCACTGCCAATGGAGTATGGTGCTGGCCAGGACGGTGGTTCCCTTTGCTGAGGTCTGGCAAGGTTTGAGTCTATGAAAATGCCTACTGTTGGGGCCCAGGTTTCCCAGGCTATGAAATGCTTTAGCTTGACAAGGTTCCTGAAGCGAATTCACTGCCGGGAACTGAAATTCCCTAACTGCCTTGATCCTTTTTTGTCTTCACTGTACGGTGGCATATGTTCTCTCATCAATAATAAAATCTGTATAAGCCAATAGTAATAGCAAAATCAATCCCTGAGCTGGCTACCGTGGGCTGGAATGGAACACACCCATGCTATCCAGAAGTAAATTGCAATAAAGCAACCCAGGTTTATTGCAAAGATTTAAGAAATATAAAACCCAGAAAATTCCCCTAAGTTAGTAGTTATTAGCAGCTTCTCCCCACCACTCAGCAGGGATTCTTTCTTCCCCAGAATACCCAGGCACCATTGCGTCTCAGGTGCAGGCGGCTACCCCCACACCTGACCGACGAGGTTGAGGAGCCAATCAAAATAGCCCAAGACCAGGGCTCCGGGGGACCCTAATAAAAGCCCTGGACGGGGGTCGCTCTCTCTCTCTTGCTCTTGCTCTCTTGCCCTCTTGCCCACATCTCCCGCCCGTGTGCGGCGGCCGCCCCAAGCCGCCGCGCCTGTCCCAAGCCGCCGCGTGCGCCAAGTTCATTTAATAAAAAGGCCTCCTGCGGTTTCAACAGCCACCAAGACTGTCTCGTGTTTCTTTGGGGTTTACCCATCCTTCGTGGAAGAAAGAACCCCCATTTTCGCGGGGGCCAGAGCTGGACCGCCAGGACCCCCGCAGCCTACCTGTGTCTCTTTGCTGAGCCACCACAGCAGCTAACAACTGCACGTGTATGTATATGTACCCATGTGAGATTCTGTGTATCTCTGCAGAGGCCAGAGGTCATCATAACCGATTTTGGGGCAGGGTCCTCTGCAAGAGCCTTGACTGCTCTTAACTGCTAAACCAACTCTCCGCCCTCCCTTCCTCTGCTTTCTTTTTAAAAAAATTTTTTTTTGGTTTGTTTTTTTTTTTTTTTTTTAAGTGAAGCTCAGGAGTTCTGCATGTCTGTCCTGCCTGCTTTGCTTGGCAGAAACTGTAGGTTGTGGCTTTCCCACCCGTCCTGTGCTTCTCAGCACATGTTTTGGCATACAGGCAAAGGTCACAAGTCACATGAACAAGTTGGCCCAAATGCCTCCCAGGAAGCCTGTGGTGGTTTGAATATGAACGGCCCTCACAGGCTCATATATTTGAATGCTTAGTCACTAAGTGACAAGTGACAAGTGACACTATTTGAAAGAATTAGGAGGTGTGGCCTTGTTGGAGTAGATGTGGTCTTGTTGGAGGAAGTGTGTCACTGGGAGAGGGCTTTGAGGTTTCAGAAGCTCAAGACAGGCCCAGTCTCTCTCTCTCTTTCTCTTTATGCTGCCTGTGGATCCAGATGTAGAACTCTAAGCTCCCTCTCCAGCACCACATCTATCTGCTTCTGCCGTGCTTCCCACCATGATGATAATGGATTAAACCTCTGAAACTGTAAGCTAGTGCCAATTAAATGTTTTCTTTTATAAGAGTTGCTGTGGTCATGGTCTCTTCACAGCAATAAATACTGATTAAGACAAAGCCATAATTCCTGATGGCCTTCTGAGGGCCAAATGGGGTCAACTGCAGGTGTACGCCCATTGAGGAGCTGAATTTTGTATCTCCCAGTCATAAACCACATTTGGCCAGTCTGGGGTGGGGAACGTGGAGCAGGCTGGGTTCTGTGTGCTTGTGTAAAAATCTGTGACGGAGAGCACAGCCTCATGTTAGACTCATACCACCATTCCCATGGCAGCCACAGCTGCGAACGGCATTACTAAACTTCCAGTAATGTTGGTTCATGTTGGATGTCAACCTCCCTGAATCTGAAAGCCAGTTGGACACAACTTCGAGGGATTTTTCTTGATCAGGTTATTTGAAGAGGGAAGACCCAGTCAAAAAAAAGAAAAAAGAAGAAAAGTGGATGGAACCTTTGGGTGGCAGTCCAGATAAGAGATGCAGGGGAAAAGCTTGTTGACTTAGCAGCTACTGGGTTCTTGGCCTCCCCAGTGTGAAGATAGCCACCGTGGGATTACCCAGGACATACTGTGTAAGCAACCTAATAAGTGCCCTTTTTGTATATATTCATTCTATAGGCTTTGTTCCTCTAGAGAACTCTTGAACAGCTGGAAACTTAGTCTAGTATGAAATCTAACTTTTACTCAACTTTTGGATTCCTAAATTTAAGCTGATTAAGAATGAAAACAAAACTCAATAGTAAATACCAACAACATGGTGCTGGAGAGATGGCTCAGCAGTTCAGAGCACTGGCTGCTCTTCTAAAGGACTCTGGTTTGATTTTCAACACCCACACAACTCTTTTGGGGTTTGTGACACCCTCTCCTGGCCTCATCAGGCATGCATACACAGCCAAAACACCTATACACATAAAAATAAATCTCAAAATACCAAAAATAACAAAAGACATTAGCACAGAAGTTCCTAGTTAAGCTGCTCATTATACTCTGTAGTGGGCTATCTGAATTAGATGTTTTAGTTATATATTCTGTCTTTATGGAATGATGCCCTGTAGACATGCTTTCTGTGCATATGGGGAAAGGGTGCTTCCTAATGATGCCTTCCAGCTTGTTTCATTCTATAAAGGACTTGCTTCCTTTGCCTGTTCACACCAGGGTGCGAATGTAACCTGTGTGGATATAACCCCTTAAGATCTCTATATAAACAGGCCACTTGTTTATATTAATGCAGATGAGGATCCTTAGACCCCTTATAGGTTATGCAGTTGGAAAAACAGAGAAGACTCTGGTTTTCCTCAGCTTGGACTGGGAGACTCTGAGGAGTGTTAGATTCTATTCTTTTGTGTAATTAGGGCCTGTGTGGGGATAGGAGGGATTTTTGAATGAATGAAAGACCTAGATTAGAAGCAGAGAGAGCCATGTGAGTCGAGACCTCTGCCTAAGCTGGTCAGGTACTGCACCTCAGAGAGTTGTCCTTGATCTTTATTGAAACTGTCTCAGATATTATTATCTCATCATCTCCTTTACAGTACGCACTTGAACTCACTCGGCAGGTCACGCCTCTGATGTGGGAGGCAACCAGTCTAAGCTGGGAGTATATTCTACAGTCATGAATAAACTTGTGAGGATTTAAGAATTACCGACGTTCATGAGAGACACACACACACATCACCTCAGGAATTCGAGAGGATTGAAACTAACATTAGCAAGCATGGGACTCCAGTAGTCAGGCAAGGTTGGTGAACTGATACTTCACAGCCTTAAAGATAGCCACTGCTGCATGCCTATGGTCCTGACACTGTGGAGGCAAGGGGATCCTGACTTCAAGGCCAGACAGCTAGGGTTACAGAGTGAGACCTCGCCTAACAATTACAGTAATTAATAAAAAATTTAAGTAAAAAATTGTAGAAAGAGAGTAGTTTTCGCTTTTCTTCTCTCTGAGGGTCTCACTAAGTAGTTGTGGTTGTACTCGAACTGTGTAGACCAGACTGACCTCAAACTCAGAGATCCTCCTGCCTCTGACTCCCCAGTGCTGGGATTAAAGATGTGCACCACCACACGGGTCAGCTGTTTCTTTTCATATTGGAACAAAAAGCAGGGAGTGCAGCTGGGTGGTAAGGAATGTGTCTGACATGCACAAGGCCCTGCGTTCCATCTCAGCATGCAAAGGGAAAAAAGGTTGTCTAATGCATTCTAATCAAACGTGACTTCCCAGGGATGAGGGGAAGACTTCAGACCTGATCCTGAAGCTCAGTCTTGATGTCTGTTTGTTTTTTAAAATGCTTTATTTATTCTTAGTCTGTGTGAGGGTGTCAGATTTCCTGGAATAGGAGTTACAAACAGTTGTGAGCTGTCACGTGAGTGCTGAGAATTGAACCTGGGTCCTCTGGAAGAGCAGCCAGTGCCCTTAACTGCTGAGCCATCCCTCCAGCCAATCAATCTTGCAGTTTGATGGGGTTTTAAAATCACGTCAGCGGGAACCAGATAAGTCAAGAAGGCAGGGAAGTCAAGCCTCAGCCTCAAACAGGCATTCTCTGGAATCTCACATCATAAATGCTGGAATTGTGTGAAAACTAAAAATACAAAGACAAAAAAAAAAAAAATCAGAGTAAAATCTCACCACAAACCACTAGTTCCCTGAGTCAGCTCCAATAGAGGAGCACTTCAATTAGAAAACATATTTAGAAAGTCTAGACCTTGGGAAAGGGAGTCTGGACAAGGAGCTGCAAGAGACTTGGTTCATATGGTTAAGAAGGATCTGGGAAACAATAGTCAGGAAGCCTAAGGGCAATGTGTCAGGTCTAGTGTGCAGGCAAACAGCAGCAAGAGCCCAGTAGGCTCTGAGAATGCCAGCTGATACCAAGCAGGCAACCTCCTGCCTCAGAAACCAGAGCCCCGCCCTTCCCCCGCTACAGGGGCAGAGCCAGACTTATCACTGCTGCTGTGCTGTTCCACAGATAAACATCTGAGAGACTGACGGAGGTGGACGAGAGCTGTCATTTATAAAATAATGCAGATGCCACTTGGCATTAGGAAGTGGTTCCAATTTTTATTCATAAATTATCAAAACTGCAAAAGGAGATTTACAGAATGACGGACAGGTCAGTAGCAAAACAGGTAGATGATGAAATCCATCAGACACACTTTGAAAAGTTCGAGGATGAGCTCCTTACATTGGCCTTTCTCTTTCCCAACTTGCCGAGACTTGACTTTGCCTTCAAGAATCTTTTCCTGTCTTTGTCCGGTTCCAGCCTGGTAGTAACCACCTGTTAGGAGTGACAAAACAGGTTTTTAAGTGGAAGGAATTTATACTTCTGGGAACATCTTAGAAGCCCTACAAAAGAGGCAGTGGCCAGTGGATAGCTGATAGTTGCTGGGAAGGCTCAGACAGAGGACAAATGAGTGCATGGGACAGTTATCAGGACAGAAGTTGTTAGAAGTTAGTCCGGTTCTCCATTCTTTAGACAAATAAAGCAGCCAAAAAAGGGGCTGTGAAGATTACTTCCTATTTTTCTCTCTTTATATCTTTCCTGAGCTATTTAGGGTAAGATAAAATATAAAGGGCACAGTGGAATTTAGTTACAAGAGGATTAGTGGATTTAGTTACAAGTCAAGAATCTGTCTCAGTAGCGGCTGGGGCAAGGGAACAAGAGTTTGTTACAGTAACTTTCAGTTAAAAGTGGCACTGCAGCCTGGGGCAAGGAAACGGCTTTCAGTTACAAGCAGGGCAGGAGAACGAGGAAGCAGAGTTCAGTTACAAGTGAAAAGATAAACAGTTACAATTGCCCAACAAATAAGGCTTCAGAACTCAGATACATCTCCAAAATTCAGTTACACTGGCCCTCTTGTGGCAAAATAGAAGAGCGTCTGGACTCTTGTTGATGCCACTGAGTCGCTGGGTCAACAAGCCTGCCTGGTTTACCTCTAGGCCTTAACCACAGCCACCTGTGTAGACAGTCCTGCCATGCCAATGCTCAGCCAGGGAACCCTACCTCGCTGGGGTGATGTTCACATAGATGGCTATGCCATTAGCCTTCTCATGCTGTATCCGGTTGATGTAGATCACATCCTGATTTCTGCACGCTTGGACGTCCTTGCAGACCTGCTGACCTTTGTAGTGTCCTCAAACCACCTAGGGCAACAGAGCTCATGGAATGAAGCCGGAACACATGGGCTGAACATACAAACTTCTGAACAAAAAGTCTTGGCAGTCAAAACTAGCTGTTTTGTCTAATGGCTGGTCATGTGGCGATTCTTCACTTTCTTTTCTTTATTTGTGGAAAAACAACAAAAATGTTCCTCAGCCAGAGGTAGTCTTTACAGAAGTAATCTTGAGGTTAAAAAAATATAGGGCAGGCAAGATGGTTTACCAGGTAAAGACCTCTGCCACCGAGCCTGGGGACAGGAGCTCAGTCGTTGAGACACACACAGGAGAAAGAGCTCACTCGTGCGAGTGCTCCTTTGGCTTCCATATGTGCACCAAGGCACACATGCATCCATACGCAGAACAAAAATAAATAAATAAATAAATAAATGTTTAAGAAACTAGGCATAAAAAAATATAATCCTTCTCCAACTGTGGAGATAGAAGCTAGGGTTTTGCACGTTAGGCAGTTCTACCACTGAGCCGCATTCTAGCTCTCAACATCTAAATAGAAAACGATGCTTTTATGAAGCATTTGAAACCTACAGTTTAAAATTATGTTATAGGACTAGGGATTCAAGAGCACTGACTGGCCTAGTATGCCCAGGCCCTGGGTTCAAACCCCAGCACCGCAAAAAACAAAGGTATTCTGTGGCTGGGAGTGGGGTCTGTGGTGGAGGGTGTGCTTAGCATGTACAGGCCCTGGCACTGCACAGGTCTAGCATGGTAGCACATGCCTGTAATTCCAGCACTCAGAAGTTCAAGGTCAACCTCAGCTCCATGTTCTGTATTCTCTAACCCTAGTTTCAGTTTCTTCATCTCCAAAAGAAAACACAATTCATATCCCACACATATTTTTAAAAACTCCTTTATTGTACCTTTCATATTCATCTAGTTAATGTATTTTTTCCTATTTAGCAAATATTGACTGAGCCCTGGTAGGTGTCAAGCTCTGGACAGAGACCAGGCAACTAACAGGACAGTCCTTTGGCACATGGACCTTAAGTGAGGTAGTGAGCAGCTAACAAGTCAGTAAACATATGCAATCACTGATCAGAGAAGGAGGCATGGGAAGTGACTAAGCTGATACACATGGCTTTCATCACAACCGGACAGTGAGTGTTGGGATGACAGGATTACCCACTCAGAGAGAGGGCTAAGAGAGTCATTAAGGAAAACGCAGAGATTCATGACATCTGGTGAGATACGTCACTTACTGAGATATAGAAGCTGGGAGGACAATCGGGTTTCTAGAAGCACCGGGAGCGTTAGGATCAGGACTGCTCTAGAGGCCTGAGCTTGTGTCTCAGCATCAGAGTGTGTGCATGGCAGCTCAAGGCTCCAAGTCTGCTTCCTAGCACCACAGTTAACAAAAAACCCCAGCCTAAGCTAAATAACGTATGTTTCAAATTAATTTTAGTAAGTGGGGAGTCGCTATCAGAGCATACATTTAAAGCTCGGAGAATAGAATGCTGCCTATTAATGTATCTATATGGTAGAGAATACCAAACAAGGAGAGATGTTAGATGAGCCCCAGGCCCTGATGAACTCCAGGAGTTAGGGATCAGAGGGGAGAAATAACCAGAAAAGGAGTCTGAGAGAGTGCAAGCAACTGTAAGAATGCACTCAACTGCAGTGGCGCTGTTGCCAATAAATGCAGCCCTGGATTTAACCAGAGGTTACTGGTGACCTCAGCCAAAGCAGATTTCACAAGGCAGCCAGGACAGAGATGAGACTGGAGGGCGTCCACAAGTGAGTGGGAGGCACAGTGTAGGCAAGTTGTTTGTTTGTTTGCTTGTTTGTTTTTCTGGAGACCAGGTCTCACTGTGTAGTGCTGGCTTTCCTGGAATTTGCTATGTAGACCAGGCTGGCCTCAAACTCACAGAGATTCACATGCCTCTGTCCACTGAGTGCAGAGAATAAAGGTGCATACCAGCATGCCTGGCCGGTGTAGACATTTCTTTTGAGAAGCTGGGCTATGAAATGGAGAACAGCACAGTAGCAGGAAGGATATGTGGAGAGGGAAGAGAATATCAATTTTATGGCTTGCTTGCAAGTTAGAACAGTTTCCAAGGTTGCAGTGGCCTGAAGGTACTTGGCTTTCTCCATTAAATGAGGTAAACATTTTCAGGTTCACATTGGTTTTTTGAGACAGGGTCTCTCTAGATAGCCCTGGCTATCCTGGAACTAGCTCTGTAGACCAGGTTGGCCTCGAACTCAAAGATCCACCGCCTCTACCTCCTGAGTGCTGGGATTAAAGGTGTATGTACATATATGTCACATATGTATATATACATATGTATATAAATTTTTAAATGGATGTGTATATGTCTGTGTATGTCACAGGATTACAGTGTCCATATGGACCAGAGCATGGAATCCCCTTGCAGCTGGAGTTGTGAGATGCCATGGGTGCTGAGAACTAAACTCAGATCTTCTGCAGGAGCAGTAAGCACTCATAACCGCTGAGCCCCAACCCTCCTATCACTGACGTTGCCCTTGTAAATATTTGCAGTCCCCCCACTCTAGAGCACGTCTAATGGCAACGACCCAGAAGATAATAGGTTGGAACGCTCAGAACTACTCTTTGCACTTCAGTCCACTTGTACTCTCATACTCATGTATCCCTCAACCATCAGATGCCCTGACACTTTACCTCACTTGATTTTCTAAAACAGTGGTTCTCAACTGGGGAAGGGCATCTAGAAGTACCTGGAGACAGTTTGCTTGCGACAGTGGCAAAGAGGACTCAATGCTCTTGGCACAGGCCAGGGATGTTGATAGGCATTCTGCAATGCAAAAGGGAAAACGGAGCTTTCCCACAACTACTCTACCCATGAGGTCAGTAGTGATAAGAAGCCCGTGCAATTGTGAGCTTCCCAGAGCAGGGGCTTCCTCACTAATATCCTAATAATGAATGTCTGCCAAGTGCATACTACTACTTCCAGCAACAGATCTAGTCTCTGCTTACTACCGACTCATTGTCCACGTTGCACCTAGTATCATTCATTGTATGAATATCCACCTATTGCGCTAAACTCAAGACTGGCTCAAGGGGCCATCGTGAGTTTTATATTTGGTACACTAAAGGCCAGTGAGCTAAATTGAGAAAATAGGTGTTTGTAGTCTTGGCTATTATTTCAATCACACTGTCGAGGAACTGAATGCTCGGAGGCAGGACAAGCACTGTTGTGGCCCTGGTCTAGCACGTCTGTCGCCTTGCTGATTTCTTGGGGTGTGTGACTCCTCCAGGATTTCATGCTGTGGGGTGGGGGTGGGGGTGGTGATGATTGAGCCTTATGCCACTGGGTAACTAGGTCCCGAGGACGCCTGGCCGTACCTGAACCTCATCTTCCTTGCGGATGAGCACGGAGAGGGCGTGGTACTTCAGCCGCAACTCCACCGACAGCCGGGAAGACACGGTCTCCCGGAGCACGTGGGAAGGAAGGGTCATTGATGTGGCGTTTGAGGCTTAGGCTGCGGCCCGAGGTCACCCAAGGGTGGGACTTCCCGGTGATCACCTGCAAAGAGCGGCGGCGGACGCAGGGGAAGACTCCCTAGCATCCACCCACGAAGGCGTCCTGGGAAAATCACTACCACATACTCACGGGTTCGGGCTCCCGTGGTGTGCGCGCAGGGTCGGAAATGACATTTCCTCAGGCGCATGCGCAGAAAGGGATGCGATATCTCTTCCTGCGGCGTGAAAGCGGAACAGCACCCCCTGCAGCTGGTGTCTCGGCGCTGGTCTCTCCCAGTTGCGCATCGGGCAGGGACTCAGGCTGGAACCCCTAAAATGTGGGACAGTGGTAGGGCTTGCGACAGAGGCTCCTTGAGGCTTCTCTGGCTTCAGTTCCCAGTTTTGTGCTGGGGACCGAACCCAGAGCTTTGGGACACTTTCTAGCCTGGCCGAGTGTCTCATCCCTGTCATTCCAGAACTGAGGAGGTGGAGCCCAGGGGATCAGAAGTTCAAAGCTGGCCCAGACTGTATGAGACCCTCTCTCAAATAACAAAACAAGCTAGGACCTATTCTGTTGTGTAGTTAGACAGGCATTAGGAGACTCGGAGGCCACGGAGGATGAGCGCTTCCTCCGGATCAGCTCGGCTCCCACCTCTTGTTTTCCTTATAACAACCAAGTTTAAGAAAGGGAAGCACCACAAATTGCTCCTCCTTAAGATTTAAAATGTCAAAGGGAAGGGAGGATGCTTAGTAACTGGCTAAAATGCCTACCTTGCCTGCCATGACACCTTGGACATTATCCTGTCCTGAAGACAACTCTTCCCCCCACCCTCACCCGGCAGGCCACAAACCGCTTTCAGATCTTCATCCCCCCACCCCTCCCCGCCGGCCTGCATTCTTGGGCCCTTCCTTGGACTCTTCTACCTCTCTCCTGGCAGCAGCCGAGATTTACAGCTTGCCTACTCTGTTGTTTCTCTAAAACTCCCATGAGATGGTTCTCAACTTCCTTCTAAGTTCAGTTTTTAAAAAATATTTCTACCAATAAGACTAAAACCCGCTCCCTATTTTCCGGTAACACTTCTCTCACTGAGCCACATGCATCTCCAATTCCTTCTCACCATTCCCAAACACCCTACCCCCTCCCCATTGCCCTTCGCAAAGGAGTTTATAGCGGTCATGAGGGTATGTACTGCACAGTTGTCCTCAGCATCCTGGTTGCAGAATCGCCATCCATGGATATTCAAATCCATTGCATCATGTTGCTTGCATACAGGAATGTCCTCCAGAATGCTTAATCATGTCTAGATATAACACCTAGAACAACGCATATGTCAAAATATAACACCCAGTACAAGGCTATATGAGTCCTCATGCTGTATTGCTTAGGAAATGAAAAAGAAAAATCTGTACATGTTCAGTATAGATGAACATTTTTCTCGCTCTAAATATTTTCCACCCATGTCTGGCTCAATGTGTGTGAAACCTGCCCATGTGGCAGGCTGATTGTACATTGTCCAAATTCTTTAAACACCATGACACAACTTTCAAAAGTCACCTGACTGGCTTCTTCAGAATTATTAAAAGTTCAAAAAGCAAAATTTCCAGCCCTATTATAATTCTATAAAAGCACATGGTGGAACATCAGGGTTATATCTAAATTAATCTAATAAAATAGAATTTAATCTATTGGTGCTGGGGATAGAATCCAGTAGCTCAACACATTAAACACACATTCTACCACACATACTTCCCTGTCCTTCAAATCTGAACTTTTAAAAAAGTGGACTATCACCTTTCAAAGAATTTGAGGAGTAAATGTTTGGGGATCCTTTTTATACAAATCCCCACTCCGTTGTTTGTTTAGCCTTTGGATTCTAAAGTCATATGTGGTCTCAAGTGTATCTTTCTTGCTGGACTTGGGAACTGCCTGCTTTGTAGTCTTAGTTTCTGATCTGCAGAATGAGAATGATTTTAGTAAGTAGGTTGTCCTGACAAGTGAATGAGTCTACTTGAGTGTTTAGAGCCCTGCCTGGTAACAGCAGTTATAATCAGTCTTCCTAAGAAAAGCAGATGTGTGGGGCTCAAGAGAATTCAAAAGACAGCTTTTGCATTTACGGCAATCTTCACATTTAGCCTTTTAATGCTGAGGACTGGCTCTCTAATACTGAATTATATCCTCGGCGCTCAGACTCCTAAAATTAATCACAATGATGCAAACCGTTAGCTTTCTGTTTGATGAAAACATGTGTGATGCACCACGCAGGCGAAAGTGTGAAGTGTGGTTCCTTTACTTTTTTTTTTTTTTTAATTGCCTGAGAGTTTTTGGGAAGAACCCGCTCACCATTAAGAGAGTCCCATCTCCGGGTCCTAAAACAGCCCCTCCCCGCCGTGCGCGCGAGCTCTGCTCCTCCTCTCTAGGAAGATTGTGGGTGGCGCGGGCGCCACCTGCAGGTTAGTCGGATTGAGACACGCTGCGCATTCTCTAGGGAAGTCTTGGTCCTGGTTGTGCCTGCTTCACAGTGAAGGAGGCATCTGCCCTGTGATGGTCCTCTCCCTGAGCACTGTGGCGGCGGAGGAAAAGGGCTTCCAGCTTCCGCTGTTTTTAAGTTAGAAGCCCTCGGTACTTATTCTGTGCAAAGTATTGTTCATTCATCATCTCTAGCCCTCCCCTTCGTCCATTCACTGTACACTTGCTGAAGACCTACTTTGTGCCAGATGCTGTATATGAAGTTATAAGTCACAGCCCTAAGATTCAGAAAGGGTGTCATGCCCAAAGCTGAAAAGCTACCTTGCTCCTGTGCACATTCCTAGCTTATTAGAGTTGTTAATATGGAAGTGAAATTGTCCAACACCAGTATTACTGGAGCTCTTGACTATTGCAGGGTCCTGTCCAGGACTTTATTCCAGAGGTCTATGCAGTCAGTGTTGGAGATTTTGGGGGGAAGGCTCCATCTGGGCGAGGTATGCTGCTGCAGCTAAAGCAGGTAAATCTGTAGAGACCATAGTGACCACAGTACCATCCACTATAAGTGCTCCAACAGCAAGGGCTTAGGAAAGGGGCCGGCAATGACCTCAAACAAGTACTGTGATTAAAGGTATGTGCCACCATGCCTAGAGTCTGTCAGTCACTTTCAGTGGCAGCACAGGGGTGGATGCCAGCACGACTGTGTCCAGGAGGGTCTTCACAGCAGTCCATCACGGAGGTTAGCTCTTCAATCACTCACTGGCTCCTCTGTTCAGACTCTTCTACAGCACACTCAAGTCATTCCCTACACATTCCCTCAAATCTCTACTCACTTCCTGATTTATTTGGCGTCTATACGAAGCCACGTGCAGAGCTTGGTAAGAGATGCGGGGAGCACTTTACTTTGTTGCAGTCCAGTCGCTCGCAGGTTGTTTTAAACGATCAAGACAAAAGAAAATACAAACAATAGACCCTCTTGCCCTGATCCTCCATTTCTGGCTTTCCCTTTTGACACAAGTTCTGATGATCTTGGGGCTGAGGCAGACCCACATGTTTCTTCATAACCCCGCAGTCGGGCAGATCTAAGTTGGGGTTCCAACTTTACCACCTGCTAGCTGTGTGACTAGGATGCAATTACGCCTCTGTTTCTTCCTGGTATGCTGAGAATGCCCAGTCCTCCCAGCAATGGATCAGAATAAACGCATGACCTCATGAGCCAAGAACTGGCAGGAAACAGCTGTGGAGAGGAAAAGGGTCTTCATATGTGCCCTCTCACAGTCGCACACCACTGTATCTATCTTCAGATAACTTTCTAGAAGTACGAACCAGGTTCCTTTGGTTGTTGTTGTTTTTGTGCTGGGAAGTAAGCCTAGGGCCACTAACACAGAACTATACCTCCATCCTGAAAACCAGTTTTAAAATAATGTAGATTTTATTATTATTATGTGGGGGTCATGTACCATGGCATGCATGTGGAGGCCAGAGGACAAACTTTGTGAAGGCTGCTCTCTCCTTCCACCGTCACATGGGCTCTGGGATTGAACTCAGGTCATCAGGTACCTGCTGAGCTATCTTGGTGGCCCTTAAAGTATTTTAGAAATTACATTTGTTTACTTGTGTATACATGATGTCCCATGGCACATGAGGGAGCTATTCTCCCTCCACTGTGTGGGTCATCAGGCTTGGCAGCAAACTCCTATATCTGCTGAATCATCCCCCTCACCCCCAACTTTTTTCTTATAAAGGGATTCAGACCTCTAATAGCCTGTCATTGCTTCTAGCAAATAAAAACGACTTACTGTGTGACATGAAGGACCGAAACCTAACTGCACCTCCTTATGTTGAGCCCCACTGCTACGTTTCCCTTCTTCTCAGGCTTCCTCCGTGGTGTGACACCCTCCTCTCCCCTTGCGATGGGCCTCCACCAGCGCTTCCTCGGAGCATTTCTGCCCAGAGCCCCCTGGCTTCAGCCCTCTATGGGTCTGCTTTGCAATTCCTCATCCACATTTGAATAGATATCATCAAAAAGAAATCATAAACATAGCAGCTTATCCCTTCAATGTTATATGTCAACTTCAAATGCATCTGCCAATCTATTGATCCTATACCATGGAGACAGTGTACTCGGTGTTCGGTTTTCCGGACATGTGACACCGCCAAGTAGGTCTCCCAAAATTTCTGGCAACAGTAGTGCTTGAGGACAAGCAGGAAATGATTGTTTTGTTTTTAACAGATACTTTAGCAAAACGAGGTTCTGTGGGTGAGTGGACTGCTGGGCTACATGGTCTGCTCACTCATGGGCCTTCAGTGACAACAGAATTCCCTCCTCCCAGGAATCAAGGTACCCATAGTTAAGCTTTATCAGAAGAAACCCTTTTTCTAGACGCTCCTATAACCCTCTACAGACACAATCTGTCTGGGATAAAGCCAACTAGACTCTTGAAGGTCAATGGTTTGTAACCATTATGTACCCTGCGGGAATTCTCTTGGTTTTTGATAGATCTTCTCTTCAGCCTTTCAACCTCTGTCCTGTAGAATTAAATTTCACTCTCAGTCCCACCCTAGCCTCTGGGCCACCCAGCCACAACCAAGACAGAGTCACAGCAAAATTTCTTAAAAGCAGCCTTTTAATAATCTATTTGAACCCAGTTAGTGGGAGGGAATCAAAACATATGTCCCCTTGAGAATACCTTTACAAGAATAACAGGCCAGGGGCGTCTCTTCCACGGGAAACTGACATCCCCTGTGGCCTCACATAAGTGGGATTTCAACTCATATGCATGCCACATATTTCCCTCCCCATCCCACCCTGCCCCACCCTCCACAGGTGACAGATTCACACACCAAAGAGACTGGTTTCCGTAACTGGGGAACAGAATGTTTAGGAAAAAGAAAAAAAGTGGCCAGATGCCAGAAATAAATCAGGGCCAGATTACATACACAATAGTCAACTCATATAAAAAGTGAAGTTTTGCTAATTGGAATTCAGAGGCAAAATTTACAAATGGCAGAGAATCCAGCTACCCATAAGAGATTATTTAAGAAAAACAAAACAAAAACCAAAAAAACTTCCTACTGGAGACTCCCCTTCATTACAAAAGTATGCAAACAATCTCGATATAAATGAAGCCCGGGCGTGCGGCTCTCTCCCTGGTCATGAGAGCATAGCTAAAATTCTCTGGATGGAATTCATGCCTGGACCACTGCTCCTCCCTTTAGGACAAAAAGGGAAGGATAGGGGGGCGGGAGGCAACAAGGAAGGGATCCACCTCCAGAGGAAGTGGAGGAGACAGTGGAGCCCCCCACCCCCCACCCCAGGGGCTGGGAATGAGTTGATGTGTGCTCAGCTAGTAGGGGATCTCAATGGCAAGTGGGTCCCAAATGCTGGGCACCCCTCGGGAGCCTGCAAGGTAGAGGTGCAAAGAGAAGGGGCTGGTCTGCTTCATTTTTCCAGCTAAGGCCTTGGGACCAAAGGTAGATGTCAAGGTTTGTAGGGAAGGATGCTTCTGGATTGGACAGAAGTGCACAAGCTGTGGTCATTCAAGGATGGCCTCCCCGTCACATGCTCCTATCCCTTGGCACTGCAGAATGTAACAGCAGAAGGGACTTTGCAGTGGGAACCAGCCCCTTCACCAAGAAATGCTATTGCCACATAGCACAGCGGCTGAGGCACATTGGTGGGGGATTCAGAAGAGAAAAGACAAGAGAGGAAGGGGCACCTGTGAGCTGCCTCAGGACTGGTGGGCAAATCTGGGTCTCCACCATTCTGCCAAGCAACTGGGCATCTGCTTCATAGAACGAGGCAGGGGTGGGGCAAAGGATAAGACCTGGGCTCTAGGCTGGGTATGAAGCGATGGGGCAGAAGCAAGTTCCAGCTACAGTGCCATAACTAGGGGCTTGCCTGCTAGTACCATCCCATGTTGAAAGCGCCAGGCAGCAGTACCTTTGGGCAGCCTGGCCCCAAGGCTGAGAGCTCAGGTTGGCTTCCTGGGAAGAAATCGAGCTGTTGGTGTGTCCAAATGGTGGGGGCTTAAAGATTGTCAAAGCCTGGCTGAGAGCTGGTCTCTCTGGGAACTCTAGGCCTTTCCACAGGAGGTCGCCAGCATCCCTGGAGTACCCCCCATGCCTAACTCTGGTCTTGGGGCTCTGCAGGGGAAGGAACACCACGACTTCAGGCAGTGTTAATTTATCTAAAACATGGGGAAAGAGGTAGCTGCGGAACCTTGTGCCACCCATTACCACCCCTCCTCCCACACACACTGGGCCAGAGAAGGCAGAAGGAGACAGGGCGCTGGAGGCAGGGCTAGCGGGGTCCCTCGTCCTCAGTTACTGGGCCTGGGCGGGATGTCAGTGAATTTTGCCCAGCTGGATCTTCTTCCATGCTTCTGAGGCGGTGAAGATACAGGAGTCCAGAATGCCGGCGACAGTGAAGGTCCCGCCAATGATGGCACAGATCTGCAAGAGGTTGAGAGGAGTGTGTGAGAGATCAGTGAGGAGGCATCCGACTGGCCTACTCCTGCATCACCAGGGGATGAAGACACGCTGCCCGCCATACCCGTTTTGTTCACCACCTTGTCACCAACAGTATTCAGGACTCAAAGAAAACCACTTGTTAGATGATGCATTGAATAGTGACCAAAGCAATTATCACCTGGATCATCAGCTCCTTTAGTTCCCAGATGAACTTTCTGAATGAGGAAGGGTATTATTAGACCCATTTCACAGATGAGGAAAATGATCCTTGGCTGGGTCACCTCCCAAAGTTCACCAAGTAGCTATGATTTGAATTTAGGTCTGTCTTGACCTTGGTGCCTGTAGAATTAACCTCTAGTCTAGGTTTCTCAGCTACTTATATAATATTATTTTCAGACATCTGAAAAGTGAAGCCTGTGACCCACAGTCATATCTATGTAGGTCACCTGGGACTAGCTTCTAGGTCTGACAGATATACAGTGTCTGCCTATGACTGGACAGGCAAAATGACTGGGATGCTTAGGACTGGAAACATTCCCACTCTTTGGAGCTGACATTCCTTCTGCAGATAGGCAGTAGGCAAACATTTAAACTCCAAACAGCGAGGTCACAACCACAGAAAATACTACCAAGAGGCTTCTAGTGGTATTCCTGATACTTGGGTCCAGACAATTCTTCATCATAGCAGGTTGACACATGCATGGGCAGATACTGGAATTATACTCTTCCTCTTGTTGACACCAAACATTGGCCAGTGGACTCTGCAGGTGAAAATTACCATTGCTGAGGACAGCTGTAAGAGGAGGAGGAGGATGGATGCGGCTGTCCATCCACCAGAATGCTCTGCAGCCACAGCACAGACAATACTTACAGAGCTCAGCATGGCCTATGACCTCAAAGAATCTCCAGGTAAACCACAGGATTTTTTTTGTTGTTGTTTTTAAACAACTATCACAAAGCTCAGAGGCCAAAGCTCAGGTCTGGACTCAGCGGGCCGACACCACAGCACATGGCAGAACTGGGTTTCAAAGCGTTAGAGCCCCATGCTGTTCATTTATTTACTCAGTTTTGGTTTTGAGATAGGAACTCATGCAGCTGCTGGGTTATGGCGTGTGCTGCCACACCCAGATGAGCGTTTGCTAGACAGCCTCCTGCTCCATCACAGGAAATTCCCCAGCTGAATGAATGGCAGACAGCCTTTAACTTGATGGCTGATGTAGGATTGTCCAACTTCACTGCGGTGCCAAGGCATGTCCACAGCCACCTTCAGTAAACTGAATGGCGCATTCTCACAGTTCACAGCAAAACAGACCTCCTGTTAGGTGACTCTGACCAACTGTAGGTGTGATGACTATTCTTGGTTATCAATTTGACTACATCTGGAATTAACCAAAACTTGAGCAGCTGGGTATGTATACCTGTGAAGGATTTTTCCCCTAATTAAATCATTTCAAGTGGGAAGACCCACTTTTAATCTGGATCTTTTGAGGTGGGGAGATCCACCTTTAATCTGGGCCACACCTTCTGCTGGCAGCCTGTTCTCTCTTGCCGTCTTGCTCTCTCTTGCTGGCTAGGCATTAACTCCTACTTCTTTAGGATTCCAGCATATACTGAAGACCAGCTAAGACATCCAGACTCATGGACTGAACAACTATTGGATTCTTGGACTTTCTGTAGGTAGACAGTCATTTTTGGACTAGCTGAACCACAGCCTGTAAGCCATTCTAATAAATCCTCTCTCTTACATATTCATTTTTCAGTTCTGTTCCTCTGGAGAACCTAATAGGCTAATATAACAAGGCTAAGCCACGATGTTGGGGAGGTCAGCTGTATTAAATCTGCATTTTTAAAGGATCTTTTTTGTGTGCGTATGATGTGTATGTGTGCATTCATGTGTGTAAGTATGGGCACACGTGCTACCCAACTCATGAAGAGGTCAGAGGAAAACCTTGGGTGTCAGTCCTCTCATCCCACCTTGCTTGAGAAAGGATCTGGGCCCAAGAACTCTCGGGGTTCTCCTATCTCTGCCTCTCATTCACCATAGAAGCATCAGGATTACAGATGCATGCTACTGAGCTCAGCTTTACATGGGCTCTGGGGATCGGAACTCAGATTCACATTTGTAAGTCAACCGCTTGACCTACCCAGCCATCTCTGCATCTTTTTTTCTTTTCCTTTTTTTTCCCTTAATTTTTTCAGACAGGGTCTCTCTATAGTCCTGGCTGTCTTGGAACTCACAATGTGCACTAGGCTGGCTTCAAACTCACAGGGATCCTCCTGCTTCTGCTTCCCAAGTGTTAGGATTAAAGGCATGAACCACTATGCCCAGTCCCCTAAGTATATTTTTGATTTTGCTATTTTCAACTTATGAACGTGGAATGCAACTCTGACACACATGGAGGAACATCTGTACTAACTGAAGTTGTCAAAACTCCACTTGCAACTTAAGCAAACTTATAATACACACCCACACACACACACACACACACACACAATTTATTTTTTCTAGACATGGCTTCTCTGAGCTATCCTGGAACTAGAGCTGTAGACTAGGCTGGCTTCAAACTTAAGAGATCTGTCTGTCCCTGCCCCCTAAGTGCTGGGATAAAAGGTGTGTGCTAACATGGCTGGTTTAATTTATTTGTTTTTGAGACGGTCTCACTGTGTAGTCCTGGTTATCCTGGAGATCAGGCTGGTTTCAAACTCAAAGATCTGCCTGCCCCAGCATCTTGAGTGCTGAGATATACATAAATCTTTTTTTCTATTGGTTACTACTCTTACACTTACTACACAGCTCTGGACGTGCATCTGTGGACAGACATGTGTTGACACATAACCAGCACAGGACTCTGGGTGGCAGTGGCGCCTTGATGGATCAGTCAATGCCAAGTGGTGGGAAGCCAGAAGACACAGAGAGGGTGAGGGAAGGGCACACCGCACTGGCATCTATCTTTTAAATGGTGTTTTCACGAGATGAGCTAAGCCGAGGCGTGCAAGGTCTAAGACAGAGCAGGTCTGTGTGGGCGGCCTGTAAGTAGAGCAGCTGGCATTCCAGTAATAACAGCCTGAGAAACCTGAGCAGCCCCCCAGGGAGCTGAGAGGACGGGGGAACGCCGTGGGGATTAGGATGAAGTGTTTTTCAGCAGGCCAGGCCTCTCCCCACCAGCCTGGGTGCATGACGCAGGGGCACTTTTCAGGAAGATGACGGCAGGGGAGCTGGTTTATTTCGGTAGAGCGGATCAGATGATGGGAGATTTTATACCACAAAATGCTTTTAGAGCTCGGATCGGAGGGTAGGAAAATGTGACTTAAGTGCAATGGAGCAGAAAGTAAAAAATAAGCCTTCCATCTGCCTTCGTCCACGCATAACTGGAAGCCTGAATTCCTATGACTCACACACACCTGGCACCGGCCTGAGGTCTTCTCTCACTGGGAGGGCCCAGGGTAGAGGGGGACACGTGCACTGAGGACCACAAGACACAGCCTGTGGGGAAACTGAGGGTGCGTGCAAGCCAAGCAAAAGGACCAATCACAGTATAAGTTACTCAGCCTTAAGGGTGAGGGGGTGCTGCACTGAGCCTCCATGTGTATCTTCTGAAGTCACTCAACCCAGGTGTATGTAATGCCCCTTGTCTGTAGGAGGGGCTAGGCTCTGGTAGACTGCGGGAAAGAAAGGGCTTCAAGAGCTGAGAAGATTCTAGTGGCCCACCCTGGCTTCCATTCTGAGGTGCCTGGAACTGATAGCTTCAAACTTGATATTTAATGTATACTGTTTTTTAATACATAATACCTACTAATTTTCTAACTTACAAATTAGGCACAACAAAAGCTTAACAATAACGAAATAGGAACACTGTATTTAGTAATATCATTTAAAAACCTACGAACCGTTTATTTCCGAAAATTTCCTTTCGGTATTTTCACAGAGTGGCTATGAAAACAAGCCGTAAGGAGACTGCAGAACCCACCCCCATTCTCAGCACCAACTGGAATGAGGTGGATTAGGGTTTCAGGGAGAACCAGAAGGCTTGAAGCATGGAGTATCCTGGAGTCAGCATACAAAGGGTCATGGCAGCCATCCGCACCAGAGTGGTAGCACACTGGGACTCACTGGGGAAACTGTCAACCCTTGTCCTGAAAAGGTTTGGGCTCTTACATGGGAAAGGTGAGGAAATGAAGCCACAGGCTGCACGAAAGTGCAATGCTCCTTAAGGTGGAGTCCACGTGAGGGATGCAGGAATAACAGGCCTCACCACTGATGATGTCTTCAGCAGCATGGGAAAAATGATTGACAAGTTGTGAGGTGAAGCCAAGAATGGCTTGAGCAGAGGGCGGGGCTTTGGCCACTCACATCACCCTGCGCAGCAGGGAGGGCCCAATACAACATAATGAGTAACACAGAAATAAAGCAGAAGGCACCGGAGACGCTAAGTTCTGCGGCTGCAGCCTCTCTGTGGGTGTAGAGGTGAGGTGGGGAGGTGAGCACCTCCTCACTGCAAGTGACCAGGGCAGGCAGGAGGTGAGGACCTGGGAGTCTACTGGCACCGTCCCTGCTTGCCCAGTGGAGAGCACTCATCCTTTGGGGTTTGAGCAGTGGCTGCCAGGGACATGTCTTTCTGGGCCTCAGTTTATGAGAATGAGACTCATTCTCAGCTCATTGACAGTCATTCTGCAGAGAGCACCCCTAGAGTACCTGGAATTCAGTAGGTACTCAGAAAATGACACCTAATCTCGCCTCTCAAGTCTCCAACCTTGTTGCTAAACCTGATCTTCTCTATACTTGTGACCCACTTTAATTAGAAAAAATAGTAGAATCCTACTATTTCTTAGATGCTTTCAGTGTCAATTCTCATTTTCTTCCTGGCACTTTAAGAAGGAAGGCACTTTAAGTCTTCTGCTGAAGACTCTGCAGCTGCCCAAGACTCATGCTGGCCATGGGCTCTGTAGCCATCCTGTAGCTTAACAGAGAGGAGGCATGGCTTAAGGGTGTGTAAGGGAGTATTCATGATGACGAGCCTCCTTCTGGGCCAGGTTCCTTAGGTCAGAGATCCTTTTCATTTCCCTAGACGGGGAGCTCCTGGAGTCTGGCCTCTGTCAACCCTATTATCTTCATGGCCAAGAGAAAGAAGCCACGAGTCATTGATACAGAGCAGGTGTTCAAAATGCATTTGCTAAATAAGTAGACAGTGAATAAGTACAAGAATGAGCAAGGAGAAAAGGTTTGAGAGCGAGCAAAGGAACAACGGATCCTCATTCTGCTCTTAGCAGGTGTCTGGGAGCGGATGCAACGCTGGTTGTGGAGGTAGAGACTCGTGAAGGGGAGATAGGCAACAACCTCACCCATCCCATCTCGGCTCCTTAAAACTCCGAGCCTGGGCAGTGTAGCCTAGGGCTGCAAGGTACTTAGCTGCCCAGGACAGCCTGGCCTTGGAGTCTGTCGAACCAGGCTTAGGTCTTTCCCATTGGTATGGCAGTCTGCCTTCTTGTGTCTGTGCTTCAGTTTCTTTGCTTTTAAAAACTGGAAGACTATCTTAAGACTGGCATATTGTGGAATGAGCACTGTGAGGCAAGCATACATACTCCATGCCTATGTCCTTACCTCCAGCAGGCCCCAGGACAGAGGGACAACTAGGGATAGGGGGCCTCCCTGTGGGGGTTTGGAGAGAAGAGCTGCTGAGCCAGGAAGGGACACTATGGCCAGTACCTGCCTCCCTATCCTGGTCAGCGGCCCCAACCTCAGAAACAAGAGCAGGACAACTCACTACCCAGGCCCCGGTGTGTCTGGGAGAAGCCGTTTAAGGAGCCCTCACTGGGCATCACCAACCACACTCCTCTTCTGTCTTCCTTCTGAGACCCTATCGCTTCCCAGCCTTTCGTGGTGACCAGAATGAAGTCAGCTTTCTTGACTATTTCACTTGGTAATTATTTTTTAAATGAATTTACTTATTTCTGTGCATGTGCATGTACACGCACGGGCCATGGTGCCTGCAGGGGTCAGTTCTCTCCACTTACCACATGGGTAAATGGGATCAGCTCAGGCCATCAGCCTTGAGGCAGGTGCCTGTACATGCTGAGCTATCACTTCACCAAGCCCAGCTGATTGTTTTTCTTTTTTGCAGTGCTTGGGCCTCGTGCGTGCCAGTAAAAGCTCTGTCCTGGAGTCCACACTCCTGCATAACTTTAAAAGACGTATTTCTTTATGTTTTAACTGTGGCTCTCCATTCCTTATGCTATAGCAGGCCTGGACTGGAAAGCTGAATTCTTGTCCCACCAGCACTAACATCTTCCTGTTCCTCCTGGGGGCATGTGGACTGCCCGGCTGTTTGCTGGAAAAAGCCTGCGCCACCGTCACTCTGGAGAGGAAACAAAGCAGGCACTGGGGCAGACCCGCCTGAGTGGAAGCCAGCTCTGTGACTTAGACCGGGAAGGCTAGTTTACTTCAGTGGGCCTCAGTTTCTCTCACCTATGACTGGGATGGCTATGAGGCCGCTATGACCACAAATGCCGGGGTCTGCTCATCTTCCCTCGTCCAGTCAGTGCGGTTTCAAAGCTTGTGGAAAAGGCACAGTCAGAGGAAATAAATAATGAACCAAGTCTCATCGTATGCCGCTGGAGGCAGACAGGCTGGAGCCGCAGATGAGAACACCCACGTCGCAGAGGCGGAGCAGGCACCATCAGGAAGAAAGGCTGGTGACTGGGCTCTGGAGAATTTGGGGACAGGAATAAGGAGGGATGGTGGCCTCCACTCAGCAGGTCACATCTTCAGATCTCATCCTCAGCCCCTAACTGAGGAAAGACCTGAGGGAAAGTGTGCTTAACTGAAAAATACCCATCCCTACCCCACCACAAAGCTCCACCTTGGCTGAGTACCTATGTCCCGCCCTGGTACAGCGTTTTCTTCTACCCTCTCCTTCAATGCTTGGGCTGCAGAAGAGAAGGCTCTTCCAAGGTTATAGAACTACCAAGGAAGTAGGCTTGGTAGTTTGGGAAATCCAAGTTTGGGAGGCTGCAGGTCTGTTTTTCCCATTAGACCAACTCGTCTCACTCTCCAGTGCATCTCCTCACGTATGGCGAACTTCTAAGCTGATGGTACTTGTGTTCTTGGTTCTCTTACAAAGGTTTGCACAGCAAATATTCTACAATCAGGATATTTAAAACCCCTGCTTGCAGAGGTTGAGAAATCAGAAGCGTGCATCATTGAAAACAAGCCTTCTTGAACCATGGTGCCACTGCCTTTCCTTTCCTATCCCTTTCACCCCACAGAGCCCACTTTAGAGACACCAGTATGACAAGTTCCACCTCATTCAGCCCCTCCCCTTCCATCTGCCCCCCCCCCCCCAACACACACACAGCTGTCTGCAAGACCTTACTTCACTCAGTTGTTCCAGATGGATCAGAACCCAAGGTTTCTGCACATTCCAGCCCTGGACCATGGAGCTCCTACTTTGGGCTTTGTTCTAGCCTGCATATTGAAGTGGTGGTGGTGGAGGGGACCAAGGTGTGCATACCTGTATGTAGCTCTTGGTTTAGGAAAGAGGAGCAGGCAGAGGAGAGAATCTCTAGGTCATCCACAGGAGGCTGTGAAGGCTGCTCCTTGTCCAAGTGGTAAAGTGGCCTTTTCTTAACCTACATAACCTTAGAGAAGTATAAAAATGTGTGTCTGGATGTGCATGCATGTTTGTATGTGTGTGTGTCGGGGGTGTGAGTCTGTGTGTCAGAGGTGAAGTGTGTGTGTGTGTGTGTGTGTCAGAGTTGTGAGTGTGTGCGTATGTCTGTGTGTGCTAGAGGTCAACTCCAGGTGCCATTCACTTTGGTTTTGAGACAGGGTCTCTCCTTGGCCTGGAGCTTTCTAAGCAAGTTAAGTTGGCTGGCCAATGAGCCCCAAGGAGCCACCTGTTTCCACCTCCTCAGTTCTGGGGTTGCAAGTACACATTGCCATCCCCAGCTCTTTTACATGGATTCTAGGGTGGAACTCAGGTCTTCACACTTGCATGACAAAACTTTCCAACTAAGCCAGTGGTTCTCAGCCTTCCTAATGCCACCTCCCTTTAACACAGCTCCTCATGCTGTGGTGACCCCAGTCATATAATTATTTTCATTGCTACTTCAAAACTGTAATTTTGCTACGGTTATGAATCATAATGTAAATATCTTATATGCAGATAGTCTTAGGTGACTCCTGTGAAAGGGTTGTTTGACCCCCAAAGGGCTCGTGACCCACATGTTGAAAACTACTGAACTAAGCTGATGCCTCAGACTAAAAAAGCAAAACAAAACCCCAAACCAAACAGTGCTAGGGATCGAATATCCGGCTTCCTGCATGCTAAGCATGTGCTTTATCACTGACTACACCCAGACCCCCCTGTCAGTTTGAAGTTTGTCTCTAGTCAACTCTTTGGGATTCCTTACCCCTTGCTACAAAGGCAGGCAGAAACCAAAGAGATGCAGGTACAGGCAGAGGAACCTGCAAACTGTTAGCCATAGCGCCTCAGGTGGATAGGTGGTTTCATCTCATGACTGTGCACATGCTTATTATTGTTATAAATATTAGTGGTAATATTTTCTGCTACCATATCGGTGCCAGGGTAGAGGTCACTGTCAAATAATGCTAGTGTCCTATACCAAGGGCTTCGTGACTTCTGGGGCCTCTGTTGCTGTAACACTCTTAAGAGCCCTTGTTTGGGAAGATGAGAGTGGCAGGGAGAACATGTTGCAAAGGCAGGCCTGGGGTCAAGTCCCAGCTTCATCATTTACTAGCTGTGTGATCTTGGAGGAGTTTCTTTACCTCTCTGAGCCTTAGCTGATTTCATATCTAAGACACAAACAGTAGATTCTACTCAGAGGTTCCTGAAGGGTCAAGGGGATAATTACAACATTGCCTGATACATAGTAGGTGCTTAGCAAAGGTAGCTACCATCAATTGCTCCTCTAAGCAGCTGTCCCTTGCACATCTGTGAGCACCCAAGTCCAGGCCAGGCCCTATGTTGTTGGGGGATGTTGGGGACACCATGGTAAATGAGTCATGACACCTGGAGGCTATAACTGAACTCGACAACTGTGAAGTGCAATCTAAAGTGTGGGCCTTATTTTCCTGGTAAGGAAAGTGTGGGGGAGGATGGTGGAAAGAACATGGGTGGGGCTTACTCAGCAAAGCTCCCTCATCCTCAGGCCCCTAAGTGTCTCTTCAGTTGAAAAGGCTGCATGATATGTTTGTTCAACAGGGGCACACCGTCAGCACGTGCTGGTGGGTGAGCATTATTACAGTCATACCAGCCCAATTTGGCACTTTATGGCCACTGGGTATTCCCTCTCTCAAGATAAAATAAAACATGCAAAGAAAGAGATCTGACACCTCAAGTCATCCATCTGTCACCACAGCCCACTTCAAGACAATCTCAAAAGGAGGGTTTCAGCTAGTGGCAGGGACAGATATGGAGGGGTGGGGGGCAGATGCAGGCTCGTGCATGCTACCAGATGCAACGCTTATTCTTTTGTCAGAAGGATGTTCGAGTGAAGCAAGAGGTGTAGGTTTGATTGAGGTGCTGTGAGGGTCCAGAGAGAGGAGCCTGGACATCCCTGTACTGGGCACAGCAGGGCATGTGCTCTACAGACCGTCCCCTGCGGAGAGCCCAGGTACCAAGCATGTGGAAAAGCTTCTCCTAGGAGCTCCGCCCCTCACTCCAGCCCAGCCACAGCTGTTCCCCGTCCTCTGAAGCCATCACATGACATCTTGGCCTAAGCCGCCTCTTCAGCAGCCCCCTCTGAGGGGCTATTTGCAGAGAGCACCCACTTGACGCTTAGAGCTTTGCACACAAGTGTTTGATTTTAAAAGGAGAGGAAGAGAAGCCCGTGGCAGGTGTCTCCACTCTGCTCCAGCCCCACCCACCCTCTGCAGGCTCCAGGGGTCTTTGTGCTGTGTGTCTGAGCGCCAGCACCATCCTCACATCTGCTGCCCCGAGACAAGGGGCTTTGAAGCTCCACAATGACGCCATCTGCCAGGAGCCAGCTGGCTCATGAGCGGACCCTACAGTTGCCGCGGCAACCAAGATGGCAGCCTGGGACCTTCAGAAAACAAACCAAGCTAATGTCAGGAGGTTCCATGGAGCTGTGTGGTTAGCAAGTCTGGGGATTTATGGGGCCTTACTCCAGGGGAGGTAGACCTGACAGAGATGGCCAACAGGCTGGATGCTGAAGGGGGCAAGCAAGGGGAGAAGGTGGTGTTTGGTGAGGAAGATCTTCCCTGTGTCTTTGTGGGACCTCCAGGTCTTGGAAGGTCAACGGCTCACCTTGACCCAATGGGGAGACCATCCCAAGGAGAGACCTGATTGGTATGCCTCATGAGGCATAGATTGGTGTCCCCGCAAATACAAGGCCCTTTCCAAGGCAGCTTCCCCTTCTTGTCAAGGCCTTGCTAATCAGGGCCAGGGACCTGCTCTCTGCTGCTGTGGAACCTGGGAGCAGGGCTCTCGTGGCACAGCACCGAGTTCTTACCAAATGTTCCACCCATTGAGAAGCTCCTGGAGAGCCTGCTCACTCAGGCCCGGTATAGCAAATTCTAGCAAACAGTAAATGAATAAACAAAGCTACTTCGTTTCACGGCCACTTGCCAAGGGATTTCTAATGCTCAGAGGCTCAGCTGCTTCCCATAAACAAATGGGAACTGGGGGTTGGGACCCGTGGAGGGACACTTTCAGCCTAGCAGTGTTGCATGTCAGTGCCACCCTTGACGGCACAGCCCTCAGTGCCTCCGAGGAGCAGGCACACCTGCCTGGAAACACGGGGACATTTGCCTATGTCTCGGTGTCTGGGTATGCAGTGGCACTAGAATAGGACAAGTCAGCACCCACATGCACCCATGTGCTTGCCTGTGGGATCTTGGGTAAAAGCATTTGTTCACAAATCCCTTGATTTAGAGGTGAAAAGTTTTATAAATCTCCTCCTACATGTGGGTCCTTATCTCCTCCATCTTTGTGGCGAGTGGCAGACTTTGGATATCACTGGGCAGGTAGGACTGAATGGGTCTTAACATTTTAAGTCTCATTTTTTTCAAGTTCAAGTGAAAGAAGCAGGCTTCACTGGCCTGCTCGGGGAACAGCGGTCCTTAACCCTGGCCGACTCTCCTTTTAGCCACTTAGCTGTTACTTGCTGCTGCGTAGGTCTTTCCGTGTAGATGCTGAAGACCGTTCCTCTAGCACGTGCATGGTATTTTAGCTTTACATAGGTGCTATTTGTTCAACAGAAGCTTTGGATTCCTATGTAGTCACAGAATGGCAAAAAAAAATGCTTATATAAGCCCCAGGCTTACACATGTTGTGTCCACCTGCTCTTTTTATCTGTAGTTTGCCCTTCCACAATGGTCTCGAAGCCTCACAGGCCTGAGAGGTAGCAAGAACAAAGATCATTCTTCTTATGTCGCCGGTTGGAAGCAATGAGCTTGTCACAGACACCTACCTGACCAGGTGCCTCCTGGGGCCTTGATTTTCCTCTTGAGGAATGTCATCCCTCACAGTGTTTGGCTCCCGAGAGGGCAAAAGACCTATCCCAGACCAACCAGAGAATTCCACTCTCTAGGCCAGAGAAGGGCATCATGGGACCTCAGCTGAGACAAGGAGAGCGCTGTCCTTCCCAGGGTTTGGCATGGGATTACTGAGAAACAAGAAACATCTATTGGGAAGTTCTGTCTGAGAAACAAGCCAACACAAAGACGAAAAGACTGGAAGATGGAGAGAGAGTTCTCTCCAAGTAATGAGACTAGACGTAGCCGTGCCTGATGCCTAGTTACCACTCAGGCCATTGTCATGCATCCCGTCTCTTCCGTAAGAGTTTTGACTAATTCAAACCTGTCGCAGCAGGAAACAAACCAGCCAGGATAAGACTCCTGGTCTCAAAAAGGAGTCTATGAAAAGTATGAAGTAGGACAAAGTAGCGCTCTTAGGTACTTAGGAGCCCGATGAACCGAGGAGGATTCCTGTAAGTTCCAGGCCAGCCTGGGCTACACAGTAAGACCCTTCCAATATTACACACATCTTCAGGCCTCAGTGTCTAAATCTGAGAGGTGGAGAGAGTTGTCCTGTCTCTTTCACCTCAGCTGACTCTGGCATACCCCAGATCTCTAGAGCCTTTTGAGTGGAGCGGGTACTGAGACCCATCTGCTCTGCGCCCAAGGGTGATTGGTTGGAGGCCAGGGAACTGTTCACATGACAGAAATAATCAGTGTAAAAAACAGAACAAAACAAAAAACCCCTGACATCCTAAAGTTGGCCAGAGTAGAAGACAAGGTGGAGAGAATGGGGGGGGAGAAGGAAGAGACGTAAGTAGGAAGAAAACTTGCCGGACCCAGAACAGCTGCACCCAGGACAGCCACATCATGAAAGAAGGCATGAAAAGAAGTTAAAAGGGCGCGTCGTGGCAGGCATGGTGGCACACGCCTTTAATCCCAGCACTCAGGAGGTAGAGGCTGGTGGATCTCTGTGAGTTCAAGGGTCTACAGAATGAGTTCCAGGACAGCCAGGACTGCATAGTGAGATCCTGTCTCATAAAACAAAATACTGAGAATAATTTCTATAAAACAACAACAAAAAGAGAAAACCACCGACATCCTGGAGCCAGTGGAGATCTTCCTTAGGAATCAGGTGTGCTCGGTGCCATATCCCAGAACACGTCGCCTTTTGCAAATGCCAGTGGTTCCAACATGCTTCTGCTCATGCCTATTAGCAGCCTGGGAGTCAAAGGTGTTCAACTGGGGCCTACCAGGCCCCATCTGGCTCAGGCTGCCTAGGGAGCCCACAGCAGGTGCATGGCTGGCCCTGGGCTACTTACTGTGGTGATGAACCTGTACAGCGGTTGCCTCCTCTCTGTGTATTTGACGGTGATGGGGCTGAGGTCATAGCGGAACCAGATGGCAGGGATAATGCGGCCCGTGTGGCTGTAGGCAACATACTCCTGTAGGAGAGAAAAGGAGTGCGTGGGAGAATTAGAAACAGAACCACTATCAGGTGGGTGGGGGTTTGGACTGCAGAGGTGCCGGGCTGCCTCCTTTCAGCCCTTTTCCCAAGGCCTCGGGACAGGCAGCACAGTGGGGTCATTTTGGATCCCTTCAGCTGTGGGAAATGGACCACGTAACTTAAAACTGGTGCCAGAATTGAGCACAGATCTAAAGGGTAAGATGTCAAAAGGAAAATGGGCTTTGGGCTGTTTGAGGATTTCCTCCTTGAACTCCTTGGCCACATAAAACCTACTCATTTATTCTGTTGAGCATCTCTGCTGTTCTGGGATTCCTGTGGTGACAAAGCACCTTCCCCAGAGGAGCCAGAGGCTGGCAGGCTGGCAGATGTCATAACTAACTCTCAACAGTGCTCACGGAGGGTGGAGGGACTCAAGCGCTCGGGGGCCATAAATGAACCACCAGCTCTCAGGGGAATCTGGGAGGCTCACTGAGGTGGGGGCATTCTAAGCTGCATGTGGTGGATAAGAAGACAGCCGCCTGATGTGTGAATGTGATGAATACAGAGGCCAAGGGGGTGTGAGCTTGTCCAGGATGCTGGGCCAGCACAGGGAACTGGAAAGGCACAGTTCAGCCTGCCATGGCTAAGAATACACACAGTAATGACTGAATGACCACCAAGGAGCTAAAGTGACAGGCTGTCTTTGGGCCAGTTTCACCCTCTCCTGGAAGGCTCGGTTTCTCCCATCTCAGCCTACGCATCAGAGCTGATGACCCCACAGGATCTCTTATTTGGGCACTTCAGGGAACTGAAAAGCTTTGAGCTTATGTCCCTTGTTTACGACCTAAGGAGATTGATGCTGGGGTACCCCCAAGCTCTGTCCCTTGTGTCCCCAGCACTGGTCTTGAACAGCTGGGCTGATCCCATGGACATCACTGAGTCCTAACCTCCTTTATGGACAGCAACTTCCATTCACAGGACAGGCCGGGGCCAAAGCCACAGAGAATGCTGTGTGAGCTGTTCCAGCCACCGGGCCCTGGCCGGCAGAGCCTTGAGGGAAGGAGCGTGGAGCAGAGAAAACTGGGCTTTCCCAAGGGAGAGCTGAGAAAGCAGGGTTATTGTCTGGGTCACAGCCAGAGCCAAGCGGTGAGAAACAGAGTAAAAAATAGCATCAGTGGGTACCGATTACCCAAGCCTTCTTTGCAGGCTGAGCATTTTCTGAAAATTCTGCTTCATCTGATGGCATTCTTGTAAAGTACAGGCAGCAATGAGTGAGCTGAGTCCCCTGCTCAGATGTGGCAGCACTGGGTGTGTGTGTGTGTGTGTGTGTGTGTGAAGTGAGTACAATGGTTTAAACATGCCCCCCAAGTCATATGCACTGGTCTGTCGCAGCGCTGGGGAGTAAACCCCGAGCCTTGTACATGGCGGGCAGGTGCACTAGCGCTGTTCTGCACCCAAATTCACACCGCTCTTTTTCTGTAGTTCGAGGGATCGAACCCCTAAGTATACGTTAGTGGTAACTGGGGGTGGGACCTTTGGGAGGTGATTAAGTGAGACGAGGCTGTGAGGGTGGGGTGCCAATGACAGCACTGGTGCTGTCGTAAGAAGGCGATGATGTTCCTAAGATGGTATGCCTGTGTCTCTCCATGTCCCGTCCACTACTGTGGTGGGTACAAAAGAAGGCTCACTGCACGCTGTGGCCAAATCTCTTTGCCCTCCTCTTCTCCAGTCCCATGAGATAAATCATCTTCTGTCCTTACATATTACCTAGTCTTAGGATTTTGTTCTATCACCAAAGAAGAGAGTAGAATAGAACCCTTCTGTGAAATAGTAAACGAAAGAAGTAGGATTCCCCAGAAAGAGTCATGGATCACAGCGAATCAGAACAGAGGGACCCATCACTGAGAGGCTTCCCAAGTGGGTAAGCCTGGACAGCCCCTTGTTCAGACTGAGTGGATGAGCAATCAGGGGGCTCTGGAGCCCAAGAGGAACCTGTTTCTAATGTCTCCTAGGCCACCATACAGCTCTGTGACTACCTCTCAGTTGCTCAGTGACAAAACCTATAAAATGGGGACAACAGCTTCCGTATCAGACCTGTCGTGGTAACTGAAAATGTGATGGAGACAGGAGCTGGGTGTGTCTAGCTTGTAAGTACTCAATACGTGACAGTGTCCACCCACACCCACCATGACTGGAGTTAACTGAGCTAAATAGCCCATCGTTTGCTAAGGGTTTGGGTAGCCAAGCTGTTCTGCACAGCAGAAACGGCGAATCCTGGTGGTAAACAGGGTAGCCCACCCATTGGGCTGGGACAGGGATTTCCTCCTACTCCGGGCTCTTTTGTCCCACTGGCAGTGCTGTTTCTGGAGAGGTCCAAGTATCTTATCTCCCTGTTAGAGTTCCTTCCTTGGACCTTGAGGCCATCACGATGTCAAGGACTGAGCATCTTTACCTAGACTAGAGAATGAGTCTAGTGGGACCTGCCCCCATGAAATTCCTTTCAGCACATGCATGGGTAGTCTCTGTTCTCAACCAGCAGAGGGCGCAAGTGCAGTGCTCAGCTCATTCACAGCCCACTCACCTTGTTGGCCACTGTGTACTGGTAGGAGTAGCGCTGCTTGCCATTCTTATCCTCATACACTGTGGGTACAATCTTCAAGATGTAGTCGTGGGAGGCCAGGGCTGCAGGGAGTACAAAACAAGATGAAACAGCGGGGTGGGCACTGCCTGGCAGGTGGCTTTGCATGTTACCCCAAGCTCAAGTAGGCCTGGCATCACAGGGTACTTTCCCCCTTCCTCTTCTCTGGAATAACAGGGCCAGAGCAATTCCACTTGCTGGGATCATTACATTGCATGATATATAATATTCTGAGCCACACCCACCAGCAGGGCAACCATTAAAGAGGGGTGCTGATAAAGCATTTCCTCCGAGAGCCAAGCTGCAGAGTGGGGTATTAAGCATGCACCTGTGAATTAGGGGCCAGGGAGCACATTCTTTTTAATGTGTGAACACACAGAATTATCCAGAATGATCTCCAGGAAATGGAGCAGCTTCAGTTTCATCTTTACCAGGAGGGAGACTGGTAGGATTGCACTCCCCATCAACATTACCCACCATGAAATTCTCCAGCAATCTCCAGGAGGAAGCTGGGATTCGAGAAAGATCCCATTTCATTGTGGGTATTGTCTGCATACTTTTACTTTTAAAATAAACTGGGTTTCAGAAGAAAAATGAAAATAACCCTCCAGCAAGAACTACGTAAGAACTGACCAATCCCCGAGGACCGGAGATGTAGCACCTGCCTACACCTTGCCTTCAATTCTCAGCACGGCGAAAGCAAACAACAAAAATGTGATCCATTTCTCCTCTCTCACTCAGCAAACGACCTATCAGTCAGCCCTGCAATATTTCAACACGACCCTTTTACCCGGCTCTCTCCTCTCCTCTCAGCCTGGATGGGGGAAGATACAGAGGGCAGGGTTAAGTCGTACATTCCTGCCCTCAAACCCTGCATGGAGCCTGCTACAGAGTGTACAACAGGAAATCTTGTTGAATGAATAAATGGACAGAAGGGTGACTGGACAAAAGCATGAATGGAGAATGAATCAATCAGCTCCTGGTAAGCATGAGGTAACCGGAACCAGAGCTGTCACTGCCTCCCCAGGCAAGGGATGAAGCCTGTGGGCCCTTGGGATGTAGAGGCCCAACATCCATCCTTCTTATTCCTTCTAGAACCTTGGGCTGGGAACCATGGAGCTAAAATAACATAGGAATTTCGTCTTCTGGGTTCTAATCACGGTCTTGGTAACTCGTTCCTGTTGTCAGATTTGTGTGTTATAAGAGTGGTGGGCACGGAGAGAACATTCCAGCCCTGACAAGTCCACTCCCTGCCTTCTGCTGGCCCTGCCATCTCTTCAGGAAAGAACAGCATTCTGGAATCGAGTTGATGCTCAGGAAACTTGGGGAAAGCCCTGTGGCCTTAAAGCTACAGGGGACCCCACACCTCCTGTTCATGCCTGCAATGGCTCTCAGAGTTCTGCGCACTAGGGTCACATGAGATCAAAGACAGACTCTGGTTCTCATCCCTGGAGACTCCCATGTGATGGGCTCAGCATCTCTACTTACACCAGGAGGCCAAGGACCACCTTGAAGTACAAATATCTCAAATTACCATTAGCCAGGGATAAAGCTTGGAGGAATGAATGCCTTATCAAAAATCATAACTAGTATTTTTTTTTGCTATTTGTACAAAAATACTCACAAAAGGAAAAAAAAAAGAAAGAAAGAAAGCCACCCTTATGTCTACTGTGTATAGAAAACCAGTTCACATTCCCACTCAAATGCCAGATGTCTTCAAGGGATCGCACTGGGGTGCTCCTCAGAACCAGCTATCAAGAACCTCTTCCCAAGGCAACAGCACAGGATGGAAGCCTGTAGAGCCTGTTCGCTCCATTCATTCACCTCCCTGCCTCTGGAACTTGGTGCTGTGCCTGATCAATACGCGTTTAGTGTCTGACTGCTGTACAGTCATGAGACAAGGCCAACAGCTGCCCACATGCCAAGATGCAGGTCCCCACCACACACAAGGCTAACACTACTAATATGGTTCTTCAAAGTGACCCAGTCAACATCATTTTTCTTAGCTTACTGTGTGTGTACATGCACACACATGCATACACAGGCATGTATAAAAATGGGTAGGTATGTGTGTATGTATGTGCACTCTTTGGCCCCAAGTAGAGAGATACAGCACTCTCTAAAACTCTGGAAGGAGCCAATGGCTGATAGGAGGGGGTTTGCGCAAGAGGTAAGGGAGAGGAGCAACCGGCTAGGGCTGGTTTCCCCCACTAGCAACCTATGGAGCTTGTCCCATAGAGTAGATTCTGGTTCAGCTACTACTCTATGGGATCCAGAAGATCACCTCCGCTCAGGACAATGGCAAAGCAGTGATTAACGACCGTGACAGCAGCTGGCGTCAGAGCTCGGCGATAAGCCAGGGCTGCAGTCAACCTTCTCTAGGGACAAGCTACTCTCTTCCTTTTTCCACAAGAAAGGGATGAGTCCGCATGCCTCACAGGCCAGCTGCAGGAAGGGAATGGTGAGGATATGACCTTGGCTTGTAGCAGGTACCTGACTAACCCTCCTGCCACCCTCTGTATGGGGACTCCTGGGGGAGAGGGTTGCTCAACACTAGGATACTCACGGTTGGAGGAGAGTCTGTCTGCTCCTCCGAGAGCATTGAAAGCTCCGTGGACATTCTGGACCTGCAGAGAAGCACAGTGAGAGACAGTCCCTAGGAGGTTGCCACCTCCAAGGCTGGCCTTGGCTGTGGGGACTAGCCAGGGACCATCTGGTCATGAAGGGCAATCCAACAGGGACTGGCTCATACAAAAACTCTAGGGAGCGAGAGCCAGCACAGGCTGGGTACACAGGCAGGCAGAAGCATGCTTCCCATTTTAAGCCCCTATTCTTCCACGGCTACTTTGTATCATCTCATTTATCACCCCTTAGAGATAGACCTCTTGGCCTAGTCTACAGGCAAGCAAAGCAAGGCTGGGAGCAGCACCCCAACCTGTCAGACATCTGGGAGTTAGTACTGAGCCAAAGTGTAAACTCAATCCCTAAGAATCTGCAGTGAAAACCCAAAAAAATTCATTCTGTGTCACACTCCATCCATGACCCTTCCAGCCCTGAGAGGTCCCGAGAAGAGCCAGCCCAGGGGTGCAGAGTTGTGGCCTCCCACTGTGTCAGCTGCCGGTGACACACAACAGTCATAGAGATGCCTCCACATGGCAGTGGTCAGACTGTCCCCCTGGCAGGGGTTGCTGGAGAAGCGGGGCAAGAACCACATTGCACTTCTCCTTCTAGGATGAAACCAGGCCAGCTGCAAGGAGTGTGTAAAGCAGAACGAGCTGTGCTCAGAACGTGGGTGGAACACACCGCTGGGTCCAGTTAGCAAGGGCTTCTGGGAGGAAGGACCATTGACACTGATCTGGAGGAAGGCTCAAGTGGGCCAAGCAAGCAGTCCCTGCAAAGGTCTGAGCCTAGAGACTGGACCAGACAGAGGCCCATGAGAGCCCAGGGAAGAGGGAAGGAGGGAAGATCAGAACAGAAGGTGGGATTGGCTCCCGCAGAGAGGAGTGCTTTAGGAGCAGCAGGTGGGCGACCTGACCCTCAGGCTGACCCCTGCAAGGCTGATGCTTGCTGATACTCAATGGAAGTATACTCTCAACAGTGACCAGGGTAGGGTAGGGAAGAGGAGTATGTTCACTTGCTGCTTTGGGACCGGAAGTGTGAGGACTTAGTTTCTGACCTCCGAGAATATAGAGGTGTTATGGTGTGCCCTCAAGGCTGAAGAGTCACACCAGCAGAACCCACCCTCAGCCTGAGCAACATGTGCAAGACTCGGCATACACTAGATGTTTGATAAATGGTGTTTGAGTGAACAGAAGGATATGGATTGGCTCTAAGCTAAGAAAACACTCTGATTCCTGTAGACTCATGTGGAGCAGAGGGTAGCTGCTGTCCTGAGCCTTCAGGCAGCCCCAATCTACCCTTGTGCCTTCTCCCTTCCCCCGTGCCTTAGCCTGGGTCCTGGTCCTCCTTGCCCGGGCTGCAGCCCTTCCCTCAACCCCTTGCCTACAGCCTTGCTTCACGGATCCTTCTTCCTCATCACAGATGTACATTCGGGTGGCAGTGGCCTGACTCCATTAGCATCCTCTGCATCAACCCAGCTCCCTGCTCCCCTCCTTCAGACAGATTCCTTTGGGCTTTCAGGCACCCGAGAGGAGCCCTCGTGGGTGACTCGGGCCTTTGGCATTTCATGTCTATACATGTCATTTTGGGGTCACAGATACATGTTGATTAATTTTTCTGAAAGTGAGCTTGGGTATGTTAATATAAAAACAATGGGCTGGGTGTGGCACAGAATGGGCCTTCTGAGAGAAGGCAATGTGTCCAGTGCTCCCTTGCCTGGGCCTTGTGTCACTAACCATTATGGGCCTGGCCATGTTTGGATGCAACCCTAACCCACCCTAACCCAGGCCCTCTCCAGGTGCTGGTATTATGCCCTTGACTTCTGAGACCCCAGAGCTGTGAGCTAAATAAACTTCTGTTCATTAAACACTACTCAGTCTGTGCAACAGAAAACAGACTGAAGCAGCTGTGAGGGGAGTTAGCCGAACTCCAGGACCCACCTCCCTCCCAGCCCCAGGTCCCAGACTGAGCACCTGCGTCCGTTGTGTGACATCATAGCCACATCCTAAGAGGCCACGACAAAGAGCTGAATGAAACAGAAAGAACTGTGACCCAAGGGGTCACAGACACATCACCCTGTCCCCTGTCCCCTGCTCACCTGTAGTGTGTCCCCAAAGGAGAGCTTGTGGATGATGTGTGTCATGTCTGGGTTCTGTGGCTGGGCTGTGGCACTGTGTGTGGACACGTGGAAGTTGCCGGGGACCTGGAGGGAGAAAGGCAGGTTTCATGTATCTGGATGGCTGTCCAAGGGGGTTGACCGCAGAGGCCGCGTGACCTAAGCATGGCGCGGGGAACGGGAGGCACACATACGCTGGGACTGGGACTCTGGCTTGTAGCATTTCCAACTGCATGAGTTCGAGGAAGACTGGAACACTCACAGAAGCTCCGGGAGAGGGATCTGGGACAACCCAGGGCAAGCGTGCATGTGAGGTACCTAGGTGGGCACCTGACACAGAGCCTGGACTCAGAACGACAACTTTACATCCATCTCTATGGATTCAAGGCTGCTGGCTCAACAGTGGCTGGGGGTGTACTCTGGGCCAGCAGATCAACAGGACTTCCTTCAACTCTAAACCAAGCTTGCACCTACTCAAGTCTGCCCCATCGCCATAGACGGGGAATCCCAATACACTGACTACAATGGCCTCACAGGCCATCATCTTCCCTACCCGAGATCTCTACAGAAGATCTCAGAATAGCTTCTACCCTGGTTCCCAGTCCACTCACACTTGCCTCTCCCCACACAGACCCGTCCCCGGGGCTGAGAGAAAGTGTGTTAAATTCTACCTTTGATCTTGTGCTCAGCCCTAAACCCTCCAAGGCTCTGGCTGTTGGTGTGCTCTTTGAAGGTAGTTTGTTATACAAGGGTTCACGTGCTGGGGGTATGGCTCTCACCGTGGCCATGAGCAAGGTGGTGGGGCCTCTGTGTTGTGGGCCTATTTGGGAGTGGTAGTCCTTAGGTCACTGAGGGACTCGGATCTCAGAAGGGACTGGTATGGTTCTCGTGGGAAACAGGTTGGTTCTCGAAAGATCAAGGACAGCCTGTTCTCTCACAGGCTTCTGGTCCCACCAAGCCATCCTTCCTGTAGGATCCTGTCACGTGTCCTTTCTGTGATATCATCCACCGAGAGGTCCTTACCAGAGGCAAACTGATGGGTATCTGATTCTGGACTTTCAGCCTCTAGGGCCAAATAAATATCTTTTCTTTATCCATTATTGGCTCAGTATTTTACTACGGTGATGGAAAAAACCGAATGACTCTGTTGAACCCACATGCTCCTGTGGTGCATTCTGGCTACTGGTCACTCCATTATTACTCCTCTGCCTCACCAACACCACTTTCGGCTCTGCTTGCCTCTCAGCCACACTGCCTCCGCGCGGCACTGGGCAGCGGCCTGCACAGCCCCACCTTGGGGCCTTTGTGCCTGCCACATGTTTGTTCAAAGCTTGTCCAGCAAGTTTTCCTCACCTCCCTTAGGCCTTATTCAGGCTGCGGAGGGCCCTCAGCTCTATTGGGGATACCAGATATATTGGGGGGGAAGGGCTTCCCAGGGGAAGGATTCCCTTGTGCAGAAGCCCTACAGTCTGCATTTCTCAGGAAGACAAGAAAAAGCCTCTGAGCAGAGACAACATATACAAAGCAGAAAGTATACCTGAGAGATGGGAAAACCCCAAATAGAAGAGGGTCAAGGTGGAGGGAGCTGCAGGAAGCAAAAGCAGGGAGGTGGTCATTTAGCTAACATCCCATTGACACACTGAAAACCCAGGGTTGTTCTGTTTTTTTTTTTTAAATGTACATTAATGTTCTGCACACATATAAATCTGTGTGAGGGTGTCAGATCCCCTGTAACAGGAGACAGTTGTGAGCTGCCATGTGAGTGCTGGGAATTGAACTGGCATCCTCTGGAAGAGCAGCCAGTGTTCTTAACTGCTGAGGCATCTCTCCAGCCCCCCAGGGTTGTTCTTATGTCAAATGCAGGGGAGGAACATGACTGCAGCCTGTCTGTGACTGTCCCTCAGGGAGCTTTGGTCAGTGCCCTGTTTCAGGCCCTGGGCTGAGAACTTTCAGCAACAACAGCCCACCATCAGCACGAGCACATCCCGTGAGCCATAGCGCAAGTGGCCCAGGAATGACAGCTCAGAGAGGTCTCTAGAACAAGCAGAGCATCAGCATGGCCTGCCTCAGGGACCCAATAAAAGTGGTTCTCTGAGCTCAGCTGTCACTCTGTGCCTCAGTTTTACCATCAGAAAATGGGGAGGGTGACCGTGGAGGTTTTGAGAATGGTAGGAGGCACACAGGCACGTGGGTTGAACACGCTTCAGTACTCACAAAGGGGCCTTGGAAGAGCAAACAGCAGGGTGTGAGGAAAGCCACTGCTTCTGAAAACAATTTCATGCTTCCTTTCACAGTGTAAGTAATACCTGGACTTATTTCCATCACAAAACCTGCACAGGGCTAGGGTGTAGCTCAGTGCGGACGTAGCCAGGCGCTTATGTCAAGAAGAGCACCTTGCCTCACATACACAAGGCCTTGGGATCCATTCCAACACCAGAAAGAAAAAAAAAAGCCTTTTATATGATACAATCAGAACTCGTGCGACTGACAGCGTCCTGGCAGGTTTTCTCGGCAGTGGGCCAGGCCACAGGCACAGTCAGCCTTGGGCTTGGGGTCTCTGTTCTCAGGGTTAGCAGACCGGAGAAGGCTGGCTCCTGGGTACCTGCCACCTGCCGCCAGCCCTTCGAGGCTGTGACTCAGTAACCCACTCCACTTCACACCAAATCCATCACAGGGGTCTGAGTCACACCAGCACACGCTGAGCTGAAGAAACAGAAGATGACGCTTTTAGAACCTGTGACTTAGGCACCTACGTCAGCGTCTCTGATGAATTTTAAAAATATATGGCTGGAGTCTGGCCCCCCTTCCCTCTGCCTTCCTTCCAGGGGCAGCCATGATTAGTGAGGCTACTGGGAAGGCTCAGTCTGGGATGCGGGGGGCTGCCAGGGCACCCGCAGGTGAACTCTGGCATCTGGCTACTGGTCGGCTTCCTAATGAATGGATAACGGGCCATGGGACAAGTCTATGTCTGGCGATGGGAGATGGGGGAGGGGCGGTGTCTCTCCTTGCCCTCACAGCAGGCTGTCACCTCTGAGTGACACAAGATCCTGACACAGGAGCGTGGGTGGTATCAGAGGGGCCTCCACATTGCCCAGAGTGTTGGGCGTGCCTGGAGAACATGGCCACTCTGCTCACAACACGTGTAAAATAGATGTTGAGAGCAGCAGACACAGGCAGGGTTCAGGGACCACTGGCCAGGGTGCCTGGGCTCAGTCCTAGCTGTGGCCCCTCAAGTGCTACTTGACCCCTATGCTTTAGTTAAGGGCCAGGTAGGAATCCACTGAACAGTGGCCACAGTGCAGGGGCTGGATAAACATTCCACAGATGTCCTGGCCCTCCTGCCCTCCTCCTCTGGCTCTAAGAACCCCAGTTTCTTGCACGTCTGCTGTCCTTGGGCAGTGTATAAACACTTACACCGAGGTGATGGTGGACAGAGGCTGAGCAGGACAGGGCGACAGCCTACTGATGGGTTACACGGCGAGGGCGACAAGGCAGGGAAGGGTGCCCATGCCTATCCAGTCACCGCTTCATGAACTTTCTATGTTCCCTTTGGTCAGATGAGGTACTAACGCCCTGTTTGGATACACTGAAACTTGCAGCATCCTGAGCCTTACCTGCTACCTCCAATTCACAGCTAAGTCCTATTGACTCGGCGTCTTCTGCTTCTTCTCTTGGCTTCCTTCAGTCTATCCCACGTAGGCCACCAAGAGGACTATCTACACTGAGCTGACCAGCAAGTGGACAGATACGGACATGCTCTGGCTGCCTCTCTCCACCCGCCTCAGAACCCCACTGCCTGCTCACTGTGATGCCGGAGCCATACCTGACGGATGCAGGTGTACATTACAAACCTGGAACGAACGGTGTGTGTTCGCTAGCTGACCCCACGTGAGCTTTCTGATGTAGTGAAGCCACTGTGGGCCACTGCTTGCTGGAGAGGAGGGGGAACTGGGATTTGAAGCCAGGTCTTCTCACCTCACTGGGTGTTTTCCACTCCAGTGAGGGGCAGCCCTTTCTGAGCCCACCATCAGGGGACTGAAACCCTGGGAGCCCAAAACCTATCCAGGCATGGGGAGAAGTACCAGGCAGTTACATGATGATTTTCAGCTTGCTAGGGGTTCCCTTGGGGTCAAGTGGGTAGGGAGCAGGGAGAGGGCCTGGGCGGCGTCTCTGTACCTTGTTGATGCTGAACTGGCCCTCGAAGCGGCAGCCTGCTCCGTTGTTCAGCGGGATCTTCATGGAGTTGTCGATGTGGCCCACTTCATGCCTGCCCATCTCATCTTGGATGTCAAGCCCGACCACTGTGAGGGCCAAAGAGAGCAGTCACCCACACCACGCAGAGCAGGCCAGCCCACAGCGCAGAAGCTGCACTTAGCCCTCCCATGAACACAATGCCTTAGGAAACTCAAGGCTACACAGGAAGTGAGCCAGCAGAGGCAAAAGTGGTTGCTTGGCTAAGAGGGAGCAGTTCTCAAAACAGCCTCATACCCCCTCAAAGTCACAGTGCCCCTGCCACTGCCTCAGGCTGGAGAGGATAGAGGGAGGACTAGGAGGAAGCAGGGGCTAGAACCAGCCAAGGATTCGGGATGCAGGGGCCGGGGTGACTCAGCTATATGCAAGGCCAAACAAAGGAAGGTTGTGGGTAAAGTGGTAAGAGGACCATGGGGGTCTGCCACTCTGGTCATCTGGATCCTGACTGTGCCTCTCACCAGTGTGACCATGGCTCAGGGACTTATTAAACCTCAGAGCTTCTCAGTTTATCTGACAAATGAGGAGATAAAAACTGAACTTTCAGTGGAAGAATGTGTGGATCAGAGTTAGTAGGGACGGCAAATGCTCAGAACAGGATCTAACAGCATGTGGCTGCACCTCACACTCGGGTCATTGAGTGAACGGGTTCAGCATCTATTTGCTCTTTATTCCTTCTTTCATACCTTCCTTTACCCAGTGTCTACCAAGTCCTGTTGCACCTGCCTAAGCACCAGGAGGGCATCAGGGGAAGAGTCAGGCTGCACCCTCCAGGAGCACAGGCCCTTTTATGAGGTTCCTCAGCCCCATGGGAGGGCTGTGGCCCCCAGTGCTGGGCCTGACTCCAGGATGGCTCTGCAGCCTCACTGTGGCTCAGCTTCTGCATTGTGACAATGAGCAGGCTGCTCCACTGCATTCCCTGGGATGGTTCCAGTGTGAGAGAGGCTCTCGTGTACCATGTGAATGTAGCGAGCTCCCTCACAGGCACACCAGAGGAAGCTTGACACTGAGAAAGAATAGCTGCAAGCTATTTTAAAGACAACCAGGCATAAAGGGAAAATGGGAACAACCGCATTCCTCAGTGGGTGTAGGGAAGTATGTTCTAGCCAGTGTGGAAAGGCGCATGACATGACCATCACAGATGATGCCACTGGTCTGTAATGAGAAAGCTAAAGAAACGCAAGTAATCCCTGCCTGACTCAACAGTTCCACTTGAGGCCAACTTGCAAAGGCAGTCATGCTCGGACATGTGTGCAGGGCCACTCCAGTCAACCTCGTTGGAAATTGTGACAATTAGAAGCCACCCAAGTGCCTGTCAAAATGATGATGACTGGTGGATCATGTCTCCTCTGTGATGTGAAGCAGCACGTACAGAATACACTGACTGGCGTTCATGGAGGCTGGCCTTGTGTCCCAAGGTGAGCTACCTAATCTTCCTGTGATTCAGTTTCTTCTTCTATCACAGGTTTGCTGTGAAGACTTGGGAAACTAACAACAGTACTTCCTACGTGCTCGACACTTGGTTAAAGAGTTTTGTGTAAGAACACAGTCCCTGAACATTCCTGTGGGGGAAGATAATATTATAATCATCCAGCCAACATCAGGGGAAACTAAGGCACGGAGAGTTCACAACTGAGAAGCAACAGAGCTTACACAGGAATCAGAAAGTCTTGCTCCGACCCTATCCCCAGGCAGCCTGCTAGAATTCAGCTCATCTTAATATCTTAACAGCCAAATGATTCAGAACAGGCCTGGCTGGGAAACTAGATCGTTAACTTTTCACTAATGGTGTAAGGAATTTAAGAAAAGCTGGATGTGGGGGGAGAAGCTTCACAGAAGTCTTTAACTTTGGCTAAAGTAGAGTTCTAGTCATTGAGAAGAAAATAGACAGCAAACAAGATACACATCCCTGTGGGCACCAAAGTCTCGTGGTCCTTAGGTCCCTCCTGTAAAATCTGGAGGGGCATCTACATTCCAGACATGGCACCCTCTGGGTTACTTACACAGCCCAGTACAATGCGAATGTCATGTGAACAGCTGCCGTCCTTTGGGTTACAGTCCCCTCCAAAGGCCCATGTGACAAAGGCTTAGACCCCAGCCTACGGGGCTCCAGGAAGGAGGCAAACCTTTAAGAGTGGGGCCTAGTAGGAGATCCTTACTGCTACTAGGCTGTACCCCTGAAGAGGACAGTGAAATCACTGCCTTTTGCTCCCTCGCCTCTGCTCCTGGGACTCGAGGGGAACAGATCTGCCCACCCCATGTTCCCGTCACACTATACAGCAACGAGTCAAGCTGATCACAGACTGAAACTTGCAATACTGGGCTCTTACACACTTTTCTCTTCGTATGTTGGCAGTCTCAGGCATTCTACATTAACAAAATGACTATACAGCGACCTCCTATGCCATACTGGTTAGGAAATAAAAACAAGGAAAGAAGGCTTTATGTTTTCAGGTCAGATACAATTTTTTTTTCTCTGAATGCTTTTGCCTGTTGGATTTTTGGGCATGAAACTGCAGATACAGAAAGTGACTACGTTTACAGATATACACGCTAAGAAGGAAAAGAGGCCTCCACTGTAAGCACTGGCTGCTTAGGGGACAATGACATACTGGGGCAACAAAAAGGACCACGGAAGGGGTACCCTCATATTTTAAAAAAACATACCCTGATTTCCCTCTGTAAAGATGATCTAACTCATGATAAATGATCACTCTATGACTGAGCTACAGCTACTGAGCTGTATTTTGAAGGTGTACCTTGAAAAATAACTCCTGCATTAAGTGTGTAAAGGGCACGGCGTCCTTGTCGGAACACATTTACAGCGCTGGGAATGGAACCCAGGCCCTTAGCAGGCCACGCAAGTGCTCTACCTGCTCAATCCCAGCCTAAGAATATATTTTTTTGGAAAGCAGGATATGAGATGATGCCTGTAATGTGATCTCAGCCATGTTCAGAGATGCACAGGAGGGAAGCCAAGGAGACAGAATGATATCAGGACGCTACAGACCCTGTCATCAGGTGGTGGAATTACGGGTGATTTCCTCTGTGTCTCTGGGTTTTCCAGGGACACAAAGACGAACGTGCATTTTTGTTTATAACACTTTCAAAGTCTTTTTAGTATGAGTGGTCCCAGAACCCAGGGTCCCGAGCACGCTGGGCAAACCACTTAGCTACACCCTGCCCTGAAGGTCTTCGAAAGAAAAGCCATTGTACTGGGCTTAAACCAGTGGGTTTAAGTCATAGCCCTGAGGGGCTGGCAGGACCCATGGGGAGCAGAGCACAAGGACTGGTATAGCCAGCAAGCCAAGGATGCCTGTCCTGTGCGAAGTCATCGTTCAGATCCAGGACTGGCCTAGAGCCATGTCCCTCTAGCCCTTGCTCTGTTGGTATAGTTCTCTGGCCTGACTAAAAATTTCCTTGCTTCAAAGATACAACCAGCCCCTAAAGGAGAGGCTGCCAGATGAGTTATTTTCCTAAGAAGAGAAAAAAAAAATTAAAACATAAAAATAAATAAAAGTGACCTATTTCGACAGGTTCCCTGGCCCTGGGCCCGATGTGGGCTCAAAGCTGTGATGTCACTCTCACCAAAAGCAGAAACAGAGCTGAATGTCTCCCTGTCTCTGTCTGGGGGCCCACCCAATGTTCTGTCCTTGCGGGCTGTGCGCCTAAGCCATGTCCTGTGATCGGAAGGGAGGGGTGGGAGGCGGCTGAATAGGCTACATCAGGCTACGAACCTGGTGGGGCTGAGAGATGGTTAGAACCTTCTCTACAGAGAAGATAGCCCATCACCAGTATGGCTAGATAGCATCTCATTGGAACTTCTGGTAATGGATGTTACTAAGCCCACTGTGCTAAAGGGGAAACTGAGATTACCATCGCCATGTTTGAGCAAAGGAGGAGGGCCTGCCTCCAAATCAGGCTTTCATTACATTTTGTTTTATAGAAATAATTTGATCTTGATTAAAACAGCAAACAAAAAAGATCTGAAATTAGAAAGGAGATACCAGGGAACTTTCTCACTGGCTTCTGCAGCTGTGGGCTGTGCAGACCAGGGCTTGGGGTCAACTGGCATCTCACCTTAAAAGCTGGAGAGATCACGTAACTCCCACAGGAACCATCCTGAAGCCACCAGCCATGGACCGGGATAGTAACAGCCCTGGCCCACTGCGGCCAGGTAAGGTGGCTTTATGGTGCTAGTACACTCCAGAGCATCTGAGGAGATCAGCCTCAGACTGGACCTCCGCTGCACACACATCTGTGCCTGGTTTGGTCACATCCCTCTCTCCCTCACAGCTTTCTCCTCTCCATAAGCCACTTGCTCAAGGATCTTAGACTTAACAAACAAACCAGAAAGACTCCATTGCCCTGCGCCACCTGCACCAATGTGGTCACTCTGCAGAGGTATATGAGATGCCTTTGATTCTAGAAAACCCCCAGGTACATGCTTAATTATATTTGTCTTAAAAAAAAAAGGTAGAGGCTGTCATCGGCTACACGCGATTTGCAGCTAGTGGTGTGTGTTAGGCTCACCCCAATGGCTCATCATGTCTGCACACAGATCACCCACAGGGTGGCTAGCTGAAGCACAAGGGCTATTTGGAATACTCACGTTCACAGTGCAAGTTGGGTAAACTGATGTTGAGACTGACGTCAATTTTGCCTCCGCTGTCCTTGTCTGGGTCATCGACGTAGAGCTCATTGACCCTGAGGGGCAGACAAGTACAGAAGGCCTGACTGAGACGGAAACACGGAGCCTGCCCACAGGGGATGGACAGCCAGGGTCCATTCAACTGGTGGCCAGTGCTCAATGACCCAGAAATCCATGTGAGTACAACAGCAAAACATGTACATGTTCAGGGAGGTAGGGCTCCAAGTTCAAATCCACTTTCCAACACAGCTTGACCAGGAAGAAGGAGGGGTCCTGCAAGAATATCGGTCCAGATTCAAGTTCAAAACCTGGCTCCAGCACTTTCTACAGTCACCTCTATAAATCATCTGTTGAGTGGGAACAACACTGCTCATTCCTAATGGGGTGGCTGAGCAGTAAAATGAGAAACAGGGTCTTGCTATGGCTTAGGGCCTGCACGTACAGGCACATAGTACCCACTACCTCCTGTTTTGGAGCTCCTCCTTATAAAGTCTCAGGGGTGAGGCCCAGGTTGTCCTCGAGACTGGATTTCTGAACTGGATTCCTAGGGCTGCTGAATCACAGCTTACCCATACTCGCACAGCACTTTCCCGCTTCTCTGCCTCTTGCACCCTCAGACAGGGCCCCTGTGATTTTATCTGGCTAACTCAGCCATTCCCATCTCAGAATCCTTTGTGTGACCACATCTGTCACATTCCCTGTGGCATGTAGGGTAGCACGACCAGAGGCTGCAGAAGTGAGCGATGAGGTCATTATTCCATTGCCAAAGTTACAGGGCAGGTGGCCCCAGACAGCCACACCACCTTGCTGCTAGGGACAGTAGCATCATGCATTTATTCAACAGTTTTGGGGCACCTACTGCCTGTCAGGTGCCAGAAATGGCGTCAAACCAGATACAATCTCCGCTCTCACCAAGCGCACAGGCAGAACCAGACCTCTCTCATCTTCTAAATGTCACAGGAGGCCTGCCAGTCTCTAAGATGATGAAAAGGCACGGCTGCAGCAGGGTGTGTGGGGGGACCCCACAGCATATGCCAAGGCCTGAAGCGGAGAGTGACTGGGCTGACAGAGGGGCCGAAAGAGGGTCACAGCAGATGCAGCGTGAGAGCCGAAGACCTCTGGTGCTGGGACACAGCTCGGGCAGCTGACCTGACCCTGAGCACAGCCACACAGTCAAGCTTGTGCCAAGGAGATCAGATAGTAGGTGGCCACAGTGGTCCAGAAACCATGGCTGCTGGGAGCAGGCGGGGCATGCTGAGGGAAGCACATGGGGGTGGGCCAAGGGAGGCATGTAAGTGTATGGTTCTAATTCTTTCTTTCCTCACTAAGCCAGGGGCCCTTGGGAGGGTAGTGATGCAGTGAAGAGGGAGAGGTGCTGAGTTCAGAGGCTAGGTGCCCAGATGGTTCCCCAGGGGGCGGGGAGAATCTGGGGTCTAGGCCTAGCCTCAAAGTCTGCTCAGCTGAGCAGTGGTCGAGAAGAGGGGCTGGGCTATGCTAAACACTCACAGGTAGGGACCAGGGACACTGGCCAATAGATACAAAGTTACAGATGTCAGAAACCCTGCTGTCCTACTGCCTGGGCATGGTGATTACAGTAACAAAAATATGTTGTTGTACTTCAAATTAGCTTAAAGAGAAGATTTTAAATGTTCTCTCACGAAAAAACATAAACATTTAAGGTGATGGGCAAGCTAACTAGATGAACTGGCAATTTCACAATTTATCAAAATCTCACCTTGTATCCCATTTTGTCAATTAAAAACAAAATAAAATGGGGCCGAAGAGATGGCTCAGTGGTTAAGAGCACTCACTGCTCTTCCAGGGACCCAAGTTTGGTCCCCAACAACCTCACATTAGGCAGCTCACAATGCCTGCAACTCCAGCTCAAGGGAGACCAGTGCCCTCTTCTGGCCTCCACAAGCACCTGCACTCACATGCGCATATCCACATGCAGACACACAAACACATATACATGTAATTTAAAATGATAAAAAAATTTAAAAAGCAACAACACAAACATTTAAAATAGCTCGTGTAAGTTAGGTCCCTTGGGTCTTGCCCACAGGTTATATTGCAAAAGGGCTTCAAGGAAGTCCTGTGGATGGTTGTCTTGTTGGGAAAGAACAGATCAGGCCCAGCAAGTTAATTTTGTTTTCACTAAGACCCCATTTAATGTGATACAGCCAGCCCTTAATTAACGGCAACTGTGGTTCAGCAACACAGCCACAGTTTGTTTCTTTGTAGGACCCACAAAGATATTCCTGGGGACACAATGGTACAGCTTGCTCTTCAGGCTGCTCAACGCCCAGCCCATTAAACTGGACAACGGGGGTGGAGTGGGATCGGGGGCTGTTTGCCCCTAATCAAGAGAGTCAACTATATGTATTCATGTCATCCTATCTGCTCCTGTGCAAACTCCTCATTCCCATTTTAAAACCAGGAAACCAAGGTTCAGAGGATTGGGGTTCTGGCCAAGAGCACACAGCAGAGTCTCAACTGAGGCCTGCCTTATGCCCAAGCCCCAAGCTTTCCAAGGCCACAGAGCTTCCTCTTCTCCTCAGTGTCTAGGGTCAAGGATAGGGCACAGGATGTGGGAAGGGACCTGGGGCTTATCCAGGCAGTGCTCAAGTACTGGCAGGTGCTGTACAGAACCACTGGGCAGGGGGCAAACAGGCCGTGGGAGGTACAGTCAGAGAAGGATCCGCTACTGTCCAGACCGATTTTGCCCTCTTGATTCTTCAGCACCTGTTCCACTGCAGCTTTAATTCCAAAGGACTGTCAGTCCGGTAAGGAAATTGCCGAGAGATTAATCAAACAATGGCCAAGGGAGAGGGCTTCCCTTCCCAGGGCGCTCACCTTTCTCATCTGGTGAGCCTAGACCTCTTTGCATCGCTGAGGGATTATGGGATGAAGTCATTCCTTGGCAATCCTGAGAGATGACCTCAGCAGAGCAAGGCAAATCCCAGGTGTGGCTCAGGTGAGCTCACTGCCCCTGGGGAGGCTTCTCCCAGGCATGGCTTCCCTGTCTCCTAGCCAGAAGAACTGGAGTGGTCAGCTGCCAGGGCCCCCACATAGCACAAAGGGGCTAAGGTGCCCAAAGGGAGGATAAATGCATGGCCTGTGGCAATCTGGGCCAGTGGTTATGTAAGGCCAGAACTGGCTGTTCCCCCTGGCTGTAAGATGTATACGGTTCAGTCACCTGCACCGCCTACGATGAGGTCAGCAAGGCTGCCTCCTGTGTCCAAGGCAAATGTTCCAGGCCAGCTAGTTTCCTGCCACCCCAAGAGCGGCCTCACCCACAGTCACCCGTGCAGGGCTGCCAAGGTTGACTGGCTCCACTGGCTGGGGCTGAGCCGATTTTAAAAGGCCGACAGGCTGCTACAAATCAGCCCTCCTCAAAAGAAATGTTTTGGGGGTACATTATGGCTTGGGGGCTCTCCCTGGCCTGACATCCCATAACTAGCTCAGGAGGTGAGAGCGTCTGCAGGTCCTTTGTCACTTAGAAGCTGAGGTACCCGGGATAGGGTGCTTCACCTCTCGAGCCTGGAGAATAGCTAGGGAAGTCCTGGGTGAAGTTTGAAAGAAGCAAATTAGTAGATGACAATAGAAGTCTGAAGAATGGTGGTGGGAGAAGGTGCAAAGGACCCTTCGAGACAGCAGAAACGTCATCAGTTAAGATGATGGCTATGAGGGATTCACCGACCCCGCCTTTTGGACTTGTGTATCTGCTGTAAGTCATACATACCTCACTAAAAAGAAACCAGTGAGGGAAATGAGGGAGAGGGAAGGGAAGGAGAAAGGAAATGAACAAGAATTTCCAGCACCTCTTAGGACTACTGGAGGACAGGCTGTCCAGGCTGGGAGGGAGGGAAGGAGAGAGAGGGAGAGAGATGGGGAGAGAGGGAGGGGAGAGAGAGAGGGAGGGAGAGAGGGAGAAAGGGAGAGAGGGAGAGAGAGAGAGAGAGAGAGAGAGGGAGGGAGGGAGAGGGAGAGAGGGAGAGAGAGAGAGAGAGAGAGGGAGAGAGAGGTGCATGTGTCTCATTTTCTCTCCAGGGCCAACCACAGGCTCCGCTTGGCAGATTGAACACAATGCCAGAGGAAGCCCAAGGTGCCAAGGTTTGACTCCTGGCTGTAGTTCCTCCTAGTTGACTGACCTTTGAGAATGGGCAAAATCTTCAACAGCCTCAGTTTCCCCAGAAATACAATGAGGCTGTCACAGAACAGTTCTCTATTTCCACAGGGCTTCTATCCTTGGGTTCAACCAGTTAAAGATCAAAAAAATTAAAATAAAAATAAATCTCAGAAGCAGAAACTGAGTCTGTATTGGAAATACATGGACTTCTGTTCTTGTGCCTTGAGCTATGTGCATAGCTCACACTGTGGAGTAGCGAAGTCATCTGTGGGGGGATCTAAAGGAGAAGGAGGTGCACAGGGAACATACCAAGCTCTCTAGCAACCATCCCAGCAACCCCCAACGATTCTGCATATATAAATGACGAGGCTGCTAAGGTGGCCAATGAGAAGAGGAGCGTTGAGCATAGTCTCACTACAGACCAGATGCGCAGTCTCCAGCCACTACCTCTAACATTAATACCAACATTTAATGAGCTGAAAATAACAGGGACACTAACTGTGTCCACAGCAAAGTGTTGTGGCGGAGGCCAAATGCATCATGCATGTAAGAGGCAATGCACAGCCCTGCCCAGTGTATTCTGCCCCACTAAAAGCTGGAAGCTATCCGAGCTCTGAGCCCACGGGCCATGCCAGGGACAACGCTGGGCTTTTGCATGTGGCATCTCCTGTAACATAGTGAGCCAGTGCTGGATAGGATTACTGCATCTTCAGCGAGGAGCACAAATGATTGGCTGAGATTACATGGCCTGGAGGAGGCAGAGGAGGACACTACCAGGGACTCAGTGCCCTGCCTTTCCCACTATGTTACACTGTCTGGAGGACAGAGATCCCTGGAGAGCAGGGCATCCTCCCCACCCCCCACAGGGAGACTTGTGATGTAGGTGTCACTTGCTTTTCTGATAATCTCCAGATGCACCACCCCAGGGCTTCAGGCCCTTAGGACCAATGGCTTTCTGCTCTACAAACATCCTTCTATTACCTCCTCCTGACACATCCAAGTAAGCAATAGCATCTGAATCGCCCCCACCAGAATGAGGACCCCTGAGCGTCTTCTGTGGACTGAACACAAACTTGAGGGGTACACAGAAGAGTGTGGATGTAGGTTCTCAGAAGTCCCAGGAAGCGGAAGGGTGTGTGCTGATGGGGGAGTAGGGGCGCATTCCAGGTGGGGGACACCAGCCAGCCCACGGGGAGGAGGTGGGTAAGAACTGGCCTTGTAGGGAGAGGATGGAAGGGTTGGGAGGTTTGGGGGGGGGGGGGTAGGTGGAACGTAGCTGAAGGCCTTGAGATTCTAGGCTGAGGCGTGAGTCTGATGACATCTATGGAAAACAATTTTATTTGCTTTTAGAAGAGCACTTGAATAGTTCAGATTCCTGCCCAAGGTTGCTGGCCTCCACGCTTAACAATCTGATCAAATGGAAACTTCCGTGCAGCAGGGAGGCCGCAGTGAGAGGTGAGGTTGGAGCAGGGGGGAGGGCGGCAGGTTGACCAGCAAGCCTCGGGAACTCTGGCTTTTAAATCCTGACTTCTGTAGTGAAAGCATGATCTCTGCCCACCGGATGGGTGTCCTCCACAGCCAGCCACCCAGCAGCCCTCTCTCCTCCCCCTGGCAATCATCCCACTCCTCACCAGGGCAAGTGGCTCCTGATCACCCTTCCCCAAGCCCACCTTTCAGGGGTGATCTTTCTGAACAACAAATGTGTCACTCTGCACCCAGGAGACTTCAAGCCCCCATTGCTAAGGGCAAGGCCTGGGTGCTCCACATGTGACATCTTAGTTCTACCAGCCCTGGCCACAGTCTAGACTCAGCTCAGGGGTGCTGGGCAGGAGGGAGCCCTCCCCACTCTTCCCTTGGCTAAAATCCTAGTCTCCCCAATTGTGACCCAGTATAGGGACATGTTAGGACCCAGCTCGAGGTAACATCCAAGCTCCTACCTCTTGGAGTGGCCTCTTCCAGAAGCCTTGAGTCTTCCAGTCAGTAGGTTTCATTTTATTTGAATTATTGTGTATGTGTATGACGTGCATATATACCACATAAGTTTATGTGGGTACACACATGGAGGTAAGGGGACGAGTTTGTGGAGTGGAACAGGTCCCAGGGGCTCGACTTGGGTCATTAAGACACGCGCAGGACGAACTTCTGCCCACTGAGGCATCTGACTGGTATCTAATTTTGACCAAAAAGTTGTGACTTTCATATTGTCGAGGCTCTAAAGCATGCTCTGCAGAGGTGGGTGGGATGACGGGGTGCAGTGCTCAGGCTGCGGGTGTCCACAGGTCCTGGGCTTAGACACTGCTTCCCCTCCTCCGTTTTGCTAACCTTATGGGTTTTTTTCTTTTTTTTTAGCCTCTTGGTTGCCTCAGTTTCCCCCAGAAACTTTAAGGAGTTTTCTGACAAATTTTGAGGCAATTATTGTAAGATGCTAACCTGGGCACATGAGCCCAGCATGTGGCCATTTACAATCTGTAGAAAGTGCCAAAAGGCGTGTTATGTTAAAATGACCAGTGGAGGTTCTGAGCAACTACATTTTATCATCATAAATCCCTACCAGGTGAGCGACTATCAAAGAATGCTCGGCAGAGCATTCCGCAGCCACTGTCTGAGAGGCAGATATGGCCCTGGGTACATTAAACCTCTGAACATCCCATGGGGCCCCTTTCTTCATCATGGTCACCGGCCTGCCCAAAGCTCAGGGTAGAAGTCAAGTACCCAAACAAATCAGCCTCCCTCTCATTCCGAGGGGCCAGAATGAGTGTTTCGCATCACTGAGAACTGCAGGCCAGGGCTGCAGTGTTGACCCAGCCAGTGGTGACCTCATTTCCTTGAGTTATGTACATTTTCATGTTTAGAGGGATCCGCTGACCCACTGTGGTCACACAGCCATCAGACAGGACCAATGGCCTCCCCAAGAGAGAATGAATGCACCTTCAATTTTTCCCCAATCTATATGCTTCCTGGCAAGGCCACTTCTATAAAGAACATGGGGGCAATGTAACCGTTCCCAGGCTGCAGTCTTATGTCTTGGGCCTGCCTGGACTCCTGACAAGTCAGTACCACAGTAAGGAAGCACAGGAAGGGAGGGACTCGGAGCTCCCACTGACAGCAAGAGCAGTCAGCCGGCCAGTTCATGCCTCCTTATGTCTTCCTTCCTCCAGGGACCACAGCATCCAGGAGGCAGGAAGAGGAAGTCCCTGAGCAGGGGAGGGGATGGCATGGGGAACATACTGTGCTCCACCACTGACAACCCTGCCCCAGGTAAACAATGGGCAGAGTCCACTGCCGGGGCCTGCTTGAGCGGCCGAGCCTGTTCCACAGCCTTTGCAGGCCCCAGCTCTGACATCAAAAGTCACTTGTAGGTAGCCATGCCTCAGCGCCATGGGCATGCCCTCACTGGATTGAGCTGACTAGGGCTTCCTCAAGTGTTATGGGGAACACAGAGGCACCAAGAGACAGGGCCTGACTAATGCAAAGTCCACGGGTTAAGTACCCGTTAGCCATCTTGTTCAGTCTTGAGAAAATACCAGGTCCATCGTCTGTCCCACCCCCACCCTGCCCTCACTATCTAGCTCCAGCCTACACTGGTTCCTCAGAGCACCTCCCACTACTCCCTTATGGTTTAACAATGATTTGCATAGCATTTACATTATATTATATGTTCAAGTAACAAGAAGACAGTTTAAAGCAGAGAGGAGGACTAAGTATTGTGACATACAACTGTGATCCCAGCACTCAGAAGGACAGCCTGGGCTACATAGTAAAACAAAACAAAAAAAATAATAATAAAAGCCTGGGGCTGGAGAGATGGCTCAGCGGTTAATAGCACTGGCCGCTCTAACAAAGGATCCAGGGTCAGTTCCCAGCATTCCATGGTGGCTCACAACCCTCGGTAACTCCAGTTTCAAGGGATCCGATGCCCTCTTCTGGCTTCTGAGGGTACCATACATGCACATAATGCACAAACATGCATGCAAACACTCTCATACACATAAAATAAAAACAAATACATCTTTTTAAAAAAAAAAGAAAAAAGAAAAAATGTACACAAGAGGATTACAGGCAGCTTTTTATGCAAACAACATACAGATTTTATACAAATCTGCTATTCTACAGAAGGGACTGCAGAAACGAACTCCCATGACACTGGGAACAACTGCAGTCTAGCTGGTCTGCCTGTGTCCACAGCCAGGAGGCAGATGCACAGGAGCCAATGAGCAGACTTCAGGAGCACACAGTCAAAGCCCAAACCCTGTTAACTAAGGATTACCGGGCTGGAGGCTGTGGCCACACCTAGCCTGGCCTCTACGCCCCTGCTTTCCGACAGCCATGCCAGCCTTTCTGTTCTTCACAGACCCCAAGCCATTCTGTCACAGGTGTATTGGTCCTCCTGCTCAGAACACTGTAGAGCAGCTTCCACCCAGAGGAGAGTGCACAGCCTGTAGGGGCGAGCAGATGCCTGGCTGGCACTCTGCTGTTTTGTGTTTTGGGGTCTCATTTTGTCCCTGCTTCCACCTCTAGCTCATGACATAGGAGTCTCTGGGATACACAGTAACTCAAATACACACAGAGAAGATGCTTCCCATGGTCACGGCTGCCTGTAGGGAACTGTGAGGAACAAACCCTTCCTCTGACCCCTACATGGCCTGTTGTCATGGAAAGCAGGTGAAGCTTTTTCCAGAGCTAGAAGTTAAGACTGAGTCTGATCTACTCTCACTCATTTGATTCAGAGAGGTTCGGTAACATGCCCCCCCCCCCCCCAGTAAAGCAGTATCCTGATTCTGGGTCTCCTAATGCCTTACGTGGTGCTCTTTCCATAAGTCCGTGAAGCTTCCCAGGTTAAAAACAGGCTCAGAGTGACAGGGAGGAGGATGCTCCTATGTCAGTGGCAGGTGGGAAGCTACATGCGTACGTGAGCGAGGAGGAGGTGGGACCAGCCTCTCAGAACTCTGGAGCCATCTAAAGGCCACTGTGGGCAAGTTTCTCTACCTCTTAAGGCCTCGGTTTCTCCCACAAAATGAGGGTTGTTTGGGGACAAAGGTAGTAACAAGGTGTAGTCATGAAGCCTGTTTTTAGCTTCCTATTGTCTCGTGGCTGAGAAGAAAGCAAAGGAAACCAAGACATTCCAAGAGTAGAGAAAGACAATTCCAAGGCTGTGCAGGAGGGTGTGGGGGCCCAGCCCCATGACAGTTCCACAAAGTGTAAACACAGCAACAAAGAGGCTTTGAAGCAGGCGGGGCCAGGGACCAAGGCATGAGGGTTACCAGGCCATGGGGGTAGGATAATTCTGGAATCAGGGATGGATGACTGTGGTGTCAGCTGCCGGGAAGCCCATGCTGACTCCTCCAGAGCGTGGGCCTGAGAAATGAGAGGGGCTTTCAGGAGGGGCTGCCTCGCCCTCTATGAGGAATCTGCCTGGGTCTCTGAGCATTTTCAGCTATAACATCAAAGGATTCACTCGGAGTCAGTGATGGTGAGTGTGTGATCTTGCTCTGTCTGTGGCACGGGGACCCCAGGTCCAAAGGAACAGAAGAACTCTGACAAAGTGAGGCTCAATTTTACTCCAAGTTCAAAGCCCTTCTATGGTGTCACATACTTGGAAACAGAAGCAAGCCGGTGGGAAGGCCTCCAACCATTTCCAAAACTCCTCCTGCTCCTCATCTCGACCCCAGAAAGCCAGCTGCTCTGGGGAAAATGACTTACACTTCTGTCGTGATGAATCCGGTGAGTTCTGACAGGAAGAGGAAGAGGATAAAGAGGCAGCAGCAGATGGAGACTGTGGGAAACACAAAGTCAGCATTAGGGGTGCAGGATGCTCCAGAAGGGCAGCTCTCCGTGTCCCTCCTGTCACCCCAGAGGAAAGCTGTTTAGAGGTCCCAGGGTAAGTGAGGGTGCCTTTCCAGAGACTTCTCATGAACTTGGTGTGATTCCCCAGAAAGCTGCCACTGGCATTACTCAGTTGTCAGGGTAGACCTCCCCAGGTAACAGGCAACAAGCAACTGGCCCCAAGATCTCTTTGATGCAGAGACTGGACTGGGTCCTGGTGGACAACAGGGTGATCTGTCTGGCTTGAGTGCCATGTACATTACAATCCTGAGTCAACACTGAACATCTGGGAGATACCATGTGACCACCCAGATTTCTGACTTCTGTGAGATACATGGCCTCTGTTCCACACTGGGTCTGAGACCAGAGTTCTTTCCCATATCAGTGAACCGAAGACTGGGGCAGAGCCTGCCACTGATCTGTCCCTCTGTCTATAGCAGTGGTTCTCAACCTTCCTAATACTGCAACCCGTTAATACAGTTCCTCATGTCATGGTGACCCCCAACCATAAACTTATTTTTATTGCTACTTCATGACTGTAATTTTGAATCGCAATATAAATATCTGAAATACCGATGGTCTTAGGTAACCCTTATAAAGGGTCGTTCCAGCCCCCAAAGTGGTCACGACCCATAAGTTGAGAACTGCTGGTCTATAGCCAGTGCCCACCTTGGGTAAGCACAATCATTTAGGAGAAGCCATATGACTGAGCTCTCTTCCCAGGTTAGTCATATGCACAGCCCTGTCCTAATGCTGGCCTGTGGCAGTGGACCAAGGCTCCTGGTCAACCTGCAGTCTCCAGAGGGACAGGCAACACACTACAGAAGCTGCCAGGCTGAGCTGAGTGTACTGCAGACTGGAACCGATTACCATTTCTATACGCTATTTTGAACTTACAAAAGGATTGCTGGGACACAATACTGAATGTAACAATAGAGAAGCATCTCCCTCTGTTCATCAGGTCTGTCTCCCACCTATCTAACTTCTTATCTGACTTCAGGGAAGGAAGGACGAGCATTTGTTGAGCAACTACTACATGCCCCACGGTGGTGCATTAACAAACCATCCCACCATGACATCATGGCACCAGCCTGATGAGGGCTTTGCTGTAGAAATGCAGACTGAGCACAAAGGGACTGGGACTCCTATCCTCTATGGCCAAGGCTCCTGAGAACCTTGGCTGCAAGGGAGAGACGTGACATCCTCAAACTGCCTGATAAGTAGCCTGTAGTCACACAGAGATGGGGACTGGAACACTCATAAGAACTTTGAAGAAACTGTAGCTGTGGCATTTAAAGGCCACACTTTGAGGAAGAATAGAGAATATGTGCATATTTTTAACAAGAAAAGTTCCAACTGGGCACGTAAGCAACAGAAATATTCATATGCATAGACACCACCCATATATTATATAGTATAGAGTAATATATACATATGAATAAGCATATATTGGCCAGGCCTGGTGGCCCACATCTATAAGCTCAGCACTCGGGAGCAGAGGTGAGAGGACTGCTCAGATTTCAAGGCTAGCCTAGACTACACAGCAAGTTCCAGGCTAGCCAGGACTCTTTGTCCAAAACAAAAACTATATATCCACATACATATATGTACATATACATACTCTAGGCCCCTCCCCCCACTCTAAACCAACAGCAGCATTACAGACACCCTTGTCACCCATGCTTCACGCACTCTGCAATCGGGGTAAAAAGGTCCTGGCTCAGACTCGCCTTGCTTTGTCTTGTTCTGTTCATGGCGTGGAACTCAATCTCACATATCCTTTCCCAGGGATAAACTCCCCTGGAGTGGCTCAGCTATGGACCCAGATCCTGGATCCTGGTCTCCCTCTCTCCTACAAGGGTGGTTACTGCCTCTTGGGGAAGAATCTGCCGGCAGGCAAAGCACCCTGCAGCTGGGCCCTGTGCCTTCCTGGCCAGTGCCACGCAGAACCCACATCTCGGCGTCGTTTGGCCGCACTGGCTCCAGTCCCATTGGAATCTGCAGTGTGTGACACAGGAGGTTTCCTGAAGGTTGTTGCTTCAGGATGAGTCTTCTAGCAGCCTTCCCTGTTCCATGCCTGCAGATATACCCCAAAGTGCCAACTGCCCACATTGCAGCAGGGCTGGAGGGAGAGAGGAGAGATTGGGGGGTGCTTCCTCTGAGACCTGTGTGCCTACTCAAAGCTTGGCTCAAAGCCTGGTTAATCCAGCAGGTGGACGGATAGCTCAGCTGAGCCAATGGCCCTGTCCACACTCACGTGACTCTAGTGTGCCTGACTCCTTTCTCAGATTTGGGGCACCGGGGATGAGGTCTGAGGGCCTAACACAGTACCAGTTCAGAGAAGGCTCAGAAAAAAAAAAAGAATGTTTATTGAAGAAATGAATTGAGTGAGAAGCCACAAAGGCAGGTAGGAAGTATTCCAACCGAGGCCTTCAGATATCAGGCTGCATGAAGGCTTTCCATCCATGTTTGGGCAAGGCTTGGAGGCTCTCTGACTCCAGACTTCTGAAACTGACTCAGGCCCTGGGCAGTCGGAATGTAATCCCAGGAGATGCTTGGTAGTAGGAAGCTGGGTGCTGCCAAGTTGAAGGGGACACAGACCTGAGACCTCACACCCTGCAGGAAAGGCAAGGAACCCATCCAAGGTCACATAGCTGTGTAAGGGAAGAGGCAGAACCCAAACGCTGACGTTCAAGCCCCAGAACTTCGCTGTCTCTTTCAGCTATTAATAGCAGACATCCCACAGTGTACTGCGATGGCGCAGGCCTGGGCTGGCCTGCCTGGTTTGGCTGTGCGAGCCTCAAGGACGAAGCCTGAAGCCCATTCATCAGCACCATCCCAGAACTTGGCATAGGGCCTGGCCCTAGGTCCAGCTTAGTAAATATTTGTGCACTAAATGGTAGCTAAGGGCTGGCTTCCCATGTCTCAGACCTTCCCCTTGTGTAAGGAAATGCTCATCAGACCATGTTCCTGAGGGCTTCCAGGCAGAACTTTCTAAACGGTTAAAAATGTACATCCCTTTTGACTCGGTGCCCCTCCACCCTGGAGAGCTACCTGACAGTGATAGCTAAGGAAGATGCGGAGACACAGCAAGGACACCTGTGTGACAACAGGCGAGGGTTAGGCCAGCCACGCAGTGGCACAGGAGATGGCTGGGTAGGAGGAAGAGCTGTTGACACGGGTGGGAAAGGTACACCCCAACAACAGAGACAGCAGAGAGGGGGGATGTGGCACAGGCGGCCCCGCAGTGAGTGGGATGGTGGTGCAGGTACATCCTGGGCTTTTAAGAGGATGCACACCTGATTGCTCAGCAGGCTGGATAAGGGAAAACTGGGAATCCGCAGGGGCTGAGCTGCTGTGCAGTGGCAGGGAGGAGGCAGGAGCCTGTCTGTGATAGTCAAGCAAGTCTTTTTCCTAGTGGGGAAAGCACTGAACTGCTTGGCTTCTTAGGTCTCATACTTGTGCGTTAGTTGTGAGCTCCCAGGAGCCTCCCATGTACTGAGTGAGGGCTCATGTGCCCTACCCCTAAACAGGCTTGACCTCCTTTAATCCTCACATGGGGAAACTGAGGCTCAAAGATGACTTGCCCATGGACACACAGGTGCTAAATAGGGGGATGAAGGCAGCTCTTCCTGACAGGATGGCCTGCGAGCACCCAGGCAGTCTGAGCTCTTTTCCACACCTGGGGATGGTTCCTGCTTCTTTAGGAAATCCAGCTGGAGGAGGGCTAGAAAGGCCAGCGGGAGTCATGGGAACCCCCTGGGGTCACAAATCTACCTGAGAGCGGACTCCAGGTTGATCACCTGGCCTCTGTTCACACAGCATGACTGGGACAGTTAGTGGTGAGGTTCTCTGTCCCATACCAAGCATCCCAGGCCAGCTAAGACCTAATCCTGACGGCCCCTTCTGTGAGCAGTGACATTCTGGATGAGTCACTTCCCCTCTCTGAGCATGCGAGATGGGAAGCCAAAGTGTTCCCACCTGCCAGTGACTTGGGTTTGTTCTGAGTGTTATTTTTTGGGGACGTTTTCTGTTCACAGTAAAGGATACAAAGCCAGGACAGTGCAGACACAGCTTCTCCTGGACACCCCTGTTCACATCTGACATTACTGTGGCACTCTGTCACGCTTTGTCAGGGTGGGGGAACTGGCACTGTTGCCATGCTCCGAACTCTACTACGGCCTTTACTTGGTTTTATCAGCTCTCTCAGGAAGGTGCTTTCTGTTCCAGGAGCAGATCCTGGATCCCCCCCACTGCATTAACTTCTCCTGGGTCCTTATGCAATCTGTGGCAGCCCCTCCCTCTGCCCTCAGCTTTTCAAGGCCTCGCCCCTCAGGAAGTGTACTACTCAGGTACCTGGCAGAAGAATCCCCACTTTGGGCTTGCAATGCTCTGTCACATCCGCCACGGTTGCGGCTTCATGGGGAAGATCCCCAGTGGCAAGGCGCCTCTGACGTCACATCAGGCACTCATGCATCCACGTGACCAATCACGGCAATGCCAACCTCCCTCACTTGGCAGGTCTCCCTGCAGGGAAGCTAATATTTTACATTTTTATTCTCTTTCCTTTGGCAGCGAGTTGCTGCACCCAACCCACACTTGAGGAGGAGAGGCGTACTCACAGGAGTTACCAGAACTCTTTAGGGGCTTTGTCTCCTCTCCCCAGTTCATTTACAACAGACTCGAAGGTGTTTCCCCTAAATCACTGGGTTCCAAACCAACAGGCGTTATTTGTTTTGTGCTTCGACTTTGGTCCTTGGGTCCTCTCGTCCTGTTGGCTCAAGTGCTAGGTTCAGTTCGTACTTTCCCGGCCTGGTGTTGCAGAAATGGCCACTTTTCTGAGGCACCCTGGTTCCTTTGAATGAACCAAGTCTGTGATTCTTTTAGTAGCTAAAATTATTAACAATTCAGATAATTTCAAAGGCGGAAATGTAAACAGCCCCCCCCCCCCCGCCAATCTGCTTGCTCGCTTTTTTCTTCAGATTTTACTTTTTTGTAATTTCTATTTAATTTACTACTGTTGTCTGATGATGAGGACGATGACTGTGTGTCTTTCTCTTCTTCCTCCGTGGGTTGGTTCTAGGGATCCAACTCAGGCCTTCGGGCTTGCACAGCAAATGCTTTCCCCTGCTGAGCTGCCTCCCTGGCCCTGTATTTAGATTTTAGGATAGCTGGTAGTTTGAAAATGGGGTCCAAGTTTAAATAGGCGATTTCATGTTTCAAGTGCACTTATCCACACAGCCCGTAGGTAATACCACATCTTCAGTGCCACTCATCACCCGGGGGCAAGGGGAGACTGTCCACCGACAGTGCATCTCAGGGCTCTGAGAATTTTTGGATCTAGACACAGGAGATATAGCTTAGTGGTAGAACGTCTAACTCGCAAGCACAATTGGGTACAAAACCTAGCACTGAAGAAGAAAAAGAAAGAGGAAGAGGAAAGGAAGAAAGGAGGAGGAGGAGGAAGGAAGGAAGAGGAGGAGGAGGAGAAGAAGAGGAGGAGGAAGAAGGAGGAGGAGGAGAAGGAGGAGGAGGAGGAGGAAGGAGGAGGAAGAGGAGAAGAAGAGGAGGAGGAAGAACAAGGAGGAGGAGAAGAGGAGGAGGAAGAAGGAGGAGGACGAGGAGAAGAAGAGGAGGAGGAAGAAGGAGGAGAAGAAGAGGAGGAGGGAGGAGGAGAAGGAAGGAGGAGGAGGAGGAGGAGGAGAAAAAAGGAGAAGCAGCAGCAGCAGCAGCTTTGGCTTTTGAGATCAGGGGTCCTTAACCTTCACTGATATCTTTCACACCCTTCCAGACACAGCCGATGGTTCTACCTCGCAGGGCTACATAGACAGTGATGCTGTGTGGAAAGAGGTGAAGGGCCCAAGGGATGCTACACATGTCTTCCCTCCCACCTCCCACCTCCTTGTTTCAGAGTTCTGCACAGAGTGGAAGCATGGCTATCTGGGGTGCAGGCAGAGGGCTGGCGTAACAGTGAGAAGGCGTTACTCACTAATGGCACCAGTGTACGTCGGCTGCGTGAGGTCCTTGGGCACCTTCCTGTAGATGTCAAACCTGTGGGGAAGAAACAGAGCAATTAGGCAGGTATAGAGGACAAGCCTAGAGGCAGAGGCTGGGGGTGCTAGTGGCATACCACCTGGGTCAGCAACCACAGCTCTTCCCAAGGAATCCCCCTTCCGGCCTCTTCTGAAGCCTTATGAGAGCCTTACGCATCCCTCTACTGTGTTCCATCATTCTTAGGGACAGGACTGAAGCTCATGATTTTACCCACTCATGTGTTTATACTTGTGCCCATTTCCTGGTGGTTCTTCCCTCTGTCAGAATTTAACTTATTCCTGAGGACAGAGGACCTTATCAGGTCCTGTCCCCTGTGTAGGTAGCAGCCCTGGCCCGAGCACTGAACCAAACACTGGGTCTAGTGGACCTGCGGAGGCTGTCTCTGGAGTTGTGACACTACTTTCTTGCTCTGTGCCACCTCTTCATTCCTTCCTCCTTCCCCTTCCTCCACCTCCCTGTCCTGGCCCAGTGTCTCCTGTTCCCTGCCAGCCCCCGCCTACAGGACGAGGTAGGGTCGGCTGGAGGCAGAGCTGGTGCTGGCTCTGGTTGTCCTCCCTGGCTTTCCTTTCCTAAGCACAGGGCCGGGGACATGGGGAATGTGGGGCTTTGGGACCAAATGGACACAGACCGAATTCTCGCCCTGGTTAAGAGTTAAGAGTTAGGTTGGCTGGTTAAGAGTTAGGACTCTGGAATCGGATTCCTCTGGTTTGAATCCTCTTAATGTTAACCCTTGGTTAATCCTTTTCCTTGTCCTGTGACTTTTAGGCAACTGACTTTACTTCCTGTGGCCTCAGTTTCCTCATCTATAAATGCAGGACTACTCTTGCTACACCCAGCAAGGCTACTGAGGAGTTAGAAAACCTGTCTGTAAGGGATTTGATGCAGAGTCCCCATAGCAGGCTTCCACAAATCTGGCTTCCTTCCTTTCCCTTGGCCACAAGTTGACAGCCAGTTTTCTCACAACAGAGCTCTGTCAACAGGGCCCTCAGTCCACACAGCCTCAAGCTAGAAGGTGGAGCTTGACTTTAGCGAGTGGTTAGTGCAGCCCAGTTCCTCCTTGGCGATTGGGAAACCAAACGCACCTGTCAAGGCTGGTGCCCGGCTCTGCTAATTACCCATGAGCCACCTGTCTGCTAAGGCCTCGGGGGAGGAAAACCACCTGTGGGTGCCAGGCAAAGGGCTGCACTTTCTCTGCTGTCTGCTCTGTGCCAGCTGTGAGGGCTGGGCTGTGACTGAGGGGCCTGGAGGTCCGCACAACTCAACCACCTCACTTCTCAGTGACGCACCTGTAACTCAGAGAGGTGTATGAGAGGTTCGAACATACGCTCAAACATCACCCGGCACTGTAGATTATCTTGGGCATGCCATTTAACTTCTCTGGGCCTTCCCTACTTTGCGGCAACAGGAGGGTCAATGGCTGGATACATATAAAGCTCTTAGAACCATGTCTGCCATTCTGAAGTGCTTAGAGTTTGCTGGCCCTGTTCTTAAAGAAAAGTACGCAGGAAAATGTCTCAGCTAGAGACACGGTGGCGTGAAGAAGAGCCCTAGTCCCAGTGAGGCTTCCTACAGGAGTTGATGTCTGCACAGAGGAGGAGATTTCGGGGCGGCAAAGTTCAGCCCAGGGCACGAAGATGGCGAAGACTGGGAACAGGACACGCGCAGGGTTACTGGGATGCTGTGTTTAATTTTGGGGAGCAGTGGAGTGGGCGTGAGAAGAGGCAGAGAGGTCCCATGAGAAGTTCCTATGTGCGAGGCCATAGCTAAGGATTCGTAGTTGGGATGCTGCCGGGACAGGCAGGTGATGTGGGGCCTTGTCTGTTGTGGGGCCATCAGAGGACTGCACACTGGGAGGCAGCAGAATGGGGAGGGTAAAAACGGCTAATTGTAGATGGGTTTTGACTCACGATGGGTCCAGAACAATCTTTCAGTCTGCCGGTGGCATCTTTAAGGACTTTGGATCTAAGGACTTTTAACTCTGGATGTTCCCTAGGCTGGTCGTCTCCCTTGGTGTTGAGCGGTGCACAAGCAACCCACAGCGCTTCGTTCCTGGCTCACATACATTTGTAAAGCTGTGAGTCAGAAGCACCTATGGGGGTGCCAGGTGGAGGTACTTAAGGGTGGCCAGATGCTCTGATTTTTCAAGAGAATACCTTGAATTTGAAATTGTACACGGAATGCCCTAATTCTCAAATACTGTATGACACAATGCAAGACGAGGGTATTTATAAACAGACAAGGCCCAGGAGCCCAGCATGTAACTCTACAGGCTGAGGAGCTGAAGGACATGGTCAGCGTATCCTTAAACGGCCACCTGGGCAGAGTAAAAGCTGTGTGGGGCTTCGGAGATGACCAGACAAGATGCAGGGAGAGAAATGGTCTTGGAGATCCCTGTCCGTTGCTGGGCCTCAGTTTCCCAGAATAGAAATTAAAGAGGTGCACAGAAGATCTGACAGATCTGACATCTGAATCAGAAACAGCCCTGTGGGGGCTATAGCCCAGCCTGGTTCTGGCCATGTCACCATCAGGGTCCCATGGGCAAAAGCAGACTCATGGTTCGGAAACACACAAACTACTGTTTCAAAAGCAGGGGTTTGTGGTTAGCTAGAGGCTGCTCAACACGGGCTAGCAGTGGCAGAGGACTGGGCATCAGAGTCCTCTCTGGTGGTCAGGGGTGGGGTGAAGGGAGATGGAGGGAGACTCATCAAGCATGTACAGATATTGAGGAGAGTGGGGCCCAGGGGGCCTCACCCAGTCAGGAAGGGAAGTGCAAGTTCAGATGGAAATGGAGACGAGAGTATGAATTCATGTCTCTATGTACATCCACATGGGAAAGTACATATGTATGTGCACACACTCTCTCTCTCTCTCTACACACATTTCCTGGCTCTTTTCACAGACAGGGCGCACAGGACACAAGGACATAGCCAAAGCCAAACTCAAAGGAACCAGAAATGGTTGGTTCTTGAGCTAGGCAGTGGGGAAAGCAAGATGAGCCAGGAGCACCTTCTTAGGTCCTCTGAGCAGAACATGGCCACCGCTGTCCTGAAATCACATCAGCTGTGATTACTGAGGAGACCCTCAATAGATAGGTTCAGTTAATGATCTACGACGGAGGGCGGGCTGAGCTCACCAGGCAGTGGGCTCTAAGTAGCTCCGAGGGAAGGGGTTCGCGGGGCACACACCAGTCACTCAAGGCCCAACTCAGGACACACAAATGGTTATGGGATGCTGGGAGAGGGGAAGCCACAGGTGAGTCTAGGTAACCCATCACCCATGCCCCACACTAGGTAACCCCGATTAAACTCATTGGTTCCCCAAGCTAAGCTTGGAGGGACTATTTATTTAGTCTGTTGTCAGCCCTATTTGGGGTGAATAGATGTTTAAATGTGTCTCCCAGGAAAAGTGAATGCAGTAGTAAGGACTTACTCTAACAAGGGGAAAGGGTTGGGTTACAGAGACAGTAAGGAGTCAAGGGGCTCCTGCTGGCCAGAGGACAGACAATGTGAGAGTCAAAATAACAACCATCAGATGATAAGCCATGGAGACGGAGAGAGCCAAGAATCTATGTGGATTCAGAGGAAGAAATGGAACAGAATGCTGGTGTTGCCTCAAAGTGCCTCCCCATAAAATACTAATTATGAAGTGGGGGGGGGGCAGCTTTAACAGGGAGAAGCGTGGCAGATACGCTGAGCAAAGAATGTTACCGCCATTAAGAGGGAGACACGGCATTCTGATATGACCTCAGTGGGAATCTTGTTCACCATAGACGTCTCAACTGACCATGAGGAAGCTGGGTAGAAATGACAACTGCCCAGCACGTGTCACAGGTGGGAGGTTGTAAAGGACAAGTAACATGAGGACCGGCACAAAGTAGAGGAGACTAACGGGACATAATGACTGAACTCAGTGTGGGATCACATTAGATTTCTCTTTCTGGAAAAAAAAAAAAAAAGCACATTTGAGCAAGCCCTGTGGCGTTGCCGGTAGCCATATAATGTTATTGTTCTTGTTTTGATAATGGCATACGGTTATGCCCGACAGCTTCCCACGACTGTGACAAAATGCATGAGAAAATCAACCCCAGGGAAGAAAGGTTTGTTCTGGCTCAGGGTTCCAGAGGTCTCAGTCTGGTGGGCCTGTTTCTGCTGCTTGGGCCCTAGGGTGCAATAGAACATCTCAGTAGTGGAAGCAGGCTGCAGAGGAAGCTGCTTGTCTCATGAAAGGGGCAGAGGAGAAGGGGCAGGTGGAGGAAGAGGGGAGGGGGAGAGGGATAGATGGAGGGGCCAGGAACACGTCCCAGTGACTTGCTTCCTCAAGCTCAGTCCTAGCTTTTACAGTTCCCATTTCATCCCAATGGTTATTTGAGCTGTGAACCCATCCACTAGTGGGCAAGTCCCTGGATGATGCTGGAGCCCTCATATCCAATGTGCTCTAACACTGCTGTCCTGGGGACCAAGCCTTTAGCACAGGACCTCTGGGGACATTATAAATCCAATCTGGGACATGATGTAAGATGCTGACCTTTGGGGACATTTGGGTAAAGGGCACATGGGAACTCTGTGCTATTTTTTGCAATGTAGGGTTAAGTATAAGACTATTTCATAATGAATCAAGGTATTTTTAAAAGGCAAATGGAAAAAATTAAAAGGGAGCTGCCACTTAAAATCCCACTTAGTCTGTTTGGAGCAGATGCTTGGTCCCTGCAGAATCAAAGGTGCGGCTTAGCAGGAACTTGTTGTGTGTGTTGAGTGGCAAGCTGTGCTTATGGCTTGTTGAGGGGAGCACCAGGGACAGGGAGATGTGGAATTACGCTCTAACAGGGAGGTGTGACCTGGACCGGAGCCAGGAGGCGATCGTAGGAGGGAAAGGTCTAGGAAGAGTGATGCCAAACATGGCCACTTCCAGCCCAGGCTAGGCCCTTTGACATACGTATTTAGCTTTGTCACCGTGGCAAGTATTTGTGTCCCGTTCTCCTGGGGAGAACTGAGGCTCAGGTCGAGGGAATCTATTCACCACTGAGCTCCTGGGAAGCAGTACTCGTAATGAACCTGGTGCTGAGTCTCCAAGCCACCGACATCCCACCACCCCATACTAGTAGGGACGGGGCTCATGCTCCCTCATTGGCAAATTAGTCCGAGGTCTCAAGGCTTCGTTCATTTACTTATCCAAGGATGATGCCTGGGAGGCAGGAGGAAATCTCAGAAATCTAGCATCCATTCAACAAATACGTATTAAGCAGGTACTGCATCCAACAGCGTTCTAAAAGGCAGGGAAAAGGAACTGACAAGGCAGATACGGTCCCTGCCCTCAAAAAGCTGCTGGCCTCGCAAAGCTTTGGGCCCCTCAGCAGAGGCCACCTGAACACAGCATGAGACCAAGATCTAGTCCCACACAACAGGCCCAGCTGGAGAGTTGGTAATGGGGTAAAGGGAGAACAGAAGAGGAACCTGGCTCCAGAGGTGGCCACAAGACAAGTGAGTCAGCAGTGACGTCACGGGGAAAACGGGCCACCGTGAGGCTGGTGAGAAGCTCGGGCATGTGACAGACGAGGAAGTGAGCTGTGCGTCCTCTCTGGCTAGTTAGTCAGGCCCTCGCAGTGATGATGCGATCAGTCTTGGCCGCTCTGCCTCTGAGAATGTGGAGTAAAGGGTAAAGAGGAGGGGAGTGAGACAGGAAGCTAGCTGCAGCCCAGGTGCTGAGATTACCTGAGCGCTCATTCGACTCCCCAGACCAGCGTGAGTTAGGCTGTGTCCCACTTCACAGATGAGATCAGAGAGGCTCAAGGTTTGGCTAAATTCACACACAGAGTACCTCAGCAGGGATCTGCATGAGGGCTTTTCACATTCTTACTGATTCTTCCAAACGCAGGACAACTCATGTCATTTGGGGAAAACGCTTAGGAAAAAGAGGTTCACGATCTGTCATTGCTCAGATGCACAGAAACAAAGAGTAAATCCATTATGACCCTCTATAGAAATCAAATGCTCCTTCCCTGCCCTTCTCCCAGCCGGGGATTTTCTTAGTCTTTGCCTTTCAGCCAATGAATAGATCAACACAAGAATAGGCCAAGTGCCAGGCATGGCAGCACACTCCTTTAATCCCAGTACTTGGGAGGCAGAGGCAGGCAGATCTCTGTGCGTTCAAGGCCAGCCTGGTCTACAGAGTGAGTTCCAGGACAGCCAGGGCTACATAGTGGAGGCTGTCTCAGGGGAGAAAAAAATATCAAGGCCCAGAGGCTGTGATGTCACTCTGTTGGCAGAGTGCTTGTCTAGCATGAACACAGCCCTGTGTTTGCCCCCCAACACCATATCAACTGAGTGTGTGGTGCCTGCCCCTAAGGAAGATCCAAAGTTCAAGGTCATCCTCAGCTACATAGCAAGTTTGAGACCAACACAGGCTTCAGGGCTACCCTTTTCTTCAAAAGAGTGAGGTCCAGGGTTACCCTAGGAGCCCAGAGGATCGGTGTACACCTGTACACTAAGCACTTAGGAGGCTCAGCAGGAGGATTGTACATTCCAGGGCAACTTGGGTTACAGAGTAAAACCCTATCTCAAAAAAGAAACAGTGGGGTCTGGGGAGATGGCTCAGTGGGTAAAGCGCCTGCTACACAAGCAGGAAGACCGGAGTTCAATCCCAGCACCAACCTAAAAGCTGGGCACGGTGGTGGGGTACACCTGTAACCCCAGCACTGGGAACAGAGGCAGATGGCTCCTGGTGCTGGCTGGCCAGTCTAGCCAAAACAGAGAGCTCCAGGCTCAGTGAGAGACCTTGTCTCATAAAATGTGACTGGGCCGTGGAGGTGGCTCAGCAGGTAAAGTGCTCACCACACAACCAGAAGGACCAGAGTTCAGCTGTCCAGAACTCACGTAAATGCCAGCAGGTGCGGCGGCCCACTTTTCATTCCAGCCTCTGAACTCAGAGACCCTGCTTCAAAAGAAAAAGACACAAGAATGATGGGGGAAGATGCCCAACATCAACCCGGGGCCTTTACACGCACACATGTGTGCGCACACATATATGCACCCTCCCCAACACATGAACATGCACGCATATGCGTGCACACCACCACAGAAACACATGAAAAGAAGCATATGGGGGAAAGGGGAAGTGATAGAGGGAGATACCCAACCTTTGGCCTTCACAGACACCACAGGAGTGAACCCACAAACATAAAAAAAACAAAACCAACAACCAAACAGCAACCAAATAAGCCAAAACCAAAAATAAATCGACTAAGCACCTCAAACATAATAGGTGGGTGAAACAGACAGGGAGACATATATATGTTCTGGCAACATATATGTTCTATTTTGATGGGGATTTAGGGATTTTTTTTTTTTAAAGACAAAATAAGCTGAAATTAAAGCAAGAGAACAGTGTGGAAGAAAGCCTGGCCTGGGTACAGACACCAACAGGATGGGAGCAAGAACTAGAGTGCACAGGAAGTCCTTGACCACCTGCCGGGAGAGCTCCCAGCAGGCCAGTGGAGCCTCCTCCCCTCAAGCTCACCACTGTCAGCTTTAGAAGTGTCCCTGCAGCTGCTCTATGGCACCAGCTCAACTTACATAAGAGAAACCAGAGGCCCTGAGAAGAGGGACTTACTCGGTACAAGATTTAAGACAGGGTCTGGCCTGGCAGTACACGCCTATTATCTCAACTACTCAGGAAGATGAGACAGGGGGATTGCTTGGATCAAAGTAGGCAATATCGCAAAGAGCTAACTAAAAACTTGTAGCTGTAGATCTATGTGGATTAGTTCTTTTTCCTGTTGCTGTGAGAAGAGCAACTGGAGGTTTATCTGGCTCACAGTTCAAGAGCGCAGTCTGCCATGTGAGGAGGGCGTGGAGGGGGGGAGAGAGATGCATGAAGCAGAGAGATGGATGCTGGTGCTCAGCTCACTTCTTCCTTTTTATCCTGTCCAGGACCTCAGACCTTCGGGACGGTGCTGCCCGCCCACATTCAGGGTGAGCCTTAGTTAAACCTTTCTGGATACATCTTTGTAGACATACCCAGATGTGTGTTACCACGGTGATGCTAAATTTCATCAAATTGACGGTAAAGATCGATCATCACACCTTGGCAGCTTCTGTGTCCGTGAGCAGCTGTAGCCAGGGATTCTCAGTCGGGAATGACTGTCTCCCAGGGTGTTACTGCTTCCTAGTGTGTGGAGGCTGGGATGCTGCTGGCCTCCCAGCTGCACAGACAGCTCCAGCATGACTATTCATTCCCAGTGTCCGCAGCCCGCCGCTCAGAAAGCCTGTTTTTGTTTTTTCGTGGAATCACATCACAGAAGGGGGCTCATTCCCCCAACAGCCCTGGATCAAGAGGCCTCAGGGGCTCTGCTCCTGCTAGTGAAGTCACAGCCATGGTCCTGATGGGGCCCTACAAGCACCACGATCCTGGAATTAAGCAGCCCTTCTGGTCTTTTTCCACTCTGTGTCTGAAAAGGCAAAGTTTATGTGGAAAAACTGGACAAAGAAACCCACAGGAAAAGGTCAATCCAACTGGGTGTGCCTTGTGCCCTGTTTATGACGGTGCAGTGACTCTGCGTGCCGCCATCTCACAGTGAACTGCGTGGACCCCCTCCCTTGGCGCTGAGAAGGAAACAGTGCTGTGGGAATCGGTGAGAAACAGGATTTACTTCACAGAAATTCAGTTTGCAGTCCACCTCCAGCCTATAGAGGGACAGGGAAGTGTGGCTGGAGAGGCTGTCCGACTTCATGGTCCATGGTAGGATGCTTTGGCTGTGCTATTTTAACTACGTGCTCAACCTCACTTCTCCCTGTCCCTGCAGCTGACCCTCCAGAGCACTGTGCTTTGTGGGTCGTGGGCAGCTCCAGGGCAGGAGCCTGAGATGTCACTGTGTCCAAGGCTCAATGAAAATAAATGTCACTTAAGAGCAAGTCACGGGGTGGTGGGTCATTTGTCCCAAAAATAGCTGTTAGGACGCTGAGCTGGACCTTTGGCCTGGTCAACCCTGCCCACTGGCTTGGTGAAGCCCTTGGCGCGGGGCCAGGGAGTGAGGTAGAATATGTGCTCATTCGTTGCTACTCATTCTTTCACCACACAGAGCATCAGCGGGGCAGGGATGTGTGGACACGATGTGCACAGGAACGCTGGGCACGGGTAAATGGGCACGCCTAGGTCTGGCGGGGGCGAGGTGAGAGTGAGCCTTGGAGCCACCGAGGCTTCCACCACACAGGACCCCCGAGTGGACACTCTGCGTGCTAATGCGCACTCCCACCACCATCTCCTGTTGGTGGAACGAAACCCCGTCTGTCTGTCTCCAGCCCAGGCCAAGGAACTGCAAGAGAGGAGCAGCGATAAGGACCGCACGGCTGGGCTGCCGCCGCCGCCACCGTGGCGAGAGCTCACTGAGCCCCAGGCCGTAGACTTTGACTCATCTCATCATCTCAGAACTTTCCTGACTCTGTGTAGCAGGTCGTGTGTCTCCTCCCATCTTGCCCCTGAGTCGGGGCTAGAATTTGAACTCAGTTTGCCACAGGACATCTGTTTTCTACCCAGGGTGCCACACACCTGCCTGAAGTGGGGGCGCGCTGAGGGTGGAGGAGGAAGGCGTGGATTTGAGGGATGCTGGTGTGGTGACTGACACATGCAGCTGTATGATGATGTCGCTGATACAGATACGGTTTTCTCCCTCCAGCCCAGCCTTTGAGCTGCTGTCATGACACCTGGCACCCACACAGAGCTCTCTACTCTCTGCATGGCCTCCAGCCCTAGCGGCCTCCACTTCTGCCCCATCATCCCACACGTGACCTCTCCAGTCCCAGAACACCCTTGATGACCACAGAGTCCCCACCTTTCCCCCTCCTCCTTCCCACAAACACCAAGTGTGGAAGAAGGAGAAGGAGAAGGAGAAGGAGAAGGAGAAGGAGAAGGAGAAGAAGAAGAAGAAGAAGAAGAAGAAGAAGGAAGAAGAAGAAGAAGAAGAAGAGGAAGAAGAAGAAGAAGTGTTGCTGCTGTGGCCGAGCCTCCCACCCGGCTATGCTAGGCCGGGCTAACTTTGTCCCTGGCTCTTCCCTGGCTCCTGCAAGGCCTGGCCCATTAATGACAGCCAGATTTTCCAGGTAAAAATGTGAGATGGCGTCAACACAAGGCTGCTCGCCATAGTGCCAGTAGCAATAGCGAATGTCTGGAGCCAGGCCAAACCCCCAGGCAGAGGAGATGGACAGAGCACAGGCTAGAGAGCACACATATGGTGGAGGGTAGCACAGTTACCAAGGGGAACAGGGACTCTCGGGAACATCAGGATCCTCCTGATGTCACAAGGAAAAGGCCAAGGGCAAGGGCTGTTACATGAAACTGTATGTGGGAGTTGGGGTGAATGGTGGGGAGCAGTGAAGACAATGAATTAACACTCAAGGTGAGACTGAAATGCAAACAAATGGTTACACCCATGATCCCTATGGGATGCATGAGATGTTCAATATTCAGGACACACCTGCAGAAGTGTAAGGTGAGTGTGTGCATGTGTAACAAGAAGCTACTGCTGGCTGAGGGGAATGAAAGACTAAGCAAGTGGGGATGTTCTCTAAGGCAATAGGTCAGTGTTAGCAAAGGGCACTTCTTCCCCAATTGATCTTGGGTCCAACTCACTTGCAACCAAAATCAACACAAGCAAGTTTTCAGACAATGACAGTCTGGTTCTAAGACTCACACCAGCTCATCGAGGTCCTAGAACAGTCAAAGCTCTAACTCTGAAGAAGAAAAAAAAACCAAAACTTTCTGGTGTCTCATCAAAAACACCATCAGAACCATGCTGCCTTTATTAGGCATGCTGCCTGTGAGTCAGCCACGTTGCCCCTGTCAGCACCGCATCCCTTTTGATCTGAATGGTATCCACGATTCGGTATAACTTCTGTGCCCACGGACACTCAGGTTGTTTTCGTCTCTCTGAGAGTTCACGTACATAGCTCTCTGTAGGTGTAAGCAAATCTTTGGGAGTTGAGATTGGGTAGAACTTTTTTAGATGAGATACCATAGAGTACACTCCACGAAAGAAAGAATTGATGACTCAGGCTCCATCAAAATTAAAAACTTCTGCTCTTTTAAGAAGAGATGTGCTTAAAGAGAACACAGATAAGTCACAGGATGGGAAAAATACGCGCCAATCGCATGTCTGATAAAGGATGCTAAAGAACTCGCAAAACCACTGCACGGAGGGCACTGAAGATTTACTGATGCCAAAAGCCACCTGAAGGGATGCTAGCATCAAAGTCACTTGGGAGAACCCAAACCGGAACCACAGTGAGATGTCACCACGCCTATCACAATAGCTGGCACTGCGGCCCAATCAAGCAGCCAGAACTCTCATCCCCTGCCATCGAGAACATAAAATTGTGTGACCATTTGGGAAGAGTTCAGCAAGTTCTTAAAAAGTTAAACATCCATTGTCTTAGTCTACTTTCTGTCTCTGCAATGAAGTATTGGGTGATTCGTGAAGAGGTTTATTTGGGCCCACAATTCCACACACGATCAAGTGGCCACGTCGGCCTACCTCTGGTGGACCTTGTGCTGGATCATTTCATGGTGAGAACTTGGCAAGGAGAAGTTTCCAGGTAGGCATGAAAGGAGCACGTGTGTGAGAGAGACAGGCAGACAGGTGCCAAATTCCTTTTATGATCACCTGCTCTCTTGATCACTAGTATAGTCTCTTAAACCTTAACTAATTCTCATGAAACCAACCTGAGTCGCAAGACCTCACGGAGTCGCAGAAGGCCTGACCCACCCTGCAGAAAAGCACTCACAGGTTACTAAGTGCAGAGCCTTAATTGCCTGTCAGTCCTGACACCTGCACACTGAGGCGCTGAGCCTCATAAACTGTGGGACAGTTAAACTGTATTAAAACCACAGCACACATTCACAGCATGCTCCAGCCACGGGATGCCAGGTGTGAGCCAAGAAGTGAAAAATTACGCATACACAGGGGCATGGACACGAACACTCAGGGAACTTCACCAATGACGGCCCAAGGAGGAAAACAACTTAAATGTCCACAGACATGGAAGTATGGAATAACCATGAAGGATACGGTGCTGACAAGGGCAACATGGCCGGCTCTCGGGAAGTATGCGGGTAACGCAGTTAGGACACTGTGATTTCACTCATATAAGATTCTAGAAAATGCAGATCACTATGGGTGGGGATGCGAGGACGCTCTGGGGAGTGATGGGACACGCTCATCGTCTGGGTTGTGATGCCGTCATGGCGTGCACATAGTAAACTGTACACTTTAAATAGGTGACGTTTAACTATGTGTCATGTACGGGCCAATAAATCTAATAACAGTCATGACTGCAACGTAACGTAATATAGTCCAGCCTTCTGAACAACACCCTAAAGGAACAGCTTTGTTGAATATCTTTCAACATGCGGGCCACCGGCTTGTCGTTCTGAAAATTGGTAAATTAGGAAAAATGCTTGTTTTGATCTCTCCCCCCCCTCTTTACAATATCTATTTCTAGGTCAAACAGTTGATGAGGGCAAAGTTCTGTTTTACAGAAGGATTTCCAACAATAAATGCAGACCAATGAGGATCAGAAGACTCACTCCTGCGAGCTCTCCACTCAGGGGATGCCCATGGGGGATGGGAGCCCTAGACAGGCAGGCCAGCCTGCTGTGCCCAGCTCAGCGATCCCTGCACATCACAGGCACACCAGTGTAAACAACACTAACAGACACACATCTGGCAGTGAGAACCAACCTTGGACCCACCCAAGGCTCCGAAGCCACATCTGTATTGTGGAGAATTCACAGAACAGTGACACAATATCCTTCAAAACTCAAGACTGAATGGGAGAAAAAGGAGGTGGGCCCGTGTACTTCTTGATCCGTCACCACCCTATTTCTTTTGAGATACAGTTTCTCACTGAACCTGGAGCTCGTCTACTTGACTACCATGGCTGACTGGTGAGCCCTGGGGATCCTCTTAGCCCCCCTCCAGCCCCTAGTGCTGACATTACAGACATGCTGATGCTCCGGCTTTCATACGGGTACTGGGGGTCCAAACTTCTCAAGCTTGATCAACAGACACTTTACCCACTGGGCCATCTCTCCAGACCCCCAGCCAATGACATAGTGGGTCAGATGTTCCTCTCCATCCACATTCCCACCCTCCCACCCCAGACACAGATGCGACACCCAGGGTTGAGGTAGCTTTTGGGAGACCACAAGGGAAACGCTTAGCTAACAGCAGAGACAAGGATGTCGGCATCCTTGGGCTGTTGGACCAACACCCGCAGGTGCCTACACCTCTTCACGTCCTCATTCATTACTACGCACCGGTGGAAGAACTTGGGCACACGTCCCTGCCTCAGCAGTCTCCCCTCTGTGGGGCACACTGGAGCTAGATAACTTTTCCCTAAGCATATCTACGAGAAATTTAATTTATAAAGCAGGCACAGGAAGACATCGGCCACAATGAGCAGAATAATTATGCTACTACACTGTAATAAAATTGCCAATATTACTGCTCATGTGTTCTAGAATCGTAATTAAGATGAATAAAGGTTGACGGAAACAAGCCCTGTGATACTGGACAGTGGGCCTGGAGACCAGGATGACCACAGTGACTAATGGCTCAGTCAGGTACACAAGGTCGATGCTCTAGACAAAGGCATATTCCTATTCTAGGGTGACAGGTCTCATTACGTTATTTAGGGCACGTTTAAGACATATGGGCCATGACTAGAATTTTCCATCCAATACTTCTGAACCAATAGTGACCTTTTGTAAACAAGACTTCCTGTATCTGGAATGTACTTCCTTCATTCACCAGCGTGGCTTACTCCTTCACTTACGCCTGTGTTCAAATGTCACCTTCTGAGAAGTCCGTGGCTCTGCGTCATTCCTCTCTGCTCTTTTCTCCACTCTCTGCTTGTAGCTACGTGTACACATGTTCTGTGCACTGTCTGACCCCGCCCCTGGGCTACACTGTGAGAGCCGGAGCCTTGAGTACCGACGTGTACAAGGTGGGTGGAAGAATGACACTCCTCCAGGTGGGGTACAGACATACTCCCTCAGAACCCTTCAGGAAACCATCAGATTCTCAGGTTTCTGGCTTGACTGTAGACCCACCCGGGGTGGGCTGGGGCAGGGTCTGTGTCACTAAGACCTGCAGTTCAGGAGAGGCCTGGGCACATTAGAACTTTCAGCATGTACTTGTTTCTAACATCAAGTACCTTTCATAAGACCTCCAGCCTGAACCCACTGAGTCACCAAGAGTTAAAAGAGAATAGGAAGGGCCTAGGATATCCTGCACACCGCCTCCACAGGTCAGGACACCTGACCGGTTCTAGCCTGCTGAATCCTGGCCCACCACCCAGGGAACACCATCAACAAATGAAGAAACCAAGGTTCCAAGATGCCAAACCACTTGCCTAGGCTCGGAGAATCAGAAAGAGGCAGACTTGGGATTGGAGCTTGGTGAGAAACCAAAGGGAGGCGTGTGATGATTTTCTTTGACCAGGCCCAAAACTCTGCATTCACCCCAGGGGCCTTCGCGGCCCATGCTCAGAACTGCCTTCCTGCATCTTTATGAGCTCCTATGCTAACAGAAGGCTGTGGGCGTTCAGTGGGTGAGTGAGAGAGGAAGGGTGCCTGGGAGCCGCAGAACTGCAATGCTGTGCTGCCTGGGGACCCTGGCAGTACACAGTTGGCAAGAGGCTGGCACCCCGAAACCTCCCCCCTCTCCCCAGCCCTGCAACAGCCAGATTAGCTCAGACCCTGAAAGTAGAAAGGCACCTGTGGCTTGGCCTGGATTCAGGTTTCCTGCTAGTAAACAGGAACCCCCAAAGTGCTTCCAACTCACTGAAACAGGATGCTCTGCCTGGCCCACCACCCAGACAAGATGCTATAAATGGAAATGTATTCTTAGAAGGGCAGAACAGGAGTGGGGGCTTTCAAAAGTGACCCATCATGGTGTAAAAATACAGGCAGCATTTAAATGCTGAGTGGCAAGAGCTATTCCTGGACTGGATTCTCATGCTTGTGGCTTCCAGCCAGGGGTGGCCTTCCAATAGGTTTAAAGGCAATACACGGTGGCGGGAGGTTGTGGGTGTCAGTGTTTCTCACTCAGGAAGGCACTGGGGAGGGTGGCATGTGGAGACAGCTTCAGAAGGTGCCCTTGAGGAGGAGTCTAAACATCCTTTGGGCCTGTTCTTGGGGTCAGTGTTGCTGAGAGCTGAGAACACCTTTGAACAGCATTCTGTGACTTGGGAAGTAAGTCTGGCTAGGACCAGATGAAGGTTTTTCTGTTTTGTTTTTGAGACAGACTGTCCTGCAACTCACTGGCCTTGAACTCACAGAGGTCTGCCTGCCTCTGCCTCCCAAGTGTTGGGATTAAAGGCGTGCATCACCACTGACTCAGATGAAAGTTTTAACCAGGAAGGTGAATGATGTTTAGTGAGCCTGGTTCCTAACTCATATTGCCTCATCTGATCTTCAAAACTCTGTGGGAATTCAAGTCACAAAAATTACATTTGTCCCCATTTTTTTCAATAAAACAAAAAAACCAAGGCTCAGAAAAACCTGGAGAAGCAATGACTCAGATGGAGACCCAGATTCTAGAAAGACATGTGGAAATAAGTCAGGAGAGGAGGGTGGGAGCAGCCGTTCCCGTAAAGGCTCACGTCAAGGTGAGACCTCCATCCTGGTAAGTCTTTGAGGCTGGGATGATGGGAGAGGGACTGAGAAAGAGACCTGCCCATCACATTACAGTGAGGACAATCCCCACAGTCCTGGAGGCGGGGCACAGAGCAGGAAAGAAGCCGCTGTGGCAGGCCTGGCTACAGGTTACGGAAAGCCGTTTCCTACAAGGATGTGTTGTACAACGTACAAGCATTGCCAGTTTCCAGTCACAGGCTGGGTATTAATGAGAAGATAAAGGTAGCTAGGCTCTGTCTCAGGAGGCGGGGCTGGCCAGCATGGGCCCAGTATTATCTGCCCTTCTCTCTGCACCAAGATGCCATTAATGCTTTTGTCTCTGGAAGGCCCACTGTGTCCCAGCTGACTGTCAGCTCTGGGCCTTTCTACACAGGCTGTGCCCCCTGTGCACTTCACCTGCGTTCCCTCCTCTCTACCAGCTCGACCATCCTTCCACATTATTGAGCAGCTGCTATGGACCAGGCACCGGGCTAGATGCTGGGAATACAGCAATGTCAGATCCCAACGTTCCTGCTGGGAAAGACAACCATCAGTGATTGAACATATATCAGCGCTGGTAAACATTTGAAGAAAAAGGAAATAGTGCTGGTGGGGGACCACTTAGGTAGGATGTGGGGGGAGGGCTTCCTGATAAGAGTAATCTGACAAGGAGCCAAACAACAGAGAGCTGAATTAGATGAGACAACTGCCAAGTGTCTAAGGAGGTCCCTGTAGGTGGCAGGAACAGCAAGTGCAAAGGCCCAGGGGCCAGAGCACGCCTGAGAGTTCCTGGAAGGCAGGAGGCAAATTCAGATGGAGTGGGAGGAGCAGACTGAGGTCCAAGGTAATTCTTTAAAACTCAGCGTACACACCCTCCTTTACCCCGAGCTGAAGCCAGCTGGACCGCCTGTCCCCGATGTACTGGCAGCCCTATCAACACTTGCACTGTGTTGTCACTAAACCCCTGTGGGTTTGTATCCAGGAATGAACTGCACAGCCTACACTGTCGCGTTTACACTATTGGTATCTTGTCCTCGAAGCTATGAATTCTGAGGACAGGAAGCTGTTTCACACATCTCGGGATCTCCAGCGCTTGCCCCAGCAGTCTTGAGGTGGGAATATCATCTTGAAGAAACCAAAGGCCACTGAGCCCCAGGTGTCTGGAACTGTACAGAGCCATGAGTGTTGGAGCTACACAATGTATCCCCCAAGAGAGCAACACAGTTTCCTGCCCCACTGATAATGGGAGTCACAGATGGCATGGATGTAAGAGGAAGTCAGTGGCCATAGCCTGTATTTACCTCCACAGCCTCTGGCTACCTGGTTCTGGCTCTACGGTAAACAGAAGCCTCCGCCAGTTCTCCAGGGAAGCATTTATGGTAGGAGCAATCTTCCTTCTGGAAACATCAAGCCAATCAGACCTCATGTCTCTACAAAGTAGAGAATGCGGAATAAGGCTCAGCAGGTCCTAGAGAAATGGAGGAAACGGCAAGCCCTAAAGCTAGAGAGGCCCCAGAAAGAACTGGTCCATGGGTAAAACAAAGGGCCCAAGAATGGCCAGATCTGAAAAATCCAGAGGTTTGGAGGTCTTATGTGAAATTGCCACTATTTTAAACTAATAAAAAGACCTGCCAAGCAAATACGTATGCATCAGATTTGACCTGAGGACAATCCATCAGCTTGTGAACTCAGCCTTTAATCTCGACAAGGAAATATACTTGTACCAGAACAGACAGCACTACAGACAGCAAGAAGGCAGAGGCCTGAGTGAAAGCTGCAGAGCTCAGTCAGGACTTGAGACCAAGGTCTGCCCTATGACCCAGAGAAGTTTCCATGAAAGCAATCAGGTCTACATGTCTGGAGACCCTAGTGCTGAGCTCTGACCCACTGTGTGCATACTGAGATGCTGAGATGGATTACTAATGTCTGCAAGGACACAAGCATGGGAACATGGTTGCACTGAGACTGATTCAATACAAGCATCCTTAGATACATTTGATTTATTTGTATTTTTGTTTGTTTATTAATGAGGCAGGGCTTACTATCTAGTCTAAACTGCCCCCAAATTCACTCTACAGCCAGACTGGCCTTGAAGTCTCACTCCTCCTGCCTCAGCTTCCCTAGTGCTGGGATTATGGCTGTGACCACCATGCCTTACTCAGACTCATTTTAAAGGAAGGAAACAATTGTTCAGAAAGCTACTCCACATCCCAAAGTCACAAAAACTAGAGTGCCGTCTGTGGCTTGTCCAGGGACCTCCAGATGTCCCTAATTCTCCAGTCTCATCTCAGAGAGAGGCCATCTCTAAATCAATAATGCAAGTAAGAAAATTTAATTTTTGAGGTGATTCATTTTCTCCTTGGCTTCTTAGAGACGACATCTTTTCTAAACAGAGAGGAGTGTCTAAGCCTTGACGAAGCTATTGGTTCCTGCCACCTACACATACAGGCTGCCCCCATTGAGGGCCTGGAGCTGGCCAAGCGCCTTGGCACAGTGAACGCCTGGGCCCATTGAGTGCTCATGGCCCACCTCTGGCTCAGCCTGCCTCTCCCATGGATGAGTCATGCCTGAGACTTCAACATGCTGGCTGCCCAAGCTCCAGTTTAACTTGGCTCTTGAGCAAAATGTACTTTTCCAAAAGACATTGATTCAACTCAGCCTGTATTTTGCAATACCCTGGCAGGACAGAGGCCAGACTCCCCACCCCCACCCCCACCCCTGACCCCAACACCAGCACATGCTGTCCTGGGGAGTGGGACCCATAGAGCACAGTATCATCTCCCCCCTCCACCCCTCACCGGAGGATCAGTCAACCCTTCCCCTGGCATAGTCCTGTCCCTTATGCCAGCCATCACTTAAAGTACCCGCTGTCTGCCTCCCTCCAGCCCCAACACAGCACATACTGCTGAACTGAGTTTCACATGACACCACAAAGCAGACCTGGAAGGAGAGCTAGCCAAGAGGAGCCTCAGTCCATCCTGCTGGAGACGCCCCGCCCTCTGCAGAGCCATGGAACCTATGCTGTGGGTGCAGGAAGAACAGGGTGCTGGCACCCTAAAAATCAACATGTGCATCGTGGACTTGTTCTTTAAAAACAGATTATTTTGGAGGGGGCAGTGGTAGGGATCAAACCCAGGACCTCACACACACCAGACCAGTGTTCTGTGACCACTCTACAACATCAGCCTCTAAAGCGCACTATGCTTTACAGCAGTTTAGGCTCATAGCAAAATTGAGTGTCAGGTGGTGAGTCCTTGTGTGTGCCTGCTGCCATGCATGCATGGACTCCCCCATCGGCATCCCAGCCAGAGGTCACCTGCTACAGTGACTGAGCCAGCACAGGTCACCCAAAGACCACGGTTTACATCAGAGGTCTCTTGCATTCCATGTTCGTTGAGATGGGTAGTGACAATTGCCCTAACTCTTCAGGAATGTGGTTCATGTGGAATCAGTCGCTCTGTAAACCAGCTTCTTACACTCAGTGACACGCGTGGACGGATCCTATGTCTTCTCCCACCTCCACGGCTCACTGCTTTTCAGAGCTGATAATACTCCATTGTATGCACAGTCCTGTATCTGGTTTTCGAATCCTGATGGGCCTTAGGTCCAGCGTTCCACCACCCTGTGCCTTAGCCGAGTGACTATAGGAAACACTTTTCTCTGAACCCCCAGGTTCTTTGTCTGTAAAATGGAAGTGCAAGACCCTTCCTGATTCATGGGAGAGAGGATGAAATGTGGAAACTCATATACAAGTTCACAGCCCAGAGTAAGCATAGGGCTCCCGGCTGTCATGGCCATCATCACTGGTGCCGTGACTATGGTTCCATCAGGGGGCTTGCGCATGCCATCTCTCTTCCACAGAGCAGTAATGGGGGAAATGGAGGTAAACCAGGCTTTAAGGTCAAGTCCTGACTCTGCTTAGGCAACTGGCTGTATCTCTCTGGGCCTCGGTTTACTCCCCGAAAAAATGAGGATGACATGTCTCTCTTGTTGAGTGATCTTAAGAACAAAGTGAGGTTACTAACTGGAGCACACTGAACCTGTGGCACATGGTACGCAGTGAAGAAGGGGCAGGGTCCTCACTGGGAAGGGCTCCCTGGCATTCCCTGCAAACTACGCAGCTGAGCAGACTAGAGAAGGTGATCAGAGATGAGAGCAGAAGGGTGGAAGCCCAGCCCTGTTGTCTACCTGCCAGCAGAGGAGCCCCTCTTTGGGTTAGGGTTAAATCTGGCATGTCTTGAAAGAGAGGGGAGAAGTGAGTAGCTTGACTGGGGATACCAACACCACTGCAGATGGCCAAGGCCAGACAGCGGTTCTGGCACCTCCAAGAGAAAAGTTGTAAGTACCTCTGATTGGTGTCCCACGGAGACCTGTGGGACTGACACGCTGGCCAGGCCTCCTGAGTGCTCTCATGAGACACTCTTGGTCTTGCTTAACCTGGATGTGCCACCAAGGAGGATCGTCACTCTTTGAACTTAGTGTCTGGTGGCATCTCTTTGCTACCGTGCAGCACCAATGACCCTGGGAGGAATAGACTACCAGGACCCCACTTCCTCAATAAGGAAGGTGACCGTCACAAAGTGGCACTGCCAGGAAACACCAGAGAGCAGCCGAGGCCTAAATCCTCCATGCCGGAGCCCCATACCCCATGGTCAAAGCCAGTGCCCATGCTTTCCCAGGATGGCTTCCCACGACACTGCAGGGGCATCACAGCTTCCAGACTTTGCCGACAAGCTCATCCCCATCGGGGCTTACTTGCACAGGATCCTCCCCTGTGGGTGATCAGCAGGAGCCATCAAAGGCAGTCTCTAAGGTTGAACTCCATGGGTAATGTGCTGTGAGGGGGGGGTGGAGAGCACGGGCCACGGTGCGCCCGCAGCCAGCCTGACTGAGTTCCCGTCCAGGTGCCATCACTTGCCAGCTGTGGCTCGATAGAATGTGGGGATGGGCAGCTTTTTAAGAGAAAAGAAGGGTGTATGTATGGTATTCGCTGGGTGATTTTATGTGTCCAATATATTCTGTGATTTTTTTTTTTTTTAAGTTGGGACATTGCAAAGACTATCAGATATCATGACAAGAGCAATGAAGAATGAATTCCTGAGACAGCACTTTGGTGACGTCCATAGATCTGGCAAGTAAAAGCGATCCAAAGCTCAGACGCTCGGAAAGTGATGCCATGCACGTGATGTGCAGGACATAGGACACTAACACAGCAAGGAAGTTAGGAGATGGTCTGCTCTCCCTCAGGGGCATGAGGGGGCCTTTGGACAGAGGGGGTTCTTGTCTGTGACAAGGTGCCTGCCACTGACCTGTACACAAACGCACTTTTTGGTGAGCCATACCTTAACTTTAAAAATCATTTTAAAAGAAGACAATTATTAGCCAGTCCTGGGACTCCTTCCCCTGGCTTAGAGTCACATCAGAGAGCAGTTAGAGAGTTTCTTTCTCTGCTGCCTTGCTGCTAGATTCTTCCACTTTCACACATGCTGAACACCTCCTGGAGGAAGAGCGGGAACAAGGAGCCACAGCATGTGCACAGGGGAAGTCCCCCAAGGCATGGGCAGAGGTCAGCATCCCAGGTTCTAGAATCTGCCCAGTTGCTTCCTGAGCTGGACAAAGTGATGCCCCTCTCTGAGATCCGGTGGCCTGATATACAAATGTGGCTGGGATTAAGGCAGAGTACAGCACTGTGTCTAGCACACAATAGGTAGTTTGTTTTTTATTTAAATGGGCCTTGTTAATGTGGTGCTAACTTTAACCTTCTGAAAAGATGCTTTCTCAGATACAGGTTCTAATGATTAATGGGGTCAGAAATCAAGTCAGTGCATTACAATCACCAGGGAAAAAAAACAAGAAACAAACAAACAAAATGAGAAAAAAGAACAGATGCTTCTAACCATGGGGGAAGCTCTGCAATGTTGAGGTTTAATGTTTTGTTTGTCTGTTTGTTTATTTATAGATAGTCTCAGTATGTGGCCCAGGCTAGCCCTAAACTTGTGATAGTCCTGTCTCAGCCTCCCAAGTGCCAGGATTATAGGTGTGGTGACATACTCCGGTCACACAGATGGCATTAGCTCAATATGCCAACATCCAGTTCTTGGAATTAAGCAGGAACAACACCATGCTGGAAAATAATCCCCACACTTCCTAGAAGAACAGATATCTAACCTTTGGCTTTTTAAGAAATGCTATGAAATTGTGGGAGAGAAGAGCTGCCTAGAGGAAGTGGCTTCAGACTAGACCGCCAAGAACTAAACAGTCTTGAATTCTAGGAAGAGGGAGGCCAGCCCCTCTTTTGTATTTTGAATGTGTACCCAGTATGTGCGTGTGAGCATGTGAGCGTGCTGCCTGAGGGTGGTGTGTACAGACGTCAGAGGAAGACATCAGGTGTCTTTCTCTACTTCGCCTTATTGCCCCAAGACAGGGTCTCTCTCGAAATCTGGAGAGAAGCTGGTGGCCAGTGAGCCCCAGAGAACCTCCTGTCTCTGAGCCCTACACCCAGTCCTGGAGTTCCAGGCCATACTCCACTCTTCATGTGGGTGCCAGGGATTTGAACTAAAATCCTCACACCCACGTAGCAGGTGCTCTTACCTACTAGGCCATTTCCTCAGGCCCTGAACAGACATCTTTAAAATATAGTCCCGTGTTCCTAGAATCCACGACTTCACACATGCCAGACAAGCACTCTGCCACAGAGCTACCTCCAACCCCAAGAATCCCCACCTTTCAGTAAAAAGACCAGCAGCCTTCAGCACAGAACCTTCTACCCTCAGACCTTCTCAGTGCTCACTTATGGATGCCTGGAATTCACTGGTGATGACTGTTTTCCATTTGTGGGGATGAGATCAATGTTTGCCTTTGAAAATCCATCCATTCGAGCTTTCAAAATGAGTCCACTTAGGTAAAATATGCTGCTTGCATAGGGTGGTGGATGTGTGACAGACACAGCAAACACTGACGGTGCCAAGAGTGGCTGCTATGTGGGGAGCGCTGGGAAGGATCGCAGGATAAATACCTTCTCCTGGCCTGGAGTCAGTGGTGGCAGCAAGGGGAATGCTCCCTCTCTCCAGAGCCCCCATCGGGAAGAACTATTCCCGGCAAGAATGGAGATATGCTAAAGGGACACTTGTGTCCTTCTCTAGAATATTGAGTCAATATAGCCTAAGGAATTGGAATGTCAGCAAGAGAGAAACGGCCTCTCAGAAAGACATTCCGGAGTCTGGACTTGTCAGACCACCTGGCAGAAGGGACCACAGCCTAAGAATGAAGAGTGGATCATACCTTGATGGGGACTCTGAGCTTCTAGTTAAACCGAAACCATTAGGACCCATTGGGAGCCTGTGATAGATGGGGAGTGGGGGAGGGCTGGGAGGTGTACACTGGATTCCTTTTCCCAATGTGACCACACTGAATAGATCTCCATAGGGACTTTTGAGAGTGGTGGCCAAGTTTGGTTATCAGTTGCTGCCAGAGCCTAAGCTCTGACCCTAACTCAGATAACAAGGCCAACGAATCTGTTGGTTGGAGAGCGTCTACCTTGAAGGGAACTCTACATCAACCAAAGGGACCATCCTCTACCAAGGAGACCATCCTCTACCAAGGAGACCATCCTCTACCAAGGAGACCATCCTCTACCAAGGAGACCATCCTCTACCAAGGAGACCATCCTCTACCAAGGAGACCATCCTCTACCAAGGAGACCATCCTCTACCAAGGGGACCATCCTCTACCAAGGAGACCATCCTCTACCAAGGGGATCATCCTCTACCAAGCCTTTCTCCAAGCATGTACAGTTGTCCCAGGCACCCATGGAGGACTGGCTTTAGGATTTACCCAAGAAACTCCAGAGATGCTTGAATGTGTTGTATAGAGTGTTCAGGGTCTGTAGGGAACACATGCATCCTCCCTTTGACTTGAAATCACCTCTCACTGACTTACCCAAGACAACACAATGCTGGTGAGTATGCAAACAGCATTGTTCAGGGAACAAGAACAAGAGAAGCCTGTACACAGACATGAATTTTCTGAATATTTCCCGTGGTTGTTCGAACTGTGAGTGTGGGGCCTGTGGGTTCAGAGGGCTCAGTGCAAGCAAGCACTCTACCATGCAGATTCCCAGCACACACCTCTACTCTTTGAGACAAAGTCTCACTAGAGTAGCCTATACTGGATCTAAACTTGCTTTATAGCCCAGTCAGGCCTTGAACTTGTAATCCTCCTGCCTCAGCCTCCAAAGTAGCTGGGATGGCAAGCCTGCACCACTGGGCCCTTCACATTTTTCTCTCCTGCCCTTTGGTTTCTCAGCATAAACTTTACACTTTAGACTATTTCTACCTCCAGAGGATAAACACAACGAAGTTCCCACCACCCAGCTTCCCGGGCAAGGCGCTAACATCTCATGTAACTGCAGTTCTCAAAACCAAGGCGCTCACCTTGGCATGATCCCATCGGCTATGCTGCCAACTTTCTCAGGGTTTTGCCAACTTTCCTACTCTTATCCTTTTGCTGGGCTCGGGTACCACACTGCATTCAATTGTCAGGCATGTGACGGGTCCTCAACTTTTCTGGGGCAGGAAAGAAAGACAGGGAAAAGTGTGGAGAAAGAAGTATAAGAAGGAAAAAAAGCCCCTCAGTCTAGAATCTCACTGAAGCCACTAAGCAGCTGAGAAGCCAGAATTCCAATAGAAGTAACATTCGCCATGAAGCTTCTTAGATAGATACATAGGTGCATAGGTAGACAGGTGGGTGATAGACAGTAATGAAGTGATGTAGTTACTTTACGTTAAAATGGCAGAGAACCAGGCATAAGGGCTGAAACGTGTACACCCGTCGGTAGGCCTCATTCCGTTCCATGCATCTTCTGGAACTCCCATTAACAAGACTATTAGCTTTGCTTGCAGTGAAGATCTCCTACCTGCCTGCTTCCCTGTGACCTATCCTGTTGAGCATGACCCTGTCAGGTGCCCTCAGAGATCCCATTCAGGTTCTTAGTGGCCCTCTGAAGATAGTCTCTTTTAAGCCCGCCAAAATCTATCATACCTGTCTACTGTAAAGACAAAGACGCGTGGCTCAGAAGCCCAGCCCAGGCTCTCCAGGACGTCTTACTTTCTTCCCAAATGCCTTTCTTCCCCTTAGCACTTGTGCTTAAAAATTAGATTTAAATCTCACTTAGTAAACGCGGATTCTGCTTCACGTTGGCTCGTCATGAAATTTTTCTCTGCACTGGAGCCAGAAATCCTGGGTTTTCCTGAGCAGAGGAGGTCTGAGAGAGAACCCCTCAGACTGCTGCAGTCAACAGTATGGAGCTGTGCCTGTCCCTCTCACCACTGACATCCCTGCAGGTTTACTGTGCAAGGGTACTTGTTAGTTTCTGGAATATCCGCGGACTGGGTTTGCTGGAGGCTGTCCGGTGTGCATTCATCTTAGTTCACTTTCTGTGGCTCTAACAGAATTAGGTAACTTCTGAAAAGAGGTTTACCTGGTTTGTGCTTCTGAAGCCTAGGGTATTGGAAGAGCATCAGAGCTCAGGTCTGTGCTGCCTCAGCTTAAAGGTAGAAGGAAGGGGTTCTCTTAAGGTAATCCCCATTTCGCCTGCTGGAGATGTGGCCCCCGCGGTAGAGAATAGTGTGCAGAGGCCCTGGATTCCACCCCCGACACTGCACAAACAAGCAGATACCTTGAAAAAAAAATCATCATAAAGTGACCCCTCAGAGGTGACCAGAAGCATCCAGGCATCAGGTGAACCTACAACATGGAGCCAATGAAAACAGCCATCCCTCCCCCAAACAGCTGTCTACCACTGCCTCGGATACACCTCACAGCCCCTTCTGTTTGTAATCTCAGTGCCCAGGACTGTGCCTGGCACACAGCAGGAGCTCCAGAAATTCCTCAAATGACCCAAGGAGCCAAGTGACAGGCTCAGCAACAGGTAGATGGCAAGTCAGGTTCCCATGCAAGAGGGTTCCACACCAGGCCCATGAACTCTAGCAAGCCCTCCTGCCCGTCTGGAGGAAAACAGAAAGGGAGGGTGAGCCTAATTTTGTCCTGGAACGTGGCCTTTTTCAGTCAGCTGGAGAGGGTGATAAGGAAGTGGCCATGGGAACCGTGGGAATGGGGGAGGCAGACCCCATTCACGCAGAGCAGGAGGCGCTGGCCCCTGGTGGAATGTGCTGGGTGTGGGGCACCAGGAAGCAGGATTCCTGAATGACTGGCTAGGGCTGGGCCTCAGGACCGCAGACCCCTAGGGAACCTGAGCAGCCAAGGGCCGTGTCTCATCAAAACAGGGAAATCACAGAGTAAAAATGTGCATGTAAGTGGCCTGGTATTTACAGGGTCCAGCCCCGCTATGACCCTAGAAGCGGGGTGGAGGGATGCAGGACACAGAGGGGAACTTACGGTCGGCCTCCTACCACAACCTGACTCTCTGCTGTGGTGTGTGACTGGAAGATAGGGTAGGAGTGACACTGCAAAACTTTCTAGATTGGCTATGTGCTGCTTCCCAGACCTTGGAAAGGGAGAGTACACGCAAGAGAACCACAGAAAGCACCCTGGGTATGTCTCCAGGCTGCCAACGAGTTTCACTCTAGATGGCTGTCACCTAGAGGGCTTCAGGCACACAAAGGTGTCCCCTGTCAGGGCTTTGGCACAAACACCTGGCCTGCAGAAGCTTCTACCCTCTGATAGTAGAGGCTGCTGTTCCCATGTTCGCAGAGTGCTAAAAAGAGAAGGGTAACTAGCTTCGACCAGGGCACACCTGGCAGGGCCAGTGTGGACAGCCTTCACTGCTTCTGGGCTGGGTTGGCACTGTCACATACCTCGGCCCTGGAACTCAGCTGGGATACCCAGTCCGCATCTGTGACTCTACTGTGAACTTTCTTCCAGAATCCTGTTCCGTGTAGGAGGGTGATACAAGAGACTTCTGGTCTCCCAGACTCTGGTCACACAGCAATTGTTTCCTGCTGTACTGCTCTGCCCTCACACAATGCTCGGGGCAAGGGACACTGCTCTTAGCCCATTGTTACAGGTGAGAAAACAATTCCGTAGTGATAAAGGACCTACCCAACTTCCCACAGCCAGGAAGGGGTAGAGCCCAGGCTGTGACCACTCCGATATACACAAGTCTGGTCAAGAGTTCAAGACTCACAGGGGGAAATCTCCGGTCCAGAGTCTCTACAAGGAAGTGACAGAGCAGAGAGGCATATCTTCCTGAAAATGCTGGGAAGGAAATGCTGCCGCTTGCTGCTTGTACTGACCACGGAAGTGGCAGTGACCCGAACGAACCATTCCAGGGTGTGGATGAGAACTGATCCCCAAGTCCGTTGTCAAGCAGCTTAATCTCTGCAACAGCTCCGTGAAGCAGGCCCTTTTCACAGTGAACAAACCGAAGCCCCAACAGGCTCCCTGGCTCTCCAATTCAAGAGTCAACATTTACAGTATGTGAATGAATGTGAACATATGCCAACATGTCCCTAAAGTCTACTGCCTTGGGGCCCCAAGACTACTTTTCAAATAAGCTTTTAAGTCTCCCAGCTGAGGCACCCCTACTGTGGGCTCCCTGGCCCTTGGCACACTGGCCTAGAGCTGTCTGCAAACCCAGTACTCTTCTGGCATTTCATATACAGCACTTTACTCTCCCCACGGCCCGAGGCAGAATGCTTTTCTGGCTGGTTAAGGGGAGGGTAGTGAGGTGTGAGGGTGAGGACCTCAGTCCTAGATCTCTGCCTGTCCCCATGACAAGGCCAGGCAAGGCAGTCACCCTAGACGAGAGAGCACGCCTTTGCCATCTTTGGGAGCCGTGCTCACCCCTGCCACCAGTCTTCAGTTCCTCTCCTCCACACTTATGGGGCTTCCTCGTGCACTTGTTCCTTCTTACTTCCTCCTCCTTCCTTCCATCTGTTCTAGAACCTGCTATGGCCCCCACTGTCTGACATAGCACATGAAGATCCACCTCACCTGCCTGTCTAATCCCTCACCTCCCAGTGCTCGCTGGGTAGACACTACAGTGCCGCCCCTCCCCCTAGTTCCCACACCCATCTATGTGCGCCCCCCTCCCCCGCAGATTCACAGCTTGCCTTACATATCTATGCTTGCTTCTCTTCCAATCAGATACAAGTGCACACAGCCTTGGCTCCTCCCCACCTTCCCAATGGCTCTGGTCGCATGAGTCAGGTTCCATCCACCTGCCTGGGCCCAGGGAACACTTGGCATGTCCTAGCTTCCCCAGCAGGGGCGAAGCCCTTGCCACACTCTCAAGCCCAGCCCCTCAAGGCAGCGACGCGCTGTCTGCCCTGGGACCTGGGGATCACTAGGCCAGGTCTCCTCTGGCTGGAGCGCTTAGGCACACTCTTGCCAAGACGCCACTTACTGAGTCACCCGCCTATTGTCTTTTCATTAATTGGCTGGATGTGACTTACAATTTAATAAAGGACATCTGATGGATCGAAGGTCAATGTTTTCAAAACATCTCTTGGTGTGGAAAATGTGAATCAAAGAGAGGTCTTGGCAGACAGACTAGCCACTGCCAGAGCCAACTGCTGCCAGGCAGATGGGCCGTGCTGTAGTTCAGCCTGCGCAGGCACCCGTCCCGAGAAGCCACTGCCTGTAGAAAGCTGGTCCTGGCTATGTGAAGCACCAAGGGCACATCCTGTCTGACCTCAGGGATCTGCTTAGCCACTGTGCTGACCCATTCATAACTTCCTTTGCTTCAGTCCAGCCTGGGACTCCCTGTTCCAGCACCAAACCAAGCCTGTTTATCATTAAGGTCTCAGAATAAAGATCATGAGAGAGCCTTCTAAAATCCTGAACAAATATGATGCTAAGCTTTTTTTTTTTTTTTTTTTTTTTTTTTTTTAGTTGGGGGTGCTGGTGGTTTTTCTGTGTAGCCCTGGCTGTCCTAGAACTCATCTGTAGACCAGGCTGGCCTCAAACTCAGAGATTTGGGGTGCTGGGATTAAAGGCGTGCTCTACCACCACCTGGCTGTTGATACTAAACTTCATCCCTAGAGTTCTCTGGGCATTCTTGATAGAAAACTTTTGGTCATGAATTCCCAGTTGGAAAGCAAGCCTCACCAGAGTGGGCACCAGGTCCCTGGAAGTCAGCCTGACGTCCTACCCTCTGCCCGGTCAGTGGCATGTAGTGCTCAGTGGGCAGCTGTCACTGCGTGAATGAGAAACAGGCCATCAGGGATCGGCTAGGACTGACGCTGACTCAGTGGATTTGCTCTGCATTGAATTTTTGGCCCAGCCAAGCCATCTGAGCAGAAGTGAGGAATGGGATGGAGAAGCACGGAGGATGCAGCCACCCTGGAACCAAGGTGGTCACACAGGCAGATGGATGCTCCTCTCCTGTCCCTACTCTGTTCCCACTCACGATGTGGCTTAGTGATCTGGGAAGCAGCGCTTTAAGGGAGGTGATGGGGGATGCAGCCACCTGTAACACTCACACTGTGCCTGCCCCACTAAGGGCAGTCAGCCGCACAGTGGCCTTGTCCATTAAGGAAATACCCCAGACAGCTTGCACAAGAGTTCGCTTCAGGAGTGCTGGTGGCCAAGTGTCCACCAGTCAAGTGACCCCTCAGAAGTTTCCTTCTCTTTAGCGGGAGACAGAACAAGTCTGATCCCAGTGCCTGCAACGGTCATTTAAAGGAGGCGGGGAAACACTGACAGTTCCGTTACACTCCTGGGCTTTGGTTACTGTTCTCAAATTGCTTTTCAGAAAAGTCCCATGTGGTCTCACAGCAACAATGGCTGAATGCTTCCAACACCCCAGGCACACATGAGCCTGGAATGGAATTTTCAGTGCCCCTGAGAGATGGGATCCAGGCCTCTCTCCATTTCCAAGGCAGGGTAAAGGAAGACAGAGAAGTGAAGGAATCAACCCCAGCTGAGCAGATGGCAGTGCTGGGGTGTCTGGGCTCTGGGGAATCCAGAGTTCATGCTTGCTGCTCTTGATACCTGGGTAGACGATCATGCTACACCTCCATGTGGGGTCTGGAGCCCATGGGGGTGCTATTACACAGGGGGCTGGGGTGTTGTCTGGTTGTTATGGTTGTTGTTAATACAGTGTCTCATATAATTCAGGATGACCTGGAACCCACTATATAAATTAGGATGACCTTGAACTCCTGATCCTCCCAAATGCTGTGATTACAGCCTTCCCCACCATGCCCAGCTGGTTTTGGCTCTTTTTGAGATAGAGTCTCGCTCTTTAGTCCAGGCTGACCTGCAACTCATTATGTGAGACACCTCTAGGCAGATGCCTCTGGCTCCTCTCTGATCCTTGGGTCTCTGGCAGTACAGGGGATGTCAAAAGTCAGCGACACAGTAGTGTGGGGAGAGGTGGCAGGACTCTTCCCCCTGGATGCTTTTCCCTGAAGCAAAAGCAGACCCTGAGGCCAATCAAGTTACCTCAACAGCTGGCCCAGTTGCACATTGCATGTCACATGCTTTCCGTGCAGTTCCTATCTAAGTAAGAGCAACTAGGCACACCTAGTGATGGGGACATGAAGCCCAGGTCCCATGTCCCACACTGGGAAGCCTCAACAGTGATATCACTGAAGCACTGACGGGCACAGGTACACAGCCACACACACACACACACACACACACACACACACACACACACACACACACTCCTATGGGTATATACACATATATGCACACATAGGTACTTCTGGGACACTGATGGCTCCCCCTAGAGGTCCCTTCCCTCAGACTGAGCCATATACCTCTCTTCTCTAGGCCATTATCACAAGGGAGTGGGAAAATTCCAAAAAGATAGCTGAACCCTGTTACCCACAAGACCAGAGCACCATACAGAAGCCCGTATGAAGGTCCAGACACAGAAATAACCGGGCAAACCCATAATGACCCTGACCCCGTGCTGACTGTTGGCCACGGCTGGGTACAAGGCCGAGTGATTCACATGTCTTGTCTCATCAGAACTCTACACTCCCCAAAGGAAGGCGCCATCCTCAGCAATCCAGAGGCTACAAGCATCACGGTGGCGATCCAAGCCCGAGACAGTGCTTGCACATGGCAGTCCACAGCTCTGCCACAGTCTTCCGAGTCTTCAGGGCCCCCAGCACTTCCCTAGACCCAAGGACCTAATGATGATCAAGGCTGAGTGGTCCCTGATACCGGGGGACCCTAGGAACTTATCTCCCCCAAGGCCACTGGCTCCTTCCATAGAGAGACACACGCCTCAACCCCTGCCCAGTCCCTGATGTCCCTTGAGTTGGTCCATGAGACATGCTATGGCACCTCTTTGATTTAGTATCAGCTGACAAAAGAAAGGGTCCTGAGGATACCAGGGCAGGCCATACCTGTGTTCTGGACAACCAGAAGCCACCTGCCTCATACCCTCATTCTGCCACTTCCTTGCAGCTGTGTTTCTAAGCACAGCGCTCAAAGCAGAGGCACAAAAATACAACCCCCACGCCCAACCCCACATCCCCAGCCACCAAATGGTGACAATGACCAGCTGTTTCTGCCACTCCTTTCCAGTTGGTTCAGCTACCAGGAGGTGCACCCGATCACACGAGGCTCCACTTGGAGTTTCTGATACTCTTGCTAGGAACCCTCCGGAGCACCCTTTTGGTCTCCAGCTGGGGTGATGGTTCAGTGAAAGAGTGCTTTCCCAGCATGCCTGACGACCTGGATTTGATTCTTAGCACTGAAGCAGAGCAGATATTGGGTGACTCTTCTGTTTGGGAATGGAATCATAGAAACTGTTGACACTCAAGAGCACACTTACTATGCGTCCGATTCACACATTGATGACCTTTGATGTTCATTTGGCAAATGAGAAAAAAACGGGCACAGAGAACATTAGTAACTTGCCTTGGGTTGCAGAGCAACACACTTTTACCCAGAGTCTGCCTCAGGCATCTGGGCTCCTAACAACTACCACCGATTCAGTTTCATTGAAGGACAGCTCTGACATTCTAGAGGTGCCTACCAGACACCGAGAACCTCTACAATCAGTTGGAAAAGGTATAAATTCCCAGGACAACTGAGCAGACCCTCCAGGGGCAGCACAGAGCCCAGGCAAGTAACTGGGAAGAACTGCCAGATTACTAGGGAATAGAACTACTCTGTTCCCAAGCTAGAAACGTGGATTTCTGGGTCAGGTGATTTAGCAAAAAGCTGGAGGGTCAGAAGACGTTGCATTACACCTTGGTTCTGTGACTTCACCAGCTGTGTGGTTCTGGCCAGGTTCTGGACCTCTCTGAGCCTATTTCTTCCTGTTACAAGGAAGCCCAATTCTCAGGCTAGGGTGAAGCTGGAAAGTGAGGGGTCCTCTCTTTCCTGACCTCCCTTATCCAGGTTCTGGGGACTCACTGGACATTTTGAGGGGAGCCTAAAGGTAATGTGGGACCTGAGGAATTCTGACTTTCCTATTCCTTGGGGCACCACAACATGAGTCCTTTCCCATGTGTTTACACCTTTAGGAGAAAGCCAGGATCTTTTCTAAACACAGCCATAAAGCACTCAACCAATCCCAGAGGAGGTGGGTGCCCTCTCACAGTGGGGGGGCCTCGTGGGGTTCAGTGACAATGGGAGGTTGTCAGCTTGTGTTCCTTCCCTCCTTCCCTTTTACACCTACAGGGCTAACAGGTATAGAGCCCAGGCCCAGTGCCAGGCCCTCCATGAGTGGGTGGACGTGGCTGTGTTCTAAGGCAGTGCTCTCCACTGGGGAGGGCAGGCGCTAACAGGACAGGAGAGCAGACCATTGCTCTGCTCTGAGTAGCAATGCAGTGGTCCACAGAACCTGGCAAGGTGAGGGAGGGCAAGCCAAAAGTGGGGAAAGAGCAGCAGGCAGCTGAAGGAGCCCACTGAGGCTGCTGAGGACGAGGTCCAATTAGCAGCGTCATTGTTAGCGCTCTCTTATCACCACCTGCTCCTTCCTTTTTCAGGGCTTGGGTGAAAAACACCCACTGGCATTGTGGCCCCACCCATGCTCCTGGCAGCTAGAACAGCTGGGAGCCCAGGGACAGCAGCAGTCCTAGCTCCTCAAAAGTCCCAATGAAGCAGGGAGGGAAGGAGGAGAATGGGAGGGAGGGAGGGAAGGAGGGAGGGAAGAACAGGGGAAAGAAGGAGAGAGGGAGGGAGGGAGGGAATAAGGGACAGAGGGAGGGAGGGAGGGAGGGAGGCATACCCTAAACCCCATTCACATCTTGCTCACAGTGCGAGTCCCAGTGCTGCCAGCAGGCCAGTGTTGCTGGCAGAACCGCTGGGGTTCATGAGCTTTTAATGGACAAGGCTGGTGGTGTTCTAACTTGGGGTAGACAGACCCCAGAAGGGGAGTTGGGAACAGGGAAGGAGGCTAGACCCCTACCCTGTGAGCCAAGCTCTCCGGTTGTACCTGAGTTATCAGACCTGTGGAAGATCCACAGGGTCTACGCTCAGGTAACCTAGTTTTACTCAGTACAGGCCTCAAAGCTCAGCCTTCCAGTGGAGCGCACAACTATCCTATTCCATTCCTAGTTACAGTCCTTGGCTCTGAATTACGGTTAAGCTATCCCAGATGTGTATGTCCAGGAGCGCAGTACGTGTGGGTTTGGTACTGTGCCAGTTCAGGTGTGCGCTGGGGGGTCTTGGAACGGATCCAGTGGCTAAGGAGGACCACAGATCCGGCCCACGCCTGAACACTGCTGCAGCTGTGTCTGCACCCACGCAGATGATTCTGCTTCTCCACTTTCACGATGTATAAAGTTACCTTTCATCGCTCAAAGTGTTCATTTCCAATGCTGACAGAGTTAAAGAAATATTGTAAGTAACACATCTGTTCAGGAATATGCCTGAAATGATGGAGATAACAGAAGAAGGGAGGGGCAGACGTCACTAACTGGAGTCACAGTGGTGGTGATGAGGCCATCTTTCTCTTCTAGGGCGCATGGCCGGACCATACTTCCTACCTAGTGGTTGTGCACTCTAACCTGCCCAGCAGGCTGCTTCCTACATACCCTGAATGAGGGGAACCTGGTCTCTAAGGATCCTGGGGAGTGGAGCATCCACTCTGTTGAGACTTCGAGTGATGGGGAAATAAGCTTTGGAGCATGAAGACACGAAGCTTCTTGGGTTCTTTATAGAAGAAGCTGACAAAGATGCAAAGGCTGCATCCTTGAAGGTCTGCCCTTCGCTCATCCCTTCCAACAGCCTGGCGTGTTGGTGCTTCCTCCGCAATGAACAGGTTCTGAACACCTGAGGGAGCCGGGCCCAGTGCTAAGGGTGGTACAGAGTGCTCACCTGATCCTATGACAGTCCTGGAAGCAGACGTGAGGCTGTAGCATGCTGGCACTGCAGGCCGGGGAAGCGGTAACACTGTGACTTGAAGCCCTGTCATGCCCCATGCCTCTATGGAGCACATCACCTGGGGCCACCCACCTGATTATGTGTAAGGTCTAGGCCAGGTCCTGCAGAGGACAGCACAAGCCTCCCTCTGCTACAGCCTTGGGACCCTACAGGTGAGAAAGTAACAAGCCCTATCAGGCACATGGCATATAGCTGAGGAGCTAGGAGGGCCACTGTGGTCAGGGCTGTACAGTGCTGGGGAGAATCCAGCAGGGAGGGGGGGGAGATACTGAAATCAGAATGAATAATAAATAATAAATAATAATAAATAAATAAATAAATAAATAAATAATAAATAAAATAAATAAATAATAAAAAATAAATAAGCCTCCCAAGAGAGATAAAGTCCGCAAACAGACACCTTCAAGGCTGAAGTCTGGAGCCCTCCCTAACACTTTTTGAGGCTGATGTCACCCTGATACCTAAGCCAAAGGGGTCACAGCAAAGAAACAACAGGTCGGTGGATGTGATGCGCTCAGATGACACAAACATCCTCAAGGAAGTGTGGGCCAGCCGTACCTGGCCACAGGTGAGAGACGGAACACTGGCCTGACCCCTGGTCTTCCTGACAGAGAGGCCAACCACACAGTCCTGATGGAGAACAAGCTTGGGACAGCATCTGCCTTCGAACACATTCTTAGAACTCAGGTATGGAGTCAGCTATGAAAATTCCACAGCTAATATAATTCCTGTGGAACCAGAGCTCTCTCATGGGAAGGCCAGGTTCTGCCCTACCTGCCTCCACTTAGAACCAGCAGAAGCATCAGGCAAGGAAAAGATATAAAAAGCACTCACATCGGGAAGTAAAAACACCTCTGGCCACGGGCGGCATGCCCTAAGACTGCACAGAAATCAGGAAAGGCTAAGATCTGTATGAGCCACAGAATACTCCAAATGGCTAGAACAAGGGTGGGGGCATCATACTTCACGGTATAAAATTATACTGAGAACCTGCAGTGATGAGGCCCATATGATACCCACATAAGGCCCGACACACAGGCCTGGGGGGCAGAAGTCCAATCACACCTGCTCAACTCATTTTTGACAAGGGCCTCAAGAGGACACGATGGACAAAGATCATCTCCTCAATAAATGGTGCTGGGGAACCTGCACTTTACACGTAGAAGAATAAAACCGCATGCTTTGCTTACTCCACATGCAAAAATCATCTCAAATTGGATTTTAAAAAAACCATAAAACCTAAATGTAAAACCACAGACTCCTGGATGAAACCACTGGCTTGGAATATGACTGACTGAATAGCACACCAGCAGATCAGGCTTCAGGAGTAACAAATAAATAAGTAATAAATGCATAAATAAGACTATAGCAAACTAAGAGCATCTACCCAGCAGAGGAAAGAACGAAAATGAAAAGGTAGCTGATAAACTGGGGGGGGGGGGGGGGGATTGTAAGCTATGTGTCTGTTTAAAGGATTAATAACCAATATTTAAAAGGCAGGCAAGCAGGCAGATGGGTGAGTGTCATACAATGTAATGGCAAGAAAACATCATGGAACCCAATCCAAAAGTGGGCAAAGTCTCGAGACATCTATTCAAAATGAGCAAGATGGCCAAGCATACAACGAGAAGGTGTTCGGCATCAATTAACTGTCAGGGAGATGCAAATCCGAAATACTGTTCTGTGGTTCTGCGTCTCGGCCCTTAGGATGGCTGCCACTGAATCTAAAAGGTGACAAATATTGGGGAGAGTGTGGAGGAAAGACAATGCTTGCACACAGCTGGGGTTGGGAGGGGTGTAGACTGGCGCAGCCATTTTGAAAAACAGGCGATCAAAAACAGAACGGCCATAGACCTAGCAATCTCTCTTCCAGGTGCATACCCAAAAGAAACGAAATCCCAGAGAGCTATCTCCCTTGGAGAGCTAGGACAGCCGAGGTCACAGAAGCCGGGGACTACGCAATGGCCCCAGCCGGCGAGGACTGGAGTTGCAGCACGAAGGCACATGGGCACCTGCATGTAGACTCAACACTGAAGGGACAATGGCCCCAGTGAAGTCTGGCCCTAGCAAGCACATGCCAGCGTCACATACGACGCCATGTAGCAATGGCAACGGGCACAACCAATAGCTCTGCCTTCTCTATAATGTCTCTCAAATCTACAGTCAAAATTGAAAGTTTACTTAGTTTTTTAAAGTGAGAAGTAATATGTCAGAATTAAAATTAAATCCAAGTGGTCAGGGACGGAGGCCTGTCTGCGCCCCGGCTCCCAGAACAGCACCTTCCGTACAGTAGGCCCTAGTGGACAGTGAACCCCTCAGATCTGGCTGTTCCAGCCTCTGGAAGGCGCTCTGCAAGTCCACACAGGAAGTCCTGCACCCCTCTCTGCAGCTCCTGAGCACAGGCTCGATGGTCACTTCCTGCCCAAAATGCCCACGGTGATGGGAAATAATCACTCGGGCTTCACCACTGGCCTACCGCTGCTCCCCACCCCCGAGCCTTCATGGTAACAAACCATAAACACAACTAAGTAGATAACCAACATTGGGGTTTCTGTGGGATGACCCCAAGAAAATAAAGCGATAACACAGCCTCCAGAACACAGTGCTGTTGAGAAAGCCAGCTCTTACGTCACAGACACGCACGCGAATCTCGGCTGCGTCACCTGCCACTGTGTCATCTTAGCCAAGGCTGTCCTTTCTCAAGCCAGCAGGGATAAAGCTCCTCCCTGACTGTGAACTGTGGAAATTCATGGTGAGCCTTTGGCCCAGCCCTATATGCAAGCTGCCCACTGGGCATACTTGGTGCCAGCACGACACAGCCTCAGGGAGGCCTGGAGGTGATGCCAGGTGCTGATGACATTCGAAGACCTGGGGGAAGGCTCCACCCCTCAGGAGAGCCGGCGAGCCCTGGCCATGCCCTCGGTGCTGCTCACAGGAGAACTGGAGTGCCAGTCCTAGCCCTCAGCCAGGTCAGCTCAGGGGAATAGAACCCTGACGTGTCCCTCTGATCACAGGCCAAGAGTCCCAGGGGCTCTGCTCGAAGATCTTCCATCCGGTGAGCACAGGCTGGTAACACTGGCCAGACAGTGTGTGTGACACAGGACTGAGCACTGCCAGCTAGAGATCTGTTTGGCCCACCAGAATGGTTAATGGTAACAAAATGGGAACCCACTGCCAATCATTTGTACATAATTTTAATATTTTCATCGTCTCTTAAAAGATGAGGGAATCTGGGGGCCACAGAGACACACTGAAGCCGCCATCCCACGCAGGGCACCTCTCTCCAGCTAGCCACAGCCGGCTCTTCATTATCTCAGTGTGACACTTCCTTTTAGTAAGCACGCTGATGTCACCTATGCAGCAAAGGGCAGCTCAGATCTAATCTGTCCCAAGAGCTCGCAAGTGTGTACCACGGGCCTTGCGGAGCCAGGACCCTTGCTTCCCTGGTCACCCACCATGTGCCCCAACACTGTGACCCACCAGTCTCGGTAAGAATACAGGGGTTAAATAGCTGCTGGGCCATGGCCTCTCAAAATCCTTGCAACAAAGGAGCACCCCAATCTACACTCCTTATCCAGGGTCCCCCAGCTAGTGAACAGCGAGAAAAGAGATAGCAATCACGAGAGGTTCGCCACATGGGAAGGGCTGATCTTGGGGCAGCTCAGGGCAGCCACTGCTCAGCATCCTCTGGGGCAAATTATGTGGCCCAAACTATGTGTCACATTCCTGGAAGATCTGGAGACACTGTATGTACCATGATGGAAAACATCAGAGCAGGCCAAACACCAGGACTCCAAAAGTCCTCGGGGGACATTTTGGCTAACTCCTACGTACTAGCGGCTTGTGGCGTGAATGTGAGGGACCCGAGGTGTCTGGGAATCAGGGCATCCTTTCGGTGAGGTGCTGGGCTCTGGAATTCCAGTCTTGCACACAGTTCAGCGGCTGTGCGCCTGCCTGGGCAGTTACTCCGCAGCGCTGGGCCCTGACTTCCTATTCTAAAATGGAATCAGCGGAGGAAACAGTTACCAGAAAGAGGAGGGAACCTAGGAGCCGGGAGAAAATATCCTCAAACCACAGACCTGACAGAGGTAATATCCCAAACATACAGGACGTCCCTCAACTCAACAGCAAAAGTACATATGACCCCAATTAAAAGGCCTGAGAGTAGACATTTCAAGGCAAACAAATGGCCAGTGGGTATGACAGGTACTCCACGTGACCAGTCACCAGGGCAGTGGCCACCTGGGGCCTCACCTCGCATCTCCCTGCATGACATCTAAAAATAGAAGGCACTGAGTGCCGGTCAGGGCATAGACAGGAAGCCCTCACGCACTTGCTGGGACTGTAAGATGGTATGACCGCTATCGGAATTAGAAATAGACTGCTTGACCTAGCGACCCCATCACTTGACATCTATTGCGCCCCGCAAATTGAGATCAGAATCTCAAAGAGATGCCCGCGCACCCCTGTTCAGCAAGGGCTAAACACAATAGCCCAGCTGTGGCAGCAACACCGATGACCATCTGAAGATGAGCAGATAAAAAGGTAGTGTGAGCCCACAGTGGAGGGCTATTCAGCCTTCAAAAAGGAAGGCACCTTGTCAATCGTGATGAGAGAGATGAACGTAGAAGGATTCATGCTAAACGATGTAAGTCAGCCACAGGGCAGAGAATGATTCCTCTCTACAAACGCTCAAAATATAGACAAGCTCAGAGAAGCAGAGAGCGGCAATTGCCAGGAATAGGGAAAGGACAGAGGGAGCTGTTCAATGGACAGAGTTTCGGTTACAGGAGATGAATATCTTCTGTAGACCCACTGCAGACATGGTGCCCACAGCCAACAACGCTCCACTGTGCGGCCCAGTCTCTTAGGAGGGCAGATCTCGAGAATTCTTCCTGTGTTTTGAAACTCAAATTAATACCACCTGACTATAAAGTGACAGCGTGAGAGTCCGCTAGGGTGCGGGACCTGTTCTGTATCCAGATGGTGCCCGTGACTTCATAAGCACATCTTCAATTTCACTTTAAGTACACCAAAAAAAAAAAAAAAAAAAAAGTCAATTTTATTGTGTGGTAATTAAAAGAATAAATGAAGGCAATAAAGTACTATTAACTGCATCGATCTCACAGGACTGGCATGGTTGTCAGCCGGTGCCTGGCTCAGTGCTCATCATGTCTAGCTTAAGAAGTGTCAGCATTCTTCCTCTCCTCCAGAGACATCCAAGACAAAGCCTCAAATGGGAGCACGGGGAGAGGAGAGGGTGCAGGAGCTGCTGGGACTCCAGCTCGAGCTGGCCTCGGTTTTCATTTTTCAGGGCTGACGCTGGACATCTCCGATCCCCACTTTTGAGAGCTGTATAGTAAGGTCTTTTGTGCATCTTTAAAAATCGGGTTATGAGGCATTCCAAATATAAGCACATTCTGCACACATGCACACAAGGTCCATGACTTCACTTAATTATTAAGTTTAGCCACTGCCAGGCCTCTCGTCTTGGACAGGGCTCCCACTATCTGGATGAACAGAACCCAGGGCCCGTTCCAGACAGTTCTTGCTTCCTGTCCAGCTAGGTTTCAGGCAGGTTCCTGGAGGGTAGCCAGTGTTCCTAGACAGGGAGGCTGGACCACTGGGACATGCCTGGTCCCAAGGGCTTCTTGAGACACCTGCTTTGAGACCCAGAATTTGTGGTGGTTGATCTCCATGGCTGTGAAACAAGATTACTGCTACAGGCTCTGTGGGTGAGGTGACTTGTAGAGCTTCTTCTGTGACCTGCTTCCTCTGGCTCTCCCCATGGGCCATGAATTTTCAGAACAAGTGCACAGGAGTGCCGGAGGGCTTTGCCTATCCTGTACTCTCCCCACATATATAACCAATGTAATTAGGTTAATAGGCCTACAAGCTCAAGTTGACAACAGACAATTAGGCTAATTACCCTTTCCTTAGAGGATCAATTAGGACTGTGCTGCCCAAACTGTATTCTGAGAAAGAGTGCCTGGCTCTCAGAAAAAGGCTCCTTAGACTACACATCTGGCATATACTGGGCTTATCCAGGACCCTGGTTCCTTCCATGCAGGACTTTATAGAGGCATTAGAATGGTAGTCAAAAGCAATGGGATCCAGTCAGTGGCACGGAGAAGGGCTCTGTAGAATGCAACGGCTCTGATCACCAAGGGGTCTTGTTTCAGCACAGACTCAGACTCCAAATGTGCACAGAGATCCTCTCTGCCCTGCCCCTCCACCCCAGCTTATTACTGTGACACAAAATATTAACAGAAAAGGCAGGTGACACAGCACCTGTAAAGCCACTACTTGGAGAGCTAAGGCAGGAGGATCTCAAACTCCAGGCCAGTGTGGGCAACTTAGCAGGTCCTATCTCAAAGTAAAAAGGGTCAATGTATAGCTCAGTGGAAGAACATCATCCAAACACCGTGCTTAATGTCTGAGAAGGGAGAGGGGGAGTTTCCCAGGCTGACTCTCTTCATTAGCCACTGTAGAAGTTGAAAAACGGACTGCTTAAGGCCACACCAGAAGAGCCAGGTAAAACTCTACACTCCAACTTTGCCCACCAGGACTCCACCAATACCACCTGGGGGCTCTAGCCCATTTGCCTGTGGCTCTTCCTTCTCAGCTTGGAGTTGAGCATCAGAGTCACCGGAAGGCTTTAGCACAGACCCACAGCCAGCTCTGTTCTCATTTCCAACAAGGCTCATGGGTAACCGGGGTCCTGGGTCACTCACTGACTTAGAGGTGCAGGGCAAGCCTCAGCCAGAACTCCTTCCTCACCAGAGTTAAGAATCCAAACGGCCTGGGAGAGACTTTTCCAGGTGAGCACATGAATGAAGCTTTTGGCTCCAGAGCTTCCAGGTGTCAGCAGTGTGGGGACTTTAGCAAAAATTAATTTTAGAAAGTTCTAGATTCAGATCTTAGAGAGAGGGAGAGAGAAAAGGGAGATGAAGGGGAAGGGTGTACATGTGTACAGATGGTTTAAAGCTTCACCATGAGCACCGCTGGGTCAAGGTTAGTGAGCAGGAATGAGACGTGTCCAATAGACGGTTTTGATTCTCTCTGAATTTAGGGACCAGGAAAAAAAAGCTTCCAGCCCATGGGACACAGGAGCTCTAAGGACAGTGTGATGTCAGCACCTGCGATCGCCCGGTTCACGACCTAGGCGGGCTCACTGCGATGGGGTGACTGGGAATGTCTTTGGGGCCTGCCTTGCATGTGTGTGTAGCAGCAGGTTGCTCAACGGGTCACACCTGTGAGACTTCAACACTCCAACAGCACCGTGCAACAGTGCTTGGCACTAGTGCATGCTCAATAAATGTGAGCGTTTCTTGCAGGCCATTCTACTTCTCCTCTGAATTTCCATTGTTATTTTTATAAACCTGCTGTGAAGTATGCACTCGTGTCAGTTCTTTCTAGGATGTGGAGGTAGGAACTGAGGCGTTCCTGTTGCTTCCTCAGTTGACAGTTAACTGTGTTCTCAGCGTCTCAGTGGTGGCTCAGCTTAGCCTACCGTAGGGAGCAGGGACTTCAGTTCTCCGCAGGGCCTGCTGGAAAGGCCACGTCAGGTCTTGAGTCTCAGAGATCAAAGTCACTCATTTGGAGACTGAAACTGGGATGTGAAAAACTCAGGCCAACTTCAAGAGGGGTAGGGCTCAGTGGCAAAACCCTGGGTTCAGCTTCCGGCACAGCAAACAAGAAGGGGTGGGGTGGGGAGAACAAAGAAAACCTTTGCAAGGTCCACTCAGGCGCCCTGAGGGGGGGCCTTTCGAAAGCCACAGGACAAACCAAGGCACTGCGATAGAGCACACCATGGGCAAACCACCTGTTGTTCCACAGGGTCACATGTTCAGAGAGGCCCTGAACCTGGGACTCTCTATCCTTTCTCAGTCGAGCTCAACTTTCCTTTTGTACTGGACCCCACGAATCCGAATCTGAATCCAATACCTGGGCCCTGGACTGCAGCCATCTCTCTTGCCCCACAAACACCCCGCAAAGTGAGGCAGCACACACTTCCATCCGTGAAGTGAGCCCACAGCTGACCAGGGAAGGGGAGCAGCACTCTTCAGTCTTGGGGCTTCAACCTGGGGACTGCCACAGTGAGAGAGCTGGCCATTGCATCTCTTTCCTGAAAGAGGGACTTAGGCTCCAAGGAAAGGGGGGGGGCTGTCAAAGCCTCTGGAGTGCCAGGTAGCAAGTACCATTAGCCAGCCGGAACTGGGCACAACACCCACGGACCTAGGTCACAAAGCCAGTTCTGTAAGTTCAATGATCATATCAGTCAAACTGCTTAACAGAAGCAAAGCAAACACAGTAATCATTTAAGGTCCAGGGCCCCTCCCCACCGCATGCAGACTCCTCCCTTAACCCTTAAAACTCAGAATGGCTCAATTCAAGAATGAAAAGAGGGCTTTGAAGGGGAGCTCGGTGGTAGAGAGCTTGCTTAGCATGCAGGAGGCTCTGGATTCCACTCCAAGCACTGAAGACAGAAATACAGATGCAGAATTCTCCACCAGCAGCTGGCATACACAGTCCCACTATACCTACAGCTTTTTAGAGCTGGAGAAGCGTGTGGTACCCATAGGGCACCTCTAGCCAAGCACCATTCTGGACAACCATATGTGAACCAGATATAAAGCCTTGTCCTTAGGAGAGCAAATATTAATGACATAGAAGAGGAACACACACAATAATTCACCAATTACAAAGTGGTAGGAGAGAGGGTGCTTCAATGAAACAGTATACTACTGGCAGTAGGCAGAGGCCAGAACTTCCCAATGCTTCCCACATACCACCTGGTTTCATGTGTGAAGCCGATCTACACATTTCACAGGCAGGAAAACACACCAAAGTTAAGAAGGTGGTTTCCCCTTGGTTTTGAACTGGCAGGGAAAGAAGCAATTTGTTTTGTTTGTTTTTCAGAATTTTTTTTTTTTGAAACAGGGTTTCTCTTTTGTCACTCTGGCTGTCCTGGAAATCACTGTAGATCAGGCTGGCCTTGAACTCACAGAAATTCACCTGCCTCTGCCTCTCGAGTGCTGGCTGGGATTAAAGGAGTGGGCCACCACCACCTAGCAGAAAGGGGTGTTCTAATCACTACATTATCTATGCTCCCCATTACTAGAAGATTTGATGGGGTGATGGTCCTTCAAGGTTCCCTTTGTGCCCCAGATCTCAGGCTTCAGTTCTAACAGCCCAAACTCCAATTCCAGCTTATCTGTAGAAATGAAAGTGCTTCTGCCAACGGGGTCTCCTTCCTTGTGGTCTAAAAGGAAGATTCACACATTCTCTTAAGTGACAATGGGATGGATGTCAAATCTGCTTGTATAGTGGCTGTTCCTGGAACCCAGACACGTGCCACCCCCTCAACACACACACTTCCTTAGAATGCTACTACGGCTATGCCGTGTGCCTCCCATCTCCCAGTGACAGAACAAGTGGCAGAGGGTTAAACATTAGGTACAACACTCAGCGGGAAGGTCTGCAGGTGGTGGAACCTTCCTTCACAGTGAGTCCAGGATCACTGCCGGGTCAAAATCTGAAAGAGGTGAGTGAGCAAACAGCTCACCCCGCACGAGGCATCATACAGTGGGGAGCCCATTCTCACTGTTCCCCAGTGAGCCCAAGCAAGCAAGAACTTACTAAACCTGCACTGGTGGGAACCCCATGGCACCTGGGCGTTTGGGACCTGCAGCATGTCCTGAAAGCCCCAGGGTAGTAGCAGCTCAGAGCTGGGCTGTTACTTTTTAAATATCAATGCTTTAAAGCAGCTGGTGACAAGCAGGCCCTGCCAAGGCTAAGGCGAGAGCTAGCTAGCTCCAGCTGTTTTCCTTTTGTTCACCTCACCTGTCCCCCAAACTTCCAAGTAGAACCCAGGTCTACCCTACCCTGCACCAGGCAGGTGGAGAGAGGCAGGCAGGGGGAGAGGGCTGAGATTAAGTGACCAGTGAGCAGTGACTTCTTCAACAAACTCATAATCCCCAGAACTTGCAGAACCATGTGGGGACAGAGGAGGGTGGGGGCCCTTCACAGTCAGCTCTGTAAGAGAGCTCTGGGGACCTGGATGTGCCCACTGCCCTTCTTTCTGAATGGACACACTGTGGTACTGGGACTGCTCTTGAAATCTGTTATGCAGCTCTCCAGGTTCAAAGCTGCCATGTGTCCATATGCATTTGTCTAAGAGTCCAGTTATCAGCCCCATGGCTGCCTCAAAGGAACAGGAAGCTGGTTTGCCAGATGGCACCAGTGCCCAGGATGGGCTTTAAAGTTCTTCATCTGGTCAAGAGATGTGAAGGCAATGTCCACTCTGGGCCTAGGCCCCAGGTTGCCCATGTTCTATGATGTGACAGTGAGCTTGGGTAGTTCTGAGGTTGACTGTCACTCGGTTCTGCCTTCGTGCACTCCAGTATGAGGGGAGGAGGGAATGCTTGCCAGATGAAGGAATACCGTTTTCTGGCTGTTGAGAAAAGAACATTTACAGAGCCCCTCATTCATGGATGCCCTATTTGGGAGTTCCAGGCTGTGGAGGCTGGGCCAAGGGTACCTCATACTCCCTGTCCTTTCAGGTGGGGACCTTATTTTTAGCACCAATCTGCAAGAAGTGAAACTGAGATTTTGAGAGCGCCCAGACACCTGCTGGACCCTAAGCCTTGCTTCTAACATCTAAAACACACGAAGCAGCTGGGGGGAGGAGTAGAGCCACGATTCTAATCCCGTTCCTCCAAAGTATCCCAAACCCAGAGTATCTCAGCTTCTTATCTCAAGGGAATGTCTGGTGGGGAGGCCTTTCCAAGGCAGGCTTCCAGAAGGCCTGGCCCTGTACAATGGTGCTACAGGAGGCAGAGGGCCCTACAAAGGCACCCACTGTAGTGCGTGCAGAAAGCATGGCCCCTCTGCACAGCCCCAGGATCCTGCCCTCCTTCTCTTCCAGCACTATCCCCATACCCAGAGCAAAGAGCCAGGGCTGGGGGTACAGGCCTCCATATCTGGTGGGCAGGGGATCCTCAGGCTCTGAAGATCTAAGCTTCTCCAGCTGCTGCCAGACTGGATGGGGCTGCAGCCCTGAGATCTCATGGGGCAAGGCTAGGCACCCGGCCCCACCTGTCAGCCAGGGTGGGGTCCACAAGGGAGGGCTGGGGAGAGCGCCTGAGGATGACGGCTGCTTTTATTTGGGAGATGGGAGATCTGGCTCCCAGGTTGGGGGAAGGGAATGCAAGGTGTCAGGGACAAGCTGGGGGACCCCGCGTTGCGGAAGGAGAGTCCGTGGACTTGCCGGGGATGCACGAGGGGGTGGGGGTGGGGCTCCGAGTCCCGAGGAAGGCCGCGGTCCCCCAGGGCCGGCCGAGGCGTGCACCGGGGTCGCGTTTGCACGCGGCGGGGGTCGTCGCCGGCTGCAGAGAGGGCCTCAGCCCGAGCCACACTCACCTCCTGAAGTCAAAGGGCATCGTGCCGCCGAGCGGGTGGGAGCGTTGCAGGCCAGGCGGGCCGCAGCGCCGCGTGGGTCCGAGCCCGCTGCCAACGCCTCCTCGGCCGCCCCGCCCCCGCCAGCCGGCCCGACACTCGCCACTCGCCTCCCGCCGCCGGGAAGTGACGCTCCGCGCAGCCCATTGGGCGCCGCCGCCGCCCCCGGCCGCCCCTTCCGCCGCCCGGTTAAAGGGGCCCGAAGGCCGGCGGGATGGGGCGGGCCGAGACCGAGGTGCTACCCAAACCCTGTTCCCTGGGACTCAGCTTTCGTTCCTTTTGGCCTCTGATCTTTCCTGGAAGCCAGTGTGAGGCCTCATAGCAAATCCCTTCCCTCTAGCAGTGGGTTTTGTGTTTGCAAAACAAAGCCATTGCGTTGTGAAGATCAGAGAGAATGCTGCTAGTTGGGGGTCCTTGCTTGGCGCTAGACTTGGGTGAAGACTAAAAACTGCAGGGTGGCCAACATAGTCCTGGATTTAGGAAAGGTTACCCACTTCCCACTCATCCTCTTCCTCTCAGGAAAAGCCATCTGGCTCCTGGGATCTGCCATCACCCCCTTCTCCATCTACATGTCTGCTAATCCTGGCTTTTCCTAGGTATCAGAGGAGACCGTCGGCACCCTGGTTTAGTGAACAGCCTGGCATCTAGTGAGAGCTCCTCCACCTGTTAGGGTTGAGCTTAGCTTTTATCATCTTCCCTTTGGCGTTGGTGCCAACCAGTATTCGTTGAGCAACTACCCACCTGAAAGCGGATGTGTACAGGGTTATCCAGAGGCTCTGGGTTTGGGAAAGCTAATTGCCCCTTGAGCCTCAGTTCTCAGAAACACAGAAGTACACAAAGAACAGCTCCCACAGCTTACGGGGGAGGGAGGAGGGCAGAGGAGGCAGTTGAATTCCAAACCTGTTGTGATTGGCTGATCTTAGCTGCCACCTTGACACCTGGGAAGAGGGAACCTATACAGAAGAATTGCCTCCATCACATCAGTCTGTGGGCATGTCTGTGATGTTTTCTTGGTTCCTAATTGAGGTAGGGAGGCCCAGCCCACTATGGGTGGTACCATCCCTAGGCAGGTAAGCCTGGGATCTGAAAGCTAGGTGAATGCGAGCAGGGAAGGCCATCAGCAGCCTTCCTCCACAGGTGGCTGCTTGTTTCTGCTTCATGGTTCCTGCCTTGAGTACCTGCCCTGACTTCCCTCGATGAAGAACTGTGGTATGGAAGTGTAAGCCAAACAACCCCTTTCCTCCCCAAATCGCTTTGGTTGGAGTTTATTATAGCAACGAAAAAGCAAACTAGAATACCCATGTAGGAGAAATCTGATTTCTGAACTTCCCTGGGCTCTGTCGTTGGTGCCTTCTTCAAAGTTGAGGTGACTTAAAAACAACAGCAACTCAAGGAGGAAAGTAGGGACCTAGGGTTGACTGGTGTTGAAATATCTTGCACAGGGAGAAAGTTCCCAACTTTTAGATGGGCACAGAAATTTGCATCTCAAAGCTTCCCTTGCAGTTTTAATGTGTCTATGTGACTGGGTTATTGAAATGTAGGGAGAAGGTGGCTTTAAGAATACTTGGTGTGTGCTCTTTGCCCTCTGTGTCCCTTTATCCAGCTGGCTGCCTAGTGTGGATACCACTATCTTGGACTATGACATGGAAACCACACAGAACAAAGCAACAAGATAGAAAGAGCAGGGGTCTCGTAGTTCCATGTTTCTACACAAGACAGAAATAAGCATCCATCTTATTGGAACTACAGTGTTTTGGGTTGCCGAACACTTACATTGGAACTTAGTGACAACATTCCTGTCCAGCCTAATCACTTGACTGTTCAAATGCTGCACAGAGAATGGGCCAGTCCATTATTACCTAATGCCCTATGATTTTCCTTGGGACAACTTGATACAACTCATGATTGGATTAACTGACTACTACCCACACCCCCAACCTGAGTGGAAGCTTCCTGAAGGAGCTTGGATGGCCACATCCTGTCCCACCACCCACACAGCCTCCACGTGTATAGAGAAGCACATATGGAAGGCAGAATGGTTGCAGAATGTCTTCCCATAGGACAGAGAGGATGGGAATGGAGTGGTCACGTCACCAAGAGACTCTGTGGGGACTGTTGAGGTCTGGAAGCAAAGTGAACTCCCAATCCCATGTGTCAATCCATCCAGGACACAGTGGGAGATGGAGCAAAGGGAATCAGATCCTGTGCCACAATGTATGAGAATGCTCTGAACCTCTTTGAACATAGCAGCAACTAGTAACCATTGAGTTTGGGAACTTCTGATCTTGTGGTACCCTGTGATGCTTAGCCTCTGGTGGTCCTCATCTGCTAATAGCCCCAGGCCCATGTATAGTCCCCTCCCACAGTGAATGGGTCTGGCCCGTGTAACTCAACAGGGTATCGAAGAAGATTGCAGCTAGGTCCCAAGAGCCTGATCCCTACTGGATTCCCACACAACAGCAAATGTTTTTGTTTTTTTTAAGCCCCCAAATTTGCCCTGATGGATGATGCAGCAGTAGGTAGCAAATTGGCTGCTCTACAATCCATCTGTGAGAATGAAGCACTGTGGGTAATGCCTGGCATGTAGTAGGTGCTCATTAAATGGATGAGTTAAATAGATCAATTCATACAGAAGAATGTCCTTAAGGGAGAAGTTTCCTTGACCCCACATGCTCACTTTCTTCTACTCATTCCTGCTAGAAACAACACAGATTGTTGTTTTAGATAGGAAATATCTGGGTTAGGTTTGTTTTTCTGTAATGAGACACTAGTTCATGTTCCATAGGAGTGGCTGGCTCAGCTTGGTCTGGATGAAGAGAGATTAAAACACAATAACTCTTTGTCAAACTCAGCAAGGAATTAAAGGAACTTAGATCTCAGAAAACAGGTCTCTGAAAATGTGACTGTTCATTCTTGCTCCATTTAAGTCCCCTGACCAACCAGGAGGTGCCCATTCCTTATGCGGTATTCACAGGTGCCTCTTTGTGGAACAAGTTCTGTATGTAGAGATGGACACGACATAATTCTGATCTCAAGAAATCAGGGAGGAGGTCAGCGAAAGGGTGGGGTAATAACTGGGGGCAGGGTACCACCGTCAAGTGCAATTTTGTGTGGTAAGTACAGAGTAAGGGAAGCTCCAAGGGCTGGAGTCCCAGGGTAGATCATCCCCAACTTTAAGCCATAGGGGAGAATAGTAGAGGAGGGGAAGGGACAGGGGAGGGGATGAGAAAGAAGGGAGAGGAGGGGCAGAGAGGAGAGGGGCTGGGGCGGAGTCAGCTTCATCCTGTGTGTATAACATACACCAATCAGATGGAGTGGAGCGGCTCTCTAAGGCAACATCCAGGTGATATTGCTAAAGAAGGTGTGGAGGATACCGGAAGGCTAGAACATCTGATGTCTCAGACAGGAAGTTAGGGAAGACGTCCAGGAAGAGGAGTCAAGCCAAGACAGGAAGAACAAGAAGGAGTTAGTCTTGGGGAGATCCATTACTGTGTAGCAAATTATCCCAAGCTTAGAACTTTAAAAGAACACATATGTTTCAGTGCCTGAGGACCAGGCATCTGGGTCCCCCACACATGGACCTCTGTAGAACATCGCTCATGACATCATGAGGAGCACGGAGATTGAGGATGACTTTTCTTCTGAAGCAGTGTTCTGCTGTGAGTTGAATCTGAAATGTCTCCCACAGGCTCGCAATCTGAACCTTTGTTCCCCAGCCTGAGGTGCTGTCTTGAAGGTTGCAGAGTCTTTAAGAGATGGGGGTTGCCTGATATAGGTAGTGTGGAGTGAAAAGTCAAAGCTCACTGAAAAGTCTGAGCTCACTTCCAGGTTTTGAAAAACCCACCATCGCTGAGCAGTCGCTGAGCCAGCAATCCCTGGGCTCAAAATCTCACCAATCCATGAGCTTGAAATCCACCAATCAGTGAGCCAGATGCCCATCAATCACTCAACCAGAGAATCTTACTGTTTGGGGGATTGTTGTGCACGCTCAGGGCTTGAAATTCCCCTACTCCCGATCCTGAAAAATTTCACCCTGGAAATCTCCTCCAAAAAACCCTATGTAAAGCCTGCCTCCCAATCAGTTTCCTGCTGCTTTTTCTTGTTCAGAAGCAGCCACCTCCTGTGTCTTTCCCAATAAATCTCTTGTGTGAGGTTTGTTGCATGGTGTGACTTTGTGGTTCCTTGACTCCTGGTTGCCAGGATACATTTCCTTCCAGAGATATAACATTTTTACCAGGGACACTTCTCCCCTCAGAGCTGTCCACTGGGTACATCTTCTCCACTTCAGAACTGAAACACTAACAGGCAGGCCCTTACAGTCCTTTGAAGGCAATTCCTACCATTGGTTCCGACCTCAAGCTCTCTGCCTGCTGCTCTGACAGCATAGGCTAAGCTGTTCCTACCATTAACCTTCCCCACCATGAGGCTTTCTACCCTCTGAAACTGTGAACCAAAATAAACCCTTCCTCCTTTAAGTTGCTTTGCTCAGGTGACAGCAATAACACTGGGTAAGGAGTCTGAGGATGGCAGGTGGGCTGACATCACCTGGGAGAACTAACTTGGTTGGAGCTAAATAGTACAGGATGAGGCGTGATATGTTACACTTTTCAAAAACTGTTTTTTATAGGAAATTAGAGGCCTGGGAGCATTTTAAGTCAGGATGGGTTGTAATGTTTGATTTTAGAATTTGAGACAGCCCAAAACAGAGCGTTCTTTTTCCTATCTGTGTTCTGATTTCGCTCTAGGTGCCTGCACATAGAGAGAGAGTGGTACCGGCCCAAGAGAGAGAAGTGTGTTCCAGACAGCAAAACCAGAAGATGGAGCCATCTGATCCCTCTGACATCAGAAGGGGAGCTAAAGGATTTGGATTTAGTTCTGTTATGTTTCGAACTTGCTTTGGCCCAGTATTTCCTCACTATACCCCATTCTTCCCTTTTCAGAAGAGTAATGTATATTGCATACCACCGTATGTTGGAAGTATGTAATTTCATAGTGCTGAGACTGTAAAAGACTATGGGGACTTAAGTTGGACTAAATGCGTTCTGCATTACGATATTGCCGTGTGGCTGTGGGGACCAGAGAGCAGAACGTGGTGGTTGGAGTGAGAATGGCCCCTTGATGTTCGTGTTTGATTACTTGGTCCTCCGTTGGTGGAACTATTTGGGAAGGACTAGGAGGTGAAGCTTTATAGGAAGAGATGTGTCTCTGGGGACAGGCTTTGAAACTTCAAAAGACTTGAGACAATCCCACAATCTCTCTTTCTTCCTCCTGCTTGTGGATCAAAATGTGATCTCTCAAACCAGGTGTGGTGGTGCATGCCTCTAATCCCAGCACCAGGAAGGCAGAGGCAGGTGGAAACAGAGGCTTTATTCTGGCTCCAGTGAATTTTTGGCAGGCTTCAAGCACAGAACACATGCCCCTGCCTCAGAGCCTTTGCGCTGCTACCTCTGTCTGTCACCTTCCATATCTCTGAAACAGAGATCATAAAAGTATAGCATGGGGCCTGGAGAGATGGCTCAGCGGTTCAGAGCACCGATTATCCTTTCAAAGGAATGGAGTTCAGTTCCCAGCACCCACACTGGATAGCTCACAACCACCTGTAACTCCAGATCCAGGGGACGCAATGCCTCTAGCCTCCACAGCACCTGCACGCATGTGCACGTACCCACACACATATACATATAACTAAATTTTAAAAAAGCTCTATTAAAAGCATAGTATGTGAATACATGAGCCAGCAATGTAGTAACTTATTATCAAGTGGCTATGCATGAATGGGCTGCACTCTCTGCGTTCACAGCTCCGTGGGTCTGCGCATAGCAGTGACACCTCAAACTCACTCGGAATGTGTTACTTTTCTACGTTGACTCTGCTGTTCCTGCAAGAGTTTGTCAGCTTCGTAATCATCTTCGGGGATCACATCTTGCACACAGTCCAGCATCTTCTGAAATGCTAGGAGGTGAGGACTACATAATGTCAGACATGAGGGAAGCCAAGTTCCGACTGTTAGAGGTGGAAGTTGTAAACAGGGACAGGGAGATCTAAAAGAGGCAGGTGGCTCAGAAATGGAATCTGAAAGCCAGCCTTTCACCATGATAGCAAATACCCAAGATGATCAGTTTATAAGGGAGAACATGGATGTGGGGCTCACAATTTTGGAGATCTCAGGACTCCGTGATTAGCCAGTCTTGCTTGTTACTTGCCTGCAGCAAATTAGCATCTCATGACGTGGAGGCCTGGGATATAGCAAGAGTTCTTATCTCACGGCAGGAAGCAAAGCACGGGGAGAGGCCAGGGCCAGTTGTCCCCTTCAATGGCACACCTCTAATGACTTAAAGGCTTCCCTCTAAACCCCACCTACAGAATACAAGCCTTTAACCCATTGGTCTTTGGGAGACACTCAAGATTCAAACCATGGCAGAGGTTTGATGTGAACTCATGAGTTTTAATATGTGTGCAGATAGATAAATGAATGGTGGATGAGGGATGGGTGCGTGGTAGCCAGGTGTATATGTGTGTACATGCATCTGCTCCCTCGCTCTGTCACCAGGCTGGGAAGGGCTAACAGAACCACACGCTTACGCTCTGAATCTAACCCCAGACTCCACTCACTGCACACAGGAACCCAGGCCAGGAAAATACCAGATGAGCCTGGAACCTTGTCTTTAGTTGTCAGAAGCAAAGACATGTTCGAGGTATGATGAGGTCATGTCAAAAGAACACAGGGGTCAGAAGGAAGGGACTCCCAGTAGCCACATCTGGGGCAATTGCAACATCACAACCAATGGTGATTGTGATGGATGACTTCAACTGCTGTTTGTATTGCTAAAAGTAAAGACCCAGGAGAACAAATGAGAGGGAAAGGCACATTTTGTCCCTCGCAGTGGGGTGTCAGTGAGTGCTGGAAGGAAGGAGACACTTACCACCCCATTTGTCACAGCTGCATAAATGATGAGGTGACATTTGAGGACAAAGGCTGTGCTGAGAGCAGTCTGGTCTCTCTCTCTCTCTCTCTAAGAGACTTGAATGTTTAGGGGACCTTCCCCAACCCAAGGCCTCCAAGGGTGACATGCCATCTAAACTGCCACCCTTCATGCCTGGAGCCTGGAAGGTGCCACCTGTGTCTGGAGAATGCCAGCCACACAGTCAATGCTCACGTCATCGCAGCGGGCCCGCCTGGATTATTTGTGGAGAACAGGTGTAAATGTCCTCCTGCCTCAGCCGCAAGCTCTGCACCACACGTGCGGATATGTATGTATGTATGTATGTATGTATGTATGTATGGGAATGTGGTGTTTCCAACTTATCACATACTCCCCACAGCAACATAGAAACCTCCCTTGGTCTTCCACCCCGAGAGGTGAAGTTCTAACATTTTCAGTGCACTGGGAAGATTCTGGGTGCTTTGATCTGCTTTCTGAGCCCTGCCTCCTGCCTCCCTTGTAATCCTCACCAGGTCTGTTTCCTCTGTACGGCACAGAGGGGACCCTTCTCTGATGACACATTAGGGGTTTATTGGACACTGACTGTGTTGTCTCAAGATGATGTGCTTCGGACTGTGCTGGGTCTGTGTTTCAGTCCCACTCTGTCCCTCGCCTCTGTTCTCAAGGTGTGTGACACAGAGTAGGTAAGAGCCACTCTGGGCTCCAGCTTGCTTGTTATTATCCTGGAGTTGGTGGTGCCTCTCTATCATGTTGAATGGTCCAATGTCTGGAATCTAGCTCACAGGATGCTCTCAGGGAAACGGCCCTGGTCTTCCACCTGCCACTCTCAGGGGATTGTTGGTGGCAGCATCCAGACTTCGCAGAGGGGGAGGCGACCCTCTGGTCTGCGAGGTATGGGCATTCCCGCTACATTTCTCAGGATTTTGAAGCCAGTATTCTTGCAAGGTCCCACCCAGGGAGTGCTAACCTCACCGGCAGCGTCAGATGGCTCACATAGGCTGTGTGACTCAGCAGCAGCTGCTCACCTTCGTGTCATTCTGATCTGACCTGGAGCTCACCTGGCCCTTCCTCCTCCGAGGTCTTAGTAGTGTGGCTAGGTAGGGGGTGGGTCAGGCTTCTCCTGGCATTGCTTCACAGGTTCAGAGCCTGCCCATCCCCCATGTTCCCCTGTTGCTCTGGGCACAGGGAATCTGTCTGGGTCCCTATGTCCCAGTGTGTGTGTGTGTGTGTGTGTGTTTGTGTGTGATTGTGTGGGTGGCTCTGCCTTCCTGGCTGATGACTGCTGTGTTTCCTGGGGTTGGGTTTTGATGCTGAGTGTCAGGCTAAGCTCCAGGAAACAGAAAGGCAAAGGAGGCTGGGTGACTCTGAAGCCTGTCACCACACTACTCACCCCTGTAAGTCTCTTCATTTGTAAACTGAGGCTGTAGGTGGGTGAAAAGCCTTCTTCCTCCTTCCCAGTCTCCGTCCTTTCTTTCCTTCTGGGAAGTCAGTGAGCTTTCTCCTTCCATGTGGAAGTACTCAGCTCTCTGTGCTATGACTGATCCTATTAACAGGCGCAGGCTAGTCTGTTCCCTGTGCTTCGAGCCAGCTTCCAGCTCCCTAGATGCTTCAGGTGAAGAGACCCTATGAAGAAATGGCTCACAGCACCCCCTAGTACTGATGGACACAAAATAAGGTCAAAGGCGAAGAGAAAGCTTCCAGATCAGAGAATGGAATCCTGGGATGGGTTGGCAATGCCTCCTTAGGTCACCTTGGTTGAGGCTGCCCAGTCCCCATTCTGGCCTCGGTTTCTTCTTCCTCAGGAGACTGTGCAGGTCAAGTTGGGCTCTGCCATCACTGCATCTGGCTGAGTCTTGAGCCTCATGCTGTCTCCAGGTGTCACAGACTTCACTGAGGGGTCAGGAACCATGATCAAAGCCTCTCCTGGCCCTGGGAATTCATTCCATTCTCTTCCCACATTTTTCCTCCTTTACAAACAGCTACATTTTTAGCAGAGCCTTGATGCAGCTTCCGATTTAAGTTAAATTCAAGAAATCTGGCTCCCAGCCCCAGGAAGTGTTTTAGGGCAGCGTAGACAGGATGTAGACATCAACTGTATCCTGCCTGCCCCCCAAGAGTAACACCCCTCATTGTTCCCTGCTGGAATGGAGGGGCTCAGTGTTCTTCCGGCTCCACCCCTCAGGATCACACAGTAATCAGGTGCCCTCAGTTACAGTTCAGAAAAGGGAATTCGCTTTGGGAGAGTTCAGGTTTGAGTTCAGCCATTATTTAATTAAAGGAATATTACTTGTTTAATCTCAAAAGTGACTATCTTTGAAAAGATAGTCAAGCAGGAGAAAGGCTCCACAAAGGAGAATGAGGTTTCCTGCACCCACCCTGCCCTGGCCAAGGCTACTATTGCCGATGGCTTCCTTTGATATACTGGGCTTTTGTTGGGGCAGGCAATGGAGGCTGGAGGCCAATAAACTCTTGACCAGGAACTGAGGAAGAATTTTGGAGGTAGTTGTGTCAAGGTACTGACTGAAGACCTAATTTAGACCCTCTGGTGATCTCCAGGGGTGCCACAGCCTTGGGAAGAGGCATCTACCACTAAAGCTCACCAGTCTACTTCTGTCTGTCAGACAGCAGCTTTTACAAATACTTATTGGAAGACTACAATGGGCCAGAAATAAGTAGCCCAGACTCTGGTTGGGTGAAATTAGGGTGAACAAGGAAATGGAGCTACACAGACACCACGTTTTACTGTGGAGCAAGCAGCAGGCAGCTAGCACTGGCCCAACACCTACTCACTATCAAGGGCTCTTGTCAACTTATTTTCAAATTAGTATTTTTTGTTTGTTTGTTTTGTTTTTTGAGACAGGGTTTCTCTGTGTAACTCTGGCTGTCCTGTAACTTGCTCCATAGACCAGGCTGGCCTGGAACTCAGAGATCTGCCTGCCTCTGCCTCCTGAGTGCTGGGATTAAATGTGTGTGTTACCACTGCCAGCTCTTCCAATTAATTTTTAATACGTAAGTCACAGAGGAATCTGTTTAAAATGAAAACTGTTGGGTCCTCGAAATAGCTCAAGTAGACACTGAGAGAAGCATGTGGCCATTTTAAAGTTAAAGCAGTTTATTTCCCAAGGCAGCCTCAAATGTGGGTGCATGGGGGGGTGGTAAGTAAACCAGCAGTCACTAGGGGGATCTCTCCGATTGGTTAGGACCTGAGCATGGGTCCTTACTGGATTGGCTCGTTACATCTCCAAGAGAAGTGAGGGGTTCTCAGGGAAAGTGGTACCCATGAGAGACATGCAGAAAGCTCTAATTGGCCAGCAGCTGGCTTCAGGGCTTTCTGAGAATTACCAGGGGGAATCCCGAAGAGCCAAGGCCAGGGCCCACCCATCACGAGGGGGTGCCCTGGTGGTCCTCTCAAAAACTTGACAGATAAAACTGAATTATCTTGGTCCCAACTCCAACTTTTGCTTCCTCTTTTGGAGTGGTAATTTTATTTTTAATTTGATGTGAGTTCTTACATGTTTTTTCTTCATATTCCATTTACTTTGTGTTATGTTTAATTTGTTTCTTAAGATTAATAACACACCCAGCCAGGAGGTAGTAGCACACATCTTTAATTTCAGCACTCAGGAGGTAGGGGCAGGTGGATCTCTGTGAGTTCGAGGCTAGCCTGGTCTACGGAGTGAGTTCCAAGACAACCAGAGTTGCAACAAGAAACCCTGTCTCAAAAAACAAACAAACAAAAAAAAGATTAATAATACATACACGTTACTGAGCCACCTGTTTAGGCTCAACAATACACGTGGAGGACTATTTTAAGTCAGAGATCTAGACATCTCTCACATCACAGGGCTTCTGGAAGCTCACATCAACCCACTCAGCAGATGAACAACCAGAGGCTCAGAGTACACACAGGACTTCCAGCAGCAGGTGAGCTATAACGAGAGATGCGGGCAGGAGTCTGTGTTTGCAAGTCTGGGCCACGTGTGCCTGCAGTGGCTTGGATCTAGAGTGCCCCCCAAAGTTCATGTGTGAAAGGTTTGACCTTCACCCTGAAGGTCATTGGGGGTGTGTTCCTTTGAAGCGGATTTTGAGGTTCCAGTTGCTTCCTGTCTTTCTTTTTGCTTGCTGGCCACCATGAAGTGAACAGGCCTCTTCTACCTGTTCTGTCACCATAGATGGAAAGGAACAGGGCCAAGCAACCACGAACTGAATCCAGGATCTAAAGCAAACCTTTCCACTCTGTAAGTTGTTTCTCTCTAGGATCTTGTCACAGTGGTGGAAGGCTAACATGATATCCTTTCCCTAGTCTGCCTGCACTTACTCCCTGAGGATCCATTTAGTCTATGGAAACATTAAATGGCAAATCACTCAAAAGACAATCTGATCGTAATAGAAGGGACCCATTTGCACCTCCATTCCTTAAAATGTCTCCATAATTTCTCAGTGCCCAAATGACATAGCAAGCCCTTCTATCTGGTGGAAAAGAATCTTTCAGATATGGCTTCTGTTGATTTTTACAGCAGCACCTGGCTATCACCGCTCGGCTTTATAGTCATAGTTTTAGAAAAACAAAACAAAAACTGCTTATGATTCTCCTCATGCCAAGGGCACCCAGCCCTCTTTGCCTGTAAGACAGGCTCCCAGTTTCAACTCATTTGACCTCAATACTGATTGTTTTCCCTGCTGCACAAGGCTGGGCTGGATGGCTCTCTCTGGGGTCCATAATGCCTTGAGCTCCTTCAAGGGGGTTCATCTTATATACCCAAGTTCAAGCCCCCAGCAGGGCTGTAGGTGCTCTACACGTGTTTGTGAGATGCACGGACCTCCTCGACAGAATGAGCAATTGGATGTGTTGTCTTGGTGGGGAGTCCCCACTACTGGGAGGCACACCAGGGACACAAGAAGGGGTGCTGGCGAGAGAAACCTGGGGCAGTCAAAGTGTCTAGAAGCATGGAGACTATTGGAATACATTTCTCAAACTATCTCCCAACACAATGTGGTCCCTTTTACATCCCCTGGTCTTGCAAGCTGTTGAAGAGGGATTTGTGCGAAGGCTGTGGTCTACGGTCTCTCTCTCCAGCTGGCTGATCCCTGCGGCTGCACCTTGTCGGTTCAAAAGGCCAGAGGTGTCAGAACCCTCTACCTACTCCTGAAACCGGCAGGGATTTCTCAGGGGACTGGGGGAGTTGGCTTTAAAGGAACAGCCACCCCCTCAAAATAATGGTTAAACTTCATTACATCCAAGTAGCTCTTTGCCTCAGACTCTTGTTCCTGGCAGAGCTGGGGAAGCCCAACGTTCTACCATCTCCTCCCACTTCCCTTTTCTCTAAACAAATCAGAGGGGAAAGCTCTCTTTATTTCTTTTCCCTCCCTTAATATAACTGAATGCTGCTTTCCTATAAAAGAATAGCGGAGTGTTTTAAAGAGACAGAAAGTAGAGTACCAAAGTCTCACTCCTGAGACATCATCATGGAGTTTCCCCCATCCGTCTTCTATATAAAGCATCTTAAAGATTTCACAATATTATACATTTGTCAAAAGTGAATGTAACACATATATAAACTATAATTACCCACATACCCATTGCTAGCGTCTCAGAAGCCCCTGTGTGTCTCTCAGAAGACTTATCTCTCCTAAGGACACAGAGAGCCACTACCTTGAATTTGAACTGACCCATCCCTATACTTTGCTTTAGAATTTTAAATCTGTCTGTCTGTCTGACTGTCTAGTCCCCAAATGTAATGCTTTTGTCTTTTCTGTGATGGGAGGGTAACATTCGGCAACCTGTCTTTTTCACTTCCAAATGTGGCTCGCTCAAGTTTGCCACTGTACAGCTAAATAGCGAGCGGTACAATGTATGTGTGCACTGCTTCCCACGGTGTCTCCTTTCCTGCTAACGCACAAGTGGAAATTTTTGAGGATTTTCTTTTTCAACTTTAAAACATTTTATTATTAAACTACATGATGTGTATTTTTATTGTAGGGAACACTTAAAAATATATACAGTGTCTTTTTTACTATTTTGGGGGTGAAATAATCATTTTCGATGTACAGTTCAGTGGCATTAAATATGACACACTTATGTCATGCAGAGGTCGCCACCGTTTGCTTGTGCTGGTTAGTGTTTTGTCGACTCAGCACATCTGGGAAGAAGGAGCCTCACCTGAGGCGTTTAGGCAAGTCTGTGTGGGCATTTTCTTGGTTAATGATTGATATGGGAGGGTCCAGCCCACTGTGGGTGGTGCCACACCTGGACAGATGTTCTTATGCTATATAAGAAAGCTGGCTGAACAAACCATGGAGAGCAAACCAGTAAGCAGCATTCCTCTCTGGCCTCTGCCTGACTTCCCTTCATGAGACTGTAAGGTGAAATAAACTCTTTCTTGCCAAGTTGATTTTGGTCGTGGAAGCAAACTAATACTTACCCCCAGGACTTTGCCATCTTCCCAGACTGAAACTGTGCCAGTTAAGCAATGAGTCTCAGGTATTAGAGATGGCTCAGGAGATAAAGGTGCTTACAGTCAACCTGGTTCTCTGCCCGAGACCCACATGATGGGTAAAGAACCAACTCCCACAAAGCTGTCCTTTGACCTCCATGGGTCCCCTCTCCACCAAAACAGATAAAGAAATAAAATGTAAGCAATAACTTTCCATCCTTCTTGCCCTGGGCCCCAAGCACCATTTTGCTTTCTGCTTCTGTGGATCTGACTACCTTTGGGACTTCAGATATCAACCATGATATCTGATAACACCCTGCTGCGTTTTCGCATTCAGCGTAACGCTACCAAATGTCAGACAAGTTGTCCATCTCTCAGGATCGCTTTCCTTTTAAAGACTGGGTAATACCGTATCATCTGTATTTTATTAAATCTAGTATTGAATATCTCCAACTGTTCGTTGATAACATAGAGACAAACAATTGGCATTTTAAAAATCTTTTATTTTTTGAAATAAAATATAATTATGTGCTTTTCTTCTAATCACATCATTTCCCCTTCTCTTTCCTCCCTCCAACCCTTCCCGTGCACTCAACCTTACTCTCTCTCAAAGTCATGGCCTCTGTTTCTTTAATCGTTGTGATGTTCATATGTGTGCAGCCTGCTCGGTCTATATAACGTTACTGTGTCTATTTGATACTGGATCGCCAATCTGGGTTCTTCCACTGTTCTTCCCACTCAGCATCACTGACTCGCCTGTGGATCTTCCTCTAGGGTTGAGAGCTCACGAGCTTTCCTCTTTCACGTGAGCATGCCCGTTGCCATTGTCCTCATTCAGGCCGTGTTCAAGCAGCCATGTTGATGCGACTGCATCGATGTCGTTCCTCTGACGTTCCTAGGAGGGGAGCTCTCACAGAAGGCTTCCTGTTCCTCTGGCTCTCACACACTTCCTGCCCTCTTCTGCTACAACTGATATTTTTGTGTTATCCCTACAGTTTAAAACTGTGCTGTACTCATTAGTAGGTTTGTTTTAGAACTGGGGATTTTATAGGCAGGAAACAACATGAATAAAGCACACACGCACACATACATACATGTATGTCTACGTACATGTATATATACATATGCATATATATCCTATTGTACACAAAGTTGCACCTAAACCAGTAGACACCCTGACCAACACATTCCTAGCTGAGGATGCAAGCCCAGCTCAACAAGCACACATCCTGGCAATGTGCACAGCCCTGGGAGTCTGCTGTTTCACCTCCTGACTGGAAACTTCAGCTCACTGTTGCCCAGGGTCGGGAGAAAGCCCAGGGAAAGGCCAATACTGAAAGCATGGTTTCTACTGACTGTGCCCTGCTTCCATGCCATTGTAAAGTTAAAAAGTAGCTAAGTTCAGCCATTGGAATCAGGGACCACCTGCACATACCTCACTCCGTTGCTTATCCGCCCACCTCGGGTGAACCTGTAGATGTTTTGCCTTCTGATGACTATCATTAACATAGTAGATGTCCATTCAAATCTCTGCTCTCAACTCTTTCAGGTAGGTATGAAAATGGCATTGCTCTGCAGTTGTTTTACTTTTGACATCTTGAAGAATCACCGGACTGTTTTCCAGAAAAGCCTGAACAATTTTACATTCTTGGCAGTGATGCCCAAGAAATTTAATTTTCCCACATGGTCACTAATACTTGTCATTTTCTGTCCCTCACCCCCTCTTTAATAGACACCCTCATATAAGTGGGGTGGTTCCGGGATATCTAATGCACAAACAGCTATGACCATTCTTGTTCTTATACCCTAATGTACACCTGTAAAAATTGTTCTAGTAACTGTAATTAACATTGAAATTACTGGGATGTAAGGTGCATGTGGCATCTTCACAGTGCCAACTACACTGCCAGCAGGAGCAGATGGCACTGGCACTTTGCCACTGCCAGATTCTTTTTGCCTACTATGTGTGGTTCTGGGGGTTGACCTTAGTTCCGTTCTAGTCATCTATTTGTTAACCCCTATGCCAGATTCATGCAGGTTTATGTGTTTGGTATAATGATATGTGATGCGTCAATCCTCTGCTAAGAGGCTCACGCATGCCTCAGTGGAGAGCAAGGCTTCTCCCTGGAGCCACATCCCCAGCCCAGACTCACAATTTTCATTGCCTTGCTGGGTATGGCAGGATAGTTCATCGAGGTTTCATTTTGTACTTCTACAAGCAATGAGTCCGAACACCTTGCCACATGTCCCTGGGTCATGTTTGTTTCCTCCTATGGAAAATATCTTTGGGTTTCTTTGCCTGTTTCTTCCAGATTGTTTGCTTCAGTTTTAATGTGTTTTTTAATCTATCCTGAATTCTGATTATTTATTGATTATACATTGCAAATATCTTCTATGTTTGTTCCTTTTCATTTAATCCCTTGTAATTTTTTTTTGAGAGTCAGAAATCATCTCAAGGTAGTCAAACGTGTTCTTCCTTTCCTATGTGATTGCTCTTTCTGTATTTTAAGACACCTGTCTCTATCTGAGATGATAAAGATATTGCATATTTTCTTATAAGAATTTCAAGGTTTTTTTATGTTTAAGACCTGGAGCCACCTGAAATTGTGTTGTGTGTGTGTGTGTGTGTGTGTGTGTGTGTGTGTGTGAGAGAGAGAGAGAGAGAGAGAGAGAGAGAGAGGAGACAGAGAGAGATTGTGTAGTTTTTGTTACATAATCATGGCATGCATCCTTTATCAGAAATCAGATTTTCTAATATATGTGGTGCATTTGGAGGCCTTCTGTTCTGGCCATCATTTGTTAATTCCTGTGCCAATTTCATGTTGTCTTAATTGTGATTGCTATAATAAAATTTGACATTTGATGGGTCAGTCTTTTGCCCAGAATTCTGATTTTAGGGTATCTTAGCCTTTCTTGGCTCTTTGTTCTCCATTGAAATTGAACATTTAACTTTTTAAATTATATGAAAAGCTCTATTGGGTTTTTATTGGGATAGAATAATTTGTGTAAATTATCCTTTTTGTCCATGAACATGGTATGACTCTGTATGTATTATACTTAGATTGTCTTCAACATCTAATTTTATAATATAATTTTAAGTTTTTTCTTAAAAGGAGGTTATCACAGCTTTCTTTGGGGTATTTTATATCTGTGGTAGCTTTGTAAATAAAACTTTTTAAAATTTATTTATTTATTTATTTTGAAATTACGTGTGTGTGTGTGAGTGTGTCTATGTATATGAGTACAGGTGCCTGTGGAGACCAAAAGAGGATGTAGGATTCCCAGGAGCTGGAGTTACAGGTGGTTGTGAGCTGCTTAGTCTGGGTGCTGGGAACCAAACTTGGGTCCTCTGTAAGAACACAAGAGCTCTTAACTGCTGAGCCATCTCTCCAGCTCCATGAAAATAGTATCTTGTACCTTGTACAGGTTTGTTAAAATATATACTGTAGTCTCACTTTATCTACTATGTTTCCTCCTTATGGGACACCGTCTATTGAGAGTTCCCTGATACTTGCAGGGAAGAGTGTGCGTCCTGGGGTTAGACATTTCATGTTTCTGGCTCTTATTTTGCTCTAGTTGCTTAGCTTCCCCCCAAGTGCTTCCAGTTTGGGCTCTGAGAAGTTTGCAATCGTGCTCTCCACCGCCTTACACAGCCATCACTTCCCCGTGCTTCGGTGAGATTTGTAAAGAGGAGGTGCTGCTCAGCTGCTCTGTGGGGTAACAGAGCAGTTGATTAGTGTGACGCCTGGCACTAATGGAGCTCCATCAAAGTCAGCTCTTTGGATTTCTCACCAGAACCCCTTTCTTTCCCTCTGTTTTGCCACACATTGATTTTTCTAGTTGAAGTCGGTGTTTGAGAGGTTAGGAAAGAAAAGGGGTTTGTGTTTTCGGTTACCCTTTCTCTCCTCCTCATGTTATCCTTCCTGCTACCCGTTAGGGTTAAAAAGCAGTCAGTGCTGGGTGGAGGGCTTTGGGGAGTAGGGGGGTGAGGACCCCGTATCCCTGATGGAGCTGCCTCCAAGCAGTCCCTGTAACCTGTGAACTCCTCTCCGTCTCAGCCACTACCTGAGGTCAGGTTTTTCAAAGTTGTCCCCTGGTCTCCCAGGTCCTTTCTGTCCCCATCTTGCCTCTTGAACGAGGAGTCTTCTATCTCAATTCTACTATCTGGTGGCAGTGAAGCCTTCTTTGACTCCCTAGTGCCCAAAGCATGAAGTCCAAGTTCAATTGTCTGCTTTCCAGGCCCCGCATGCACTGGCCTGGCTGATTACTATCACTGCCTTGACTCCACTCTGTGGGTTATACACATCAGTAATCTGCAGCACAGAATAGCTGAGTGAGAACCATTCTTTTGACAGTAAGGACCCTGAGGCTCAGGGAAGTAAAATGACGCATCGGCAACACCTCCAGCCGGAAGTACAGATCTGGATCTGAATTCAGGTCTCCGTATCCCAGCCTGACTTTATATCCCACCACCAAGATTTGCCCCCTTCACCAAGATTTAAAACCTGATGCAGCTTAACATAATAAAAATACCCCTGGGGAACATTTGCTTAGCTTCTGCAGGAATGAACCAGAGGTCTGATATAGGGCAGGGAAAGGGCAAAGGTCAAAAAGGCAGCCTGAGGGAGAGAAAGTGTGGCTCACTGGCTCTTTTCACCTAAGGCTGAACTCCCTGGACTAGGAGTTGCTGCTGTGGCTCTTGGGCTGGGCAGGGTGGGGCAAAGCGGTGAGGTAAACAGAGAGGGTGACAGGATGACGTAGTCTCTGAGCTCGGATGGAGGAAGTGATTATGACCAGGAAGTAAGTGTTGAAAACTGCAACCTCATGCGTCTTGAAGTCTTTGTACTGGTGTAGGGGGAACTCGAAGTAGTAAAACTGATGCTATAAGAGATTTACTGACAAACTTGCTTAGGAAAATATCAAGTTACACAAAGTAGAATTTAGCTAAGGGAGCTCTGCCTCCAATATGACTGGAAGATAATATATAATAAAATCAGGCTTGTTAGAAATTGTTAGAAAGGCCCGGGCGATGGTGGCCCACACCTTTAATCCCAGCACTTGGGAGTTCAAGGCCAGCCTGGTCTACAGAGTGAGTTCCAGAGCAGCCAGAGTTACAACAGAGAAACCCTGTTTAGAAAAACAAAACAAAACAAAACTGTTAGAAAGAAAAATGTGTTTCATAATTGAAGTTTAGGGTTGCTGAGAAAGTTTATGCTGATGTTTGTTCACCAAGATTGACCTTCAATTAGGCTCCATTTCTATAACAAAAGAAGACAACTCTGACTTACAATCAGCCATTAGGTCCATCTCCATATCTACAAAGAACATGCCTCTGAGGGGCAGCTCAAGGGGACAGTGCAGTACAGGGTAGGGTCCCAACTACCTTTAAGTCCTGGCCTGTCATTAAATCCCTTGTCCTTCTATAAGGAAAAGCCTAATTCTGCCAGATGGGCATGATGAGCCTAGGTAACAAGTATTCAAAAGGAACAACACTGATGTTCTTAAGAAATAATTCTATCAGTATCTTTGATGTATAAATCTCCTCTCTGCCCAAGTGGGCAAACTCGCAGTCTCTTGTCTCTGATTAAACTGTTCAGAGTGTGACCTTGAGCCAGGACCTGAAAGAAATTCAAGGATGACAGGGTATGTGGAGTGTATAAGTCACTGCTAAAGAGGAAAGGTTTGCTTTGGCAATAACTTAGGTGGTCCTAGTCCACGCATTTGTTGGCACTGGTGCCTTTGGCCCTATGATGACAGAGCACAGATGTTCACCTCACAGCAGTGGGGAATGGAAGGAGGAAAAGGAAATAGCTGAGGCTCCCATGTCACCTGCAAGAGCATACCCCCAATGGCCAGAAAGACCTCTCAGTGTATACCCTATCTCTGAAATAATGTCCCATTCAAATAATGCGATTCTGGGGGCCATGTAGAGCCCTTGACCCCAAATCCTAGCAATCCTGCAAAAGTTTTCTTGTTGCTCTTCTCTGAGTGTGAGGAGGCCTCGCACTCATAGCTGTGGTTACAGGGTGGGGGTTGGAGGCCTGTGTAGGAAAGAAGGAAGGTTAAGAAAACACTAAGGGTGTTATATAGAGTTTCCAGAAGACTTTAAAAGCCCAGTGTGTTTCACACCTGCCTCTGGTTCTACAGGAACCTCACAGTAACTTTACCCCACTGAGACATCTGTGTCTGGCAATATGGTGCTCGGTCACTGTGGTCTTTGTCTGTATATTTTACCGTGAAGAAACTTACAAATAAGCCCTATAGATTTGGCCAGAGTTTACAGTTGGGTTTGTGATGTGGGAGGAGATAGCACAGCAAGAGTAATCTCAGTTCAAAGGGAGGCCAGAGGAGGGGGTGATTCAACCTTTCCCAACCTTCTCACTTTCCCCCTTTCTGTCCCTCCTCTCCTAGCTGTCTGCTCTCAGGCCTACTAGGATCTGCTTTCTCTTTGGACCATGCTGCTCTGTAGCTGCATTTTCAGATTCACTGCCATCCAAGGGACAGTGCTCAGTCCATGGCCATCAGGACGTTCTCAGAACTTTTCCTTGCTGTTTAAAATCTGTTAGCTGGAACACTGGGACAAAGCCTGCCATGAGGGGTGTAAAGGGATATAGGGAGGAGGGGTAAATGGGGTAACAAGGGGAAGAAAACACACATGTTTTCTCTCATATGAAGAATTGAGACTTAAACACACACACATACACACACACACACACACACACACACATACACACACACACACCTTCCCACCATGAAAACAGAAGGGGACTGAGTGTAGGAAACAGACCAGTGAAAAGCCAGAGCAGTAGGGCAAATAGGAGCAGACACTGATGTGTGTGAAAGCATCATCATGAAACCCATGATTTTTGTGATAACATAGATAGATAGATAGATAGGTAGATAGATAGATACATAGATACATAGATACATAGATACATAGATAGATACAGATACATTAATTGTTGATGGGGCTGGAGAGGTGGCTCAGAGGTTAAGAGCATATACTGCAGAGGACTCTAGTTTGGTTCCCAACACCCACATCAGCCAGCTCACAACTCTCTGGAACTTCGTCTTCAGAAGATGTGTAGCTGTCTCTGGCTTCCTTGTCCCCCACTCCTCCAAATATGTGAGCATATATTCATACAGATGCACACATAAATAAAAATGAATCTTAAAAAACCATTACTGTTTGTAACTGTATTCTTAAGCCTTATCTGAGCTCTGAAGCCTTATTTGTTGGGGGCCAATTGTAACTGTTTACTTTTTCACTTGTAACTGAACTCTGCCTCCTGGATCTCCTGCCCAGCTTGTAACTGCTTGTAACTGAAAGCCAGTCTTCTTGCCCCAAGCTGTAGTGCTGCTTTTAACTGAAAGTTACTGTAACAGCTTCTTGTTCTCTTGATCCAACCGCTACTAAGATAGATTCTTGTAACGAAATCCCAACCACTACAAATAAACTTAATATACTCATACAGATACAAACATAAATAAAAATAAATATTTAAAAGCATTACCGTTAATCAATATTACTAATAAATAATTAATACTGTTGCTAACAAATGGGTATCTTTGTAACTTCCTCTTCTAGTAAGAACAGTGGTCAGGTTGGGTTAGGGTACACCTCAATGGCCCATTCTAGCCCATGTCCCACACTGCGGTATGGGGATGCAGAGCTCCCACAGAAGGAACAGGGTAGAGGCAGCAGTCATCCCTACACATGACCCAGACTCCTCCACAGCTCGTGCTTCCTTTCAGTCCAGGAGTCCTCGAATCTTGTCTTTCCCCAGTGGCCTCCCTTCTTGATCCCTTTGGGTCATATCACCCTACTGGCTTTCCCTTCTACTCCTTTGTGGTCACCAGGATAGCTTGTCTCTCTCCCTCAAGCAATGTGCTGCAAGTATTTAGTGACCAGCCTTTGGGTGCAAGAGGATGGCGGGGTCAGGAGTGCTTGATAGTGTTTGCCAATTGTTGTGGCATAAATACACCACCATGGCAAATTTCAATCTATCAATCTACAAACATAACACAGAGCAGATAAACATTCTGAAAAATCTAACCAATTGTTTTTCAGAGCAAGTGTCACCTGGCTCCAACTCTCCCCACCAGGATGCAGATGCCACCGAGAGCAGGAGTTTGCTCTTTTGGCAATTATCTGCCAAGCGAAGTGAATTCTTTAACCCAGCTCAGGAGGCTTTTGTGCATTGGCCATTTCATTGCCCTGGTGACTATGATGGCCTCTTTGCTTCATGGCTCTCTTTATCTACTAGACCTGTAGTACACCCCTGGTGACATTCAGGTCTCCCAACAGCCATTTGTTCTGCCTTGTCTTGGCCTAGATAGTCCCAGCCCCGGGTGATTTCTGCTGCCAGGCAGACTGAGCCAGAAGGGTGGATATCTTCATCTTTGTCATGTTTGTAAGGTTATGTTCCCTCTGGGATCTCAGTCCCCCTCTGTAGCTCCTGCCCTCAGGCGGCTGCTTCTTGCTCTGCCCACAGGGGCTTCTGATGCAACTGGGTGATGTATAGCAGGGCTCACACGCATCATGTCCTGCAGTGTGGACAGGAGAAGACAGTTCTGAGACAGAAAGGATGCTCACCTACTTACAATGTGTCCAAAGGCTGCTCTTGCCTAGAAAGAGTCAAATTCTCTCTTTGTGAGAGAATGGAGAAACTGATGAGCAAAGGCATGCCTGCCTCCGAGTAAGGATGATTAAGGGATGCCGGGAAAAGGCTCTGCTAGAGGCTCCAGGCATGAGAGAGACCTCTCAAGCTGCGGAGGGTGCTTAAGGGGCGGGGACTGGCCTTATCGGAAGATGACAGCCCCTCATTCCTGACTTGTTAGGTCACCCAGCTCCCAGAGCTGGGTGAGGTGTCACCATATGAACCCCACCTTGACTCACTGCCTTTTTAGAGGTCATGACCCGGAGGAAGAGAAGGAAGTCTGGCAGGACAAAACGTGTGAAACTGGGTAACAGTAGATAGGCTGTGTCCCGGACAGTGATGGAAGAGGTATGTGAGATCATGTCGGCCCAGAGCATGGTATGGAGCTTGGCAGAGTACAGTAATAACTCAGTAAAGCGGGAGGACCTTGTGATCGTGGATTAACTGTCTGTAGCAGGTATCTATCCCCTGTCCTTCCTCTGCGTCTCCAGAACCGAGAAACACTGCGGACATACAAGCACTTGGTACGTTTGTTGGAGGTACCCGGGAGCCGATGACATAACTGTTTTCTGGTAACAGCTCAGGGAAGACAGCTCTGTCCCCGAGCCCAGCTTCTACGCTGCTGTGCTGCAATCCACCTCTTCCCCTCCAGCTGCCCCTTACAGTTCTGACAGGCAATGAACACGCAGGGCCTGTGACTCACGACAGTCTCCACTTCTCTAAACACTTGGTGGAATCCCTGTGCTGACAACTTGGGGTACAGCTGGGTCCTCTTTCCCATTAGAGGAACACTGGTCAGCAGGCTGGACCTCAAGGTTCTGTGTGAGGAAAGGAACAGAACATTCAGCCCTAGAAGAGGGGCCACTCAGGCCCCACAAAACAGGAAGTGAGCTCAGAGCAGGCCGCAATACGTCTCTTTCTATTTGAAGCTCAGATCTCCCCTTCCTCTGACCTTGAACTTGCCTTCATCCTGGGAGCCTCTCACAGCTGGGGCAAGAGGAGAAAGTTCATGGATAATCCAGGAATTACGTGCCAAAGATGTAGGAAAGGAGCAAGCTGAGCATGTCTGCCCCCTCACAGAGGCAGCTGCTGTGCCCCAGCCGCACAGGTTCTTCCTCAGCTTCCCTCAGACCACCTCCTGTGTCCAGTCCTCCTCACCTGCCTGAGACAGAGACCAGAGGCATCTCTGGTGGTGGTGCCTCTCCCCGAGCCCCTGTTCCCCTCAGAGCCCCAGGCATATCTGTCTCCGTCCAGATCTGGGGAGGGGCCGGGGGAGGGTGACCCCCACACAGCACACAGAGTGGCCCTGTAGAGGAGGCTTCTCCTTTCCTGATTTTTTAGATTCTTGTCTCATCTTCTGTCTGCCCCTCATCTGTCTGTCCTGACATCATATTTCTGTCTTGTCTAACGACGATGCTTGTCAGGTAGACATACGTGAGTGGAGACGGGGTAACGCACCTTTTGGGAGGGCAACAAATAAAGCCTTTGATTATTTGACGGCCGCCTCCAGCAAGAAGTCACCAGAGGAGAAAATGAGACCAGGCACTTGGACGGACATTGGCTGAGCACAACGGCAGAGAAGTGGGTTCCGCGGTGCCCGTTCTGTAGATGACGATGAAGAAGGCGTTGAGAAGTGAGGTGACTTGTCCAAGATCACACAGCAAGCATGTGGCAGGGCGGAGACACAGCCCCTTCTCGCTCGTTCTAACATTTGGACAGGCAGGATGTCCCCACAATTTGAGTGTAGGAAGAGATGGGAGAGGTTTTCCAAAATGGACAGAAAGACTGCATCAGACCCAGACCCCGGGAGTCAGATGTTCCAAGCCTGGGACAGATGTTGGCCTGTGCAGCTGCCCCAGATGTTCCAGGACATCTAACTACTGTCCCTCGAGGCTACTCTTCTTTTTAAGGAGCATTTTTCTGTTTGTATCTTCTAATATAGATCTTGCCCTAAACACTTCCTTTTCACCCGCTGGCCCAAGGTTTGGGTAATCTTAACTCTGCGGGGATGCGCAACACTGCTAAGACTCCAGGAACCCACAACTTCTCAATAATGCTGAACAGGGCGAAATTTCCCAGTAAGCGCCTCCCCTGCCTGACTAATGCTATCCTAGTTTGGCAGAGCCACGTCCTCTTTTTGAGGAACACAGTCATTTGGTTGGATTCTTTATTTGTTGTACTGGAATGGCCTTCTGAATCATTCAGTTTTTGGTTTTGAACTGATTCACTTTTTGCATTTCCTTGTATAGAAACCCCATCTCCTCCTAGGTTCAGCCACAATGCCAGCTTCCTCGTGGGCCAGTGACAACCACAGCACCCTGGCGCCTGCACCAGTCCCTGATGTTTATTATGTTGTCATCAGAGTCAAAATGATACGAATTCCATGCAGCCACTGAGTCATTTTGTTTCGTTCTCACCAGGACTCTAGGAAGACAGTAAGTAGTATATCCATTTTACAGACTGTGAAACTGAGCCTAGCCAAAGTCACACGAAGGAAAAGGGGAGAGGATCAGAAGCTGAGCCCGACTGCAAGTTCCAAAGTCAGAACCTAGAAGATAGCTGTTTGCAGGCCCTCTGGCTGCCAGGTGGGTGGCGGCATCGGCAGAGCCCCATGGGTAGACTGTGAATCCCGTGCTGTCACCTCCTGCCCGGTATCTGGAAGTCGCTCCAGTCCTGCAGACACTGATTCACAGTTAGGTGCCTTTCTCCTTTCTCTACAGCCGCTTGAAGCTTCTCAGCTTTGCTTCTTACTCTCTCAAGTGCTCAGGAGCAATCCATTGCACACTGAGTGGGCGGTCCATGGTATGTCCTGGAGGACCCTGTAGGCCTACGTCCTAATGGGAAATCAACAAGAGAAATTCTCAGAACCAACCCAGAATTCTCTGCTGCCCCAAGTGTATGTTGTCAAACAAGACCCTTCATGACTTTTCTGGGCTCAAGTGGCAAAAGCTTCAGACAAAGGGCTCCGTACACATTTAGTGAGTATCCACAGGGTCAGGCTGCGCATCTCGTGAGGCAATGCTGCTCTTCCTCCCCCTCTTCTGAGAGGCAAGCCCCCAAGTTCCCTGAGGGCAGGAAAGTTGGCATCTCTGGGGAAACAGAGTGGGGAGGGCAGTGGGCCCAGAGCAGGGAAGTCTGGACATGGTCGAGGCTGGTTCTTCTGCAAGTGCAGGGAGGGGCAGCAGAGCTAGGTGAGGTGAAAAGGTCTGAGAAAGGTGACAGGAAGCCAGCTGTGGGTGGCACATGGAGACACTATTGTGGCCACAACTCTCTTTAGTTCATTAGCTCTGACTTCTGCTTTTTCATGTGTTTTGTTTTGTTTTGTTTTGGAGACAAGAGTCTCTCACGCTGTAGCCCAGGTTGGCTTCTGCCTCCCCGTAACTAGGATTTCTGGTATGAGCGCGTTTTATACCTGTCAATATTGCTCTGTCTGCATTTTGTATGTGATTCCTGATAACCCTGTGTGGCGTTTCTGGACACTGCCCCCCGCCCCCAGCCTGGTTTGGTCCCCCATGTGCCTCTGCCACACAGTCATGGCTTGACAAACTGGGGCCCAGAGCGCACACTTCGCCTTTTGATAAGAGCCGTCTGTCAGGGAGCTAATGTTTCCCAGCCCCTGACCCTACCCAGCCCCTCCCTGCCTGTTGCTGCCCTGGGGCTGAAGGCGAGCACCCCCACCTGGCAGACAAGTGATTGAGGCCTAGAGATGGAAAGTCATAGCCCAAGGCCTCAGAAAAGAACATTCACCCAGCATGTGGGGAGCAGTGATTTTGAGGTAGGCCATGTAACTCTTTCCAGCATGGAGCTCTTGAATGCTGGCTTTGGCCTGAAGGACAAGTGTCCTCTCCATCTCCTCCTCATGGGCAAAGTGGAGACCTGGCCAGATAATAGGAAGCAATTGAGGGGACAGTGGTAACAACAGCAGCAAACTCTGACACAGGCCAGCATCGGGCCCAGCCCTCCATGGCCGTCCTTTCCCCAAGCATCGTGACAAACTGCTGGACTGTGAATCTCAGCTCTGCCACTTCGGGGATGTGTGACCTTGAACAAGTTACTTTACAAGTTACCTTCTCTGGGCCTCAGTCTGTCGTCTTTAGAACAAGACTGTGTGCGCTAGCACTTGATAAGAGCGCTGAAGCACTAGTAAAGGATACACAGGTGTTCCTCAACTTAGGACGTTACAGAAAATGTCAAGTCGAAATGCACTTGATACCCTTAACCTACAGAGCATCGCAGCTAGGCTTGGCCTCTTTAAACCTGCTCAGATGCTTACATTAGCAAAAATGCCACTCGGCACCAAGCTGGTGCTCTGACCGGTGAGGTGGGTGAGGAGCAGTTTGTGTAGTCTGTCAAACACTGGAAGTGAAGCTGTATACACTTCCCATCACTGTTGGAAGAAGGATCATGATAACCCAGGGACCAAGCACCTCAAAAAACTCTCCACTTCCTCTTTGCTTGGATTATGAAAAGTTAGTAGAGAAAAGAGAAAACTGTGGAAGGGAACAGCTCATTCTCAGAGCTGTGAGTAGAAGAGAAGGGACTTTTCCAGTGAAGGTTTCGGAGTCGAGGTTGGTGTCATGGCACATGCCTGTAAACTCAGCACCCGAGAGGCACAGGCAAGGGAACCGAGAGGTGGAAACTGCGGAGAGATGGGTCCATGGGTGCACAAGCACACGCCTGAGCTCAGATCCCCAGTGCCTACATAAAATCTCCAGCCTATGTGGCCATGTGCACCTGCAACTCTAGTGCTGGGGGAGGGGACTCAGGGAGACAGGGGGTCGATGATGCTTCTTGGTCACCAGCCAGCCTGGTCAAAGTATGGTGGCAGATTTGGTGACACACAGCGTCTCAAGGGGCTAAACCCGAGAGTGATAGAGTAAGACATTGGCTGTCTTCCTCTGGCTCCACAAGTGTACACATAGGTACACGCCACACACCTCATACGCATGCATACAGGCATACACCATACGCACAGAGAGAATTGGAAGCTGCCAGGCTACACGAGGAGACCTTGTCTATGGTCTTCATTTACAAATGGGAACCAGAGAAGGTAAGTTAGCTGCTTAAAACAGCACAGATACTTAACAAGCATCAAGGAAGGGATTTGAACTCAGATGTATCTGACATCACAATCCGTGTCCCAGAACCACACAGCCAGTCCTTGGGGTCATGGAAAGATCCAGTGCCTGGCTCTACACTGAAAATGGAAACATGAGTCACCAGCTATCCCTGGGGAGGGAGGAAAGCCCAGCTTTAGGGCAGAATGTTCCGCCAGATGCTGGGGAGCAGCTGCCAGCACCCCTGAGTCTCTTTCATGCTGAGGAAGGGGGGAGAGGAGACAAGGGGACAGCAGTGTCTGAGCCAGTGACTCCAGCCGACTGGGGCCATGCTGGTCATGTCAGGCTTGCACATCTGGCCTCAGGAATACTGAGCCCCAAGATGGGCCCCCAGCTTCTGCTGGCTCCTTGTAGTTAGCTTACCCCCTGAAATGACCCAGCTGCTTTGTCTTGGCCTGGTCCCAGTGTCGACTCGTGAAATGAGCCTCTGAGCCCACTGATGTAGACCAGGTCTCTGAGGTTAGAGCCAAGGCAGTTTGGATCCTTCTTGGGGACCCCTGAGAAGCACCTTAATTTCCTCATTTGCTCTGTGGAGAAAAGGGACAGTATACTCAGTGCTGTGCACCCAGAAAATGCCAGTTATGCTTGTGACAGCTACCTGAATCAATGGAGTGCATGTGGGGTATGGGTGGGTGGTTGCTTCTGCCTGGCCATCTCACTAGCCCTCCCTCCTCAGGCTCCAGCTTCCTTCACTTGCTCTCCATCCCACCCGCTGATAACTCAACGCATGTTTGCACATATATTGGTTCTACTCGGGAAAGTTTGGGACTAGCCAGTGTGACTTAGTAGCACAGATGATTCATTTTGGTGCTTGAAGGAACAAAAGCCCAGGTCTTCCCAAGGCAACTTCTGCTCTAGCTGGCTTGTCCCCTGGGCTGGGAATGAGTCACACTGGCTCTCTTTTAGGGGCTCTGATTTTGGAGTTGCATGGGCCTTCCTTGAAGCAAAGTGCAGCTTCCTTTTCTCTGTTCCTGAGGGAGCCAGGTGAGTTTAGGAGAGTAGGAAAGCAAAGACCAGCATCGGGGTGGCCAGCAAGGCGGGGGAGGCTCTGCAGTGAAGGGTCCTGGAGGCCCTGCTGCACCCCTCCTCACCGCCTCCTCCCTGGCCCGGCCAGGCGGGGCCTGCAGCCTGCGTCCAAATTCCTTAGCCAAAAGTGGAAAAACATTCTCTAATTCCACATTGTGCAGGAATTTTAAAAAGTGTGGATAAACCATATGACCTCAACTTCCTCAGCCGCAAAATGAGAGTCATCCCAGGGGTTTGGCAAAGTCATCGTGGGCAGCAGAGACGGTCACGAGGGGAGGGCCTCAGCTCACTGCCTCTGTGAGATAAACTCTCACCCTTTCTGAGTCTTCCCGAAGAGGGGAGTCTCTGGGGTTGGTTTGCGTGTGCAAGAGGCCTTGGCACCTCTGGAAGACTGGCTTCAGTTAAGGGATGCTGAGCCATGAGTCAGAGTCATGAGGCTAAAGCACGCTTCCCTGAAGCCTCACCTGAGATACGGGGAGAAAGGAAGGTGGAGAGTGGATGCAGTGTGTCCTTGGGGGCCGTCATCTCAAACAGGTTCCTAACATGGGATGAGTCACTTCCCTCCCCTGGCTACAGATTTCTTTATCAATAAAATGGAGACAGTAATTCTTACCTCACAAGGCTTAGTAACTTGGATCCTACTTACCGTCAAAAACTATGTCCTGGGTCACATCAGCTACTGATCGGGAGAAAGAGCTCATCCCATCAGGTGGCTGCCAAGGGTCGATGGGACAGACTGGTAATGGCTGGGGTATGGAGGCATTCAGTGACACAGATGTCCATCACTGGTAGGTAGCAGGTATTCAATAGACTCTCTTGTGAGGGTGGTGATGCTACTGGTGTAAAAATAGGGCCAGAGTCTTAACCATCAAAGGGGCAGAGACAGGTTCTTATTTTAGTGCGTTTCCTTGCATTTCAAAGGGGAGTGTAGGTGCTTGGGGAGGGGAAAGGCCTGGCCAAATGGAGGTTAAGGACAAGCTGAAGGTGAAATAGAGGCTCCCATCTTCCAACCCAGGTTCTTCACCCTGTGATGAAGACTAAGAAATGCGCCAGACTGATTTTCCCTCTAGAAATCGCAGCAGCTGTGACTACCCAGGACAGAAACGTTTGGATGCAGGCCGGTCATCTGGAAAGACAGAGTAACCACACTAGCAGGGAAATGCCAGTTCCTTCCTGTAAACTCTGCCCCATGAGTCAAGGTGACAGCTCTATTGTGGGAATAACCAGCTCTCTGGACCGTCACACATGTTGTGTGTACCAGTGCGTGGCTCAGAGACAACCACACTAGACAACAGAGATGGCTTTGTGTGGTGAGCACTGGCTGTATGCCAGATGCTGTGCCAGGCTCACATGTCTCTCTGGCCTACACAGTAGCCCTGTGGGTGGGTGCTCTGTGACTTTCCCTGCCATCAGAGGCTCTAAGAAGCTGAGGGACTCAGCTCTAGTGGGATTCTAACTTGAATCTCAGGAGTGTGGCCCAGAACCTATGACTTTCCACATCAGCTTGCCACCCAAATTCCTCCTCACGGATTCACACGACTTCACTTCTGTGACCTTACAGTCTTTAGTTTCCCAGCCCTATGAGGCTCGATGGGTCTTTGCCATATGCTTAGCATTTAGCTTTCTCAACAGGCAGTTCTAGCCCTGCTCCGTTCAGGGACCTGAGTTGAGGGAAAGGCCCCAGAAGGGGTGGCTAGAGGTAGGATTAAGGCTTCCCAAACTGTTGTCGATTCCGTGCCACAGCGGAGGACACTGAGGCTTCAAGGAAAGGGGCGGGGTTGACACAAAGCCCATGAGCACCCAAGTGTGTGCCTCTGCCTCTTGAAACTGGGTCCTGGATTTCTGTGACCCTTCCCCTCTAGAGTCTGCATCACCCGGTGAAGAATGGGAATCAAGGAGTTAAGGAGATGCCTGGACCCTTGGCAGAGACCTAGGCAGTACTGAGCCGAGACTTCTAAGACAAAAGGAGGCAGCCAGGGCTGTATGCGTCCTCACTTCGGGGCCAGAGGGCCAGAGGTCAACTTGGATCCCAGGTCAGAGGCTGTCCTCTGCACTTGGTCTCTAGCCCAGCTTGGCTAAGCCACTGTGTGAAGTCACTGAGCCTCTGCTCTGATTTTCCTTCTAGATAATTCTCTGGTTCATTTCTTTTGACCTTCCCAGGGAGGTGGAGGAGGCCAAGGTTCAGGGGCAGTGACCAGGACTGGGAGAAAGTTCTGGGCACACTACCCATCCAGTGTGTTCACAGCACAGTGGAACCCACATTTTGGGCCAGAGGACTTAGCACAGCCCTTTTTGAGGGGACCCTGGTCATTCAACCTAAGGGCTCTTAGCTTAGTGTATGACAGGGACAAATAACTCTCCAGGGGTAGTGAGACCCCAGCTTCTTTGAACTCTGTGCTTCTAGGCAGGGAGCAGGTGCTGGGATGCTGCTCCAGGCGGCTTGCGTTCCTGTGCCTCACCTAGACGGCGGCATTAGCAGCCCTCCTGCTCTGTCTAGCCGGGAGACCCCAGAGACAGAGGCCAAGGGACCGTGTGAGTTGGGGGTTGAGCTCCTGGGTCCTATGAAGTACTGAAATTCTGGGCCTATGTGGTTTAGGGGTCAGCTTTTGGGGCTCCTGAGTCTCTTTGTTGTCCCTGGTAGCGGGTGAACCCTGACAGGATCTTCAGAGAGCACTGCCGGCCTTGACAAAACCTTTCTGGTGAGCTCTCTGCTCTCTGAAATGCCAGAAGTAGGCCTGATGGTTGCATCATGTTGAGGTCACCTCATGACTCCGCCCTAAAGACCATGACCCAAAAGAACAGAAAGGCCAGGTGTCCCAGGAAGCTGGAACCTTGAAGAGGTTCTTCTGTCCCCGAAGAGGCTGGCTCTGGTAACACCCCAAGTCTCAGGTACCCCAGCCCACTTGGAGTTCTGGTTAGCTGGGCCCAGAACAGACCCTGGGACTTGTAGAGGGGATTTGAAAGGCTTAGTACTTCGGATTCCTCCTTGGCTCCACTTTGGCCTTTCCTTCCCTAGGCTATTCTGGGCATTTTCTGTCCCTGGAATAGGTAAAGGAAGAAGGAAGGGCACTGCCACGGTTCTGGAATAGATGGTGAACTATTTTAATTATTATCAGTTTTAAGAACAGCACATCCTGGGTTAATCAGGGCGGGCATTGAGACAACTGTGACAGGAAAGCGGGAACCCAGCCATCCATCACCCTCTCCCGAAGGGCTTATGAAACTTTCTCCACTCACAGGACCTTTGCCTGAGAAACTTTTACAGTTTTACATAGGTATTTAAAACAGATATTTAAATCGAACACTTGCCGAAAATAAATCATAAAATAATTTAAAACCATTCTTTAGTATATGTATGTTTTTTTTTGACATTTGTCAAAGGGAAAGGTAAATTTGTACACTAATGAGATGGATGTGTTTATTTTTACATAAAGAATTAAACCTTGGGGGCTGGAGAGATGGCTTGGGGTTAAGAGCACTTGTCATTCTTGCAAAGGACCTGGGCCTGGGTTTGATTCCCAGCACCAACATAGTGGCTCACAATCATCCATAAATCCAGCTCCAGAGGATTTGACAAGCTCTCTGGCCTCTGTGGGATTGGGTACATGTGGTATACAGAAACACATTCAGACAGGAAACTCATACACATTGTCTTAGATGAGACACCATGACCAAGGTAACTTTTAAAATAAAGCATTTAATCTGGGCTTGCTTACTGTTCAGAGGGTGAGTCCGTGACCATCATGGCAGCAGGCAGCACGGCACTAGAGCAATCGCTGAGCGCTCAGGGGTTAAGAGCACTTGTTCTGACAGAGGTCCTGGGTGTGATTCCCAGCACCCACATGGCAGCTCACAATCATCATATCTGACCTGCAAGTAGGAAGCAGAGAGAGATAACTGGGAATGGCATGGGTTTTTGAAACCTCAAAGCCCAGCCCCAGTGACACACCTCCTCCAACAAGGCCACTCCTCCTAATCCTTCCCAAACAGTTCCACCAAATAAGGACCAAGCATTCAAATATATGAGCCTATGGGGACCATTCTCATTCAGACCATCACACATATCAAATAAATAAATGAATAAATAAGCAAACAAATAAATAAAATAAATGTGTGTGTCATCATAGCCAGCTTTATTTAAGAAATAATTAAACCATGGCTGAATATTTGATACTGCAGGACATAAAGCATCTCTAACGTTTCTCAGAGCTATTGGTATTATAAGTAATAAAAAGCTAATTGATTTTTATACTCATCAATGCTTAGAACACTTCTTAGAATAAATACTTCATATAAAATGGCAAAAGAATGCTTAGGGCTGTTTCAGAAACTCTTGGGAGTTCTGTCTTGATCCTAAGATAAAGTTCATCTAACAATTATTTTTTTTAATGACTCAAGTCAGCAACTCAATCAGCAATATTTAAAACCCAATCTCCAAATACATTGATTTGGTGCTTATGTGCTGAGGGACAGCAGTAGGAAAATATTAAAGTTATTTCTTTTCCCTAGTTAAACCACTGTTTCTGTAAGAGCAGGAGTTTTGCATGTACAAAAACAAACAGACAAACAAACACACCGAGATTCCTGGTGCTCAGGAGCCTTGACTCTCAAGGTGATTTAGTCTGTGTTCACAGCATCGCAAAGCCAGTCGGCACATGCTGGACTAAGTGTGCATGTGCGTGTTCAGAGGTCTAAGTGCGCGCGTGTGTGCTAGGGGTCTAGTGTGCATGTGCGTGTTTGGAGGACCACAGCTGCAGAAAAATCACGTGGTGACGTAACAGGCAGGTACTGCCAGCGGACACCTCAGACTCTCTGTATGTTCAGAAATCTTTCAAGGTTTTGGCAAGTTCCACCTCCAGCTACAGGGCTCGGAGCTGATGAAGCTGTGTTGTGGAGGACTGAGAGTCTCTGTGATTTTAGGTCCGTGAATACACATACTCATTTTTAAAAAATAAAAGAAGGCAGGCTTTCTGGTGGTGACATCTCCCCGCACCTCACCTCTTGCAAAGGATCTTTTTTCATCCCTCTTCAGAAGAGGAGAGAAGAAACATAAGAGGAAGAGCCTTAGCCATGCACAAACGGTAGTGCTGTGTGTTGGCTGCCCCACTGTCCTCTGTTAGCCTACAAGAGGAAAAACAAGTCATATAGAACAATGTCCCTTCAGATGGAAGCAGCACTCAAAGATCCCTACTTCAAGGGATCTCCAATGGGAACAGATTTTGGGGGGAAATATAAAAATAAATGAAGGAAGCCACACTATACATAGCAACCTCTTAAAGAGCCCACATTGAAGACCTACTACGTGCCAGCTCCACACAAGCCCCCATTTCCTTTCTTAGTGTCAGGTACTTGGTGTTCAGGAGTCTCAGCTCTACACACACCTTGAGACCTCTGGGAAGAGTTCAAAGCCCCTAAGTCCAGGCCTCAAGGGCCCTGAAGACCTCAAATGTGGAGCATCTGGAGGGAAGTTTACATGGTGAGTAGTCCTGACCCAGCCTCACAGGACTGCTTTCTGTCTGGGGACATGGGTAAAGGTCAGGGGCACATATCTCTTTTCTTCATAATGTCGTAGCTTCTTTCTCCTGGGGAAAATTGTCTCAGTCCCTTTGTTAGTCACAGAAGCTGCCATTGAGGATTGAAAGGTACCACAGTCGGGAACCCAGAATGGCCTGCCCTGTGAGAGCCTGCTATGTCTCCTGGAGCAAGTCAGCTCAGGCCATACCTCTGTCCAATTCTACAGAAAGAAATTTATAAACATTCATCCCTGTCTGGAATGTAGTGTTTTGACAATTGGGCGGTTCGTGAATATATTGTGTATATGGCTGTGTATCCAAGTGTGTGTCTCTACATGTCTGTGGGTGTGTTTGTGTGTGTCTAGGGAGTGTGTCTGTGTGTATTTATGTGTATGTCTGTATGTGTATATGTGTGTATCTGAGTGTGTTATTTTGCCTGTGTGTATTCTTGTCTGTATCTGTGTGTGTGTTGTTTCTGTGTGCCAGTATATCTGTGTCTCTCTGTGTGTTTTTGTTTGTGTTTGCTCCTGGGGAATTATGCCTTGCCATTTTACATTTTTATTGTCTAGGCTGGTGTGGCTTGAGACAAATGTCAATAAACATCCACCATATAAGACCTGAGGTCCGGGGACTATAGGGTGCCAACTTTAGGTATCCCACTAGAATTTTCAGACCCTGCCTTCTTTGGATATCTCAGTGACTCAGGAAGCAGGCACCATAAGGAGGGATTCTGTGTCCCAGGCAAGGAGCAGGTTCATAGGCCAAGGAAGCTGCGGTGGCGGGTGACTTATCACCCTGAGTTTGGCTGCCCTTTCCTCTAGCTCCTCTGTTGGCCAGGAGCTTAGCCTGGCTCCCCATAGGCCACTGAACAAGCAGCTGTGACCTTGCCTCTCTGGGTCCACAGGTATTATGGTGATAAAACACAGACCATAACACTAATTAGTTGGCTCCGTGCCTTCCACATGTCACCGCCCTGCTCCGTGAACTGTTTTCCTCACCCCCACTGAGTCCTCTTGTCCTGGGGTTGGACTCAGGACTGTTCTGCTCTCAGCCTCCTGGCTCTGACCTCATTCCCAGGAGAAGCCCCAGGCCTGCCGATGGTCTTGAGGCGCACGACTGTGTGCTGCCCTGGCCCTGCCGGCCTCCCCTTCTCCTGCTCCCTCCTCTCTCGAATACCATTGGTTTGTCACCCAGACACGTCAGACTTTTCAAACAAGGCTTCCAGTCACTTGCTTCCTTCTTGTGTCTCTCCTAGACCAACCTTTCTGGAGAAAGAGTGGATAGCTAACTGCACCCCTCGTGTGCCAGGAGGCTCATTCCCTTGCCTGTGCTCACACTTGTAGGATAGTCACGTTGTATTCATCAACGTCCCTTGTCAAACTCTTTCTTTTTCTCTCTTTATTTTTACATGAATGTATATCTCCAGGAAATGAATCTGGCCTTCCAGCCATGCTGACTCACTGATCCGCTGGCCCCATGTGAGGTCCCATGCAGCTGGCCTTTGTTCCGGGGTTCCCAGTGGAAACGAAGAGCCCTGTGTGCACACTGGTCCCTCACGGCAGATGTGCTGTTACGATACTTCATGCACCACCAATAGTAGAAAGGTGGCGACTCTCCCAGCCAGTCACAAGCGAGGAAGGCCTGGAGGTGTGGCACAGATGTAAACTGAAGCCAAACAGGACCTTGGACTCTCACCCCAAGGTTGCCAGCTCCCGGTTTAGCCTTCAAGCAGAGAACGCCACACCAGCTTTATCTAAAATCACTGGGAATGTGGAGAAAGAGCCGTTCATAGTTCTACTCTTTTTTAAGCTCCCAGTTTCCCTCCATGTGGAATCGCCTGTAGACTTTTATCCCCACCTTCAGCTGAAGTCCTTAGGCTTTATCTGTTGTCCTCAAAGACTTGTGTCGCCTGCCCACCTCGTTAGTGACTGGTTAAGGGCTTAGCTGCCCACTCAGCTCCACTCAGACAATGGCAGACAACAGCGAGAGACAGACCAAGAGGCCGAGAGTCAGAATGCTCATGACCTGGGTAAGCTGAGAGATGCTCACAACCCAGCTAGGCTGAGAGAGGTGCTCGTGATGGAGCTAAGAGGGGAGATGCTCGTCACTGAGCTCAGTCAGTGCTCTTGAAGCCACCTGGGGACATAGTAGCATCAAGCATTTATTTGTAAAATTTTCACGGTAATTTTGACCAGTTTTTTCTTGACTATTTTTTTTTTATTAACAATCAGTCTTGAGATGCAAAAAAACCTCTAAGTTGAATTCCTCTTAAAGCTACACTAATAGGCAAATGTCCTCAAATAGTAGCTATTAGTGGACAGAATGTGTAAACTACTATTTTACCAAGGAAAACAACCTTAAGATGAATCCTTTTTGGAAAAAAATAAAGAATTTGTGGCTAAGGCTGTATCACTTAGGGCTTGCCCAGCACACACACGCGCACACAAACACACACACAAAGATGAAAAGGTACATTGTAGTATGTTTTTTTTTATTTATTCATTTTTGATACAGGGTTTCACTATGTAGCCCTGGCTGGCCTGGAACTTGTTATGTAGCACAGGCTGGCCTCAAACTCACAAAGACGATCTACCTGTCTGTTTGGAAGTAAAGGTGTGTTCTGCCACATTCAGCCCTTCATACATTTTAAATAATGTAAATTCCAACCCTGCGCAGGTGTATAACTCAGAGTTCCCATCCCAGACCTAGGCAACTGTTCATATCTTTACTGTTTCTCTAAATTTGCCTTTTCTGGACATGCAAGTGGACATGTGATATACTGCCCATGGTTCCCTGGGTCTGGCTGCTTTCCTGTCATGAAGTTATGTGTCAATTGATGGGAAATGGGGATATTTTCAATTTGGGATTATTATAAACAGCATCTTGATGAGCACTGACTTGAAACTCTACGTGAATGCATTTTCACTTCTCTTGGGCTAATACCTAGAAGAACTGCTGGATCATATGCTAATCTTAATTTGCATATTTATTTTATGCATACATTTAACTTCCTGGGAAACCTCCAAACTGTTTTCCAAAGAGTCTGGGCCATTTTACATTCTCTACTGCCGCATGTGGGGCTCCCAGCCGTCGTGTGTTCTTGCGTGCCTTTGCAATTGCTGTTGTTGTAGTGGGGACAGCTGTGGTTTCCACGGGCATGTCCCTGATGGTGGTGAGCAGGGTCCTGCTCCTGTTCCTAACAGCTACGGGCACATCTTCCCCCAGAGGTGTCCACACATATCATTTGATTGGGTCGTTTGTCTTCTTAAGTTTCCAATCCCCTCTCGAAGTTGGTTTTGCAAAAGTTTTTTTTTTCTAATTGTTTCTTTTAAAATATCTTATTTTATTTATTTTTGTTTTTATGTGCATAATGAGAGGCACTCATGCCATGCTGTACGTGTGAAGGTCAAAGGACTATTTTGTGGAATCTGTTCTCTTTCCCCTCCTTTTTGTGGGTCCCACGGATGGACCCAACTCAGGTCCTTAGGCTTGTGTGGCAAGCGCATTTACACTCTGAGCATCACGCCAGCCCTTCCCTCCTGTTCCTCATCTTTTCCGTCTCTGTCTCTACCTCTTTCTGGTTTTTGTTTGTTTGTTCATTTTTGTTTTTATTTTATTTTTTGATATAGTCTTATGATTCTGCCAGGATGGTCTGTTTGTGACACTCCTGTCTGTGTTTCAAGCTACTGAATGCCAGTATTACAGAACATGCACTCCTGCCCCTAGCTATTTTTATTTTCTTTCTTTAAAACTATTTTTAATTTATTTTTATCAATTTTAATCGTGTGGGAGGGGCATGCACATACGTGTGTATGTCGTGGCTTAGTAGTGGCTATACCCCCATCCTAGTTTCATGAGTTATAAGTGAATTATAAAATTGTATAGATATAATGTGTATGCTGTGATAACTTGATATATGTATAAATTATGAACGGATGGCCACAATCAAGGTGGACAGCAAACCTATAGAATAGTGATTTTAAAGTACAGTAGTCCTATACATTTTCCCCTTTATAAATCATGTTTTTGGTGTTGTACCTAAGACATTTGCCTAGCCATGGTCTTGTATTCTCTAAAAGCGATGTGTGTGTGTGTGTTTTCGGGCATAGGTGTGCCTGAACCTGGCTGTTTCCTCAACTCCTATTCTGCAGTTCTTCCATTTTCATGAGGACTGACAGCCAGTTATTCTTTTAAAATTATGTTTATTTGCCTCGTATGTATGTCCGTGTGTGTGGGCCTGTAACAATGCAGGTGTAGGGTCAGGGACAGCTTGGAGGAATCAGCTCTCTCCCACACTGTGGGTGCTGGGATCTGTGCTGGCTGTTTTGTATATGTCAACTTGACAAAAGCTACAGTCATCTGCGAGAAGACACTCTCAGTTGAGAAACTGCCTCCGTAAAATTGGGCAAGCCTATAGGATAGTGCTTCTCTACCTTTCTAATGCTGCAACTCTTTAATACAAGCTCCTCATGTTGCGGTGACCCCTAGCCATAACATTATTTTTGTTCCTACCTCATAATTGTAATTTTGCTACTGTTATGAATTGTAATGTAAAAATCTGTTCTATGCATGATCTTAGGCGACCCCTTTGAATGGGTCATTTGACCCCCAAAGGGGTCTCGACCCACGGATTAAGAACCACCACTATAGGACATTTTCTTAATTAGTGATTGATGTGGGAGAGCCCAGCCCATTGTGGGTGGCACAAGAAAGCAAACTGAGAGACCACGGAGAGCAAGCCAGTAAGCAGTGTTCCTCTGTGGCCTCTGCTTCAGTTCTTGTCTTCAGGGTCCTGCCTTGAATTCCACTCTGACTTCCTTCAGTGATGGACCATGGTGTGGAAGTGTAAGCAAAATAGACCCTTTCCTTCCTCGAGTTACTTATGGTTAAAGGCTTTTCTCACAGCAATAGAAACCCTAAGACAGGATCTAACTAGGATCATCAGGCTTTGCGATGTTGGAAACAAATAATCTTGGTGTTCCACAGAGAAAAACACAAATAAAGTAAAAGTAACTCAGCAAGACGATTTCTTTTTTTCAGAAAGGGTGCATCATGATCCAACGTAGGCCAGTAAGCACATGGGGGCAGGGTAGAAAGTTCACTTTTTATTCTAGCGAAAGTGGTGACTGTGTCTTTTTCCCACTGGCTGAGGTCCAACTTCACAGTCTTTTTAGATTGACTAGTTTGAAAAGAATTGGCACAAAGGAAATGAAAGAAAGGGAGAAGAGGGCCAGACACCCTAGGCCAGGGCATGCTGGGGGGGGAGGGTGGAGGGCCTTTGTGTAAAGTTTTAACAGGTGGGGAGAGTAAAAGATTCGAATGAAAGCTTCACCAGATGGAGGGGCTTTGTGGAATACTGGCCCTTGGCAGGTGCCTTTGCCAGAATATCTTCTTCCCCTTAGTGAATTGTCTTGACATCTTGAGAGTTCATTTCTGGGTGGCCAGGTCTGCCCCAGTAGCCTGTCTGCCAGCCTTTGCCAGCACCATGCTACCCTGGCCATTGACATGGCCCCAGACACTGCGGCTGTGTCTGAAATCAGGAAGTGAAAGTCCCATAATTTTGTTTCTTTTCTAAACTGTTTTGGTCATTCTAAGTGTTTATAATTTCCCAAAATTTTAGAATCAAGCCTGCCAGATTCAGAAAAGAAGCATGTGGGACTTAGAAATGTTGTTCGTTCTTCACCAAGGTGAGGAGAAGGGGCGCTGTCCCACAGCGGCACAGCTTCTCTTCTAACAGCCTGGGAGACCGCCTCACCTCTCCAGTGCCGAGCTCTCAGCAAGGGTCTGTGGTATTGTTCAGTAGCAATCTGTGCAGTTTTCCTGTGAATTGTGTTATAGTTTCAGTTTCACGCTCTGATTATTCCCTGTGTATCTATAAACAAGACTTCTTAACTCCTCTTACAACCTATGACCTTGCCATGCTTATATAGTCTGGTTTTGGTTGCTATTGCTGTTGTTTTAATTTTTAAGTAGATGACAGATGTTGAACCCAGATCTCAGGCACATGAGGGAGGTGCTCCTTTAGCACACCACACCCTCAGCCTCTCCTCCTCCTCCTCCTCCTCCTCCTCCAACTTTTTTCTTAGGTTTATTTATGTGTACGGGTGCTTGCCTGCATGTGTGTCTGTGCACCATGTGTGTGCCTAGAACTCACCAAGACCAGAAGCGGACGTCCCAAGAAGACCCCTTGGAACTGGAATCACAGACAATTGGTTGTCCGTCACATTGTGGGTGCTGGGAACCAAACCAGGGTCCTCTGGAAGAGTAGCAAGCACCCTTAACTACTGAGCAGCTCTCCGGCACCCCCGCTCCACTTCTAATAGTGTATTCTCTTAGGCTCTCTAGGCCTCCCTGCATGTACAGTCATGTTATCCGTGATTAAAGATGGTTTTATCTCTTCCTTTCTAAGCTTCGTGCTTCTTTGCTCCGGGGAGGCTAGTTCCCGTTTTGAGGTGTCTGCCTGGACTGTTCTCCCTTAATTTATAGCTCACTTCCTCTCCTTTTTAGATAACTACCCAAACTCAGCATCTCGTCAAGGCCTTCCTGGAACACCCTCCTTAAAGCTGAATCACCCCTGTCCCCTTCAGCCTTCCTTTTTCATTCTATCTCTGTTGCGTGCGTACACATGTGCACACGGCGGGGTGGGGGGTCAGCCCTCCATATCCATGGCTTCTGCTGCCTGAACTTAACCAGGAATTGAAAATATTTAGGAAAAAAATGCATCTGTAGCGCATGCATGCAGTGCTGCTTCTCACCATTGTTCCCTGAACACCAGCATAAAACCAGTAAGCAGCATCTGCCTTGTACTGGGTAGAATAATCAACCCAGGGTTGATCCAGTCTTTAGGAGAACGTGTGTAGGCTCTCCGCACGCACCATACCGTTTTATTGACGGCTCTTGAGCATCTGCAGATTCTGGTGTCTGTGGGAGGTCCAGGAACTGAACCCCCATAGGTAGGAGATGACACACGTAATATATATCCATTATGTATACTTAGGTGTATTTATATAGTTTCATCTAATTATCTAATTAAATGTTGGCCTGTGGCAGGGTTGAGAAACAGAGTACCTCTGCCTTAGAGCTAGGAATAGATCAGGGTGAGCCCGGAGTGCAGGATGGGTTAGGTGCTGGGAGGTGGTACCCTTTCCCCGCCCTCCTGCTGTTTTCCTCCGCTGAGCTGGACCACTTTCTCCTGTGCTCAGCTCACTGAGGGAGGAGACCATTTCCTGTGTGCTCCTCTCTGTGCTGCACAATGGCATCCACAAGGATAATGCTGGCTCATTTCATTGTCCCCAGTGCTCCACACAGGCTGGGGGCTCTGAATGAGCAAGTGAGCAGAGCAAAGGAACAGATTAGGCTGAGCTGTGGCCCCGGCAAGTTCCCACACCCCAGCCCTCTGTGACTTGACGCAAGTCATGGCCATCACTCTTCTTTGGGTCCTGGGAGGAAGATATCACTGTGGTATCCATCTTAGAGATTAGAGAGACTGTGTTTTTTCCTGGTGCTATCCATTCAGGGTGCTAGCAGAGCAGAGGTTTGAACCTGGGCGTGGGCCACACTCTTTCCTTTCTAACTGGGAACTGTTCGAATTTTAACTTTTTAAATACAGGACACTTAAACTCAGGTTGGAAGCGACTGACTTTGGCTTCAGTTGTGAGTTCTTTTCTATTCACGCCTTAACTTACAGAGTGGCATGTGTCATCTTACGGCACATACATTTTAGTTGGTCTAGGATCTCTGATCCTCCTGCTTCTACCACCAAGGCGGCCAGAGAGCTTGATTTTCTTCTCAGGAATTGTCCTACTTTCTGCTTTAGAGGCGGCCATAAAGAATTCTCTTACAGGTCATGAGTCTGAAGACCCCCATTTCAGAGAGGATCCTATACGGCATGTCAGAGGAAGGCTGCACAGAGCAGCCAGGAAGACTGTATGAGTCTTGTTCGGTTTCCTTATCTAGTCTATGAGCATCATATCAGACTCTTTTTTCTTTTTAACCTAATCACACTTCCACCGGGTTCATGCTCCTGCCTGCGTCACTGGTCATACTCACGCTGGCAAGTCTTCCTGGAAACCCAGGACAGGATCTGAAGAGCTATGCTGACAGCTGGAGACCTGGGGCTCCTGAAGGGTGGTGTTCAGCTGAGTGTTGAATCTTCCTCCCCCTCCTCATACCCTTCTCTGAACTGTTCTCCTCATCTGCATCCTTCCTAACATCATCTACAATAAATACATGTTTTCCTGAGCCCTGTGAGCTGGCTCACGCGAATTCACCAGGACTCAGAAGAAGCTGTGGGAACAGCTCTGAGGACAGTCACAAGCACAGGTGGGACAACCCGAGGATTGCCACCAGCATCTACGGCGGGAGGAGGGCAGCCTCGGGCACTGAGCCTTAGACCTATGGGATCTGACATTTAGTCCAGGTAGAGAGTTCCAGAATTGGTTTAGAAGATGCAGGCTGGGAGTTTTCTGCAGAATTCACTGTGTGCTTAGTATGGGAGGCCCCTGGCTCCCCAAAACCCCTAATCTTGGAGTAAATGAGTATTTTGAGAGCTGAGTATGAGAAGCTGAGCCTGCACTGGAGCTAGCCTTGTCTTCTACACCCTCATCTCACACTGGCTGGTCTTATGTCAGTTTTGATACAAGCTAGAGTTATCTGAAAGGAAGGAACTTCAATTGAGAGAGTGCCCCCATAAGGTTTGGCTGAAAGGCATTTTCTTAATTAATGATTGATGGGGGAGGGCCCAGCCCATTGTGGATGGTGCCATCCCTGGGCTGGTGGTCCTGGGTTCTATAATGAAGCAGGCTTAGCAAGCTGTAGTTTTACCTACAGGGTGGCTCAGCACAGGAAGACAAGGAGGTGTTTTCATAGGTGCAAACTCTGCCAGACCTCAGTAGAAGGAACCACCGTCATGGTCAGTGCCATACTACCAGTGGAACCCTGAGCATCTGAGCTCAGGTGTTTTTATTGATGCAGAAATCCTCAGGTGTAGATCATGAGCAATCAAACAGAAATCCAACAGTTGCAGACAATACAAAATGCCAAGACCTAGGATAGCCCCTCACCCAACAGTGCATAAAACAATTAAAAACATAACTAAAAATAAACTTCCACAACAGCAAGCCATTTGGATCAAGCCAGTAAACAGCACTCCTCCATGACCTCTGCATCAGTTTCTGCCTCCAGGCTCCTGCTCAGTGTGAGTTCCTGTCCTGACTTCCTTTGGTGATAGAACAGCAATGTGGAAGTGTAAGCTGAATAAACCCCTTCCCCACCAACTTGCTTTTTGATCACGGTATTTAATTGTAGCAATAGAAACCCTAACTAATACACACACTGTTGCATTGATTGCAAAATGGGCTGCCAGGTGATTTGTGGTGTGGAATCCATAATTGCTTTATTATAATCTGCTTGTTATTCTCCATCCTTAATTAGTATCTGAATGCATTGAGTCTAAGAGAACAAAATATATTAATTCTTGCCACTTGTTCCTGACAATAAGATGCATCAGAAAGATGCTTTAAATCTTTGAGTGGTTTATCAAGAAAATGAACTGGTTTATCTTGAGGAACCTGCCTGGCTCCATTATGCTGTATAGTTAAAAATATTTTTTTTAAATTGTTTCCTGAAACCTGACCTACCCTGACCCATGATCTTGACTTTGAGATCTCCTTGACCCTCCCTAACCACCCTCCCAGACCCTCCCTAGTCACCCACCCTAATCATATTGAGGCCCATGTTGTATTTTTTTGAGAATTTTCTGTACTTCCTTATTATCCCATTGTCTCACTCTGTATAAAAACTTAAAAGGGGCCCAAGAAATCGACTCAGGGCTGCTCCCTTTACCCTGATTTTAGGAAGCAGTCTCTGGCCAGATCTAGGTGTACCTAAAAATAAATAGCAAGCTTGCTCTAATTTGGCTCAAATCATGGTAGTGGTCTTATTCTTGCCTGGTGGGATTAACAATCTCTCTCTCTCTCTCTCTCTCTGTTTGTGTGTGTCTGTGTTGCATGTGTGTGTTTGTGTCTGTGTTGTGTATGTGTGTTTGTGTGTGTGTGTTGTATGTGTGTGTGTGTGTTTGTATCTATGGTGTGTGTGTGTGTGTGTGTGTGTGTGTGTGTGTGTGATGGAACCTGGGACTTGGTATATGCTGAGCAAGTACTCTACCACTGATCTTCACATTCATTACCTTCCCCCACCCTGAAACAGGTGTCTCACATAGTCCAGGCTGACCTCTAAATTACCACTAGCTGAGAATGGACTTGAATTGATAATCTTTCTGCCTCCACCAGCTAAGTGACTTTCTTAAGCCAAAGAGACCAGAACTCTTTCCCAAGGCTGGACCCCACTAATGACCGAATCATTTGAGAGCAAGTTGTCAAAGAATGGCCCTTGGTTCTGGATAGTTTTATGCCAACATAAAACTATCTCGACACAGACTAGAGTCATTTGAGAAGAGGGGACCTCAGTTGAGAAAATGCCTCCATAAAATCAGGCCTCCAGGACATTTTCTTAATTAGTGATTGACAGGGGAGAGCCCAGCCCATTGAGGGTGGTGCCACCCCTGGGCTGGTGGTCCTGGGTTCTATAAAAAAAAAAAAAAAAAAAAAAAAAAAGCAGCCTGAGCAAGCCATAATGATCAAGCAAGAAAGCAGTGTTCCTCCATGGCCTCTGCTTCAGTTCTTGCCTCCAGGTTCCTGCCCTGTTTGAGTTCCTGTCCTGACTTCTTTTGACGATGAACAGTGATGTGAAAGCGTAAGCCAAACAAACCCTTTCCTCCTCAAGTTGCTTTGGCCATGGTGTTTCATCACCCTTCATTGTTAAACACTCCAGCAAACATCTTTAAGAACAATATACTCTCTAAGCAACCACCAAAGCCACTGGTTCTATAACACTGCTTCTATGAGGTTCAGTCCACATTCAGCTTCACCTCATCCCAGAGGGTACCTCTAAGCTCTTGGACTCTTGTCAGTGGGATGGGAGACACAGTGTCTCTGGTAGACTTACATCTTATTCTCTCTTTCTCTCGTTTTTCTGTTTGTTTTGTTTTGTTTTGTTTTTGAGGCAGGGTTTCTCTGCTGTAGCTCTAGCTGTCCTGGAACTCACTCTGTAGACCGGGCTGGCCCTGAACACACAGAGATGCCCTGTCTCTGCCTCTCGAGTGCTGGGATTAAAGGTATGCGCCACTATAGTCCAGCATCTTACTGAATCTTATGACAGGGGTTGAGCCTCTTCCTACGTGCTCACAAGAACTACAGTTATTTGTACATAAACTATCCACTCATGGATTTTACCCTTTTTTAAATGAATTATTTTTTTATTATTGATTATGTGTGATGTGTACATGTGGTTGTGTGATGCTCCTGAGTGCAGGTGCCTGTGTTGTGAGCTGCTGACAAATGCTGAGGACTGAACTCTTGGTCTTTGGAAAGAGCAGGAAGTTCTTTTAACCACTGAGCCATCTCTCCAGCCCTGCTCCTCACCCCCCACCCCTTTTTTTTTTTTTTAAGTTAAGGTCTCACTCTATAGCCTAGGCTGGCCTTGAATTTGTAATCCTCTTGTCTCACAAAAGCTGGAATTACAGGTATGTGCTACCACACCCAGCATTCTGTCCACTTTAAAAGTTCTATGCTTTTGCTTTCCATTTCTTCTTTCAAGACCTTGATTAGCTGGGGTGTGGTGTGTACACCTTTAATCCCAGTGCTGGGAGGCAGAGGCAGGCTCATCTCCATGAGTTTGAGGCCAGCCTAAAACCTTGCCTCAAAAAAACAAAACAGAGAGAGGAGAGAAAGAGAGAGAAAGAGATAGGAGAGAGAGATAGAGAGAGAAAGAGAGAGAGAGAAGAAGAGAGAGAGAGAGAGAGAACTTGTTAGTGAGATCAGCATTTGTCTCCAAGTTAGAAACATTTCCTCCATTTGCCCCTTGACCTATAGAGCTTCATGGCATGAAGACCATGTCAAAAATTTGGCTTTAACTTTTATATAGCTTTTCTTTGTTTTGAACCCTAAATTGACTAAAAACTCCCTACCTGCCAGATTACAGAAGAATCTTTCTACACCTTGTTGTAGAACTTTAAGGTTTCATTTTAAAACTAGACCCAGGTGTTTCAGTGCGAGGCATGGATTCACTTTTTGTTCCACTGTTATTTCTGTCCCAGTGTTGGAAGTCAGGTATGCTAGGTTTGAGCTCTATTCAGCTACATCCTCAACCCACAGATCACCCCAGCTCTGTTTCAGTGCCTCTCATGCCTCAGAGAGCTAAGATGCCCTGGTTGCATTTCTGGGCTCTGGAGTATATATGGCTGTCGCCTCTTCGTCGTCCCAAGCTCATCATCTTCCGGCAGTGTGGTGGCATACTCCAGTGCCAGGTGGGGAAGGCATAATCTCCACTCGACTGCCTTTCCTTTCTCTTTTTCCTGGCTATTTTTGGTTAATTCATATTAATGTACTTAATTCCAGTGTTGGGGTGGGGGGGATGAAGCAAAATCAAATAAAACAACTCACCCTTGGTCTTTTCATGTGGTTCATGTTAAATAGATACACTTTGGGTCAAATGACACGTTCATGGTATTGAAGTCATCATATCCAAGAGTGAATGGGGTACCCCTCATATCCAGAGAGCATGTCCTGACAACATTTAGGGAGGGGTCTCTTTGAGAGTGCAAAAGACAACTTGAAGTGTTGACACCCGCTGCCCTCACCCCAGTATTGCAGACTGTGACCTTTGGAAATAGGGTCAGTTACATATGTAAGCAAGTCAAAGTGAGGTGAGCAAAGTGGTCCTGACCCTCCAACATGAATGGTGTCCTTGGGGAGAGGGGAACTTTGGATAGGGCCATGTACACAGAGAGAACCTCATGTAAAGATGAAAGCAGAGATGGGTGGACATCTTCAGGAACTCAAGGGTGGCCAGCAGACATTAGCAACAGCTTACTGAGGAAAGGATTGTGTTCTCCCATGAGGGCGTACCTTGTGGTCACCTTATTACCACACTTCTGATCTTCAAAGCTGATGGATGACCAAATTCTGTTCTTGAAAACAGTTGGTTTGTGGTGTTTCTACTGTGGCGATAGCCAACTAAATATGCCCCCGGAGGGAGTGCTCAGGTCCATGTGAACAGCTCGGTCAGGATCAACAGAGGCATGTGTGGGCCTTCCTGTCCCTGACCCCAAGCAGGCACACCCAGGCCTGATCCTCACCTGCCTTGGAGTTGGCTGAGAAGAGGCAATGGATGCATCAGGGCACTGGAGGTGTGACTTCACTCTTGATGGGTGGCCAAACCCATTGAGGTCAAGGCCAGTGAGTGAGTCATGGTCCAGTGTGGCCAGTGAGTCAGGCAGGCCCTGCCAAAGCCCTGAGGTACCAGCATATTTGTTTTCCCCTTTCTTCTGAAATCCAGAAGTATCTAGAAGTGACCCCTGCAAATTATCATCCCTGACAAACAGAAGAGCAAAGTGGCGCCATACCACACCCTGTGCCACACCTTCCATGTGTCCCAAAAGATAAGGGCGAAGATCTCAGAAGGCTGAGAGAGCACTTGGGGCACATCTTTGGGAACTTCACTGATCCCGCTGGGCTGTGGCTCCCTTTTCTATTCACGTTCTATTTGGTAAGCGTTCCTACCTTGAGGGGAGGAATCACCTTCACACCAGGACATAACTATGAAGCTCCTTGGGGAAGCCCAGCTTCCCAGTATCCTTCAGGAGAGAAAGATAGCTATTACTAATAAGAACTGCCTCCAAATAAGTTTCCCACAGAGAGGAAAGTGGGACATTGGGACACACTATTTCCAAATCTTCAACCGTGATTCTATGCATACCTTGAATGACAATTCTCCTTTCCCCAGGGGAGACTTTGGAATAGACAGAGTGTGACCTCATTTGCTCACACCGATGTTAATTACTGTTTCCTAATTATGAAGAGGAAATGATATCTTAATTCATACTCTGTTAAGAGATAGGAAATCAGGAGAGAGCTGCCACCTCTCCCCCAGGCATGGGTTCCCCAAGCCAGCACAGCAGGCTATGTCCTGTGGAAATGGCAGAGTCCCACTACCTCTGCCCCTCTGTTTCCTGGACTGGTCCATGTGTTTGCCCAACAAACTTTGCTCTGAGCTTTGTGCTGGGGACCAAGAAGAGTAAGTAACCCATGGTCAAGCTTGCAGGCTGGGAGGAGGGGCAGATGATCCTCATGGGGGAGTGCTCCTGCAGTAAAGCTTTAGGAGTTATTATTCCAGAGATAAACACATCTCTGTGTAGTGGTCTGATGGGTTATTACTGCTCCCGGATTACAGAGGAGACAGGGAGAGGCTCCCAGGAGGAAAGTGGAGTTAGCAGAGCCACCTGCCAGACGTCTCCATCCCATATTAGTCTAGAGCTCTCCACATTGATGCTGTCCACCCCTCTGATATCCTTCCTGTCTGAGTTCCCATTGCAAGGCTCCTCAGCTGCCATGGGCAGTGAGGCCCTGAGGTTCACCTGTTAAGGAGGAGTCCATTTCCTGCTCTGATGTCTATGGCTTAGTGATGACATATTTTAATTCTTTCCATGATAAGCCTTATTACTTTATCGGATCTCAATGTCTTGGACCTAACACCCACCCTGCTATGTCATGCACAGACCAGAAAGGAAGTTGCTGACAGTTGTTACTCTGTCCATTAATTAGAACAGGCCTCTGCCTAATCACACTCTAAGAATTGTTAAGATATGACAAACGTGCTGTCTATACGCTGAAATAGAGGATGAAAGTAAGTACTGCTCTATGAAGCATTCTGGGGGAAGAGTGTATAAACAGCCACAGAATACCAACAGTACATGCTAACTGAATGTGTCCCCGAGCCTTCCAGCCATTCGGGGGCTGACTGACTTGCCCCCTTAATGGAGTAAATATTTTGGGCTTTGTGAACCACCCAGGTTCTGATGAGAGAGGCAGGGCTAGGTCTGGTTTCTGGGCTGGACTGTGTCATTCCCTGTCTGTCTGCTGTTATGTCACCTACAGAACAGATACTGCTCTTACTTGATGAGCAAAGAGGGTTAGAGAAGTATCACAATTTGTCCGACACAAAGTCAGTGAGTTGGGATCCTGGCCCAGGCTGTCTGATTTGAACTTTGTTGTAACAATAAGGCCAGCACCTTCAATGTGATTACTTTTAATGATTTTGTCTTTTTTTTTTTCTTCTTGTTTTCAGATGTTACACATTGGAGTAAAAAACAAACAAACAGAAAACACCATTCTGTCTGTATTTCTAAGGAATAAAGTGCAAGGGGTGCCAACCTCTAGAGATAAGCAGGTTAAGCTGAACACATGGTTGGCACCATGCCGACTCCAGTTAGGATGTTCTGAACACAGTGTGACTTTGGACAAGTTGCTTAACCTCTCTGAGCCTCATTTCTCTCAAATGAGGGAGCTGAATGAGATGACACAGCTGCATAGCCCTCTGGGGCCTGATGGGAGAGCTGTGTGCAATAATTGCACAAGAGGCTGGTTCTGTCCTCATGCCTGGATGTGGAGGGTGAGGCTGCTCCTGCCAATCCATCAGGGTGGGCCAAGGCGGACAGGCATTGTGGAGAGGAGGACCTATGTGGGAAGAGTTAGGTGGGTGCAGACCCTATCCAGGGTTGCTGTAGGGGGTCTCTGATCTTTGAGGAAAGCTCCAGGCCATGTGGGAGCCAGAGGCCTCCGTTTGTGCTGTCAATACGGAGTGTGCAGAAACTGAGGCCTCAGGAGAGTGAGGTGGATATGGCCACGTGCCAGACAGGCCCTGGGCTTGGATCCGCATTGATAGCTCCTGGCTGTGTGACCCCGGGCATGTCCCTTCTCCGAGTTTAGCGACTACCCCTTTCCAGGGCTGTTGCTGAAGTCAGGAGGTGATACCTGTAAAGCACCTGACACTGAAGAAAGCTTAGTGTTCACAAGTATTCTTCAAGACACTCTGCTAGCTCACAGACTGTGGGACTACTATGTGCTAGGCATTACCACAACAGAGAAAAACACAGACTCTGTCCTGCAGCCAGCAAGGACGCAGTCCAGTGCCATAAGACAGGGATGAAGTGACTTCCACACCAGCCGCCTTCCAGAGCCAAGGAGAAGGCAAACCAGCAAGAGTCTTGGCTTGCTGAGACAGCCCCTTTGCTGGGTCTGCAGCAGAGAAGACTGTAGGGGAGCTCAGGAGACAGGGACAGGCAGTGTGAGCAAAAGTGCGTGGGTGGGAAAGGCCTAGGACATTCGAGGAACACAGGCTCACTGAGTTTTCTTGGAACCCAAGAGCAAAATCAAAGCAAGTGAGAGCCAGCCAGAAGGCCGAGGAAACTAGGAGACCCGGGCTGCGGGGGTGCAATAGGCATGGATATTTTTGGGAAGTGGGAGTCACAGGTTCCAGAGCAAGAAGAGTGGTGTAGCTTGGATTTGGAATGTCCCCCAAAAGGCTCGTGCCCTGAAGGCCTGGGTCCCACTGTAGCAATGCTGGGGGGAAACTTTGGAGATCAGCTCATCTCTTTAATGGGTATGATGGAAGAACTTACCAGGAAGAGGTAGGAACTGTCGGAGGGGCCTCACAGAAGGGAGAGGGTCTGTGTGGCCCCTCTTGTCTTTCTCTTTGCTTCTTAGCGGTGAGGTGCTCTGTGCTCTTTTCTGAACTCCCTATCACATTCTTCCTCACCACAGGCCCACTGCGATGGGGCTCAGGGGTCATGGCTGGCACCTCCACTCCCTTAAGTTGTTTATCTCTGACATTTTATCACAGGGGTGGAAAGCGGCCATAAGGAGGAATAAGGGGAAAGACCATTATTACAGGACATCACCCCTCCCCAGTTCTTCTGCAGTGATCCCACCAGGCCTTTCTCTCCATTTTATTAGTTCTAGATGGATATCATCCCCAGTTTATAAATAGGAAACTGAGGCTCAGAGGTAAGAAGTCACTTGCCCAAGGTTAGAGTAGACATGGGGGTGCAGCAACGTAAAGTAACCAATGACAGGCCATACAGTCAAAGAGCAGTGGCAGGCTCCGTCTTTTGGCTGGTTCTTACTAAGCACACCTGGAGTGGGACGCACTCAGGCCAGTGAGGCCCAGCTCCTCCCAGAGATGACATCTTCTGACTCACTCTACCCTGGCCTTCAGCAGTTAAGCCCACAGAGCTATGTCAGCAGCCCAGTCAACCGGAACATTCTCACTGGCTGTACCGGGACCCAAAGTGACTATAGCTTTGCTATCTCTGAACAAGTGGACCACAGAACAGGTCCCTTGTGGTCCGTGGATAGCTTTCTCGCAGCCTGGGCTCCAGTCGATCAATGCCTATAGGCAGAGGGTCTCTCAAAACCCAGCTGTAGTGACCCTCTGAAGTTCTGATGCCAGATTCTGAAACACATAGCTCTGGGCCTCATGACAGAAGAATCACTCTGCTGCGAAGGGGAAAACTGAAAGCTGTTGACTCAAAGGAGGGGAAAGGTCCCTGTCCCTCCTGCTTCACAAGGGAATGCCAAGAAGCTATGCTACCTGGTACCCACTGTACAGATACTGCCTTGATGGGGGCAGCAGAGAAGAGAATGGCTCCGTCGTCAACAGCCACTGGCCACTGGGTTCCAGCCTGCCCTTTATGCTCTTTCCAGGGGAGGAAGAGAGAATTCCACAGAGACTGACCTGACTCCAGGGCCAGTCTGCCTTGCCACTATATTTGTATAAAAAGGCCCTTTTGAAAAGTTTGCATAGAGAAAGGCATAATGAATCGCCTTGCAAAAAAAAAAAAGGAAAAATTAAAGTTGGTATGCAGTTTGAAAAGAAAGCAGCTGTAACATTTTATGATTCAATACAAAAAATATGTCGAGGTCCACAGCTGAATAAGTAGAATAAACATTTTTTTTTTCTTTTTGGCTTTCTTCTGAGATACAGGGAGGGTGGTATTATGGGAAGACTTCTTCATTGTCCTTTTAGATCAGTGTTCAAAGAAAGGTAAAAACGCCCTTCAAAAATAAAGTATCTAGGCAGGACGCAAGAGCTAAGGGACGCAAAAACGGACGTTGCACGGTGGCGGGTAAAGCACCTCCCCCAGTACAGAGGAAGAAACCGCAGAATGTTCCTGACTCGGCACCCCTGCAGAGTGGTGCAATGTTTATGTTTGTGTATCCAACTCCGCGGTGTCTCTGTGCGGGCTCGGCCTACCCGTTTGTCCTGGGGTTTGGAGGACACATACACCATTTGGGTCCTCCTAGATGCCAAAGTACAAGTCTCCGCTCTACTCCTAGGGCGCCTCTCTGGAGGACCAGGACAAAGATGTAAAGGATAGAATTGGGGCCGCAGGCGTGCTCAGCTTCTGTTCAATAGAGACGAAGAGCTAGGCATGGGGGCGCACGCCTTTAATCCCAGCACTAGCGAGGTCGAGGCAGGCGGATCTCTGTGAGTTCAAGGCCACTTAGGGCTACAAAGCGAGACCCTGTCTCAAAACAAACAGAAAAGAGAAGAAACAAAGTGTGTGGGAGGGGGAATCTTCTGGCGCCATGGGACAACGTGCTAGATAGTCCCTGGGCGGCGCTGTCGAGCCCAGGTCCCCTCAAAATGCCAAACCTGGGCTCCACACCGGATCTTGTAACCAACCTCCCTTGGCTCCAAGTCCTCTAGGTACCACCGCGGTAGGAAGAACATTCTGGTGGGAGGGCTGGCTGGAGGCTCTTTCCCTTGTTCCTTGTAAAACATTTTAAAGTGACACTAGGGAACTCTCAACTCTCGCACTGTGTCCTCCGGAAAGCGACAGGGTTACGGACCGAGCTGGTCTCTCCACCCCCTCCCCTTTCCCGCTCCGCTCGCCGCAGCCACCCCAGCCCCGGGAGCCGGGCCAATCAGGACCGTCGTCTCAGCTGTCCCCCGTTCCCCTCGCGCGCTCTGCGGGGTCCGGGGAAGGGGGCCGGGCGGCCGTCCCTGCCGCGTCCTCGGGCCGCGCGTCCCGGCCACTCGGGCTGGCAGCGCGCCGTCCTGCGGGCCCGGCGGACAGCAGGGTGGGGGCCGGGCCGCGAGCCAGAGCGCGGAGCCGACCCGCTCCCAGGCGGATGACGTCTTTGCCTTTGGCTTTGGCGGCGCCAAGCCCGGCAGGGCGGGTGACGTCACCACCCATCACGTGATCGCCATTCAAACAAACAAACCGTGCCCCCTCCCGCGCCGCGCCCCGGACCGCCCCCGAGAGGCCACATAAAACCGCGCTCCACTGGCCGAGCGCTCAGCGGAGGACTGGCGGGCGGGACGCGCGGTGAAGCCTGAGCGGGAGCAGCGAGCACTTGGGGACTTAGGGCCGCAGGGCACCTCGCCGGATCGACAAGACTGTTTTTTGGAGGGCCGCAGGACGGGCACGCTGGGGTCTCTGGGGCTGGCCATGGTGATGGAGGTGGGCATCCTGGACGCCGGGGGGCTGCGAGCGCTGCTGCGAGAGCGCGCCGCGCAGTGCCTGCTGCTGGACTGCCGCTCCTTCTTTGCCTTCAGCGCCGGCCACATCGCGGGCTCAGTAAACGTGCGCTTCAGCACCATCGTGCGGCGCCGCGCCAAGCGGCGCCATGGGCCTGGAGCATATCGTGCCCAACGCTGAGCTGCGCAGCCGCCTGCTGGCCGGCGCCTACCACGCCGTGGTGCTGCTGGACGAGCGCAGCACCTCCCTGGACGGCGCCAAGCGCGATGGCACCCTGGCTCTGGTGGCGGGTGCGCTCTGCCGAGAGGCGCGCACCACTCAAGTCTTCTTCCTCAAAGGTACGCGCTCGCTCCCGCAGGACCTCTGCCATCAGCTAGGGAAGGGCTGTCCCACCTGGAGTGCTGGGTGCCTGGGTCCAATCCCCAGGAACTTGTCATTGGCTTTGTTTGGCTCCAGGAACAAAGACTTTCCTGAGCCTCCCATGTAAACTCGCAGCCCTTGGTGGGTGGGTGACTGGTCTCCAGGTGCTGTGTCGGTGGTGCTAACGGGATTATGTGTGCCTTTGTATTCTCAGGAGGATACGAAGCTTTTTCGGCTTCCTGCCCAGAACTGTGCAGCAAACAGTCAACCCCAATGGGGCTCAGCCTCCCCTTGAGTACTAGTGTCCCTGACAGCGCAGAATCCGGATGCAGCTCCTGTAGCACCCCTCTCTACGATCAGGTTAGTAGGAGTCCGGGTCCATGCAGGGGGCGGGGGGGCGGGCGAGTGGATGGGTAGGGGGCATAGCTAGCGGAGATCTGGAAGGGTTATGCTAGGGAGAATACAGAAAGCGGCTGCAGTTTTATTTACACTCCAGGGGACATAGGGATCTTTATTCCACAGTGAAGCAATCGAATGGGGCTGAGTCTCCTAGTTGTTGGCAGACAGATTGACTCTGTCTAGGCCAATGGGCTTAGTTCCTTATTGTTATTTTAATATGCCATCAACAGTGCTGAGGTCACTAGTATCTGAAACTCCCTTTCAGTGGGGAGTTTTTGTGGGCGTGGATATTGGTGTTAACTCTGAACAAACTTGACAATGCCGGACCGTTTTGGATTTCAGGGGGGTCCAGTGGAGATCCTCTCCTTCCTGTACTTGGGCAGTGCTTATCATGCTTCCCGGAAGGACATGCTCGATGCCTTGGGTATCACTGCCTTGATCAACGTCTCAGCCAATTGTCCTAACCACTTTGAGGGTCACTACCAGTACAAAAGCATCCCCGTGGAAGACAACCACAAGGCAGACATCAGCTCCTGGTTCAATGAAGCAATCGACTTCATAGGTAAGTGGAATAGGTGTCTGGGATTTCTTCTGCCTTCTGTCCCTACTGTGGCCATTGAGTCTAGCCTCTTGGGTGGCAGGTTGAATGATCCTCACCCCAGCCTCCCTCCTCAGAGTAGCAAACCAAGGCTCAGATAGTTGAACTGACTGACTTGTCCAGGATTATAATTGGAAACACCCAGTCTGGGTTTAAATCCCTTGCTATCCTTTGCACTGTGCACACATAGAGTTCACAGAGAGCATGAGGCTGACTGACCCTGGGCATCTCTGGACAGATCACACATGACATTTCTTAGTGGTTTCTGACCTGGGCTTGGGCTGTTCTCCTGAGTTTTTGAATAACCGATCACTTTGTTTTCCAGACTCCGTCAAAGATGCTGGAGGGAGAGTGTTTGTCCATTGCCAGGCCGGCATCTCCCGGTCAGCCACCATCTGCCTTGCTTACCTCATGAGGACTAACCGAGTGAAGCTGGACGAGGCCTTTGAATTTGTGAAGCAGAGGCGGAGTATCATCTCCCCCAACTTTAGCTTCATGGGACAGCTGCTGCAGTTTGAGTCCCAGGTGCTGGCCCCGCACTGCTCTGCTGAGGCCGGGAGCCCTGCCATGGCTGTCCTTGACAGAGGCACCTCAACCACCACTGTCTTCAACTTCCCTGTTTCCATCCCCGTTCACCCCACGAACAGTGCCCTGAATTACCTTAAAAGCCCCATCACAACCTCTCCCAGCTGCTGAAGGGCCAGGGGAGGTGTGGATATTCACGTGCCACCGGGACGCCACTCCTCCTGTGGGAGGAGCAATGCAATAACTCTGGGAGATGCTCCTGTGAGCTGGTCCTTATTTATTTGCCCCCCAAGCCCCCGACCCCGAGTTCTACTGGGTTCCTGAGCAGTCATAATAATGACTTGACAGCAAGACATTTGCCAGACTCAGCACACTCGGGACCAGTATATTGTGGGTACATCAAGTCCCTCTGACAAAACCGGGCAGAAGAGAAAGGACTCCGTTTGAGCTAGTTTCTTCACTTGCCTGTTTTTTTCTAGAAACTTAATGCTTGACATACCTACCAGTATTAACCATTCCCGACGACATACGCGTATGAGAATTTTACCTTATTTATTTTTGTGTAGGCGGTCTGCCTTCACAAATGTCAGTGTCTACTCGTAGAAGAACCAAATACCTCAATTTTTGTGTTTGCGTACTGTACTATCTTGTAAATAGATCCGGGCAGGTTTGGTTTCAGCACTGATGGGCAAAGCCAGTGTTGGTTTGTAGTTTTTAGTTGTCGACAGTTGTATGTTTGCTGATTATTTATGACCTGAAATAATATATTTCTTCTTCTAAGAAGACATTTTGTTACTGGGATGACTTTTTATACAACAGAATAAATTATGGCATTTCTATTGAGCTCTCGATGCTTTGTTTCTTTGGCAACCCCACTCTCGAGCAAGGATTGTAAGGAAGCATTGCACCAGCACTGCCAGGACGTGTGTGGGGTCTGACCCTTGGTTGGCCCATGGATCCCACAAGGTGACTAGGTTGCAAGGGAGGCATGCAGGTGAAATGTATGAAACACTAGGTGCTGACATCCGGATCTCAGTTTAAGCTCAAGGTGCATACTTGTGTCCTCTACCAGTCATATCAGCTACCATGTCACCCAGGAAGCTCAGGTGTCTCCAGAACCACTTTCCTGAATTACCTTTGTTCATTATCTTCCTTGGGAATCATGGGCAGGATCTCCCCTCCCTGAGCTATTTGCAGAATGCCTGGCTTAGCATGTTCTTAGCATAAACAAAGCAAGGGAACAGTCTACCCTCAGAGAGACTGCTGTGCGGATGGAGATATGAGGCCCCCAATAGTTGAGCAGCTGGAGCAGGGAACTGGGCACTGGATTTTGTTCCCTAATCCTATGACCTTTGAACCTTGTCACTGTAGCATATAATCGGCTTGCCTTAGACGAGGCTTTTCTATGTTTAAAAATAATGCATCAAATGAAAAAATAAAAATCCAAGCACTATAATTATGCACAGGGAAGAAATCACTCTCACTCCCAGGCTGGTGTTTGGGAGAGTGTGCCCACCGACCTTGGCATAGAAACAGCATTTTTGGCAACTGTCTCCTTCAGGTCACTTGCTAATCTGCATAATTGTGTTGAAAGCAGTTAAGTCAGACTCGTTGCAGGGCAGAACTCTGAATTATCACTCTTGCCAAGCAGGCCAAGGCTGAGAAGGTATAATCGATTACCAACCCATAATCCGGTCTGTAATGTTCAATGAAATAACAGCAAAGCCCTTGGGCTCCTGGCCTCTGGGTCCTGCTCTTCTGCTGCTTGTTTGTGGACTAAGTGTTGTTTGGAGTGAAAAGGACGGGGTCCATTCATCTTTTCTGGGATGGACTGGTGCCATGGTCCTCGCCCAGCCCCATTGTTCAAGCCTTGACAGAGAATCTGTCCTTGACCTCCCCCCACCTACCACTTGACTTCCAGGTCTGAAGATCCTTGTGTTCTGAGACAGAAAAACTTATGCTGGGCTGGCAAGCTCACATCCTTGGCTGGGTTTGGGGCCAGTGCATTCATGCCTTTCAAAACAAACAAGATCCAGTGTTTTGATCAAGCCTACATATTTGCTGTTGTGAATTGTTCTCTTCGTGGAAACGTACCAGCAAAGGCAATTCCGTGGCAGATGCAGGGACTGCCTTTCCCGTGGGCCTGGGCCTCTGCTTTCAACTTGGCAGTCACTGGCTGAACCCAAATTAATCTCCAGTGTGATCCAGTCAATGGAAAAATACAGAGGCTGCCTCAGGGAGCTGCCAGTGAAAACAATTCACTCACTTCTCCCACTTCCACTCACCTCACAGCCCAGACCGGGAAGAGCCCCTCTCCACAAGTCATCTTTGCTTAGGTCCTCTAGAGAACATGCTTGGGACAAAATTGGCATCTCATGATGAAAAGAAACTTAAATTATTTGTTTCCCAGAAAGAATTGACACAAGAGGCAACCTAATTGTTTAAGACTCATGAGACAGTGACAGCTGTCAGTTTGGGGGCTGCCACTGAGTTCCAGGGTCTGCTGAGAGTTCCGCCTGTCTTCACAGTCTTTAACATCGCATCCATTTCACAGAGAAAGAGGCAAGGCAGCGGACTCGGTGTCCTGTAGTAGGTGGCCTTGCAGAGATTGGAGTCTCAGTGAAGACTGACCCAAGACGGCTTAGGGAAGTTGTTAAATGAGTTTTGTGGCCAGCTGTTGTTCCCCATAGGTTTATCCCAGAATTTTTGGGTGGAAAAGCTATATCCCTAAAGGCCTCAGTTTCCTCCTCCAAGCAAAAAAAGACAATAAAAGCTGCTTCAGCGACTGACATGTTGGCTGAGGGCTATGAAGTGACAATTAGATCCCCTTGTCCCCAATGATGCCTGTATTTCCCACCCTATGAAATGACCAGTTTGCCCTGGATCTGAAGGGCTGTTTTCATCCCAGCTCTTTAATTCCAGGCTGTGGCAAAGGCATGGATGCCTGCTCTGTGCTTTCCTGTGGTTTCCAGGCATCCATCAGAGGAGACTTCAGCCCCCACCACCTCCACGGCATCCTCTCCTTTCCGGGGAACTTTGTAAATCGAAGCTCCCTTGTTTTGCACTAGCAGCCTCTGGCATCCATTTTCCCCATCTCGGCTTATCCAGGATGACATCATGGTGCCTACACCTTTAAGATTATATAAATCTGTGATCCCACAGTGGCCTCCGTCCCCATGGTAACGCGGAGGAGTTTCCCTTTTGTGAGGAAAGCTGTCATGTCACTTCCTGCTGCTGACAAGTCAGTTTGAGAGATTAAAACGAAGGGGTGCGGGGTGCCTCCTAGAAGTGCTGGCTGTGTGGTTTCTGTTGCTGTATACAGAGGCAAACAATGTCAGCTTGCTGGCCCCGCCCGCCATGCTGGGTTTCCCACATCTCCTGGCGGGTGGATCCCTGTCACCTGGGGCTGTTTGTCTCTGAAGGTTATATTCTGGGGAGCAGGTAGGAGGGCTGCCCACCTCTGGGGACTTTTCTGAGGCTGTGCTGGGCAAGTTTGTTCAAGAGCAGTCTGGTTCAGCCCAGCCTAGGCTCTCCTGTGTCAGCTCAGGACCGGGTTTTGTTCTGGGGAGAACAAAGGATCCTCATGGTACTGGCCTAACTCTGACTTGCAGAGAAGTTCTGCTAAGGAAAGCACCTGAAAACCTTCATCTTCTAATGAGCTTTTTAAGCTAAGAAGCCTTCCCACTCATTCATTGCCCCATTGATCAGCCAGCCCAGAAGTCCCCGTGACTCCATAGGCGCTGTATTGGTAAGGATGTCTGTGTAAGGAGACCAAGGGGTGTGGATAAGGCCATGAAGGTGGGTTGGTAAAGGAGGCATTCTAGATGTGGTTGGTTGGGCACAGGCTGCTCAGAGAAGTCACCCCAGCCACACTGAAGCTTGAATGGTGAGCTGGGAAAAGGGTTTTAGCCCAGAGGGGAGCAACACTGGAGGCTCGAATGGACCTTTTATGGACCGGGAATAGAATACTTGAGTCAGTTAGACTTGTGTGAGTCTCAGATTTTAACAGCAGCTTTTCAACCTCTTGAAGTCTCAGTTTCCCCATCTGTAATATGGTCCAATCCCCCTCACCTCTAAAGGCACTTTGATTACATGAAAGGCACATTAGCAAGGCTTGGATGGGTGAGTCAGCTGGTCCCTATTCTGTCACTGGGCATCGATGTCCCTCCCTGAGCAGAGTGCCCTGGCAGAGGGAAACAGGGGTGAGCTGTCCTGCCATCGTCATGACGCCAGCCTGCATCCACACAATACCTGTCTCTAAGCCTTGCCAACAGAAGTGGCCCTGCTCTGAGATCACTCTGCCCTGGCCCACTGACCTGGGCCATGGTACCGCCCCTTTAGAGCCTCAGTTTCCTCATTTGTAAGAGGCACCTGAAGTGTCATTCAGCTTCCTTCCTGTTTAACTCCTAGTGCTCAGCCCCCTCCACTCTCAAGGCCAGGGAACCTGCGGTCCTGGGCTTCATTCAGGTTGGCTGCAGAAGCAGGTTAGGAAGTAGGATGCTTAGAGAGAAGGCACAGTGAAGGGGACCTTTGGAAACTGGGCTAGCGTAATGGATATGTAACTGGTCCTTCTGAAGATGGGCTCCCTGAAAGGGTCTATAGAGGGCACCACATACTCCCAAGTCCCAGGCCTGTCTTCTCCAGGCCCTGGACCGCACCATAAAGATGGGATGATAAATCTCCTCCACAACTGACATCAGCCATTCATCCATCCCTTCAGTAGGCATGTATTAAGTACCGATGGTTTGTTAAGCATTCCACAGCATTCCAAGCATTTGTTAGCCTGGCGGTAGTAGCTCACGCCTGCAATCCCAGCACTGGGGAGGCAGAGGCAGGTGGATTTTTGTGAGTTTGAGGTCAGCCTAGTCTACAGAGTGAGTTCCAGGACACAGTTAAAACAGAGAAATTCTGTCTCAAGAAAACAAAAGGATTAAAAATGAGAAGGAATTCTGAATTCTGGGATTGATCTATCAGCGGGTATCTAACTTCATGAAGCATGTCTGACCTCAAAGCCTCAGTCTCCTCATCTCCGTAAGAGAGTAATGAAGTATTTGCTTCTGGTAGGGGTCAACATTAAGTGAAGCAGCTATGCAACAGGCGCTTGACACTTGATAAGAACACACATTAGCTTTTTCAACCATTCCTGACATTAATGGCTCATTATGACGTTAGTGTCAACACTGACAGTCTCTGATTTTAATGTTCTGTGTTTGTCTAGATGCAGGCTGAAGTATCCAGTAGCTCCCTAGACATAGCTAAGTGTTAACAGGCATCCAAGTCTAGCGATTCCAAATGCACACCTGAGATTTGCCCCAACCCAGGCTCCTTCTACAGAACTTTCCATCAGTGTTAACAGTTCTGCTGTTAACTCAGCAGCTTTGTCAGCATCCCACAGAATATTTAATCCAACAGCAAATGGAGACAGGGTCATCTTCAAACATATTTTCCCAATAAGCCAGTCATTTCCTTCCTCCCTCCCTTCCTTCTTTCCATTTTCTTTCCTTCCTTCCTTCCTTCCTTTTCCTTCCTTTCTTTGAGACAGGGTTTCTCTGTTGTAACTCTGGCTGTCCTGGAACTCACTCTGAAGTTCTCCTAGAACTCAGAGATCCGCCTGCCTCTGCCTTCTGAGTGCTGGGATTAAAGGCATGTGCCACCACCGCCTGCCAGTCTGATCATTTCTAAAATGACCTGTATGGTACAGCCACCCTCACAGCTTGCCTGTGTTACTGCAGTAACCCGAACTGTCTCCTGGTCTGCTTAGCCAGCCTTCAGACTCGAGTCAGAGTAAAACTGCCTTTTGGTTTCAGTGCTGATCTGAGGACAGGTTTTCCCCGTTGCCGTTTGTCTGCAAATGTTTTCCTTTTCCTTCATTATTCAAGAATATTTCATTGAGCAAAGAATTCCAGTTCTTTGCTTTATTTCTTTAATCACGTTGAAGATAGAGCCCACTATCTTCAGGCTTTTGTCATTGTTGGGAAGGATGCTCAGGACTTTACTGCTGCCCCTCTGAGGGTAACTTGTCTTTTCTCTCATTAATTTAGGAATTGATCTTTGTCGGAGTTTGGATATAATGTGTCTCTGAAGGTTTCTTCCTGTGCACATCACTTGTGATTTGTTGTACTTCAAGATCTATGACTTAATGTCGTTTATTAGTCTGGGAAATCTTGTTGCTGTTTTTCTGTGTTCTTTAGATACTAACATCATTGTTTTATTTTACTGGGTGACTGATAACTGAACCCTGCTGTGTTTCTCTCTCTGGAAATTAACTCAGGGCCTTGTACCCGCTGGGCAAATGCTTTGCTGCTGGGCTAGATCCCCAGTTCTCTTTTCTATGTTTTTAAAGTCATTATTATTTTTAAGGTAGAGTCTCACTAAATTGCCCAGGCTGGCCCTGGCCTTGTCTGTCTCATTCCAGCTTCACACACATGATTTTTTTTTTAAAGATAGGTTCTCTCTCTATAGTCATTCTGGAACTCACAGAGATCTACCTGCCTCTGTCTCCCAAGTGCTGGAATTAAAGATGTACACCACCACATTCACCTGATTTATTTTTAAGTATTTTTTATTGGGGGAGTGTGTATATCACACACACACACACACACACACACACACACACACACACACATACATAGATATACAGAGAGAGAGAGAGAGAGAGAGAGAGAGAACACAGGCCATGCATTTGTAGAAGTCAGAAGACAACTTTGTAAAGTAGTTCTCTAACTCAGACTTGGGTAGCAAGCCCCCCTCCCTGCCCCTCTCCCTGCCCCTTCCCTGCCCCCCTCCCTGCCCCCCTCCCTGCCCCCCTCCCTGCCTCCCTGCCACTCACACCAAGCTATCTCTTCATCTCTATACTTGATTTTTGATCATGCTTCATCTTTCGTATGTCTGGTTATTTTTGGCCGAGGGTGGGACATGGTGTGTAACAATATTGGCAATCATTTGAAGCTTAAGGTGAGGTTATCCTCCCCTGAACACTTTATCTTTTAGGAGTTTTAGGCATCTGGGTAATCCTTAATCCAATCAGAACTCGAGATGACCCTGATAACTTTGAGGTGGGCTTTAGAGCCTGAGATGACCGGTTTGGCTGGAGCCCAGGAAGTTAAAACTCTTTCTTTCATTTTTCACATTTCAAGGTTGGGAGATAATATCTTGAGAAAAGAGGCCCCCAGTCCCAGAGTTCTCCCTCACTTTTTTTTTTTTTCCAGACAGAGTTTCTCTGTTGTAGCCCTGGCTGTCCTGGAACTCACTCTGTAGACCAGGCTGGCCTTGAACTCAGAGATCTTCCTGCCTCTGCCTCCTGAGTGCTGGGATTAAAGGTGTGCGCCACCACCACCTGGCTTTTTTTTTTTAATTGGATCTTCACTCCCTGACCGCCTTCCCCTACAGCACTTTAATGTGTCCAGGCCTTCAATTTTGTGATAGCTCATGTAGCTTTCCTTTCCACTAGTGGGGCTGTAGTCTGCCATAACTGAAAGGAAGCAAATCTCAAAACCCAGGAGGGACGGGATAGGATGGGCGTATCACAAAGGCTCAGAGCAAGAGGATGTGGGTTTCACAGCCAGGGGACTCTAGACAACCACAGCACTGTGCATTTCTGAATGCTATAAGGAATTTGAAGGTTTTTTGATAAATGGTCACTGACGGAAGCAACGTTTAATCTAATTTAAATATTACTCAGTGCATACATGTATCAAAATATCATATGGTGCCCATTAACACACATGATTTCAATATTTTGTGTATCGGTTAAAAGACATCAGAAGCACACACGTCTGGAGAGAGCCTTCCGTCACGTCAGGTCACTGTCTCTTCAGGACACACCTGGTCTTCTATCCCATCTGTGTTAAGGGACTCGACTCTCCAGTTGCTCCTCCAGGACCCACACCTGGGCTTCCTGCCAGTCTCTGTGTTCCTTCAACTCTCTGCTCAACAGTTGTGTGGCTCTTTAAACCAAGCTGCTTACCAGCATTGGCAGCCCCCGCTTCTTTCTCTACCTTTTCCCATGGTACCCATCGCCTGACATTTGTCCAGTGTTTCCGGATCTGTGAGGACAGTTGCCTCATCTGTCTGTCTTAATGCCTGGCACCTAGTCTTAGATTACAGCCCAGCATGCCAAGGGTGCTCCTCACACATAGTGAAGGGAGGAACTCAAACATGTCCCCTCTTCTCCGGGTGAGTCCTGGGCCCCAACGAAGAGGAAGTGATTGTTTTTGGCCCAGCCATCTCTTTCCTTTCCACATGAGGCAATTTCCCTTGGAGACCTTCCCACAACACCCAGTGGCATGCAAACAAAATAAAGCATCTGAAAGCACTGGTGGACAGGAAGCAGGCGGCTCCCTGGCCATCCAGGACCTGGCCATGCTGGGTTCTGCCACCGGGATCAGAGCTGGGACAGAAAAGGGCTGCCGTAAGGAATTGGCCTTAGGGACTCCACTCAGAGACCCTGGCTACCACCACTTCTCCCTCTTGTTCGAGAGAGAATTCCCCCAACTGTGAGCCTCTGCTGAGGTGGATGGCAGTAACTGATTCATGGGGAAGTCAGTGGGGTTGCTCCTGGCTCTGACTCACAACTTCTCATCTGCTAGGAAGACAATGTCCCACTACTTCTCCTGGAAATGTCCTTTGTCTTAGTGGCCATTTAGGGATTCTCCTCTGGCCTCCTACAGAGCTCTCAGCCAACTTTCCTGGCACTCTGGGCTCTGTGTTGCTCGATGTCAGTTGCTCAATAAAGAAGAGAGTTGACCTGTGTGGGCGGCTGAGGAAAGGTGGTGAGAAATTCTCTACTCCCACCCAAACGCTGGCATGTCACTGGGCTTGAGGGCTGGAGGAACACTTGGCAGAGTCCGGAGGCACCTCGGTCTAGAGTGGGTGAGCCCTGTGCTCCTGGGGTGGGGGCAGGTGGTGGTGGCCTGCTGTGAATACTGTTGGGAGACACCAAGGCAGGTAATTGACCAGGACAAGGACTCCATTCCTACTAACCCACTGCTCAATTCCAAGACCAGTCCTTTCTGAGAGAGAAGTGTCACTTCCTCTGCTGGACGCTAGCCACACAAAGACGGAGATACTCAATGGCCCTGACTTCTGATTCTCTCTCGGCTATTGGCAGAGACTGGCTGATAGTTTGGAGCACAGTGCTCCGGGAGTGTTGACAGGGAATTGAGGGGTTAGGAAAAGAGAGAGCTACTTGAGGAGAACAGGCAAGAAGGCTACCTGGAGGAGGAGGGCCCCTTCACCCTGGAAGCTTGGAGACAGCATAGGAAGGACTTCCTAGTCCCAGAATGTGGCTGAAGCCTTGATTTTATGTGAAGAATAAGTGTACCTGGACTTGTCTATTCCCCCTGCTTCATCCCAAGGAGCTCATGCACCAGCCCAGCTCTCACAAGGGTGGATCAGAGCCCCGTGTTTCTAACACTGGACACTTCACAGAGTGGGCACCTGGTGCCCTGAGAAGAAGGAAGAAGAGTGCTGTCTAGGGCTATGGCTTCTGCTTCCTCTCAGTGCTGTTGTTAGATATCATACTGTTTTGTCCCTGTAGGTCAGAGGAGGGAGTTGTAGCAGGCCTCACCAGCCAGCCTCCTTTAAAGTACTACTGCATGACTTTTCTTGAGTAGACCTAAACTGTCTGCTCACCTAGGACAGGGCACCCATGATACGCCAAAGAAATGATTCCACCCACAGTGAGCTAAGTGAAACTGCTAGGTCGATTGGGGTTATTCATAGCACATGAGTGACTCCATGGCACTGCATCGCTGAAGAGCTGCATGTGTGGAACTGACATGTAGCTCAACAGAAAGTCCCCCTCTCCCCAGCAATTATCGTTTATATAACCTTGGGAAGGGGCCTTGAGACTCTTATGAGTTTCAGGAGGTTCCTAAGCCTTGTAAGATGTATTTCCTGAGTTTTAGAAGCCTGCCTCCTCCGTCTAGGAAGGAACATTTGAATTCTGAGAAATTGGGTTCAATCTACTAACACAGAGAGAGAGACAGACAGACAGACAGACAGACAGAGACAGGATTTTAAAATGTGCTATGGTGGGTGGTGGTAGTGCACACCTTTAATTCCAGCACTTGGGAGGCAGATGCTGGTGGATCACTTGTGAGTTCGAGGCCAGCTTAGTCTACAGAGTCTACAGAGAGAAACCCTGTCTCTAAAAACTAAAAAGAGAGAGAGAAAGAAAAGAAAGAAAGAAAGAAGGGAAAGAAAAGGAACGAAAAAAGAAAAAAGTTATGAATAATTTTGAGGAATTAGCTACACAACACACACCCTCATTCTCACCAATTAATACTTTCTGAGGAGCCAGGAGGCCTGTGTTCTAGTCCCAAGTGTACCATTTTCTTGCTTTCGAAGCTTCAGATTCTTATTCCTTAAACATTGAGAAGATGGGTTCACCTTGGACCTGAAACCTTCAGAGGCTAAAAAATATCCAATGAAGTTAAAATTTCCTTGTCCCCAGCCCAGAGAGCCATTAGGACCCCCACTTACACACCTTGACTGTAACCTGACACTGCCTGGCTGCTCCAGGGACCGGCTCTGCTTATTCTTCCCTCATGGCCCCCCAGCAGAGAGGAGCCCTGTAGCTTCAGCAAGACAGGACCTGGGGCCACCGGAGACATTGCTTGTCTAGCATGGTGTTCAAGAGACCTGGGATTTTGTTTCCAGGGTCTCTGGGCAGAGTGTGTGCCTAACAGGGTGGAAGAGGAACTCGAGTCTATTACTCCAGCTGCTGTTTGCCTGACGCCCTTTATTTACTGTTCTCTTCAGCCTGTCTGGTCTTGTGATCATCCCCAGAGCTCCAGGGGTACAGTGCTGAGCCTGGAGGGTGGGGACATATGTGTGCCGGACACAGCTGTGATTCCAGGCTTTGGCCCAGCAGCATCTCCCAAGCACACACCAGTCAAGGGTGAGTCCTACCGTCACCCAGGGATTGGCCTATGGCATGGTTCGGACTGACAGCTTGACAGGATCTAGAGTCACGTTGGAAACAAACCTTGGCGTGCCTCTGAAGGATTTTCTAGGTTAAGTTAATTGAGGTGGGAAGACCCACCCCAGCTACCACACTGAATGAAAGGGCGAAGGTGAGCTGAGCACCAGCGTTCTCCCCTCCGTTTTTGAGAGGATAAGATATGATCATAGTCCCACACTTGCCGCCGTGACTTCCTTAGCCATGACCCTCTGTGCCCCAGGCTGTGCGCCAGAGTGGCCCTTCTCTAAGTGTCTTCTGTCTGGTATTTTTGTCCCAGAGCCATAGGAATGAACACATTCAGTTTTTAGTCTAGGAGGTAAAGCCTCTCCCTATCCGGAGCCCCTACTTGGTGTCCTCAGTGCTCAGTAGGTCCGCAGACCATTGTTAAGCTGACCATATGCTCAGCAGTCCCCACTATTTCCCCCCAAGGTCTTATAATTCAGCCTTGGGTGGCCTGGATCTCATTTTGTAGACCAGCCTGGCCTCCAATTCACAGCGATCTACCTGGCCTCTGCCTCTTGAGCGCTCGGATTAAAGGAGTACGTAAGATTCTGTTTCAAAAAAACAAAAAAATGGATCTGGAGTTCTCTAGTACAAATTAGAATAGGCATTGCCTCTTAAATGAAGAGTTTCCCTGGCTCAGTAGAGTAGCTCCCCCTTATATGAAGGGGCTGTGTTCAAATAGAGGAGCCCCCTTATTTTTATAGGTATTGGATTCTGTGGCCTCTCCCCCACCATGGTATATGAAGCTATGGAGTGTATGAATTACTATATAAACTAAATTAAATCATTCTATTCGTGCGTGCATGTATCTATGTGAGAGTATTCAGGTGCCTGTGGAGGCCCAGGGAAGGTGTTGTGTCCCTTGCTGGATCCCTTGTAAGACTCTTGATGAAGGTTCTGGGATCCAAACTCTAAGCCTCACAATTGAGCAACAAGTGCTCTTAACCGCAGCACCACTTCTTCAGCTCTGAACTGTGTCTTATGTACCTCAAAGTGTCTACCCTTTCATTTACAAGAAGCGCACGGCAGTGTCCCTGGCACTGTGAATTGGCAGCATCCCTTAGCTTGGTTTGGAATGTTATTAACACAGATGTGGGCACACCACAGTAGCCGACCTGTGCCATGTAAGACAGCATGTGGAAGGCTGGTGGGGTGGGAGGTTACAAAGATTTTACCAAGAATAAGCAAACAGAAAACAGTGGTAAACACCACCCAGATAAGGGATCAGGCTGCCAGGAGGGCAGGCAAACTCTTTCACAGTAATTAAAAGGAAATTTGTTAGGTTTCACGAGCTGAGACACCTATGTGGGCTGCTGTCTGGATGGCTCGCTGATACCCCATTTCTTCGTTGAGGACTGAGTTTTAAAATGTGCACTGTTTCTTCTTGGGGTTGGCTCTGTGGGGAGGATGCCGTGGCTCGCTCAGTTGGCTCATTTAAGTGTGGAACACTGCAGCAGGATCATGGCACGCTAAGGTCACCGTCGGGGTTTGTTATGGTTAACTTCTCGATGAGATAGCCATCTGCTCAGAGGCAACCCCAGCCTCCATCTGCACGCAGCCTGTCCGGAGACAACAGCAGCCTTGTTCTGCGGCTGGATCCGCTCAGCACAGCCGTCCTCCGAGATTGGTGTCCACCACCATGGCAGCTTCAAAGTGACTAGCAGGTGGATGGCAGAGAGAGCAGGGATGCACTGGCCAGTGAAGCTTCAGATGAGGGGTGCATTTCAAACCTCAGCTCCAGCGCAGAGGAAGCAGCATCCACCTGGCTCTCTGCCCTGACCACATGGAGACTGAGTTCTAGAGAACCTGTACACAAGTGGAACACGCACGACCCACTGTGCGGCGAGAGGTCAGGTCCTTTGCCACTGTCTTGAAGGCACTGTGTCTTCTGCTAGTACATGGAGCCAAAACAGGCTCAGGTGTCAGTTTGCAAGTTTGCAGAGCTTGATAGCGTGTCATACTTCTGACAAGGACCCCATGAACTGGAGTCTCGTCACTAGTCCCGGTGGGCGCCCTCTTTAACCTAGTGAATGAAATAAAGTTGAGCTCAACAAACGCATCTAGTGTCAGCTTGCAGTTTAATGCATGTTGGCAAATTTATACAGTTTGACGTATTTTTAAGATATCTTTTTATTATTGTATTTTATTTTGGATTTGTTTGTTTGTTTTTTTTTTTTTTAGAGAAGTTTTCCCTGTGTAGCCCTGGATGTCTTGAAACTCACTTTGTAGACCAGACTGGCCTCCAACTCAGAGGTGCCCTTGCCTCTACCTCCTGAGGCTTGGGATTAAAGGCATGAGCCAGCACACCTGGCTTTTATTACTTTTCTCGCTGGGTGGTGGTGACACACGCCTTTAGTCCCAGCAGAGGCAGGTGGATCTCTGTGAGGTTGAGGCCAGCCTGGTCTACAGGGGGAATTTCAGGACAGCCAGAGTTACAACAGAGAAACCCTGTCTTGAAAAAAACAAAAACCAACCAAACAAAAAACATTTAAAAAAATGGCTCCCAACTGTGTGTGGGTGTGCAAGCGCAGGTACTCACAGGTGTCACATCTTTCTGGGGCTGGAGTAACAGGGGGTCCTGTGCTCCCTTATGTGGTGTGGGAGCAGAACTCAGGTCCTCTGCAAAAACAGTAAATGCTCTTAGCCACGGAGTCACCTTTCCAGCCCTTAGTTTTACCTATTTTTGCAGTTTGACAACATGCTCAGAATACAGAACACGTATTTTCAAAGGGTCAGTCTCCGCACCGTTGTCTCCCACCTTAGCCAGCCAGTGCTCTCTGCAGTTCTCTGTCAATGCAGCAGTGCTCGTTCTTTCCCACGCGGCTGACATTTGTCAGGTCTGCTCCCCAATTTACTCACTGTTAGGTTTGCTCACTAACGCAGTTGTTCAGATTCACTCACTTTGTATTAGTAGATCTTTAAAAATAATTTCATGGGCTTGTTTTTTTTAGAGTGCTTTTAAGTTCAGAGCAAGATTAAAGATGGCGTAGAGGGTTCTCATCTGTTCCAAGGTCCAAAGACCCTGACAATGTCATCTGACTCAGCGGCCAATCCACTGGGGGCCCGAGAACCAATGGCCACAGTTCACGTTAGTACTCATTTCCGTGAACTGGGATGAATGTTCAATAGACTCTCCCTCCTGGCTCCTAGGTGACATCCCTTCTGTCTTTTCCTTCTCAGAGTTTGGGCTACCCTCGGAAGTATAAGGGTTGTGGACATAAGAGTGGCCATTGGGGACCTGAGGTGCAGCTTCTCAGCTGTAGCCCCTCCCCTGGCAGAGCCCTTGCTGACCAGGGAGAACTCAAGGTGTAGGGGACCTGGAGCCCCGGAGTCGCTGCTTTGGATAGCCTGGGTAGATTAGTGAGACTACCTCTTGAAATAAAATGTAAAAAGAGTGTTGGAGACATAAGCTAGCGATAGAGTGCTTTCTTAGCATCCTTGAGGTTCTAGGTTCAATCCTGGATGCCAGAAAAACAGACCATGAGCTGTTAAGCACATTAAGACCCGGGATGGATTCCCAGCACCCACATTAGGTAGCTCACAACTGCCTGTACTCTAGCTCCAGGAGATCCGATGCTTCCTGGTTTCTGAGGGCATCTACACTCACAAATTCACAGAGGCACTCATAAATACGCATAAAAAAATAAAATTAAGCAAGAAATCAGACCATCTTGAAGGCCAGGTGGAAACGGGGCAAGGACAAACGTGGAAGCACAGCCTTGAGAATGCGGATGGGAGAGCGAGAGTCCAGCTAGGACACACTCGGCGTGGGTGTGCACCTGCGGCTCTTGTATATGGAAGTGTGTTAAGGTCTGTGGCCGTGCAGTCAGGCAAGGAGGGTAAGGCTGCCCTGTGACTGTCCAGGCGTCAACTCCTGTGACTGTGCCCTGCTCGCTTGGGTGGAGAGAAGGGTGTGTCTGGTCTGAGGAAGCTGAGTGGAGTTGACCTCTTCTGTGTCCCCAGCCAGCCAGCCCAGCAGAATTCTTGTTCATTTAAGGTGCTGGTTGGGCACAGGCACCTCATTAGGTGCAGGGCATCTGGGGCCCACATGGAACAGGCCTTCCAGGGGGCAATGGAGCTATTTTTAGTGGCCTGGGCTATCTCCCAAATCCTGACTACTATTTCTGGCATCAAAAGATCGCCCTGAAGGATGTGGAAATTTTTTTTATATATATACTAAGAACGTCTGCTCTCCCTGTGGCTAAGCAAGGACATGATGCAGAGAAGAGGACTAATGGACCAAGGGCTTCTGGGAAAAAAAACCATAGCTCTGAGCATAAAACTGGAGCCTCCTCTTGTCCTGCTGAGAGTAGTCTGGACTTTACCTGATCGTCTTGGTACTGGAAACCATCTCTACCAGTGTGCCAGGACAATTCTGAGTCTTGGTACATCTAGGACCGTCCACATTCAGGAAGCTCTGTAGGGATGCTGGTCACCCTGGCTCTCTTTCAGTCTTTCTGGGTCTTAGAAGGTACCTTAGGAAAGAAAGATGTGTTTTTTTTTCTCAATGTTCACAACCGGTGTTGTAGTTGCCGTTACAGTCTCCATCTTACAATAAGGAAACTGAGGCAGAGAGAGGGCCTGCAGCTTGCCCATGGCTGTAGAGTGGGGAGTCTTGGGGCTTACTTATTCCCTGTTGTTTAGGCCCCATTTTACCCTATGGAAAACAATGCTTTCTGACCTTGGAAAGTCTAGATTCAGTCACTTGGTACCAAGGCCAAGTATCCATCTGGCCAGCTTGTCATTAAAAGGACTTGTACCAGCCTCTTAGGGGATGTGAGCTCCTGGCTGCGAGATTCAGACCCTGGAGTTGTCCTGAGGTTGTCCTAGCAGGTGACATTCAGTCCCCTGGGTAGCAGAGGGAAAGTCGGGAGGGCGGTCCCTGAGCCCAGCGCCCCCTGTTGGCTGGCCTCTGGCAGTGACTGTCCAGCAGCCTAGATGGACGTAGCCCAGAGCTGGAATGAGCTCCTCCTAAGGGCCCTGCCTGGGGGCAGGAAGGCTTGGCGCCTCCAGTTCCCACTGGCCTCGGGGTAGGAAGTAGCTGAACAATAGAGTCACGGCCTTGCGGTGGGGGCAGCACTGAGGGACTGTGGCTGTGGCAAGGGTGGGGTTCAGGGACAGACGAAGATCTGGCCGTGTGCCCTGGTCTGTGTGTTGGAAAGCTTGTGCCTACGCACAAAGGAGCCCTGCCCAGGGACAGGAGTGTGCCACCAAATAAAGAGAATCCTAAGTCACCGTGCCTCTTTGGGTGTAAACCGTACCTACGTGTATCCAGCTGGTGAGTGAGGAGGAGTTCTGAGTGACTGAGACCTGCTTAGAAATTTGAAAGGGTGAATAAGTACAAGGCTCATTGTTCTACTTGAAGGGGACATTGGACGGCCATAGTGGCTCACACCACAGAAAAACACAGCATCAGGTCACACAGCCTTGGCTGGGAGAACAAGACACTACCCGCCAGGTGGGGGTTTGCCACATCACACCCGACCCCACCAGACCAACACTAGGCAGGAGCCACCAGACAAAGGACCTTGGTAAATGGGACCACGCAGATGTGCAACAGATATCAGATGTGGCCTACAGGAAGGAACAGGAGTGTGCGACAAATTCATTGCCAGGGATGCTGTTACGATCTGGATAGAAATAAGCCAAGCAAATGAAAATCATTAGGACATCTGAATGGAACCCCAAGAATCTCCTATCTGGGGTCTGCCCAACTGCTTTGAACTGGGGGTTCCTGGGTGTGGTTCTTGGAGTCCAGCGGTTTGGAGATTCTTGGCTTAGGGTAAGGAGGAACCAGCTATGGCAACGCCTCCTGCAGCCTCCAGGTGGTCATGACAGGTGTGTCCTTGCCATGTCAAGCAGTGTAGACTGTGGGACAGAGACAGGGTGTTTTTTTTGCACTGAGGGTCATCTTTTTTTAGTGTGTGCATCTTTTGGGGAGCCCTCCAGGATCTGACCTTTAATTCTGCCTGCCCAGAAGCCACTGTTTAAAATTAGAACTCTTGGCCAGGGCTGCTGGATTCTGCTGCCTGGGAAACGGCACAAACAGCACACACCTGCTGCAGGGACAACAGAGTCTGTCCCTGATCCAGAGCGGCTGGCTCCTGCCCTTGCTGGGGCTCAGCGGTGGCTGCCCTGCCGCTTCCGATGGTTGGTTCCACATGCCATGCTTCGGTGTGGATTCTTTCAAGTGTATGTAGGTGCCTATTGAGGCAGTGTCTACAGGTTGGTTGAAGGAAATTGGTTGAAGCTGGTCCCGGGAACAAGGACAAGAAAGGTTCTCAGCCAGTCAGGAAAGACCCTGGCCTCATGGATGTGAACACAACTGGGTGTTAGGAGAGAGCAAGGAGAATTCCTGATGTCCAGGGAAGTGAATGAAGAGTTATTTAAACCTGGGCTATGCTAGGCATTTCCTATTACCTCAGTGCTGGGGGGTGGGGACCTGTTCCCATCTTAGGACAGAGGATCAGAGAGGTGAAGTTACTTCCTTCAGGCTGCATAGCTGGTAGTTGCAAAACCAGGATTTGAGCCAAGTGAGTCTGAGCCCAAAGCCTGTGTCCTCTGAGCTCCACCACCCAGTAGACGCTCTGATGGTCTGGATGGTTCTGTGCCCTCTTTTAAAGGGTGGCGTTCACACTGCAGTGTGCGAGGCTACTGTGCCATTGTCTGAGAGACTGCTCCACTCCAGAGCAGAGCAGTAAAGCAGTTAGCTGGCTAATAGGACTTTTCTTGTATTCATTTATTAAAAAGTTACCCATGGGCGCCAGTGAGGTCAGAGTTGAGAGTCTGTTTTCTGCCTCTGGTGGCTCTCAGTCAGTGTGGCCTGTGTGTGGTCCAGGATGACAGGGCTGACTGCTGGGCTAAGATTAAGGAAGGCTTCTTAGTGGAGGAGGCAAGTGGGCAGGGCCCAACAGGCTCAGTAAGAGTTTACTCGACAGGGGTCAGGTGGGAGGGAGAGTATTAAGGAAGGGACTTCCCAGCAGAGAGAAGAGCCTGCTGAAAGCATAGGGGTGACATAGGCAAGGCCCCCAGGGGCTGTAGGGGTTCCCTGTGATGGGTATAAGGAACTTGGGGATATGAGGGTTTGTTGATGGCTATTGAGGTGGGGACACTGGAGACTTTTAAACCCACGATACATAACAATACATATGCCCATGTACAGCACAGAGGATGGGCCTGGGTGGGGGGTGCCTGTGGGGACATCCTGCTGGCCCAGTGGCTTCAGGGACAAAGGGCTGTGATAAGCTCTGATGGAAGGGTCCTTGCCAAAGAAGAACATGGATCCCTGAGCACTATACCTCCTTCACTCTGAGCAGGTCAGGCTCAGCCAGTCTGCCTAGAAGAGCTCGTTGGTGTGCATGGGGCATGAAGGGGCTGGGCGAGGACATACTGGCCTGGCTGGTCTGCTCCTGTGAGAGCTGGGTGGCTCCTTCCCACGGGGCAGGTGGGCGGGGCGGGGCTATGGAGGTGGGCATTGAGTACTTCTTGCTAGCCTGTATGTGGTCATCATCGTCCTTATCTCCTTAAACTCTCAGGGGTGGGATGGGGTGGGGTGCATGAGTTACAGATAGGAGAACCGCAGGCCCACTTTGCAGGCAAGAAGGCTGCAAGCTCACGCCTTTGACTGACTGCAGAAGTTGATGTTTTTCTCTGTACATTGTCTGTTCCCGGCACATTTTTACAATTTACATTTTACTGTTTCTCTCCAGTCTTAAGTCTGTGTTCATTCATTAATTTCAAAATCTTTGTTACCATTATTGTTATTCTATTTATTTTTGGTATTCTAAGCCAAGGTCTCACTATGCAGGCTTGGCTGGGCAGGAACTCACTATGTAGACCAGGCTGGCCTTAAACTCAGAGATCTGCCTGCCTCTGCCTCCAGACTAAGATGTGCTCCAACAACTTGGCTCAATTTTTTTTTTTTTTTTTACACTAGTCATGTTTTATACTAATGTGAGCAACAACAAGAAGAAGGAATTGTTAATTAAACCCTGACCTTTGGCTGGGATCATTTCTTTCTTTACTGCTTTAAAAAAAAAAAAAGATTTATAGCCAGGTGGTGGTGGTACATGCCTTTAATCCCAGCACTCGGGAGGCAGAGGTAGGCGGATCTCTGTTGAGTTTGAGGGCAGCCTGGTCAACAGTGGGAATTTCTAGGACAGTCAAGGCTACACAGAGAAACCCTGTCTCAAAAAGAAGAATAAATAAAAAAATAATTTAAAAGATTTTTTTATATTATTTTATGTTTTTGAGTGTTTTATCTGCATGCATGTATGTGCATCATGTGTGTGCTTGGTGCCAACAGACGTCAGAAGAGTGTGTACAATCCACTGGATGGTTGTGGGCTGCTGTGTGGTACTGGGTCCCCTGCAAGAACAAGAAGTCAATCTTAACTGCTGAGCCATCTCTCCAACCCCTAGGGCTTGTTCCCTTAAGTTTTATATTACTTAGGTAAAATTTACTGAAATGATTAATGCTTGATTTAAATTTAAATTTCAAGTGCCAACAGTGTTGAATGACTTCTGCATGAGAGGAGCTTTCCTGCCAGCCTATGCTATGGCCTCTTGAAGAAAGAGGATGGCAGACTTCCCAATGTCAAGTGCCAACAGTGTTGAATGACTTCTGCATGAGAGGAACTTTCCTGCCAGCCTATGCTATGGCCTCTTGAAGAAAGAGGATGGCAGACTTCCCTGGTCCCCTCGGTTTGTCCATTCCCCATCCAGCAGCTGCACTAGATCCTGCTGCCCTCCTGTGAGCCTCCAAGGATTCTGTTCCTTAGAAGTTAATGTGGGCTCAGCCTGTCCTGATCAGGTGGTCCTCCTGGCCTCTGTGGTTCTCACCCTTCCTAATGCTGCAACTCTTTAATACAGTTCCTCACACTGGTGACCCCCAACCATAAAATTATTTTATTGCTATTTCATAGCTGTAATTTTGCTACTGTTATGATTCATAATGTAAATATTTGATATGCAAATGGTCTTAGGTGACCCCTGTGGAAGGATCATTCAATTCCCAAAGGGGTTGCAACCTACAGGTTAGAACTGTTGCTCTAACTGGTCACCGTTACTGACACACGGATAGTTATTTTCCAAGCCCTTCCCAGAGGCTGCCCTCTCACTAACTCCTAGCTAGGCTGGAAGTTCTGAGTTCAGAGGTTCTGGGAACAGGAGCAGGAGAATCATCTCAAGACCGCACAGAAATCAAGTCCACCCATATAGCACAGAGCCTGCGCACATCTTCCTATAGTCTGAACCAGCTCTACCTGACACCGCACACCTAGCACACTGCACATGCGTGTGACAGCTGACCCTGCTGTATCATTCCATTTACAGAATGATGGTAAGAAAAACGTGTGTGTTCAGTACAGATATCATTATTTTTGGAGACAGCCTCTCTCACTCTTGTAGCCCAGGCTGGCCTCAAACTTGTCATCTTCCTGCTTCTACCTCCCCAGCACTGGTATTGCAGGCATGTGCCACCATGCCTGACTCAGATATGATTTTAAAATTCTCTATTTTTGATCTATATTGGCTGGACCTGTGTGTCGGAACTCTCAGGTCCTGCGGTAGTCACTTTGGTGTTTATCTGTGTGGAGCCCCTACAATGTTTTTTTTAAATTCTATCTCCCCAAGAACTCTTTCTGGACACTTCTTTACCCTTGGATGTGTGGCTCACAGCCGGTGGCTGAAGGTGCTTGCCCGGCACAGTGTGTAAGGGCGGCCTGAGTACAGCATGCCCAACTGGACAGAAACAAACAGCTGAACAGCCTTAGCTCCCCCTGCTCCTGGGTCAGTGCTGAAACCTGAGCACAGCTAGCTAGCTTAGTCACCCTCTGCGCCTGGCAACGCTGGCAGTGGAGGCCTCTGTGCCCAAACACACCACAACAGGCCCGCGTCACCAGGTTCCCGAGGCAGCCCTGGCATTTGGAGCTGGCTTTGCTGAGCAGAGAGGAGCTGAGGGAGGGCCAGAGGCAAGGGAGCCGAGGGCCACAGACAGGGTCACCCAGACCAGGCACTGACAACAGCCAGCACAATGGGGCTTCTGGAGACAGCACCAGCTCTGAGAAGAGCTGTCTGGCAGAATGGGTTTAAGACTGTTGGAAAACAGAACCGTTACTGGCAAACCAGCGCCACCACTGGATTGTGAAACCGGCTTCCCCCTAGGGTGCCTATTTGAAAAGGGGAATTCTTTAATTTCTTTCTTTTGGGTTTTATAACAGCTTCATTGAAAAATTCACATGTCACGTAATTTGCCCTTGTAAAATGAAAGATTTAGTGGTTTTCCATATATCCACAGATATACATGGCTGCCTGTTAGTGATCACTGCTACGATCCCCCAGCCCCCACATCCTTCTCCTGGCTCTAGGCAATGGGAATCTACCTTCCATCCCTGTGGCTTGCCTATTCTGGACATTTTATAGAATAGACTCGCATAATATGTGGCCACTGGGGATGGGTTTCTCCTATCCCACTCTCGTGTTCGAGGTTCATGCATGGTGTAGCGTGTGTCAATACTTCACTCTTTTTCGTAGCCAAACAATATTCTATTACACGGCTATGCCACATTTTCTTTACTCTTTCTCTGACTGATGATGCCTCTGGGTGGTGATGAATCACGCTGCTATGATCATTCATGTTCAAGCCTTCGTATGGGTTTGTGTCCTCATTTCTCTTGGCTGTACACGTAGGAGTAGAATTAACTTTCAAATTTATTTTAAGAGGAAAAAAATACTCCCCTCCTAAGTCAAAGTATGCACTGCGCAGAGTGGATTAAAATGCCGGCATAGTCAAGCTTGAACACGTGATCTTGATGACAGCCACAGCTGGGCCTGGAACATGCTAGAAGTTCAGTGAACAAAGGCCCAAATTCTTTCTCATTCTCACGTCCTCAGTGAAAAGGTCCAGGGGTGGAAATGTGGCGCCAGCAAATCTCACTCATTCATTTGTTCATTCATTTATTCACGTACTCACTCATGCAGTAAGTGCAGCAGGCTGTTTGTTTGAGTGCCCTAGACACAGCCAGAGGACCCCTGCTCTCCCACAGAGCAGGGACTCAGTCTAGAGGGGGAAACAGGCGTGAAGCCCTTGCATGGAAACACAGGAGGAAGCAGCGACATCCTTTTGCCTGACCCTGGACGTTTCCTTCTTGAAATACCTCCTATGTGATGCCTCTTGTCCCCAGGGCAGAAGCAGTAGCTGGAAGAGACTGTGCCTTCAGGGAGACCTTGGAGGCCCCTTCAAGGCAGGCTCTTGGGGTTTCCTACTCCCCTCTTTTGTATAATGAGGACTTACTATCTTTTGGTATAAAAAGCCCTTTGTCCATTGCCCTCTCTCTTTTATATATTTCCCATAGTCCCACAGTCCTCTTGAGTTCCGTCCAAGTGAAGCTGGGAGCAGAGAGTTCAGAGATGAGCAGAGTGGATCTGTCCACCTTGACCTGGCAGGCAGACTACAGAGCCACCTGCAGCTCAGGGTTGTGGGCACCACAGACATCCTTGGGGGCTTGTGTAAGAACGCTGCCTTGTGTTAACAGGCACGTGGGGCATGTCCCTCAGCTACTCCGAACATCTCTCCGTTCAATTGTAGTGGCATCTTTTTCTTTAAAGGCAATGTTTATGTACCTATTCACAAACATTTATGTCCTCTCCCAAGTGCCAACTCTTCACATAGGACACTGAGGGCCTCACAGTCTCCCAGGACAGTCTACCAAGAGAATCAGCGGAGCCTTGTCTTTGGATAGATTAGGGACAACCCAGGAGCCAATCTATGTCATTTGGGCTTACTCATGATTTCTCATTTGAATACAGGTGCTGCACACACATGTGTGTGATTCTTAGTCACAAGTTATGTTCTGTCCCACCTAGGTTTTGTGTGTGTGTGTGTGTGTGTACAAACTTATAAAATTGCTTTTGCTTTTCAATGTTACAACTAAGGTATTTTGAGGCCAGGTGTTGGGGTACATACTTTTAATTCCAGCACTCAAGAGGCAGAGGCAGGCAGGACTCTTGAGTTCAAGGCCAGCCAGGGATACATAGTGAGACCCTGTTTCAAGAAAACAAAACAAAAACAAAAACAAATAATCCCCAAATAAATAAAGCCAGGAGCTCCCTTCCTTGTGATCTGATAGTAGTTCATCTTCAGAGTGGGAAAGTTATAAAAATAAATCTAAACATAATTGGCATAAGGCAGGAGCTGCCACATGCTGCTGTCTCTCTGTCCATTCATCCTGATGCCTGCCACACCGTGCCTTTCACTGTGTCAATGGATGCTCAATGCTGTGGGAAGGGGCAGGAGAAAGCGGCTTTGTAACATACCACCCTCCTGGAGGAAGCATCCTTTGTACCCCATTCTCTGTCTGGATGGTCCCCTGAGCCGTGGTAAAGCCAGTGAGTGAGGCTTCTGGAGGATAAACTGAGCCTGGTACCTGGCTGCTCTCTGGCCTGGGTATGAACTGAGGAGCAGGTGTGTGAACACTGGGAGGAAGAAGGTGGGGCTGCTCACTCCTGCACAGGTTCTAAGTCAGGGTCTGGATCGGCTGTGCCGAGTGACGGAGAAGAAGCTCTGTGGCTTGGTGTCCTCTGCAGCAACTGTGGTTGGCATGGGTAGAAGCAGCCAAGCCCCACCTCCAACTTCTTTCCTGTCCTCTTTCCCCAGCATCCTGAGATGCAAAGGAGCTTCCCAGAGTTCAGTCAGGCATCAACAGGTAAGTGAGACAGAGAGCCCAGCCAGTGAAGGAGGTCCCCCCCCAAAGCTGTGAGTAGTGGTAGAGTGGGTCCTCACTAATGTGGAGAAGACAATAGTCATGTGAAGAGTCTCATGGAGCCCCATGACAGTTCCCGGATGTGGTATCATTGTCTCCACTGTAGGAAGGCAGAAAGGAAGGCTGGGTGGCTCGTTTGAGGCCTCACAGGATCAGGGCTAGCCAGAACATTCTCTGTGCCATGTACAGTCCTGTGCTCTCCAGGCACGGTGTGTTCAGCCTGGTTAGTTTCCCAGGTCTCTCCCTCATTTTGCTGGCCTCCACTTATCCAGGGGATGATAGAATTCAGACCTGTAGGTAAAACTAGATTGGGTCAGGGTCCTGCTACACCACTTCATTTCTCCAAATGCACTGTGGTGCATGCGCACGCGCGTTTGTGTGTGTGTGTGTGTGTGTGTGTGTGAGAGAGAGAGAGAGAAAGAGAGAGACAGGGAGACAGAGAGTCAGAGAGAGAGATCAGACACACTGGAGTGTAGTGCCTGGGTCCAAAACTCTCAGCTGTGTGACCTCAGGCACGATGCTGGCTCTCTTGCTCTTTGAAAGAACTAAATGGTAATGAGACTACCCCTTGTCACCAGTGTATGGAAGCTGACTTGGTACTTGGCACACAGCAAAATCTTTTGGAGTAAAAATATTGAAGAAACTGAGTCATGGTTGCAATAAGAAGAGACTTAATGTCAGGTGAGTGTGGTGGTCCATTTATTTAATCTCAGCACTTGGGAGGCAGAGGCAGGTGGATCTCTGAGTTTGTGGCCAGCCTGGTTTACAGAGTAAGTTCCAGGGCTATGAAGAAAAGCTATGTCTTGAAAAGAAGAAGAAAGGGAGGGAAGGAGGGAAGGAGGAGGAGGAGGAGGAGGAGGAGGACGAAGAAGAAGAAGAAGAAGAAGAAGAAGAAGAAGAAGAAGAAGAAGAAGAAGAAGAAGAAGAAGAAGAAGAAGAAGAAGAAGAAGAAGGAGAAGAAGAAGAAGAAGAAGAAGAACAAGGAGAAGAAGAAGGAGAAGAAGAAGAAGAAGAACAAGGAGAAGAACAAGGAGAAGAAGAAGAAGAAGAAGAAGAAGAACAAGGAGAAGAAGAAGGAGAAGAAGAAGAAGAAGAACAAGGAGAAGAACAAGGAGAAGAAGAAGAAGAAGAAGAAGAAGAAGAAGAAGAAGAAGAAGAAGAAGAAGAAGAAGAAGAAGAAGAAGGAGAAGAAGAAGACTTAATAAGAGAGAAACTACTTGCAGCAGGAGGCTCCTCAGAGGGGAAATGCATCCTTTGTCCCAGAATTCCCCACCTCAGATTCTCCAGAAGCTGCTCTGCTGCCCTGGGATCTGTCCCAGAGCAGGGCTGAGTCTCGCTGCTAGGCTCTGGTGCTCAGTGCATCTGGAATCCACATTCACCTGTTGTTGGTCTTGCTGCCTAGAGCTTCTCCTTTCCATCGTTCCCACCAGAGCCTCACTATCCCTTCCTTCAGCCCTCAGTCCCAAACCTAGGAGCTGGCCGGGGCTCTCTGCTCTCCCCTTCCCTCCTGCTGCCTCCACCAGCTGGGGCCCTTGAGCTCTCCAGCTTCCTTGATACCTTAGGGCCTCTGTAGCTGATCCCTTCCTTTCCCAAGGTTCTCCCAGGCCAGTATCTCCCTCCCAGGTCATTACCCAGAGATCATTGCCTTAGAGAGGCCCATCCCCCAAATCTTCTTTAGCCCCCTTTTCTTTACTTTTTCTTCAGCATGATTTTCTCTACCTGAAATTATTTTATAATTTGTTTGTGAAATCCATAAACCAATTATTTACAAAGTGTGAAGTACTACCCTTCCTTATGATGCATGAGCTCCGAGAGAAGGAAGGAGGGCAGGTTGGAGGGAATGAGGGAAGAAGGGAAAGAGAGAGGAAGGGAGGGAGGGATGGAAGGAGAACAGGAGAATGGAGGGAGGGAAATGGAGAAATTTGGCTAAGTGGAAAATGCAGACAGACCATCCTGGACTCTGAGCCAGGGGAAGCCTGTCTACAGCTGCCAGCCATGATCTTCTGAGCTCTAGGCCATTTGGAGACTTCTGTCCGTCTGCCCTCTGGGACAGACGTGTTGAGCATTTTGTGGTCAGTGGCGACTTGTAGCCCCCTCCTCCCCTGGCCCAGCAATGCGGTCCCATTCTGGAGGATGCTGGGGGAAGGTACTTTCCAAGTGAGTCCTTCTACGAGGTGTTGGGACAAGACTTTTGAGAACTGGGACCCAGGTGGGAAATAGCCAGCTTCTGATACAGCCTCTGGGGACAGGGGATTGCCAGGGATAGGACCCTGGGCTTGTCCTGACAACCGTTTCCTCTGCCAGGCCCACTTGGGTCTCCTGTGGGGACAGAGAGGGAGGGCAGACTGTCCCCAGCAGGGGTGCGACGCACAGCAATACTCTGTCTGTCCTTCGGACTCAGGACTACTTGACTGAGTCCCTGTAGCTCATAGAGGACAGAGCAAGAGGTCCCTGGCCTGCAGCCTCCTAACTGCAGTAGCCCGTACTGCAGCAGTCAGCCCGGGTCCCGGTCCTGCTCCTCAACAGTGGGTGTTCCTTCCTCAGTGTCAGTTCTCCAATGGTTCAACATCACCAGCAGTGCTGTCAGCCCATGTCGCATGCCAGCCCAGCTGAGTCAGGAACTCCAGAGTGGGCCTGGTGTTCTGTGTTCAGTCTTGGCAATTCTCCCAAGGCATCTAGCTGGACATGACACCCCTTATTCTATCTTTTTGGGAGGGGATGAGACAGGGTTTCTCTATTGTAACTCTGGCTGTCCTGGAACTCACTCTGTAGACTAGGCTGGGCTTGAACTCACAGAGATCTGCCTGCTTCTGCCTCCTGAGTGCTGGGATTAAAGGCATGCACCACCACTGTCCAGCTACACCCCTTCTTCTAAAGCTTTCCGTGGCTCCCCATTGCTTCCTGGATAAAGTTGAAGGGTCCTGCTATGTGAACTCTCAGTCTGTTTCCCCATCAGATGATAGGATTCTGGAAGGCAGCACTGTGATGCACCCTATGGACCTGTTTCCTGGCACCCCTACAAGCCAGCAGCCAGGGCAGACTGTGTGTGCAAGACACTATGGCAGACAGAGAAACCTCTGTCTGGCCTCACTCCAGTGTTGTGATCAGGCAAGACGCTCCATGCACCTCCATCCACTGAACCTCTGTGCCTGCATCATCCAGGGGGGAACAGCCACACATCTGCTTCGATGACTGTGAAGATGAAACTAGGTCACCTGTGCAAAGTGTTCAGGCTGGCCCCTGGCAAACTCCTGGGGAGCCCTGGTCCCTCATCCCAAACTACTGTGGACAGGGCTTCAGAAGTCTGAATTTCTCATTATTATCTAACATACTCGCTGAAGGCACTCCCATAAATTAACATGGTGACGTTTCTGTACTGAAATGTACGAACCCACAAAAGTGGAAAATACAGACAACCAGCGACAAACCTTACTAAGACTCTTGGGCTCTATACAGAAGGCAATGGGGAGCCATGGAAGACTTCAAAGCAGGGAAATGGCATTGTTTGGTGGGTGTTATAAAATGATGCCCAAATCCAAGCATACCCCAGAACCCCCTGGGAGGCTGTTTAAACACATGCTGCTCCCTGACCCAAGAGTTACTTGTACCCAATAGAGCTGGTATAAAAGGCGTGGCCACTACCCCACTTTACAGATGACGGAAAAGCTGATGCTCAGAGTCACTGCTTGTGAGTGGCCAGCCCAGGGACCTGACAAAGCCTTCATGGTGAAGTCAATGAGGAACCTTTAGGTTTTCAAGAATGGTGGGAAAGAGCTGTAGTTGGGACACTCCGCCATTTATTGAGCTTATCAGAGACCTGTGGCAGAGGCAAGAACACTGGCCTCAGTTTCCCCAGCTGTGAATTAGGAGTCCTGTTCACGGTGGTGGATGAGAAAAGAGGCTCTTCGATAAACGGAGCAGAGGGAGCTGGCTGGCTCTATTCTAGTCTGGGACTGTCATGCAGTGCCCTAGAATTTCCCTGCCCCACCCCCAGCCCACACCCTGGCATGTCTGGGCCTGGGCTCCCGGAAGAAGAGCAATCTTCCAGCTTGTGTTGCCCAAACATTGCGCAGGCCTGTTGATGCTTCTCTATGGCAACGGTGTTCCAAGCTGGATGGGGGCGAGGGAGCAGATCTGTGCCAGACATCCCAAAGTGCTGTCCCTATCTCCGGGATACTGACCCAGTGAAGCCAACACTGCCAAGTGAAACGTCCAGGTGGCTAGGCCACAGGTGGGGAGTATGGGAGGGAGAGGAGCCACTGGGATGAGAGCTCCTGAGTACTGCTGTCTATTCTGCCCTTAGGGTTGTCCGGGCACCATGACAGTGGTCCCAAGGCTGTGGTATTCTGCTTCAAACCCTGGCATGACTGGCTTTGAGCTGTGGGCCTGTCTGACCAGGCTCTTCATCAGTGGGACAGGGATGTCAACTCTGGCCTTATGAGGTGGCTAATAGGATTGCATGGGTCATATGGAACCAGCCTGGCTCTGCCTTGTCCCCTGCTCTTGTGTATGTTCAACCATAGGGATATTCCAGGTCTGGTGGGCTGATGGGTACTGGGTAAGCCCAAGACTGTGCATCCCACAGCCACAATTTCCTCCTGGGCCGGAAACCAGCACCAGGTCAGGGGGCACTGGCTGCACTTCTGGCTACTCCCTACAAACATTCCTTTCAAATTTCAGTGAAGTTGGGTGTACTGGAACAGTATGTTATCCTAGCACTCAGGAGGCTGAGGCAGGAGGATGGATCTCTGAGTCTTAGGTTAGCCTGGGCCACAGTGAGATCCTGTCACAAACAAACAAAACACAAACCCAACACCATGACAGACTGAGGAATAGTGGAAGGAGCTCGGAGATTCCAAAGCCAGAGTTCTGGGTTCAAATCAATACGTGGTTGTGTGACTATGGGCAGGCTGCTTCACTATCTTGGCCTCAGTTTCCCTCTGTGAAAACAGCTGGTAGTTCTAGTGCTCAGATAGGGACCTCAGGGCATCCTTGATACTTGTGTCTTTCATACCCAAAACTGATCCTACAGGGGGGAACTGGCTTGACTTCTAAATATTATCCAAAACAACAACATCTTTCTCCCTGGGTCAGCCTTGCTCAGAGCCAGCACGCTGCAGGACCCACTCCTGGTTTGACTCTCAATACCTCCTTCTCTGTACCACTCTGTACCACAGTGGCTCTGTCTTAGTCACAGTCCAGGGGCTGAAAGGAGTCCTGTGCGGCCCCTGTTTGGTCTCCTGCCACGGACCCTTGCTCATCCTCTCAGGCCACACTGGCCTCCCTGGCAGTGCTTTGACACTTCCCACTGGCTGTTCCCTCTGCCTGAATGACCTTTCCAGACACAGACGGCTCCTCTCTCAGCTTTGCTCATCTGTCCTGAAACACCACCTAACTGGGCATGGTACTCAAAGAGCACTCGGTTTCCCAGGCGAGCTTCCTCGCCATCCAGGCCACGCTTGATCCTGGTGCTTGGCTCTGAAGCCCCTTGCCAACTCTCTGCTCAGACCTAACTCTGCCTTCCCCATGCTGCCCTCTAGGGCTGGCCTTCTGGTTCCTTCCCTACTCTTGCTGACGCTTGGCGTTGGCATGAGCAGCTGGGGATGTGTTCCACGCAGTGGGCCATTAATTGAGGCCAGGTGTCGACACTGGTGTTGCCGACTTGTCTAACACCACCGTACATGACTGCAGTCCGGCGTGCCTCACAGCCTTCCAGGTAGCCGCAGGCGCGCCAAACTCACGGTGGGAGGAGCCCCTCCGTCAACCGCACACGTTACTCAGAACCACTTCCTGTCGGGTGGAGCGGATCCTTTCTTAAAATTTTATTTGGTTCAACCTTCAAAGTCTCAAGCCTCGATCAATAGACCTATGCTTCTGCCCTTCACCTAGATCCTGGCACTCAATCCGGTCCCCAGGTTCAGGGCCTTTGAATTGTTACAACCAGAGGCGCGGCAGGCACCTGGTGGGTAGAGGCGAGGGAGGCAACCATTCCCACATCAAAGAGCTGTCTGAACCAAAGTGGCAACAGCCACAGGTTGAGAAACCCTACCTCAAACCAGCCCTCTGCCTGCCGCACTCACTTCTGCCACTGTCTCCCTCGTCTCTGTTTCTCTGTGTCTCTCTGGTGCTCTCATCTCTCTGTGTTTCTCCATCTCTCTGTGTCTCTCTCTTCCCGTGTGTTCTGCGTCTCTTTCTCTATATCTCTCTGTGTCTCTGTCTCTCTCCCTATCTCCTAATCTCTCTGTCTCTCTCTCTCTCTTCATGTCTCCATATGTGTTTTTCACTCTCTGTCTCTCTCTGCTTTACGGATGCCCAGATCTTGGTTTCTTTGTGTGTATGCATGTGGTATAGGTGTGTGTATGCATGTTCACATGTATGTGGGCACTTGTGTACATGTATGGAAGGTGTATGCGTCTGTGTGCATGATTTTGTGGGGTGTCTTCCTCTGTCACTGTCCACTGTACTTTTGTTTGCCCATCTCAGAGCTTGCTGGGATCCCCTCTCTGCCCCGAGTGCCAGTATTACAGACAGCTACCACACCTGCCTGGCCTCTATGCACATTCTGGTTCTTATGCAGGACATGCCATCTCCCGGGCCCAGATCTTGGTTTCTAACTGCCTCTAGTAAAAGAAGCCTCTGTATGTGTATTTCACAGCCCTTTGAGAATAACTACAGATGTGACTATCCTTACTCCTTCATATTTCAGTGTCCCCAGTCACAGTGTGATGCTCGCACACCCCGACACAATGTGACAGTCTTCTATACATGCCCACTCTGGCATTGGGTCCAGGCCGGGGTCAGAGGTCACATCTCTTCTCTCTCTTTAACCTATAGCAGCTGCTTCCTTAACCAGCCTGACTCCCAAGCTTGGCATTTCTGCAGGACACGGGCACATCATGTATAACAGGGCCTTCAGTCTGGCTTGGTTGGGTCCTGCATTTAGGGAAGGGAAGCCTTGGTAGCTCACAGCACAAGTTCTGGGTCAGGCTGGATCTGCCTGCTTTTGCCACTGTGAAGTGAGGGTGCCCATGTTCTCTGGGTCCATATAGATAGAACAACAGAGTTCTCACCATGACCCTGATGGCAGCCAGCACCCAGTGGCAGCAAGCGGCTTATTCTATGATGATAATCGTCTGTGTGTGTTCATTTCCTGCGCACTTACTGTAGCATTTTTCCGTAATGAAGAACTTTCACCTCCCTCTGTCCGTCCTCCCTCCTTCTCCTTTTTCTATTTTGTCTTGATCAGGGTGACTTCACAAATTAAAATGGACATGTGTAAGTGCAGGTGTGCACATGCCAGCCCCAGGTGTCAATGTGTGTGTGTGTGCTCATGTGTGTAAGTGCAGGTGTGCACATGCCAGCCCCAGGTGTCAATGTGTGTGTGTATGTGTGCTCATGTGTGTAAGTGCAGGTGTGCACATGCCAGCCCCAGGTGTCAATGTGTGTGTGTATGTGTGCTCATGTGTGTAAGTGCAGGTGTGCACATGCCAGCCCCAGGTGTCAGTGTGTGTGTATGTGTGTGTGTGTGTGTGTGTGTGCTCATGTGTGTAAGTGTAGGTGTGCACACGCCAGCCCCAGGTGTCAATATGTGTGTGTGTGTGTGCTCATGTGTGTAAGTGCAGGTGTGCACATGCCAGCCCCAGGTGTCAATGTGTGTGTGTGTGTGTGCTCATGTGTGTAAGTGCAGGTGTGCACATGCCAGCCCCAGGTGTCAATGTGTGTGTGTGTGTGCTCATGTGTGTAAGTGCAGGTATGCACATGCCAGCTCCAGGTGTCAATATGTGTGTGTGTGTGTGCTCATGTGTGTAAGTGCAGGTGTGCACATGCCAGCCCCAGGTGTCAATATGTGTGTGTGTGTGTGTGTGTGTACTCATGTGTGTAAGTGCAGGTATGCACATGCCAGCTCCAGGTGTCAATATGTGTGTGTGTGTGTGCTCATGTGTGTAAGTGCAGGTGTGCACATGCCAGCCCCAGGTGTCAATGTGTGTGTGTATGTGTGTGTGTGTGTGTGTGCTCATGTGTGTAAGTGCAGGTGTGCACATGCCAGCTCCAGGTGTCAATCTTCTTGACTTTGACCTTGTTTGAGATGGGGTCTTCTTTGCCGTTTGATGCTGCATACGCCAGACTGGCTGGGCTGCAAGCTTCCAGAAATGTCCTTGTCTCCATCTCCCATCGTGTAGGGGCACTGGAACTACAGACCCAGCTCTCAGATGGGCTTGGGGATTCGAACTAGGTCTTCATGCTTACATGCAGGAGCTTTACCCACTGAGCCATCTCCCCAGCTCCACACTTTTAATACAACACACTGTAGTGCTGCTTCCATTCATGCTCAGCTGTGCTTCTGGGTCACTGCGGTCAGGGACAGTGGCTTCCTAGATGGTGCCTGTGCTCCCTCTGATGTTTTAGCACATCCAGACCTCCCTGCTTCAGCTGTGGAACCTCATTTCCCTCGATGGACTTGTTTGTCATACTGGGGAGAGGGCAGCTGGAGACCCAGGTCTGGCCATCGTGTAGGCTTGGTGGATCATTGCAGACAGGGCCAGGAGGGAACCTTCCCACGTCTCAAGATCCTTAACTGGTGAACTTCCAGGTTTTATCTCTGATTCTGTTGCTTTTAGACTGAGGGGCGCCTGCCAGGCTGTCACGAAGCCACAGCAGCGGTTGCTGTAGTCAGTGGCAGGCTTTGGTCAATGTGAGGCCAGGCGAAGCCACCGCTGCCCATATGATCTCATCATCTGGTTGTGGTCGGAGCTCCTGCCCAGACAGTGGAGATTTGGTCCTGGGCCTGGCACTGTGATGGGCTGTAGAGCCTGTGGGAGGGGCCTAGTGGGAGGTGTGAGGCCACCGAGGTCAGAGGTCACGGTCCTGAAGAGGCCTTGTTCTCTGAAGTCCCTACCCAGCACCTCCTAAAGCGGCTCCTCACATGCTCCCACCATGGTGGGAGCCTCAATACAGGCTCAGGAGCCACCTAGATCTTCCGCTCTTTCAGTTCCCCTTTCTCACACGCTTCTTTACAGAAATGGAGGGCTGACCTAAGCAGTGATGGTCAGCTTAGTCCGCCTCAGTGGACTCTGGCACGCCTCCGAGTGCGTCTCTTCAGACAGAGCCTCGTGGCACAGTGGTGCGTGGCTAGATGCAGCCAGGGACTTTGGTCTGCCCTGCAGACAGGGTTTGACACCTCCTTAATCCCTCTCCTGGTCCCCCCCCCCCTCAGCAGGAAGTGCTGGCGGTGTGTGATATGTCTAGGGCCCTTTTCTGCTTCAGTTCCCACAGTGTGGGCTGCGCACATTAGACTTTTCACTGAAGAACGGTCAATCACACAGTGAGCAATCCATTCTTGGAGCCGATTTCAAGGACAAAGGCTTAGGCTGTTGAGACTGTGGCTTTAATGCCCCTTTACACTTATTAATCTCCCCCCTTTTTAGACAGTTTCATGTAGCCCAGGCTGGCCTCAGTCTCCTTATACAGTGGAGCTGAGCCAGAACTCCTCATCTTTCCGCCTTCACTCCTGAGTGCTGGAACTTCAGCTGTGCGTTACAGCACCTCGACCTTGTGCATCTGGAAGTTTGTTTTAGTGAAGAGATGAGGCCGCTGGCACAGAGCCCCAAAGTCAACCATATTCACAAGGAAGACACGGCACTGCACACTGCTGCCTTGCAAATTAAGATGCTGCTGCTCTAAATTTCTTAAGGTTGATGTGACTCAGTTTCCCTATCTGTAAAACTGAGATAGAGCTCATCAGTAGGTTTAAAATTTTGTTTTGTTTTGTTTTGTTTTTTGAGACAGGGTCTCACTGTATAGTCCTGGCTGTCCTGGAACTCACTCTGTAGACCAGGCTGGCCTTGAACTCAGAGATCCACCTGAGTGCTGGGACAGCGCCCGGCTCAGCAAGGTTCTTAGAGACACATGTGTTCAGGTCAGTAGAGGGCCTGAGTGCCCAGCTATGCTCTTTTTTGAGATTTATTTTATTTTGTATATAATAGCAACGTTTCATCTGCATATGTGATCATGTGTGAGCCTGGTGCCTGCGGAGCTCAGACAAGCGGTTCAGATTCCCTGGAATCGGAGTTGAGGATGGTTGTGAGTGCTGGGAATCGAATCCAGGTCCTTTGCAAGGGCAGCAAGTGCTCCTAAGCCCTGAGCCATCTCTCCAGCCAAACTTTTTTTTCTTTTTTGGCAACTTCCATGGATCGGGAGTGATTGCAGTTTTCCACCCAGTGGGGACATGCATGACACGTCCTCTTGAGATCCGTTTGTTTCGCCGGCCCAATTAACAACAAAGGTTAAGTCTGAAGCAAATGCCCCACAGATGTAGCAGCAAAGCCCAGCAAAGCCCCCTGAGACTAGCTGAACTTCAGCAATGATGACGCTCTGCCTGGTATTCCCCGCCTGCTCCTCCCCTCCCCCTCCACACACACACCTTCCCCTCCAGCCACCAAGTCCTTGACACATATTTGACTTAGTTGGATTTTTGCAACAACCTCACAAGGCAGGAAACATATTATTACTGTTTTTATGGAAGGGTCGACACACAGAGTGGTTAATTAACTGGCCCAAACTGCCCAGTTGAATGCCTAGCTCCAGAGCCTGTGTCTCGACTGGAAATTGGCTAGGATATTTTGCAGAGGGGAATACTGAGGCCCAGACAGAAAAGGAGCTGGGCAGGGACCCCAGGGGTCTGTACTGGATCAGGGACTGGGTATGGGGACTGGTGTGCTGTTGAGGACCTCAGGGCGGGGTGAGACATTCTTCTTGCCTCAGAGTGGCTTGGCTGGCCTTGCTGGGATGGCCTGCTCTCCTGCCTCGTGTCGCAAAAATGTCCCTCGTGTCGCAACATTTCTCACACAGGTGGACCACTGCTCCATGGTGAGAGGATGTGGGCTAACCTGGGAACTACAGGAACCCCAAGTGCAGGGTAGCTATGTGTTACCCTGAGGTCTTATGTGTGGTACTGTAGTCTTCACGCCACTCTGGTAGAAACATGGTACTCTTGTTTTATAAGAAGCTACACCGAGACCCAGAGATTTCAGTGTCCTGCCCCAAGTAACACTATGGAGGCAGGGACAGAGTTAAAACACAGGGGCTGTAGGTGCAGCGCCTGCCCCTCCTCCGCAGCTGGTAAGCCTACAGGAAGCTACTAACTCCAAGGCTTGAGCCCTCAGGCTGGAACCAGTTAACAGGCATTGGTTAGGGGTGATCATGTGACCCCCAAACTGTCCAAATCAATATTATAGACATTAGTTTAGGGACTGGTCACATGATAAAAGACTGTCCAGTCAGAGAAACTCTCCAGTGACTTTTCATTCGGATGCCGAGATCTATCTCCTGCCATGGGAGACTGAGGAGCCACATGCTATGTGGGCGCTGGGGATGTGTGGAGAGTCTGAGGAGAGGCCGCCCACTCTCAGTCTTTATATACTGTCACAATGAACCCCACTGGTGTGTAAGCTGGGGAGCTGGGGAGGGGGGACTTTCTCCTTCTTACAGGGGAATGCATCCTGCTACCCCCAGACTTGTGGAGTTGAGAACTTGGGCCTTCCCCTGGAATAATCTGCTCTGTATGCCTACACACCCATTTCCTAGGCTGGCACCAGGGTCCCCTCTCTCCGCTTTGCGCCATGGATGCTCCCCCCCCCAACAAAGCTGCTGGCTATGCTTCACGTGTTGGCCTCTTCTCTAAAACGTTGCCGCTGCCCAGCCATTCAGTCAAATAATGTCATGGCAGAATAGTTGGCAAATTACAAAGTGTTCCCTCCACAAACAAAGGCAGGGATGCCAGCTAGATGCTGCCAGCTCTGTAGACACCCAAGTGAAGGAGGAGAAGCCAGGTCCTGACATACTGTCTGCTTGAGGATGACTTACGAGCCCCCAGTGAGGCTGTCTGATAGCCTGGTGGAGAGCAGGACTTTCCACAGAGGAGAGCTGGTCAGAGCCTGGGGTCAGGGCGGAGTGGGGTGCCCTCCGTCTCCCAGTGGGGGGGTTCATCAGAGCCAGAGGTAGCTCTTAAAGCAGCAGAGGAGCCTTTTGGGAATCATTACATCAAGAGCAATAGAGGGTCTGGGTCAAGGTGTGTAGACCTTAGTGGGAGGTGTGGTGTTTGTTCAGCAAACTGTCAGCTTGGGGGTGTGGGGGCTGGGCAAAGTTTTGGGGCTGCTAGGCTGGAGAGGTCTGCTGAGGATGGAGGAAGGAACAGCTCCAGGGCCAAGTCACAGACTAGGATGGGGCCTGGGAAAAGCCCGGAATGTCAGGTTGTGTCTAGGTAGGTCACTGGCCTCTGGGCTGCTTGGAGGGACAGATCTGGAGTGTGTACCTGAACACTCCTTTGAGGCTGGCCCCACAGGCTCTGCTCTCCAAGCCTCTGCCTCCTCGGAGACTCTGACATCACTAACTTGCCCCTGAACCACCTGTGGGTACCTGTTACTAAGCAAAGACTGGGTCGCTGGGTCATCTTGATCTGGTCCCCTAACCCAGCTCTGCTATTTTCTGGCTAGGAGCTCTTGGCAAGTACCTTTCTTCCTGGAAGTGTTAGTGTCACTCGTCTGCACCGAGAGTAGAGTCCCACCTGCTTCAAGGACCACAGTGAGGCTCAGGGATGGCCCAGCAAGTGACAGTCCTTTGGGTTGTACTCAAGCCTTGCTTGTGCAAAGATGGTGTCTGTACCCAGTTTCCCCCGTAGTTCCTCCCATAGTTCCTGGCTGAGTCAGACCCTCACACACTTTGCCATCCTGCTCTGGCCTCCAGGGACTCCACCCTCCCTCACCCTAGGGATGCTCCAAGTCACGTCCCAGGGTTCACTCATCACTATTCTGTGCACACAAGACATGGCTAGGACTGCTGATGCCCTGTCCCCAGCACTCACCATACCCATGACCCAGATGGCCCGACCTGGAGGCATTGGCCTGGGTCACTGCTGCCGTTTTTTCCCTGACCGTTTCCTGTAGGTCAAGGGTCTGGCATAAGCTCAAGTAAAGGTCTCCCACCCATGGAGCCCCTTCTCTGTACACATAGTGCTCAGCTCTGGGTATGAAGTGTAATCGTGTGGAGTGCGGGGCAGGTTTAAGGGCTGATTCACGAGGCTAGCGTCTTCCACAGCAGGTTCAGGTGCAGTCTGGGGGGACACAGACACGCTGTGGTGACTTTAGGTCTTGGTCACAGAGTGGAGCCACCCAGGGAGAGGCAACAGGGCTGATGTGCTGTGTCGGGGGCCCTGGGGGCTGGGGGCAGCATTGCTACAGGAGAGTGCGGCCCCTCTGGGATGACAGGACTTGCTGGGTGACCACAAGGGATCCTAAGAAGCTTCCACAATATGACTTGCAGGGCCCAAGGAAGGAGAGGCCCTCCGATGGTTTTAAGATTTCTGGGCACAGGGCACCAGCTGCCTCCATGGGGAAGTCTCAGGTTCAAGCCCCGAGTCTGCTACTCCCTGACTATGACCTTGGGCAAGCAACCTCCTTATTAGGTTGCTTATTTCATCAATCACCTTAGGTCCCCGTTTTATCACCTCTGGAACCCTCCTGAATGATGCTCATCTACATAAGGTAACAGCCAGACCCCAGCAGAGCACCCCTGCCCTCAGCACAGGCTAAGTAAACACTCGTTATTCACTCTCTTTTTATTTCTTCTCACCGCCTGCCTGGGTACTCCTGGTTCCTCAATGTCCCTGCTTTGGCTGAGGGTCCCAGTTTCCTCTTCTGAGAACCCATTGAGTGCTTATCAGTATTTGTGGCTTTGGGGTTGTGGCAAGCTGAAGCACCCTTTAGACTGCACCTTGGAAAAGCAGGGCACCAGCCTCCTTGCACCCCCAAGGGCCTTTGAGTGTTGCACCTCTGCTTGGCTCCCCTTTCCTGGCCACTTCCCTGCATTCCCCATGCTTCCCAGTGGCAACCCCGTCACATCATCACAGATGCTCACCAGGGTCTGAAGCACCTTTCTTCCTATATTTGTTTACTGAATGTTTTCCCCTTTTGCTTGAAGGCTCCAGAAGACACATCTTGTACCCTGCACTCTGGCCCTGGAAAAGAACCTGTACCGTAGCCATGATGCACACAGGAGTTGAATGAAAGAGGAAGAAAGGAAGGGTGGGAGGGAGGGGGCAGAGAAGGTGAGGGAGCCCGGGCTGCAGAGGGCTGTGGAGGAGGGGTACCCAGGCTGAGACTTCCTCGCTCCCTACAGGACCGGACCCGCAGCTTTGCTTGAGGAAGCGCAGGAAGCGAAGGCCTATGGGATTAGCGGGCCGGAAATCCGCCAGGAGACATCAGTTTTTAAGCCTAGTTCCTCACCAATGGTGTGAAACTCTGTAAGAATGGGGTGGGGGGTGGGTAGCTCAGGGTGGAGCCCCAACTCCAAGTCGGGGTGTGTGTGTGTGGGGGGGGGAGCCTGCAGAATAAAATCTACAAAACATTTGAGATTGTGTGTCTTTGCTCCAACAAGGGGCCGATGCTGCCACCTGCTGGACACTTGGGAAAGGGCTGGAGCCCTTACCAGAGACTGTACAGTTAGTTACTTACAGGTAGAAAAGTCAGTATACAGCAGGTACCAAGGGCCAGAGTTTACTAAGCGGATGCTCTGTCAGATGGTGTACTAGGTGTACTAGGTGTACTAGGCGCTTTAAAGATACCATGTCATCATCAGTAACTGGGGTGCTCCTGAGTTTATGCAGCAGTACCAGGGAACCCAGGCTCAGGGGAAAGATAGATGTGGCCCAGGTCACAAGTCTGGGGAACAACCCAACTCGATTCTAATCCAGGTATCTCTGGCTCCAGAGTGGGGCTAATTGGGGTCCTGGAGAAAGACATAGAGAAGTGGAGAAGTAGGGCAGACAACCCAATGAGGGCACAGCTGGCCCTCAGGCGGGCCCCCTCTGGGCTCTCCCTCCCAGGTGCTTGCTTCACCAGGTTTTGCCCTCCCAGAGGCATTGTCAAGTCTGTCCACTCCATGTCAGTTCTCCATGCCAGCTCTTATCCAGTGCAAGCTACAAAGTCCAGACCCGTAAGGTGGAGAACCTAGACAGTGCCTTTCCAGAGGAGAGCAGGACCCCAGACCTAGCGGTGCCTGAGGACACAAGCAGTCCACTACAGAAATGAGGTCAGACTTGTGCCAGTTGCTATGGCATATGTCACCAAAACTGAAAGCAAACAGAGGGTCAGATTGGAGAGTGGACCAGGAGACCTTCTGTGGGGTAGAAGGAGGGAGGAGGCTCTGTACTAGTTAGGCTGCTGTGGTGGCTTACCAAGAAGACAAGGAGGCATATTCATTGGTGGAATCCCTGCCAGACCTCAGCAGAGGGAACCACCATCCTGGCCAGTGCCATACTGGACAGTGGAACCCTGAGCATCTGAGCTCAGGGGTTTTTATTGATCCAGAACTCCTATCAAACATCCCCTACATAAATCCAACACCTGCAGACAATACAAAATGCCAAGACCTATGCAGTACCTCACCCAACTGCACAAAACAATTGTTTTATACATAACTAAAAATAAACTTCTACAACAGGGCCCGGAAACAACCACCAGCTGGGGTTAGCATGGCTTACTACCATCAGGGGATGCCTCCAATGGAGGCACATTCCTGGTGTTAGCAAGGTCTGCACTCTTTGGTTCTGTTGTTTCTTGGCTTCCATTATCTTTGGCAGTCTCTTTCTTTCCCTTGGCCTGTTTATCTCTCCACAGAATAGGGTCAATAGTATTTCTAACTTCTTTATGCTCAACTGAGAATCAAGTGCCAACATTCATAGAGCCACTGAGAATCAAGTGCCAACATTCATAGAGCCACAGACACATAGTAGACCCTCCAGTCGTGATTTTTGAAGGGCCCCACTTACCCTCGACAGACTTGCCTCAATGCCTTTTCAAGGTTGAAAAGTAGGCCTTGTGTTGTGATGCTTCTGTAGAACTGGGGAAACTGAGTCACTGAGCCAGGAAGTGCCTGCGTCCAGGCTTCAGCCTGAGTCACAGCACAAATGCTGGAAAAGCTCCTCCTAGCCACCCCCCGGAAATACTTCATACTTCCATGGCAGGGTTCCTTTCCCTCCCTGCCTCACTAGCCAGCCAGATGCTGGCGGGAGCCCAGGCAGTCAGGGCAGGCTCCATTCTAGGGATTTTGTGTGGTTCATGAAGACAATGATCTCCTAATGGTCCCTCAGTGAGGAGCAGGCTCACGGGGGTGGGGGGCTTCTCTCATAACTGATGGGGACCCCTGCTCTGTTGGCATTGGCGTTTCCATCCTATAGATGAGAAAGCGGTGACTTTCAAGAGTGAAGTGATTTGCCCAGGTCCTACAGCTGTGTTGGGCAGAACTTGAGTTCTCCTGAAGCACCTGACAGAGAATGGGCTCCTACAGGTCAGCTCAGTCCCTCAGAGCAGACTGGCTCAGAGGCTCAGCAGGAAGCCCTTCCCACCCCATCTCCTCAGAACTGGGACAAGCTTTGACGTCAGCACATCCACATTCCTGCCCTCTAGCCCTGGGTGGGGTGTTGATTTCCTCCCTCCAATGTTGGGATCGCAAACAGGAAGCTGGGTCATGTGGGCAGGCCTGGGCCAAGGACTTCGGGAGGACGGGGGGGGGGGGGGGGGGGGGGGGGGGGGGGGGGCAGCACCCCCACCAGCTCTCCATTTCTAGCAGGTGCGTACGCTCCTGAGAGGTTGTGGTGGGGTGTCTGTCCTAATGTGATGGAGAGCCATACTGTCCCAGAGCTACTCAGAGGGCCTTCCATGGCCTCACTACCTGTCTTGGTCCTCAGAGAACTTACATTGGCCACAGTACTTGGCTTCCTGCTTCCTGTCACAGAAGAGAAGGGCTTTGCCGATGGGGCTGCTGTGGCCTTCGCGGGTTCTTGGATTCTTCTCATCAGCCTTTCATATTCCTTTGACAGATTAGGCCATTGACACACTGACAGGTTAAGCCAGTTGTCCCAGGTCCCACAGCTGTGGGGTTGGGTGGGACAGGGGATTTGAACCTAGGCAGTGTAGCCCAGAGCTGGTACCTAAAGCTAACCAGCACTGCGCCACCACCACCTCCTCAGCTCAGCCCCCTCACATGTAAGGCTGGAAAATGTAAATTCGATGGTACTTATTTGGTGCTAACTTTCTCCATGGCTCCCTACTGCCCCAGGGTTCCAAACCCATGCTCCGAGGAGTCTGTGGCCTAGCCTTTGCTGCCCCACCCCTAGTTTGCTTTCCCCTTTAGATGTATCGATCTAATCTGATCCCTGAAGCTAACTCCTTCTTCCACCAGGACTACCTCCTGTAGAGAGGAACCCCAGCGGCAAGATTTACACCAGGTCACAGAAACAGTCCTCAAAGCCCCTCTGGTCTGAAGCCTTGTTTGCAGTGGTTCTCAAGTGTTAACCTACACTGGATGGTAGGTCCTGTCAAAATGGCAGCTTCCGAGGTCCCACTCCGGAGTTGAGGGGTTTAGCACTGAGTACCTGTATTGTTGGTGGTCTTCTGGAGTGAATCTGAGCCCTTGTGGAGCCTGATAAACTCAAGTTGCCATGGAAACTGTAATACTTATGGGGGGGGCTCTGCTCATCCAAGGTCACCAACCCTGTTCTCCTGCAGCAGCTTGACTTGTTACGATCCATCCCACTGCCACTGCCCCAAAAGTGTCTTTCCCACATCCCAGAAAGAGCTGGAGAAAAAGAATCATGTCGCACCTTAAACAGCAAGAGTTCTGTCCACAATGTGTGACGGAATGGGGAAGGGTTGCACACTGGGAATCCACACAGGGCAGCTTGCACTGCAAACGCATTGGTACAATCAGGGGTTTCCAGCAGCCACTCACTCAACCCACTCACTGTGGGTTTTGGACTGCCACCTGCCAGGATCTGGCGGGTGTGGCTGTAAAGGAAATCAGCTAGGTGCGTTCCCGTGTCACAGCGCCCTCTGGTGGGTTGAGCGTATATGGTTACTTGACTCCCAAAGCTGTTGCAACTGGACAGAACAGGAGAGGACAGAAGGAATGACTGGCAGAGAAGGGGCTGGTATGCCTAAGCAGGGAGGGGAGAACGGGGATCAGTGACCTGGAGGAGCTGCCTTCGAGGCAATGGCCGAAGGTCAGAGCATTATGGACAGGGCCCAAGGTGGCTGCTGTGGCAGAGGTGAGGGTTATACTATGAGAGAAACTGCCAAGGAGATGAGCCAGTGCTGATTCTGAGACTCATTTACATGGCTGTCTAGGGGAGGGCTAGGCTTGAATATGGATCTTAAATTCACAAGCTGGAACTTATGGCCTAGCGCAGCACCATTGGTATACTGTGAGGTCATAGAGGTCCCCACCCTTGTGAGTGAATTAGTGACACTATCAATTAATGTCACTATGGCTGTGTGCGTGTGTGTGTGTGTCTGTGTGCGTGTGTGTGTGTGTGTGTGTCTGTGTGCGTGTGCGTGTGTGTGTGTCTGTGTGCGTGTGCGTGTGTGTGTGTGTGTGTGTGTGTGTGTGTGTGTGTATGATGTATGGAATATGCATTCTGAGACACAGTCTCATTCTGTAGCCCAGGCTGGGCTGGCACTAATGACTATCCTGCCTAAGCCCCCTAGTGCTGGGATTACAGGCCTGCACCACCGTGCCTGATCATCTTTCGTGTCTTTTGAACTAACAGTTTCTTTCAGGTTTAACCTATGCAAACGGTTGAGCTATGAGCAAAAAGACAGCTTCAAGATCAGATAGCATCTCTCTAGATAGCTGAGATAGCTTGTATACAGCCATAGAGCTTATGGACAGGAGATGGCAAGGGAGTTATGGGATATCTGATGGTGGACTACTGTGCACTTCTTAAAGTGAACAATACAACGGTAGAGCAGCAACCTAGAAAATGCTGTGGGATCTAGATGCCACAGTTCTGGAGGAGGTGGAGGACCATGCAGCAGAGCTAGCTGAAGCCCTTCTTCCTGGAGACACTGGGGCGGAATCCCATCTCACCTCTGAGCCTAATTTTTTTTTTTTAAAATGTATTACTGTCTTCTGACATTTGGGTCTGGGTTCCAAGCCTTCTTTGCTTGGGGGCCAAAAGGTAAATGTTTTCTTAAAAGGTAGTAATGTTAACTTTTCACCTGTAACTTGACTCTGCCCCCAATTCCCTTCCCCCGGCTGTTGGCTGTTACTGAGAAAGATTCCTAATCGAACTCTCTGTCTTTATCTGAGCCTTGTTTCTGCCTGTTTTCCCTATCATCAGCTTCTGGAGCTCACTGTCAGCTCACTGTCTCCAACTCTGTGCTCACTCTTTCCCTGACATCACCCAACTGTCTTTTCCAGCTGTCAGACTCTCTTAAATAGCGTTCCCCAAGCTGTTCCCAGAAGTCCAAGCAGGATGTAACCACAAGGAAGGCTGCACAGTACAAAAGAGCTTCTTGGCAAAGTGTCCCCCAACCGCCTTCCCAGGGTCTGAAGACTCACACCTATCTGCTCTGTACCAGAAACCTAGTTGACCTGTTCATTACTTTCTGCCCTCTTTTCTCTCTCCCTTTATCACTCCTCACTTCTTACCACGAAAATTCATCACACACACACCCTCCTCTCAGTTACACCCGTAGACACGGCACACTGACTTACACACTCTCAGTCACAGAAACGCACACTCCTTACACCCCACCGCTCATACAGAAACACACTCCCTAGTCACACTACCCGTGTGCACGCGCGCGCGCGTGCACACACGCATTCCATACTCACTTCCTCATTCACAATCACATATAGACGTACCCCACAGTTACTCATAAAGTGTCAGTCTCTCTCTCTCCCTTTCTTCACCCCCCCCACTCTACTCATTTAAACAACATCAGTCACCCTCTCGCACACACACATTCCTTCGTAGGAATACCACAACACACACACACTCCACACTCACGAGTGTGCCCTTTGTCACTTAGACTCCTCACTCACTTACATGTCACTTACCTGCTTCCCGTCACACTCACACTTACCCTCAATTTACACACCCGTGACCATCTTAACCCACTTCCATCCCCACGCACACGCTGTTGCTCAGCCTTACCAAAGATTTGCCTCCTCCGCTCATTCCTCCTCCATCCCTGCTTATCCCCAGCGCTCCCTTGTGTCTTCTGCTACCAGACCCAAGCAGTCAGCACCCCACCCTCTCCAGTCAGATTCCCTGAGAAGTTCTTTTGAGCCCCAGCCTTCTGAGGGCCTCCTTGGAGACATGGTGCCCCCTGACTCTCAGGGTGGAAGATATTTCTCCCACCAGAACGGGTGGTACAAATTGCTGCATCCTTTTTGGTCCCCTCCCCCATGACTTTCTGGTTCTTTCCACATCGACAGCCACTGTTATTCTGTCCTATACACAGGGTCCCTGTCCTCAGAAACTGCCTCTCCTTTGATACCTCTCTCCAAGTACCCGGCTCTCTACCACCACTTCCCACTTACCCAGCCCAGGTGCTCTTCCTTTTACCCATCAGCCTCCTCTTCCTACAGTTCATTCCACACCACCTCCATCATTTGCTGTGCCCCACCCCCAATCTGCTCCCCCGTAAATGGCCCCGACTCTTCCGCTGACTTCCACTATCTTGTTTGCCAAAAAAACCTTCAGATTGGATGCGCTCACCCACTTTGTCAGCTTACGACAGCAAATGTTGTTGGGGCAAAAGAGAGCCTTTATCCATTGCTGTGAAGCCAGTCTGTCCATGAAGGAAACCAGCACAGAGGTAACCCAAGAACCTACAAATAGACCTGCCGCGTGACCAGCTGTGCCACTCCAGAGGACCCCAAGGCAACACATCACAGGGATGTCCGAGTTTATACTGCATTATTCACAACAGGTCGGTTATGGAAGGAGCATAGGTACCAATAGCAGAGAAATGGATATACATCATGGAATTGTGTGCGTGTGCATGTATATGCGTGTGTGTGTGTGGAGACTAGAGGTTCGTGTTGCCTGTCTTCCTCAGTCACTCTCATATTTGCAGGCGGGATCTCTCAGGGAACCCAGAGCCGATCTGTTTGGCTAAACTGGCCTGCGAGCTGCAGGCATCCTTTAGTCTCTGCCTCCCGAGCGGGGCTGTGCCTGCGGTAGTGTGGGTGCTGGGGATCCAGACTCATGTCATTATGCTTGCGTGGCAATCATTTCGCCAACGGAGCCATCCCCCCGGTCTTACAACGAAATGCTTTCAGAATGAAAAGAGTGAATTTGTGTCATTTGCAGGACAACGGACACAGCTGGAGCGAGTCATAGCAAGTGAAGTGAGTGAGTTCCAGCAAGACAAAGATTGCACGTCTTCTTTCATTCTGGGTGCTAGAGTTCATAGAAACGTAAGAGGATATATGTATGCATAACAAGAAACTGCCTGAGCAGCAAGAGGGACTAAACGGGAGGGGGCTGGCGAGAGGGAGGTAGTGGGGGGTGGGGGAAGGTTATGCGTAAAGTACAGTGTGTAATTGCATGGGAATGGATGTATGTAGACTTGTGTCAAATTATCTTCAAAAAAAATAAAGGCATCAACAGATTCATTGCAATCTCCATCAAAATTATGAAGACGTTGTCCACAGAACTAGAAAAAATAATTCCTAAATGCAAATGGAAGCATAATAAGACCCAGAATGGCCAACAAGGTCTTGTGGGAGGAGGGATGCTGTGTTGTAGGTGTCACAGCCCTGACTTCAAATTACACTACAGAGCTGTAGTAACAAAGACAGCACAGCCGGGCAGAAAAACCAGATGTGTAGACAAGTGGAAGAGAGCACAACTCCCACAAATAAACCCACACAGCTAAAACTGTCTTTTTTTTAAGGTGCCAAAAGAACACACTATAGGAAAAAAATCCTTTAACAGGTGATGTGGGGAAACTGGATACCCACATGTGAAAGAATGGGCGAGGAGCTCTTCCTCTTGCTTTATATATAGAACAGCTCAGAGTAGATCAAAAACTTTACTCTAAGACCTGAAACTTTGAAACTGCAGAAGTAAACCCCTTGGGACACAGTCACAGACAATGACCCTGGACTCGAGTTGGGCAGAGAATAACATGACTGACAAATGAGATCACTTCAAACTAAAAGCTTTAGTACAGCAAAAGAAACATTCCCCAGAGGGGGGAGCCAGTCTGCAAAATGGAGAAATCTTTGCTAACTACTTCAGCGGACTAATATCTAGAATACATAAAGAAGTAAAGAAATTAAACACAAAAGAACAGATAGTCTAACCAATAAATGGGACACTTTAAAAAGAAGAAATACAGCCAGGTATGATGGTGTACACCTTTAATCCCAGCATTTTGGAGGCCAAGATAGGAGGGTCTCTTGAATTTGAGGCTAGTCTGGTCTACAGAGTGAGTTCCAGGACAGCCAGGGCTGCATAGAGAGATTCTGTTTAATAATAAAAAAAAAAAAAAGGAGGAGGAGGAAGAGGAAGATATATAGACGGCAAATGAAGACATGAAAAAAAAATCAGCATCTTTAGCCATCAAGGAAATGCAAACTAAAACTATGCCAACAGCTGTCTCCTGTGCATCAGAATGGCTACCATTAAGGAAACAAACAAACCATGCTGGTGAGGCCCAATGGTCCAGGTACAGCTTATACATTGCTAGTGGGGATGTAAATTAGTTTACACTATACAAATCAGTATAGAGTTTTCTCTAAGCCAAAGCTGGAGTTCACATGTGATCCATCGGTATCCCTTGGGGAATACTCTAAAGAACGAAGGTCAGACTGCAGCAGAGGAGCTGCATGTCTGTGGTATTGCAGTGCTAGTCACTGGACCCGGGTTATGGGCTCGCGCAGGTGCCCATCAGTGGCCGAGGGGATAAAGAAAGTGTGGTGTGTCAGCTGGCATGGTGGCTCAGGCCTGTGATCCCAACCCACGGCCTAGGGTGTTCAGGCAGGAAGATTGTTACGAATTTGAGGTTAGTCTGGGATACATAGTGCGTTCCAGAGCAGCCTGGGCTACAGAGTAAGAAAACCAAACCAAAGGGCGAAAGAGATGGCTCAGAGGACAAGTGCAGAACTTGCAGTTCTTGCAGAGGACCCAGATTTAGTTCCCAGCACCCACAAGGCGCTCACGCCCATCTGTTACTCCAGTTCCCAGGGACCTAGTGCCCTCTTCTGTCCGCTTCAGGCACCGGGCTCACGTATATGCATACAGGGAGACCACTCATACACATAAAAAAACCAAACCCAAAACCAACCATACAAAAGCGATTAGCCAGCAACAACCAAACCAAACTCACCAAAAAAGAGAAGGATAAGAACTAGAAGACGCAATGGAGTCTTACTCCATTAGCAACAATAACAAAACACGTCTTTGCAGTCAAGTGGGTGGGACTAGAGAGCATCATGTTAAGACAGATAAGCAAGATCCAAAACGACAGACAGCACATGCTTTTCTCATTGTGACGAAATACTGACAAAAGCACCAGTAGGAAAGAAGGGCCTGTTTTGGCTCACAGTTCGAGGGTGCAGCCCATCATGGCGGGGAAAGTGGGGCGGTGAGGGCAGCTCTAAGCTGTGCCTGCAGGAGCCTGAGGCAGCTGGTCACACTGCTTCTGCAGCTGGCAAACAGAGAGATGTGTGCTGCTGCCCTGCTGGTGCTCCCCCTCCCGGTTTCTCTTTGTATTCAGTCAAGCTTCCTGCCCCCAGATGAGGGGCGCCCTCAGATGGGTCTCCCCACTCAGTTAAGCCCTCTGGAAACACCCTCACAGACACACTCAGAGGTGTGTCTCCTAGGTGATTCCAAGACCCATCAAGTCTGGAATGAGAGTGACCCACTCTACACACTGTGTCTTCTCTCATATTTGGAATCCAGAGGATGAAATGAAAGCAGAAGCCAGGCTATTTGGGAAGAGGAAAGGTACCAGCAGAGGGAGAAGAGGGAGTGGAGATAAAGTATGATGTGTATATGTGCGTGTGGGGGGGTGTAGGTGTAAAAATGTCACACCAAAATCCATCCTTCTATACAGTTCCTAGATGCCAACAAAAACAGCAAACCCTTGACTCTCAAAGTCAGGCTTTTATACCTGAACATTAGCTGTTGGGGACATTTCTGGAGTGTCAATGGCCAGACTTTGGGAACAGGGGTGACTCCTGGCTGTTTTTATTCTATCTGCACTTATTGGGAGAAGCCATGTATCTTAAACTCCTGACTACATGGAATATCACTGTGCAGACTCTCCTTACCTCAAACACCAGTTTCTCCCACCAATAAGCTCAATTTGCAAGCCATATAGAAAGTCTCCAAACACTGTTGCCTCCAGCCACCACCTGTTTCTCTACCCTCCTTCCAGCAGCCTGGGAGAGAGAACGTGTTTTCATCTTACACCACTCCCTACCTGTAATTCTGCAGGTCATTTAGGCATCAAGCCTGGTGCTTGTGTGGCTCCCCAGACCCTTCTCACTGCTGGTGCCCCAATCCCGCCTCCCTCAGGAGTTGTATCCATGCTACAGGCTTCTCCACCTCTGAGAAGCCATCCTCTCTTGACTCCTGATCTCTCAGTCCTGAGGCTCCTGGCTGTATCATGAGCTCCCTTCTCTCTGCTGACCTGGCCTTTGATCTCACGCTGATCATGACTTTTAAATACGTATGCTGTTGCCCTCACCTTTGTATCTTGACTCTGCAACTCTCTTCCTAGCTCCAGACCCAAGGAATAGGGAGTGTCTGAAGGACATCTCAACAAGTCTCTCTGTCACCTCCAGGCTACGGGCATGACCACCTACCCAGGGTCTCAGTTGGACATTTATGGCTCATATTTAATTCTTTCCCCACAGAATCCTCCAGCCCATTCTGTTATCTCTGCCTCAAAACACAAATTCCTCGTTCTTGCCTGAGTGTCTGCACATCACTCCCAACTCACATTCTGAGATTCAAACACCAAAGGAAAGAGGATATTATACAGTGGGCCTTCCTGGACCACTTTTGCTGTAAAAATGGGGCCTTCAATAAGGGGATCAATGCTTTATTAAAGGGCTTCAAGAGAGAGTTCCCCGCGCCCTCTAGCATGTGAGAGCACATCAAGGGGTTTGCAGGCACCTCAGTCTCGGACCTAACCCCAGCGCTGTTAGAAATAAACTACTGTTGGTAAGCCACGCAGACACAGTACACTCTCTCCCTAGTCTCTGTGGGGAGTTAGTTCCAGGACTCAGGAGACACCCACATTCTAGATGTTCACATCCCTTTTACAGACAGTGAAGGGCTTGTATATGACCCACACGTCCTCCCGAATGTCAGTCATCTCTGCAGAATCATCTCCGATACAAGGCAAGTGCTTTGCAAACAGTTGTCAAACTGTATTTTTTAGGGAATAAGTAGATGGGAGGGGATCTTCACATGTTTGGTATAGATCCAATTTTCTTCTAAATGTTTCCTGCTCAGAGTTGGTTGAACCTACGGACACGGAACCACAAATACAGAGGAGGGCCAACCTTATTCTGTCACAGCAGCCAGAAGCGGCTGACATGTGCTCTGCCAACTTGTGTCTGTTGACTCTGCCCCGAGTGCAGCCGTTGAAACTCTGTCATGGACACCTCTCTGAAGACTGACTGAGCACCCCAGGCTGCTGGTGTGGTCGTGAGGTGACTTGGGAGCAGCTATACTTAGACCAAGGTTTTAATACAAATGGTGCAGGCTTCAGAAGCTCTGAAAAAGAGCCTCTGGTTTAGTGCAAGAATCTAGGAAGAATTACAAGTCTAGGAGTTATAGAATCTGGTGTGTGTGTGTATGTGTGTACTTGTGTGTACTGAAGAAATTCCCTCCCAGTGGACAACAACTTAGGAAGGACTCAGCAGACTCAAGGAGCGGTGTCTGGCCAGGCCCTGTGCTCAGTTCTTGGCCCAGGGAACAGAACCTGCCCACATGAGGTACTGGGCAGGATTGGGAGGCGGCTCCCCGGAGAACACTGAGTGCTGCTTTGGTTGTGTTTACCATGGGCGACTGAAAGTGTGGGAAGTAAAACTCTAGATAAGGAGAGACTACCATTTAAACATTCCAGGGATGGCTCAAGGTATACAGGCAGGCATGTAAGCATTATCCTGACATTTTGGCGTCTCCAAGGAGTTGCTCTCCCTCCAAGATCCCAGGGACATTCTTCTTATGCAGACCAAGAACATAAAAAGGGCTATGGACACTTGGGATATTTATTGAATGGGAGCTAACATGGGGTGATATATGAGAACTCCCTTTCCTTTCTGGATTCAGGAAGGTGTACACGAAGAGCCTGGAGCTATCTGTCAGGGGTCCTCAAGGCTAGAATACTTATAAAGCTGTGTTCTACACGACCCAGTCTGAGAAAAATTCTCTAGAATAAGAACTCAGAGCCACAGACAAAATCACAGCATTGAAACGGCACAGTTCTCTGTCACCATGAAGAGGCCTGACTTCGGACCTTTCTCTCCTGTCCCTAGAGTCTAGACAGCAAAATCTTTCCCTTGGGCCCAGTTAGTGGTCCTGTCATGCTTTCTTCCCCAGAACCATCCAGAGTAGAGGGGGAAGCCGAACAGAGACAGGTGGCAGAGGCTGAACTCTCACAGCCTCAGGGCCTGAAGCCAGTTTCTGTGACCGTCAGACTTAAGTCGTTCTTGGAACTCTGTCCCCGTGTCTGTCTTCCTCACCCACTGAGTAGCCATCTATTTAAGTGAAAGATGTTTGTGCGGTGTCTACTGAGCACCAGTACTGATTGCCTATTAGGGGCTCAGCAGCAAATTAGACACGGTCCCTGCTCTTGAGGAGCTGAAGTTGAAAGGTTACAGATTAACCCGGCCTGATGAGGTGGGTTGGCTGGAGCCTGCCAGGGAGAGCTTCTGGAAGAAGTCATATGGAAATGGGGTTAAAGGAAGTGAGTGGAGGTGATCCACTGTGTGTGTGTGTGTGTGTGTGTGTGTGTGTGTGTGTGTGTGTGTGTGCTTGCCCATGTCTGCCTGGGGTAGGTGAGGACATGCTAGTCTGAGAGAAGCATGTGAGTACAACAGGTCTGACTCTCAATCCACAAACCCAGGCATGCATGACGTGAATTTCTTCCTGCAACTTATACTATTTATTTGGAGACTCCCTTCCACTAAGGTTCTCTCCTCTGCACAATGTCCCAGCTCAGGCCTTGGATAGTACCAAGGCATTGATGAGAAACAGACAGAGAACCCGGGAACCCATTTTGCATTCCATCTGTTGCCATGGTAATTTAGATTAGTGGTCCTCCCATTTCCTATTTGCTTCCTGTCCCCAGGGCATCTTTCTGTGGGATTGAAAGGGAGTCATGCCAGGTAAGGAGGAAACGACACTGTCAGCATTGCTGTGGTGCCTTGTTCCAGATGGGCACAGTGAGCCACGGCCTGATGCCAGGGCAGAGGATGAGCACAAGGGGAGTCGGGAGCCGATCATCAGGCTTCAGAATGTCCTGTGCACAGGAGCCTGGATTTGACCTTGACTCCAAAGGTAGCTGTCAATGCTTTAAAAATGACTGAAGGACATAAGGAACACTGCATACTAACTTCACCCCCCTACATACACCTTGTGCTCTTTCCTACCCATGAAATAGAGGGTGGGCTCTTTCCCACCACGGGGGACCTTTATAATTTCACTGTGGCCAGACTGTGCATCGAGGTAGCCTAGGTGTCTGGCTGTTCTGCTGCTGGAGAGCCCGAGGGTAGGAGGTGCATGTCTATTGGCTCCATGTAGACCCTGATACCTGTATCATACCCACACCCCAGGGCCTGCTCCTTCTTCTCCTGTGGACAACTAGGGATGGGTGAATGGCCCTCATGGATTCTCCTTTAATTTGATGTTGATGTCTTAGCATTAGCAGGCCAGCTTTGTAATTTATCAATAAAACACAACTCAGGGGAGAGCCTCATCAGAGCTTGTTTCTTGTCTAGGGGTAATAAAAAAGGACAATTTAAGAGGAAGGATTAAAAAAACTATTCCCAGGGGGCTTCGACCTCTTCTCTAAATCAATCTCTCCTTAGATCCTTTGTGTGTGAGTGTGAGTGTGTGGTGTGGTGTGGGGTAGGGGTGGGGGTGGGGAGAATGGGGGGTAAGACCTGATAAGGTTCAGGCAGGAGGAAGCTGCCTCCAGGGTTACATGTGTTCTGCCTCCTGTCTGTCACACCCTTCCTCCTTGTCTCTGGGACCATCTGCTCACCCTTTAAGAAGCACTCCCAGGCTCCTCTGGAAGCCTCTTGGGACCCACTGAGGTTAGGCCAGGGCTAACCCGGCCTGGGCTCGCCCCGGTCACAGCACCGGCTTCTCTTGTGGTATCTGCTTCCTTCTGTCCTTGCCCTGGGCAGTGCTGTCCGAGGGCAGAACGGAGCCGTGTTACGTCGTTGTCCTGTGAGGTGCTGAGGCGAACATGGGGCCTTGTACAGATCAGGCAAGTGTTCCACCCCAGAGACACACCACGGCCCCAGTGCCACTTGGGTCTTCTTCTTTAGTCCTCCTATGTCCATTGTCTCTTCATATCCCTGCCTAGAACCTTCTTGAATTAAGCAATAATAATTTTCATATAATGAAACAATATTTGGCTCATAGAGAATTAAAAATGTGTTGCCATTGTCATACAGAGAACAAAGAGAACAAAACACCTCCTCACTCCCACCATCCCTCTATCAAGACCACCTTTAACACTTCAATAAAAGCCTTTAATGTGTTCACTTAGGTGTGCGTGTGTGTGGTGCACTCACACACACCATGGACATGTGGGGTCGGAAGGGAGCTTGCAGGAGTCAGCTCTCTTCATGCAGCACGCAGTTTCATGAGTTGAACTCAGCCTCGGTAGCGAGTACCGGTACCTGCTGAGCCGCCTCCTGGCCCGCCTTCAGGTTTCCACCCAGGACTCACCATCCACGTGTCTTTAAGAATGCATTCCTTTATTTTATTCACTGCGGTGCTGGGGATTGAACTCCGGGCTTCTGGTGTCCCAGGCACATATTCTCCCCAGAGCTACAACTCCAGCCTCTGTTTCTATATTTTATTTTGATTTTAAATTAATATTTATTTTAATGACACCGCATTGTATAAATGCTTTTGTGACTTTTTTCTTGCTGAGTGTGTCTGAGACAGTCATGCCATACTAAAGCTAGTCCTGCGACAGTGAACCTCAGCCCTAGCACGTAAACGTTGGAGAGAGAGGCTTATCTGCCCGAGAGCCACTGTGTCCCCTAGAGAGCAGGCTGGCACTGTCATTGCTGTTGCCAACCAGCCTGTGCAGAGGTCAACATACGGGCCATGCGTGCTGGGCTTCAGTTACCGCCCTGAAAAGTAGTTGGCTCTGCCACCCAGAGGCTTGGCACACACCCAGAGTAGACCTCTGAGTCACTGGGTCATAAATTCCTCAAGTTCTGGCATATTCATATCCCAATAGACAAAGCTACGGCTTTATGACCCATATCATGACTGTCTATGTCTGGGTTTCCCACGGCCTTCCTTCAAGGTTCCTGGCGTAGGTTGGCTGGGTGAATTAAAGTGAGCCTAAGACCCGAGGTAGGGTCCAAAATACAGAGCATGCACCACCTGCTGGCCCTCAGGACGTGGCTATCCTGGTACCATGCTCTTGTCTCAGCTTCTCCAGTAGGCTCCCACCCCAGAGCTAGGTCATCCAAAACCAGCCCCAGTGTCACCCTGAAATACCTCCTCATGTTACACAGACCTGCAAAGTCAATCACAGCGTTTTCGCTTTCCTAGTTGTTGGTTGTCACCTGGAGGGTGTGCTGAATGGGGTGGAAGAGTTGATCTGGACTTGACTGGAGGACCAGCTTCTTATGGGACTTGGAGGGGGCATCATAGCTCATTATGACCACTAGAGGGCGATGATGCTTCATCTTCCGAAAAGAAAGCCCTAGTTCCTTCCCTTCCAACAGCCAAAAGCCCCTTTCAACTTCAGGTTCTGGCTTTCCCGAGGTTGAAGTGCTGAAGTGCGGGCTGTCCCCGAGGAGAGACCCTTGTGGCCCCAGGGAGGAAGCTTGCTCAAGAGCCATCAGGGAATGGCGTCTGGGGACGTCTTGGAGAAGAGCCTGGTGAGGCAGGAGAATGTCAACTTGGACTGTCTCCCCAGCGGCGCGCCGACCTGCTGCCCTCTGCTCCTTGGCCTGACAGCACATTTTTGCTGGCGGGGACAGTCTCTCTGCTGGCCAACAGCTGCCCTGCCTCCAGGGCCTGACTTTTCTGAAGCCTCAAAGAAGTCTGCTCCAAGCCCAGACCTCTGTAACCACGGCGGCTAAAACAACGATCCTGTGGAAAGGTATCCCTTGGACAGGCCCATTTGTCAGGGGACAGCCGAAGGGGGCCCATGTGGAGGAGAGATTGGTACAGAGAGGGAGGAGAGTGAGAGTTAGCAAGGGCAGTGTCTGGATGGTTCCTTTCGAGCAGCTTCCAATGTCTGTCCTGTGTTGGACTGGGAAACTTTCCCGGGGGCCCATGTCCTTCCCACTGAGGTGGGCTGGCTATACCCGGGGCAGTGCAGAGGCTAGGAGCGATGACCCGGGCTCAAGCAGCTCCTTTGCCTTCGCTGGGGAAGGCCTGGCCCTTCCCACGCTTCTCCTGGAATGCAGGACGGCTCCTGGGAGTTGAGCGAAAGTGTGACTTTCCCTCTAGAGTCAGAAGGTCAGCCTCCCAGGCCTGGACCAGCATTTTTGACAAGGAGCCAGAACAAACAAGGGGCATGGGGCCAGGGCAAGCTCAGAAGCAGGCCGGGTAAGCCCCTGTCTCAGCACCCCGTTTTCATTCTTTGTGGGAAGGAGGTGTGCTAAATTCAGAGGCTCCATTTGGTTGGGTTGGGATTGAACTCAATAGCGCCATCACGTGGTAGGTTCGCCACTGGGCACGGACTGTGCACATCCCCGGCAGTACAACCATAAAGCTAGCTGAAGGGAAGCCCAGCAGGCTCTCCTTGGCAAGGGGTTGAAGTGAGCAAGCAACTGCCTAGTCCCCTATATCTACGAGGGACATCTTCTAATACCCCTTGGATGCATATCCAAGCATAGATGCTGCACTAAGCCTTCCTCCCTGCCCTGCAGCATCCGGGACAGCAGTCCCTGCACCCTCTGCGGTTCCTTACCTGCACACCGTCACCTCAAGGCTTCCACTTTGGGCCCTTATGAAGTACACAAGGCTTACTCAAGCGAGAGCCCTGCCCTGCGGGAACAGTGCATCTGACAAGCCAGTTAACTTCCCAGTGACTACAGGCTGGGTAGGATATACCTTGTGGACACTTAGAATGTACAGTTTAAACTTATGGGTTATTTATTCCCAGAGTGTTCCATTTGGTATTCAGACCAAGGCTGACTGTGGGTACCTGAAACCACAGAAAGGACAAGTGGGAGAAAACAGAGTCCCGTACTTATTACCGGCTATCTGACATCACTAGGACATAACCCACAAGGTGGGAGATGATGCCCCTCTCGCCTCAGAGATCCAACAAGGCTCAGAGAGGAATGCAACCTGCTCAGGGTCTCACTCAGAAGCAGGCATGCTCCCTCATCCGCCATGCTGGATCCGTCAGCTCCTCAGAGCACCTAGCCAAGACACAAGAGCCTCAGGCTACAGGCTCACCTAGAGGTGAAAAGAAAAATTTTAGTGAGAGCCTTCCCTTCACCAAGGGCTCCAGGGTGGTCACATGCAGAGTGGTTTGTGAGACCCCTGGAGGGGCCTCCCACCCGAGGAGGTGGGGCAGGTGTATGGGCTTCAGGCCTGTCCAGCTGATCAGATGACCTCCAGAGCTGATCCGTGCTGCCCAGGCAGCTGGGGTTGCAGGAATGGGCTGTAGGCACAGCTGGGCAAAGATGTTTAGGCCTAGGCAGGTCACATCTGGGACAGCAGTCAGAAAACAGGACCAGGGCTGGTACAGCCTCCCTCAGGGTTCTGCCTGGGTACATTTAACGGTCAAGGTCAGGTTCTGTTCCCAGAACTGGATGCCTGGAATACTTGTGTTTTCCACATCCCCATAAAGGAGCCAAAACAACTTCCAGGGCCAGGCTGAGCCTATAGGAAGCCGAGGTGAGCCTCCGGTCCTGGGAGGGCACAATGGCACTCCATAATCCAGATATGCCCCACTGCAGCGCTTTGCCCATCTGCGTCCCAACCTGGCTGGGGGTCTTTTTGTTCTCTTTCCTCTCCTCCTTCCTTTTCTTCCTCCCTCTCTTCACTCATCCTTCCCACTGGATATTTACCCACAGCCAGTGGGTAAACATGAGCCAGCTTGTTCAAACCCTGGCCCATAGCTCACTGTGGCACCTGCCCTCCGAGAGCCTCCTCTCCTGCCGTACAGGGCCAGAACACTTGTAGGGGGTGGTTTGTGATGAGATCCCATTGAAAAATTCATCTTCCTTGGGAAAATCACTGGGACTAGGTGCTGGGGCATAATTATGAAGCTGGAGAAGACACCTTGTGGCTGCACAGTAAGGCACAGGGCTGTTGTGCCTCTGGCCTTGTTTGTTGCTGTTTTCTATCAAATGTGAGTGATGGCGAGGCCTACTCTAGAGAGTTTTTTGTGAGGCCCTGTGGATGAAACGATGTCTCTCACATGGAGGAAGTGCTTACTACGTGGCCCTCGGATGGAAGCATTTTCTCAGCTGTAGCTTCTTCTTCTAGCTGACCCTGGCTTGTGTTAAGCTAACAACAACCACAACCAACGTATCCCTGAATGACCCATAGCCTCTGTATGTTGGAGAAGTTTATTTTTAGTTGTGTTTGAGATTGTTTTATATGCTGTTGGGTGAGGGGCTGGCCTAGGTCTAGGGCATTCTGTATTGTTTGCAGCTGTTGGGTTTCTGTGGGAGCTGTTGATTGGTAATGATCTGCATGTGCTATCAGTAGAACACCTGAGGAGTTCTAAATCAACAAAAACACCTGAGCTGAGAGCTCTGGGTTCCACTGTCCATTTAGGTACCGGCCAGGATGGTGGTTCCCTCTGCTGAGGTCTGGAGGGACTTCCATGTATGAAAATGCCTCCGTGTCCTGTTTGCTGAGCCCACAGCTGCCTTACGACTACATCTGTATCTGGACTGGATCTGTCCCTCAGCCTCGGTAATGCACTGGCCCAAACTGGTCTGTTTATGGGTCTACTTTCTCCTCCAGAGGTGGGCTTTAGAGAGCAAAGGACCCTGGCTGTGTGTCAGGTGTGGGCATGTGGCAGAGACTGGTTCAGGGATTGGCCTTTTGGTCTACTGGGTCAAAGAAACAAAGGTTTTGAGACTTTACCAGAAACTCCTATACAGCGTCACTGTGATGGTTAATATTAACTATCAACTCTAGGGGATCTAGAATTACACCGGTGGGAGATTTTCTAGATGAGTTAACAGAAGTGAGAAGACCCTAACGGAACACTGAATAAGATGAGGAAGGTGAGCTGAGTACCGGCATTCATCTCTCTCTGCTTTCCCACCGTGGACTCAACGTGAATATCCGCGTCCTGATCCTATCACCATACCGTCCTTGCCACTGTGGACTGTGTCCTCTGGAACTGTAAGCCAGAAAACGAAACAGGAAAAAAAAAAACCAAAACACAAAAATAACCCTCTCCCTTTCTATTGTCAAGTATTATGTCAAAAATGAGACAAGTAACTAATACGGAACATTGATACCAAGTGGGGTTGTTGCTGTGAGAAACCTGACCGTGACTCTTGGGCCCCTGGAAGCGTCTGTAGGAAGAGTGTGGGAAGCACTGGGAACTTTGAGCTAGGAAGGCTTGTGCCTGTCATCAGCGGGACCCGCGGGCTGTTCTGGGAGAGTTGGGAAGGCTGGGAGGCTGAGAGAAATACTGACAGTGGGGGCCTTGCTTGTGAGGCTTCAGAGGAACATGGGCCTTGTAGTCAGCCAAACGAGAGGCCATCTGTGTGATTAATCTGACAAGAAGTCCGGCTGCATTTTCCCTAGACGCTGAGCTCTCAAGTGGGCTGAACACAAGAATAACGAGCCATATGTTTGGTGAAGGCAATTCCGAGGTAGAGCAGCACTCAGGCTGTGGGGTGGCTGTTGCTCAGTGCTCTTATCCAGGTCTACGGCGAACAAAGAGCAACAAGGAGGAGGAAAGATATTCAAAAGTTCAGTTCGTTGAAGAGAAGATCTTGAGCAAGTTTAAAGTTGCAGTCAAAGTGCGTGCTGCAGAAATGGCTGTAACTGTTAAACAGACTTCTGCTGGCTGCACCAGGACAACAGGAAAGGCTAGACCCTGCCCACCAAATGTTCTAAACTGTGAAATGCAACTTCATTTGAGAGGGGAGAGCCCAAATGGAGTATGCTGAAGGGCGTCCTGCTCCTGGAAGGCAGATGCCTGTGGAAGTGGTTCCCCAGGGTCAGCATACAACAAGGGTACAACTGTGGTTCAAGGGACCAGGTTCCATCCCCAGCCAGGGGCAGTTGGGCAGCATCGTCCACATGGTACTGGACGATTTAAGGTTAAGGGGGTCATGGAGTCTTGAATGGTGGTTCCAGAGATCTGCTGAGACCAGATAATGTGTGTCATGGTTGGAGTCCCTGCAGAGAGGTCCCAAGAAGCCATTTCATGAAGCTGTCATGAAGCCCAAGCTTCAGCAGAGACCCCGGGGATACTGGAGACACATGGGATGTCTGCTGAGGAGAGCTGAAGGCTTGGAGTAGAGCCAGCCCAGGAGGGAGATCATGTCTACCGCAAGGAACAAAGCTGGAAGAGTGGGTCTACTCAAGCCCTTTGGGGTCCAGCTGGTTCCATCATGAGCCCCGAGGACAGGTGGAGCCGCGAGGCGTGGTGTTCGCCCTGCTGGGTTTTGGTCTTGCTTGGGTCCAGTCATTCCTTGCTGTGTTCCAATCTTCCCTTCTGAAACAGGAATGTTTATTCTGTTGTGTTGTGTGTTGGAAGGATGCACCTTGTTTTTTCTTTTGTATTTTTATAAGAGCTCACAGTGAAGTGATTACCTTGAGTCACAAATGAGACTTGGGCTTTTGTGTACCATTGACCCATTAGTCTACTGGGACGTCTGAAGCTGGACCGAATGTATGTTGTGTCCTGAGGTGTCCGTGAGCATACAGGCACAATGGGGTTGAAGACTATGGCTAAAACTGTTATGTTTGGGTATCAAGTTGACAAGAGGTGACCTTGTGATGATTAATATTGACTTTCAACTTAACTGGACGTAGAATCACTTTGTACACAAATCTTGAGACATGTCCATAGAGATTTTTTTTAATTAGGTTAACTGAGGTGGGAAGACCCACCCTAACTGCCAAACTAAATACATGTGAAAGCAAGCTGAGTACCAGCCTTTGTTGCTCTCTGCTTCCTGTGTAGTATGGCCAGCCCTCTCTGGCTTCTGCCACATTTTCCTCCCTAGAAACTGGGAACTAAAACAGACCATTCCGTCCTGAAGTAGCTTTTGTCAGGTATTTTGTCTCCACAATGGGACAGATTCTTAACACATTTATTAAATTGGCACAACCTGTTAGGTGCCGCTGGGGCCACCTTTATTGCCGCAATGGGCAAACCTGCCTAGCATGACACTAACCCAGAAGGAAGCAAAACAGAGAAACAAAGGCAGACGCATGACGAATGAACTGACAGATTCAGTCTGGTAAATTAATAAATTCTCCTTCTTTTTGCCCTAAGTTGGGCTTTCTTCTCCCTTTCTCTCTCTCCCTTTCTCCTATCATCCATCTATCTATCTATCTATCTATCTATCTATCTATCTATCTATCTATCCATCATTTTACATTATCTCACAATAGAGTCCAGGCCCAAAGAACCCAGGTTAATGTGGTCACTTTTCTTTATTTAAAAAGTCCTGGTTATTAGATAGCATTCATGAAAATGTTCCCCAGCTCCAAAGAAACAGGCAGTGTCACTGGAGGGCGTAGAGGGAGTCTGAATGGACAGCAAACACAACTGTGAATGGTTTTGCTTTGATAAGCAATACTTCTTCCTCTGGGGAGTCCTCTGCCTCTTCCCCTGTAAACCTCCAACAGGCCTTGTAGAGAGCCTGTGGATATTGTGGTTTCTGTGGCTAGCTAAAGGTGCATTTCTCTTGCCCCAATGTTCCTGATGCAGTGGCCCGGTTGGACTGTTCTGATGGGCTGGGAAGAACAGGCCCGAGCAGTTCCCTCACTGTCCCCGTTCCACTCCTAATGCTGCTGCAAGCCCACCCTAGTCATCTGGGCCCTAAACCCTGGGCTACAGGAAACCCACACAAGCCAGTCAGCCCAGCCTTATCTCCACCATGGCTAAATGCAGATCTTAAAACTCATACACTAGCAGCCTGGGAATTCTGACAAATTCCAGCTGGGGCCAGCTGCTCTCTGTGGATTTTGCAGAACTGGGAGGTAATCTTCACTCTAACTTCAAGTAACAGCATACCTGCTTGCTATATAAAAGGTGGGAACTGCAGTCACCACTGGGCGATCGCTCACTGCAGCCCACTCTGGCTGATTCTCTGTGCTGGTTGTGATGCATGGCAGCCGTGGGGCTGCCAGGCTGTCCTTCTATATCCGTCAGGTCAGACCATGCATGTGGTTTTATACTGTTTTCCCCCCTGGCTGACCTCGAACTTGTTAGTAGACCACGGTGGCCTCGACCTGGCTCCTGCTCTCCAGCTTTTGTTCCCATGTCTTGTTATCATTAACACGTTCCAATGTTGTAAAAACCTGACATTCGTGGCCCATTGTGAGTGCGGAACACCAGTGCCCAGAGCATCTCCAAGCACGACCATAGCAGTAATCTGAAATCAAGTGACTCTTGACATGCATAGGAAGAAACTAGGGTACCAAGAAGGACGTCTCACCCAGTGCCAGAGTCAGGCTGCCCTGGCTTCACAGCACCGTCTCATGGTTCATTCAGACATTCCTACAGAGATGTCTGCCAGTTTCTCTGCCCAGGCATTCCTCACTGCTCCAACACTTCACTGCTCCAGCATTCCCAGGAAAAGGGAATAGCACTTCTAGTCTTCAGGACCTGGGAGCTGGCCAATCAGGGTCCACATTGCCCTGGTGTTAGGAACTGGTTCAGGAAGGGACTCCATACAGGTTGGTCCACTTGGGAATGATAGAAGGCAGGGTGCAGGCTGTGCAGTCAGGCAGTTTTGCGAACCTGCCTGGGAAGGGAGGGAGAACAGAGGAGGGCAGGGCAGGATGCAGAGCCATCTGCTCAGTGCAGGAGGCTGTGTTACTTCACTCTTATGGTCTGTTCTTCCCACTGCAGGCAGTTCGTTACAGTTACCGCGTGTTACAAAGTTGGCCGCGCGCTTCGGGGTCTTAGATTCCCATCATGCTAACTAATGCTGTTGCCAATTTCACCATGACCAGAACTCTCACCCTTAATGAAAGCTCACCCTTAATTTGCAGTATTTTTTACGGAGATGGGTGCCTTGGTGAAAGGACTAAGGACTGTCAGGGCTCTGCGGACATGGTGGACATGGTGACGCCTGTTGGAAGGGCTGGTTGGATTTGGAGCCCTCTCTCTACTCACCAACACGACGTTCAGCACAATGAGTTCTAATGAGACTGTTTTTTTTTTTTTTTTTTTTTTTTTTTTTTTTATCAAGCCAAAGTTGTATTTGTTTTTCAAACGGGAAAGTTATGTTAATATAAAACAGATAAAAACAGACAAATATCAGAACACACAACACACAAAGACCAGCGCAAACCCTCCCCTGCTCACTCCCAAGCTCTCAGGCTTTAGTACAGTTCCCCAGAGACAGACAGTATTGGAGAGTCACAGTATTGAATCAGGAAGAACAGACGCATTTCAAAGGATCTGCACACAGGTACTAGGGGTGGGGACCGGGACGAATACTTATCAATCCAACAGCAAACAGCAGGAGGGTCTCAGGGACTCCTCCCTGGCGTCTAGAGCCCTACATCATTTGCTAGCTTCTTGTCCACTTTGAATGATTGCATTTTAAAGGATAAAAAGTGCACATACACACACACTTTCATAAGGCACAGACAGATTGTCATATGGGTAGTTAGTTCCGTTAGGGACTTGGGTGAGACAGTGAGACACTAAAATATTGAGAAATGCCGAGAGCCGTGTGTTCCTGAGCCGTGTCCCCAGCCAGGGCAGGAAGGATGACGCCGTGTGCAGCAACTGCTTCCCGTGCTCCAAGGCGGCACAATGCGGTTCTCAGCTGGAACTCAGGGCTCTTGGCCCCCAATGCCCAGAGTTAGCAGGGAGCTATCCATTCCCAGAGACTCCCTGCAGAACCTGAAGGTAGTCATTAACTGGTGGGGTCTTGGCTGTTTGTCAAGAGCTCACTTACCACAAGGGACCCTCACGTATCTAATGTGGGTGCGGGAAGCTTAGTGGACGTTTACCTAGATGGACCCAAGGCAACAGAATGGTCAAGAAAACCCACGTGCTCCACGCAGTCTTACAACCCTGTTGACGGCACCACACTGGCATCAGGGCTGGGTGCACCCTCTGTTCCCTCCTCACAGCAGCTCACAGCCTGAGGGCACTCAGCAACTTTGTGTCATGTATGTGTGATGCTATTTCACCAAACCCCTGACCACTCATAACCTGGTTCCTGGTCTGATCTGCAGTCTTTTACTGAGTACCTACTATGTGCTAGCACAAGACCCAACTCCAGAGTGACCAGATCAGTTTACAACCTGGCTTCCTGCCTCTGGTCTCAGCTGCCCGCAGACTTTGCTTTTTGTCCCAGGCCCTAACCTCACGTCTTGATCACCAGCCATGCTGGTGAACAAGCGGTACACATCACAGCCCTGCAGGACTGCCACCCAGGAAGTTAACCCAAGGCTGCTCTAGGGAGGCAACCAGAGGAGGAGCCCACTTTGCCTGGAAAACAGCTATTTTCCAGGAAGTTCCAGTGGGCAGGGATACGGCTGCCATGAATGAGAGGGGGTCAGCAGGCCTCCCCCATCCTACTCTTGGCTCACAGGGCACACAATGGGCAGTGAGCCTGGAAAATGGAGGTGGGGTACTGCCCGAGAGGGGAGTGGCTACAAGTCCCAGAAAGGGGTGGCCTAGGGTCCCTCTCCAGAGAAGCCCCACATGATGCTCCTGTGTGGACTGGCAGCACAAGCATTAGCCTTAGAGGACACTTGTCCCATCTAGGGTGTGGGCAGCAGAGGGACTATGGCCCAGAACCTTCTATATAGGTGCGCATGCCCAGACTCTCCAGGTGAGTTGTGGGAAAGACCCAGGCAGTGTGGAGCTTCCTGAGAAGTGGGGCAGGCAGGCTGGGACTAGAAGCTGGGACCTCTGTCACTTCCTGTGTCATGATCCTTAAGACATCCACAGGGTCTCAGATCTCACTGCTGAATGGGGACAATGCTGTACTTCGGTCCCGAGGACCTGTTTCCCACAGCGGAACATCTTTGACCTGGAAGCTGCATCCCATCTTCCTGCAGCTAAAGTGGGTGTGGCTTTTGCAGTTGCCCGTAAGGTGCTGTGCCTTCTAACCAGCCAGGTCTCGGATGGACTCAGTGTGGCACTAAAACCTGTACAAAGGTGTCCCTTCAACTCAGTGCCCAGGCATGTGAGAGGTATGCATGGAAGACCCTGGCTTCTTTCTCCCTCTTGCCCTTTGTTGAGATGGGATATACACATTGCTCCTGGGCCTGACTCCATCTTTCAGAGCACAGGCATACACATGGCTTTTAGAACAGAAACACCCCCGTTGCTCTGTGGGAAACAAGGCAGCTATTTATAGTGGCAGTGGAGCAGGTTAAACAGGCCTGTGGTTTCCTTCTGCCCTGGTAACAGGTCACCAGGAGCAAGCCCGGTCCACCCCTAGGTCTAGGACCTCAGCCGCTTATTTCCTGGTGGTGGCTGTGGGTGACCCATGCTGCAACTCAAGGGTCCAGCTGGGAAGGCCCAAGGCAAAGGGGAGCTGGTTTCCCCAGGCCACTGAGACTGTGGCAGTTAGAGACTACATTCAGACAGGGCTGTGGCTGCCTGGAAACCCAGTTACCATCACTGGTAACGAGGTAGCTCTGCCCATCCCCAGCATATGGAGAATCCAAAAGCTTGGCTGAGTAAATTGAGCTACGTGTCTGACTTTCACTCAGGCAAACAAGGGCTTCCATAGCTCCTTAAAAGATTCAGCTGCATCCTGGTGGTGGTGGTGCACGCCTTTAGTCCCAGCACTAGGGAGGCAGAGGCAGGCAGACCTTTGAGTTCAAGGCCAGTCTGGTCTACAGATGGAGCTCCAGGACAGCCAGGGCCACACAGGGAAACCCTGCCTCAGAGAGAAAGAGACTGAGTTGCAAAATAAAAAGGTGGATTCAGCCCTGAAGTCTCTAAGGAAAAGCCAGCTCTTCCAGCTCTTGAGGCTCTTGCTGGGGAGAGGAAGGGGGAGCTGTGATTGGGCCAGATCCAGGCACTCCCAGACAGAGAAGCACTGCAGGCCCGAGGCCTCTAGTTACCCAGAGGCACTGACTGGGGCTTTGGCTGCTGTCAGGTGGTCCATGGCTCCTGTCAAAGCCTTCTCTATGAGCCTTACTTCCTGAATGTTTCTCTCTCCCTCTTCCTCTCTCACAGCAAGAGATGGCCAGATTGGGAGCTGTGAGAAAAACAGGTGCCCCTTGCAAGGTGTCGCAAGCTTTCTCAGAGCTGTGTGGGTCTCTCACAACTTGGTCTCTAAGACCAAGAGACAGAAAGGCCAAGAGACTCCTCTAAAGGTACAGAGCAGGCAGACATACATCCAGGAACCAAGGCTCTTCAGAAGGGAGGAGCACACACGACTAGAGCATCAGCAATGGCAAGGTCTGGGAGCCTACAGTAACAGGTCTGGCCCAGTGGGAAGGGACAAGTCAGCACACAGGCCCAGGAGTGGGGGGCAGCCTGACGCCAGCACTTTCAGCCAGCTCTTCCAAGTATCTAACAAGTGTATTAGTTAACACCTTAGTAATCAACAGGAAAACAAGAGGACCAGGGCAAGGACCAGCTCGGGAGTCTGGGTCTTCTAGCTTCTGCCAGCTGGTCATTGGGAAGTGCCCACAGCTCTTCTTAATTCTACCACTGGAGACATGGAGTCGCCCCAGAGAACAGGAGGGACATCGCAAAAACTCCAGATCATGTAAGGACGGGGCTGAGGGGTGAGGTGCCTAACAATACACTGGCTGGGGAAGAAGGAATAGGATGCTGGAGCCTGGGCACCTGTCCTTGGCTGCTGTGGGAAGGCAACACCTCCTCTGAGTAAGAAGCGAAAGCCACCTGTTCTCAGATGTTCCCTGCCCACCTGCCCCCTCACCAGGAGCTGCTGCTCAGAGCTGTAAACAGTGGGTTATTTTTGCTTTCTCTTAGAAAATCTGAGTGCCTCTTTCTATACCATTGAGGGAGTTCTGTGTAGGTTCATGTCCCCGTGTGTTCAAAACTAGCTCACTGCAGAAAACCACATCCCCAGAAAGTGGACAACCGTCACATTAACATTTGGGCCCAGATTGCACATTCCTTAGTGTTAAATACCCTCCAGGAGACAGATCCCTGCATAAAACACTCACATATTTCTCTCTCACTCACTCTCACTCACTCCCTGTGCTGTCCCCCACCCCCCACCCCCAAAGACACACACTCAACCTAACCCCAAAGAAGCATTGCACAGACAGAGGGCACCCTTTCCCAGCTGAAGGTCACCAAGAGGCAGGTGATCTGCCAGGCAGTTCCTGAGCTGAATCCTGGGACAGGCTTCTGGGGGCAATGCGTGTTTGCGCCAATGCTTGCCTGGGCCCTGGCCCCCAGGGCCTCATCTCCACACCTGTCCTGCCTTGCTCATCACTGCGGAGTGGCAGATGAGAGATGGCTCCTGACCTTGGGCTCCCTGGTAGCCATGGTGTCGCCCACCTAGCAGGGGCTTCAGAAAGGTGACCTCGCCTTGGCCGAGCCAGCTACATGGCTACGGCCTGTAGATCTTGATGACATCCTTGATGGGCCGCCGGCAGATGGGACAGCAGGCCCGTGCCTGCCTCCGGAGCCGCAGGCCGCAGCCGTGGCATAGACACATGTGTCCACACGTGTAGATGACCGTGTCCACCTCGCTGTCGAAGCATACTGTACACTCTCCATTCCTGCTGCCTGCCGGCTCAGGTGCAGAGAAGGCTGGGGACACTGGGGGGCTCAGTGGGGAGCTGGGGGCTGTCACTGCCAGAAGAGAGATAGGATATCGTTAATGACGCGGCTCTCAGGAAGGCTCTCCAGGCAACCCCAAGAATGCAGTATTCCCATGGTGGAAATGGTGCACAGGGTGGAGAGAGTCCCATCTTAGTTTACGTCTTGAGTTTTACCCACTTTTGATACTGCTGTCCCACCAGCTCGAAGGTAAAATGCCTTTATTGTCAGCCTCTGAGCTGCCGAATCTCCACGTGAGCACAGGAGAAGGAAGGGGAAGTTGCAACGGAAAAACACAGCAGGCTCGCTCAGCCAGCAAAGGCCAAGGCCATCGGCACAGCCAAAGGACCCATGGCACCAGGAACCCTGTTCCCCTGGGGGTTTGCATTTCCTTACCCAGAGATGACTCTGACGCTGAGGAAGACTGGTTGACACCAAAGGTCAGGTCAGAATCACTGTCATCCTGGGAGCCGCTGAAGGATCCTGATGGAGTTGTGGTCTCAGGACTGGACTGCAGGGTACCTGGAAGCCAAAGAGACTCTACTAGGGGTGTGAGGGTGGCCGAGGCCGCCGCTCATCACACTGAACCCCTTCTGTGTAGTGAATGGACGAGAGTGACTGTCCAGGGTTATTTCATGGGTGGATGTCTGTCCTTTGCCTGCCCAGCCTCCATTCCTATTCGGTGCTCTTACAGTGATAGGACTATAGCCCTGTTCCTATTTCAGAAAGAGCCTTGGGATGCCAGGCCAGGCCCAAAGAACCTTCGCTCTTCAATCCCATTGCAATTCAAGAAAGAGCACACAACCTTCGCAAGGTCACCCTGCTACTGCCATTAGAACTGTTGGGAGCCAGGCGGTGGCGGCACACGCCTTTAATCCCAGCACTCGGGAGGCAGGGCAGATCTCTGTGAGTTCGAGGCCAGCCTGGTCTACAGAGTGAGTTCCAGGACAGCCAGAGTTACAACAGAGAAACCCTGTCTCGAAAAACAAAAACAAAAACAAAAGAAACAGATAAACAAAAATAACTGTTGGGAAAGGGAAGGCTCACGCCACTGAGAGGTTGGCCTGGCACGGGAGTAGCCTCTCTCTGGCAGGGGCCTGATTGAGACTGGAGCCAGCACAGGGTGCTTCCGGACGATGTACATTCATCACCTAGACCTAGCTTTCCTGAATCTGTCCAAGAGGCTCCCAGACTTCTGATTTACGTTTCCCTTTTTGCTTGGGGCACTTAGGATGGGGTTTTGTCATAGCTACAGGATCCTGGACTGTGAGTTTTCCTCTCTGCCCAAGCTCAGTGTTAATTCAGAAAACATGTCCCTTCCTGGAAAGAAGAGCGGTGCCTCCTTTATGCAGCTTGAAGGAAGGTCAATTAGCATAGCAAGAACTTGGGCAACTTGTCTCAGGCTGAAATATTACATCGGGTGGTTCAACAACAACAACAATAATAATAAAATAAAAATAAAATATCGCAGCCAACAACCACAGACACCTGCTCCTGCCCTGCCCTCCTTCAGACACCGGGGGCTGAGCTGTAGCGGTAGCCAAGGCATGCTGTGGGACATGAAGTGCAGCCCTCCACTGCATCCTCACACAACCATACGCGCTCTCTTCCACCCAGAGGATACTGAGGCCCAGGAGTAGGATCTGCCCAGCATTTCAGGGCTGTGTGACTCTTGGATTGTGGGATCTGCCATTCCATTGCATGTAAATGGGGATAATCACACGGCCTCTCAGGTCATTGGGAGCACCCAGGGCAATGTGGTGTGGTGTGCTCGCTATTTCTGCTATAAGCTGGACTGTGAGGGTAAAGCTACGCTCTCTGGGGAGACTTCCCTGACCACGGCACTCACTCCCACAAACTTGGAAGATAGCCCTTCTGCCGCAGCAAACGCTACACTGTGCAGCTGTCCCTTGCACATAGTGGGTATCCTATCTTCGTTTGGCCTGGCCCTCAGCTTCTGGCCTGTGTCTATTTTCTGCTAAGAGCAAAGGCAAGATCCATCTCAAAACAGGAGCGCTCACGCCTTTCCTTCACTGTCTGCACGTGTTGGGGTGCTGCTTCTCTTGCATATGTCAGTGAATTCCCTTCATCTCTTACAATTAATACACATTATGCATTTTCTTTAAAAATCCTAAAAACAAACAAACAAACAAAAACACACACACAAGAGCGATAAAAGCACCTGTAGGCCAAGCCCTGACGGCAGCCTGGCAGCCCGGTGCTAGAGGGAGCTCTTGCTGGGGACCCTGGAGCACTCACCCAGAAGGCGCAGCTGGCCCGCCACACCGCCGCGCACTGCGAAGAAGGCCCAGAGCGCCTGCGAGGTGTCCACGCACAGCAGGCGTCCCCGCGGGCGCCCGTTCACCGCCAGCAGCACATCGCCGCCCGGCTGCAGGGTGAAGCTGAGCGCGTCGCCGCCGCTGGGCACCGGCCCGGCGCGCGCCACCACCCAGTACTCCTTGCGGTCCAGCAGCGCGGAGGGGTCGGCGGGCAGCTCGGAGGGCCGCAGCGCGCCAGGATCGCACGACGTGATGCCGAAGGCCACAGCCGCGGGCGCCGCCAGTCCAGGCCGGCCCACCTCCACGCACAGGCTCTCGCCGGGCCGCAGCGGCCGCTCGGAGAACACTAGCGTGCGCCCGCCGTCGGGTCGGGGCGCGCAGGCCAGCCTTCGGTCGGCGGACAGGCTCACGTCGGGGCCACGCGTGGCGTGGAAGCGCAGCTCGGCGTCCAGCAGCGCAGGAGACGACGCGGGACGCGCGCGATCGCGGGCCACGCACGGGAAGGCGGCTTCCGGACGGCCGAGAGCCAGGTGGCCCAGCTTGGCCACTACCTGGTTGTTCTCCAGCTCATTGTTGTTGAAGTTGGCCGCGTCGTGGCTGCCGGGAGCGGGGCAGGCGCTGAGGCGAGCTTGGCCCAGACGCAGGGGTGTCAGCGTGTCCGCAAAGGTGCTCTCTGCAGGACAGAGGAGAGGTATCAGGAGGCCACCAGCATCCTTGACCCCAGGCCTCAGACCCAGGCTCCTATTACCTGCAAACCTCAGACCCAGTTCCTGAAACCCTAGACTCCAGTTGCCCCTGACCTCCAACCTCAGGCTTCAGACCCTGGACCCCAGATTTCCTCGACCTTTGACGCCATACTCCTGAACCCTAAGACCTTACATAGCCACCCCACCCCCCAACCTCAGACATGAAACTCCAGACTCTAGCTCCTCCAGCTCACACATCCCAGACTTAATGCCCCACTCCTGAACCCCTAGACCTAAGGCCCAGGAGTTTAGAGACGGCACTCAAGGCCTGTGGAAGCCCTCAGATCGGTAGATAAGGAGAAATAGTCTTGCATTATGAGAGCTTGTTCAAGTCTATAGTTGTCTCTACATACATACACACACTTTCAAGGTGGCATTAAGAGCTGAATATATATTTTAAAATGTTTATACGTACTTTAAAAAACATTCTCGTTATTTTTATATTTATGTGTGTTTTGCCTGTGTTTATGTATGTGTACCACTTGCATGCCTGGTGCCCACAGAAGCCAGAAGAGGGTGTTGGGTCCCCTGAAACTGGAGTTACAAGTGTTTGTGGGCCACCCTGTGGGTGCTAGGAATAAACCTTGGGACCTCTGGAAAAGCAGCACATGCTCTTAACTGCTTGAGCCATTTCTTCAGCCTCATATGCACCATTTTTACATGTGTTTTATGTATGCTGTAGTACACAATTTAAGAAAGTGATTGCAACCAGCACAGAACACAGCGTCTTCTGTCTCGGCAGACGATGTGTAGCCTTTCCAGTCAAGTACGTGATGCACTGCAAGGCCCATGGAGGACTGTTGCTCTGGCTTCTGTATCCACACCCAGATTTCCCTCGGAGAAAATCCACCCTCACTGCTCTAACCTGAGGAGTCAGGGTTCCTCAACCTGGTCAGTTACTACCCCAGCCCCTGCCTACCACCACAAGTCAAGAGGTGGGGGTGGCAACCTTACTGGGTGGATAAGGCCAGTATGTTGAGACTAGAAAAGCAGCTGGTAACCCCTCATCTCACAGGACAGCCAAACTGAAGAGGAAGCCTACAGTGACAGTAAGCAAGAAGTGAAGACGCCACCCCAGGTACGACCCTTTACTGGGTAGCTGCAAAGCACTGTGTCCTTTTCCCCCTTAAATGATATTGAAGCAACCACATGTCCAGCCTGTGACACCATGGCCTTAAGCAGCCGCTGGGAAGAGGAAGGATGGAGGACACGCAGACCCAGACCCTCTGTGCTGGGAAGAGGGATGTATCTCCTTCAGCCAGCACTCCTGGGACCCTACAATGTTCTTCTGGGGGAAGAGAGGGCGGCTGGAATGCCAGTGTAACTTACCAGATGTAAGCCTCGATTTCCTTTTCTGCAAGTTGACAAGACGGGCCTGGTGCATGCGACATGAGCCAATGATCACAAATACAAATGGGGGTATGGGATCTACAAGAATTCCATCTCAGAGTGACAGGATGGCTAGGAGGGAAGACACCCAGTGCAAAGGCCTTCCTCAGAATTAAAGTTCTGATTGCAGGCTGTGCCACCTGAGAGCTTTGGGTAAGCTGGGTGCTGGTAGCCAGACCTGCGGTCATTGGCGTAGGTGCAGCCTAAGCAGAGACTTTCTAGAACTCCTGGGGGACTCAGTGTGCAGCCAGGGCTGAGAGCTACTGAGCCAAATACGGACAAATCCAGCCTTGCAGACTGAACTTCAGGGCTGGTCACTTTCCTCGGAACCTCCATTCCTACACAAGCAGGGCATGGCACCCTGGGCCTGGCCTCACCAGTATGGCACTGGACCCACAGCAGGAAGATGCAGGCAGGGCAAGCACTTCCAACCAGGCCCAAAGCTGTATGCAGCCTATAGGCTGCTTTTGATTTCTGACAATTTTGGCTCAAGTTCTGGGGCAGTGAAGGCACAGTCCCCAAAGACGGGGCCGTGTTTCCCAGGCCTGTGGTGCCAGATGAAATAAAGCCTAGATTTATTTGAATTTTAGATAAACATTTTTTTTTTTTTTTGGTATGAGCATGTTCCAAATACTGCCACAGGACATACTCACACTAAATTTTTGTTTTGTTTTGTTTTGCTTATTTTAAATTCAAATTTAGCTGGAAGTTCTGTATTTTACCGCTCCATCTGACAGCCTTATCCTGTCTCCTCGCTGGGCTTTGTTTTGCAGCTTTATCCTGGGGGTGGGGAGGTAAAAGGAGTGAGGGGAGATGAGGTACTGGGTTGTTTTTTTCTGTTCTGGATTTCATGGCTGAGAATTTTAAAACAGCTCTATTACCCCCTAGGAAGTCTAGGGTGCACTGGCTTTTGTGGGGTACCCATTGCTGGGTCCTGGGCTACCTCTCTCCCAAAGCCAAGTTTTCCCAGGGATCTTTCAGGGTTGCCCATTACATCATCCTATACCCACTGTCTGTTCTTAATATTAAGTCCTGGTGGCTTAACATCCATTTATTTACTGTTACTTAACAACTTTTAGTCAGTGCTGGGTATCAACCCCACATGTTGGGTGAACCCTCTGGCACTGAGCTATATCTACAAGCTCTTTTCCTTTTTTCTTTCTTTTGGTTTTTTGAGACAGGGTCTCACTATGTAGCCCTGGCTGGCCTAGAACTTCCTATGTGGACCAGGCTGGCCTCAGACTCCCAGAGATCCACCTGCCTCTGCCTCCTGAGTGCTGGGATTAAAGGCGTGTGCCACACCAGGCTCCGCTTCACCCCCCTATTCCAAAAACAAAACAAAACAAAACCAAAACCAACCAACCAACCAAACAAACAAAAAAACAAAAAACAAAAACCCAAACCATATTAATTTTGGAGGAGAAAAGAAAGAAAACTTCACAGGGGTTGTTACTAACCATAGGCATCCAGAGGCTCACCTGGCGTACTGTGGCCCTGCCACTCTTATCTACTCCCCGAAACCTGGGTCTCTATACCTCCTGATCCCCGGTTGTCTTTTAACTCGGATGTAATCAGTGTCAACCTGCTTTTACCATGGGAAGGAAAGAAACACTTGGGAGCCAGAAGCTTCCCTCACATAATCCCCAGAAATGGTTTTGTTGCTCTTTCTAATCGTAAATGGGGCCAGGGCTGGAGCGATGGCTCAGTGGTTAAGAGCACCGGCTGCTCTTGCAGAGGACCAGGTTCGGTTCCCCGCACCCACATGGTGGCTCATAACTGCTTGTAACCCCAGTTCCTGGTGATCTGACGCCCCCTTCTAGCCTCCACCACAAGCACATGCGTGATGTATGTACATACACTCAAGCATGCACTCATACATATGAAAAAGAGCAACACAACTGTACACACATGCACACACTGTATAATTCTTAGAGCCGTAAGGAGGAAGGGAAGTTTGTCCATGACTCTGTGTCCCAGAGACAGCTCTTCCTGCGCTCACTGCCCCTATTGCATGTTTATGTGAACACTGTTCTGTGCCAGGTATGTCTCATCAATTAGCACAGCTCAGGGATGACTTGCAAATAAGGAAACTGAGGATCAGGTCTGCTCTGTTACACAGTGGGCTCTGCCTACTTTCCCTGAAGGGTCACGGAACACTGTGGTAGTGGTGGGGTTCTCCGTGCAGGTTTGCTGATGAAGAAACGGAAGGAGGGGTCTGTGTGTCAGCCTCATCTACGCATCAAGGTCAGTCTCTGATCTGTATTTTTATACACTTGCACTGTTCATGCGTGGCTGTGGCTTCCTGTCTGCTCACAGAGACATGGGCTGCAGAATCAGGCACTGTTGCTTCCCAGCTCTACAGAGGTAAAGAGTTGGGGGTTGGGGAGGGGGATTGAGGAGGTTTTGGGGAGCTATGGTTTCTGGAACCTTCCTGGGAAACCTTTAAGGGAAGAGGGTGGGAAGGAGCGTGGTAGGGATGCCCTGGTGAGGCCCCAGCTGGAGCCATGCTGTTCAGTCTGATCTGCCTGAACTTGGAACCCAGACCATGCCTTGTGCAAGCCAGCAGAGGTCCCTACCTCCTAGCTGCTGTCCAAGTGCCTGCAGGGTCTCAGGCCCGTGCACCCCTCAGACACCATTTCCCATAACCCTGCCCACAGGTGGGTGCTATCATGAACCTGCTTCACAGGTGAAAAGAACCAGAGAGGGTCAGCTCGGCATCAAGGCCACACAGGTGGCACATGGAGAGCCGGGTCTAGGCACAAGTCCCTGTCTGCTGTAACTGCTTAGAACTTCTGTGGCCTCCTTACTTCTGGGGAGAAAGGAAAGTCAACTCCTGGACACTGAATGTGCCCTACCACCAACCCACTGGGTGGTGGTAGGGCCAAAAAAAAAAAACAAAACAAAAACAGAAACAGTCCCAAAATTTAGCTATTTAAGCCATCTTCCAACAAAAAAGAAGCAATTCGCAGCAAGCTCTAGGGAGATGCATCAATCGGACGCTCACAGGGTTCTGAGGAACAGTCTGCACAGAAAGATCAAAGAGCGGCACTTCTAGGGAAGAAGCAGTGTGCCTGTGCAGGGGAGAGGGCTAGCTTCAGGCTACAGACAGGAGGGTAAATCCGCCCATCTGTCCGCTCACCCACTTGGCCCTGTGTATTTCCTTGCAGATAAATTACACACGGGGCTGTGTCCAGCTTCCCTTAAAAACCTTCTCTCTTTCATGCCTCCCAAGTCTAGGCTGGGTTGTTTCAAATGCAGGCTGCAGGCTCAAACGAGAACAGGCGACTGGCATCAGTGAGGGAAGAGAGGACAGAGAGGAGAGAGTGGCTTCGTAACGGATCTGGGGTCCCTTTGGGGAGAGTAACTATCGTGAGACCAGAGGTAACGGGCACCAACTCAAGGCCACTCAACTATGCCTTTTAAAATGGGTACTTCCTATTTGTGTTAATTCTACCTTTTTGTTTGTTTGGTTTTTGTTTTCAGGGTCTTACTACATAGCTTAGATGACCTAGGACTCACTCTTTAGACAAGGCTAGCCTTAAACTCAGAGAGATCCTCCTGCCTCTGCCTCCCAAGTGCTGGAATTAAAGGCAAGTACCAATTCTACATCAGTTAAAAACGTGTGTGTGTGTGTGTGTGTGTGTGTGTGTGTGTGTTTGTCTGTCTTACCTCCATGCTCAGTGGGTGGGCCATATATGTGGGAGGCGGGCCATATATATTTATACACATGTATACATCATAAATACGCATGTATATATGAAACCACATACAGTGTCTCAAGATGGGAGAAAACTCTTACCTTATAGTCAGAATTTCAGCACTATGAGGGCCTCCCCAGCCCACCCTGAGCCCCTTCATAGTTAGCCTAGCTCTGGCTACTGCTTCCTGCCCACTGGCATAGGTTCATCTGCTGGGTGAATAAATGAGTGAAAGCCAGCAGAGGAAATGCATGCCGGGATTCGGGGAGGCTGTAGTGAACAAATGAACAAAGGGGTCAAAGAGGGATGCGTGAGTAGTGGTCTAGGAGTGACAAGCTGGCTAGCCAAGGCATGGGCTCTGGGCCCAGCCCACATGGGTTCTCTCCCAGTTTTGTAACAAAAGTATCTCTGTGCCTCAATTTCCTCCTCTGGAAACTGGACATCATTGCTTTTGTAAGAAGCTAGACACATGGGGACACACTGGGCAGCTGGGTGCCCGCAGGTGAGCTGAGCCTCCGGGGCTGTGAACCCTGGGGACCTGTACGCTGTGCCTACTACTGACTTACCCAGAAGCTGCACCTCGTCAGTGATACCATAGACATCGATGAGTGCCCAGAGTGGGCCTCCCACGGCCACGCCGCAGTGGAACAGCACGGGCTCACCATCGTTGACGCTGTAGAAGACGCGGCCATGGCGATCGGCCCAGTAGGCCAGCACCGTGTCCCGCAGCGCCAGGTTCTCCGGTAGCGCCTTGGCCCAGTATCCAGGCCGTGTGACCAGGTCGGGACAGGCGTACTTAGGGATGTCCTGCGCGCTCATGAGCGATGGGTCATGCGCAGTGAAGCCAAAGCGGAGCGCGCCGCTCCAGCCGGGACGCACGGCCACCAGGCGCAGCCGCACCTGCTCGTACAGGCGGATGGGCCGCTGCGTGAAGGTGACTCCGTTGCAGAAGCTGTTGCGCCGCGTGGCTCTGCGCGAGTGTCCGTCCAGCCGCACGTTCTTGCCCTTGGCCTGCGCATGGAAGCGTGGCGCCTCACCCAGGACAGCTCGCCTCTCTGGGCCGTAGCTAGGCCGGGTGGCCAGGAGGCGTGCAGGAGGGCTGGAGTCTGCGGGCAGAAAGGAGGCATGTCAGCGCCTGGGACTCCTGTGGACATTTATTAGCCATTTCCATGAATGCCACCTTAGACTGCACATGGGTATTTTAGAAGAATCTGGGCTGGACCAAAGGAGATCCTCCACCCCTGTCTCTAACCATTGGCAAGCCTCTGCACACAGTTCATAGATGAGCAAGCCCTGGGTGTGCACTGAAGGGCTTATCACCACCTGGCCTGGGGTCAGGTGACCTCTTCATCCCCAGCAAACCCCCCAAGTCTAGAAGCTTCCTCCCAGGAACACCTCAGGGCTGTAGAGTGCCTGGATTCTTGAAGAATGTGTGTGTGTGTGTGTGTGTGTGTGTGTGTGTGTGTGCATGTCTGCTTTCCTTAAAATTTGTGTTCACAGTGAGGTAGGGATCTGGAGAGCACACATTCTCTCTGATCCCTAAAGCAGCCTGCAGTCCCAGGCTGTGGCCTCTGAAGCTGGTCCACAGTGGTGGCCCTGTCATTTTCTCCACCAGATTTCCTTGTCTGCAAATGGGTACAGTAAACTCCCACTGTTGCTGGGAGGCAATGTGGATCATATGCCTGAATATGACGGGACATCTTGTGTCTGATGGGCTACTGGTCACCTTGCCATCTCTCTGGGGCTCCAGAGACATCACAGCCAGGACTCTAGCTTTCCCCCTTCTCTGGTGGTCAGGAAGTTAGCTTTCTAGAATGTACCATCTGTGGGCTAATTTCTAAGGGGATTTACTCCGAGGGGCTTTTCAGAGAACCTGGTTATCGGTCACAACCCAGGTGGCCCAGAATTGAATAGAAGTCATCTTTCCCTCCTTCCTCTTTCCACTCCAAGGGAGGTGGCAGGTGGGTGGTCACTGCAGGTTAGAGTCCTGCACTTACTACAGTGGCAGAGGCCATTTTCAAAGCAGGCTGCAGTACATACTGAGAAGAGTGACAGGCCACTGTGGGGACACTCCTCCCACTCTCAATCCAGTGTGTACTGTGCTGCGATTCTTTCACAGATGCAGGTGGAGAGTTCGGTTAACACTGAGGCTGATGGCAGGCAGAGCAAGGGAGAGTAACAATCATGGTCCCTCTAAAAGCTGAGAAGGGAAGCAGTCCTCTTCAGACAGAAGGCACACCCCTGCCGAAGACAGTGCCAAGCCAAGGAGCAAGACCAAGTCCATCATTAGGAAAACAACAACTTCAGGGACTGCAGTCAACCAGTTGCTTAACAAACGCTTGTTAAGCAAGGGTTTCCTATGCGTCAGAGAGCATGCTAGGCAGTGGGGATACAAGTGTCCCAAGACAGACAGAGGTTCCCCTATGATGAGCTGACAACCCAGGGAACAAAATCTGACGACACACTGAGTGTTCTGTGCTGGTGGGGGCACACAACAGAGAACGCTGTGTTGAGGTGGAGCAGATCGCCTGCCCTGGGATTTTCATGGATGGCCTGTCAGGTGACTGGAACAGAACCCTGAGAGAATCGAAGGACAAGCCCTTCTCCCTAGGATTTAGGGAGAACTCCCAGGCAAGGACAGCAAAAGCCCCCAAGGAAGGAGAAGTACTGGTGCAACTGGGCAAGCTGGGGAGTGGTTCTGGGTGAGCCCAGAGCCGGGTGGGGGGGGGGGAACAGGCACATGGGGGGGTGGCTTGTAGATCTTTGGCTTTTCTTTAACAACTTCACTCTGAGGAAGCTTTGTTATTGAGAGCTTAGAGCAGAGTCAGGAATCTACTCTGGCTGTTGGGAGATCCATAGCTTGGGCAGGCCTGCTGGATCACAAGGCTCAGAGGGAGAGGAGGCCAGCAGGTGTTGAGAAGGGCTCGGATTCTGGGTGTGTCTTGAAGGCAGAGGCATTACAAAGGTCCTAATAAATTTTCCACACAGAAATAAAAACACTTGATATATTTGCTTTGAACGTTTAAACAACACCCAACGAATAGAACCTGTTTTAAAAGGGTGTTCTGATTCTATAGTGCATATTTGAAGGGGAAGCAGAGAGACAAGGAAGGGGTGGGGTTGCGGCAGGTGTGAACTCAGAGGCAGGGCTTCCATCATGCTTCCTCCGCATGTGCCCAACAAAGGCCTGGCCGAACCAGGTCCTTGATAAAAGCTAGCTGCTGCCTGATAGCCCAGAGGTTAGCTATCCTCCAGGGTTAGATTCTCCAACAGCCTATTTGCAGATAGGGAATGGGCCAGTGGAGGGACTGCAAGCCCTAAGCTCAGGTCAATATAGGTCAGGGCATGGCCTCCTTCTGTGGGCTCCACTAGGTTACCACCCCAGGGCAGCCATGCAAATGTCAGGGCCACTCTTGCCCAGGTTGGTCAGGTACTCCTCCCAGGTCTGGGCTGCAGTAAGACTCCGCCCTTTTCCACCCTCCAGCCAGTCACAGGTAACTGTTGTTCTGCCTGCCCACCACGGTCCCTCCTTCCCCATGACCACGTCCGGTTACTGGAGTGACTGCACTCAAACCCAGAAGCTGGGGTGCAATCCTGGCAGTTCACCAGCAGAGACCTTTCTGCGTGGAGTAGGCTTCTACTTACAAGCAGTCACCACACACCCAGAAAACATCTAGGGGTCACATTCTCTGTAGCACCTGCCCTGCATCAGCCCCTTCCAGTCCCACAGTAAAGCAACAAGGGCCTGGGCAGGAGGGCTGCAGGAAGAGCTCGCATGAGGCCCTGGATGGACACAGGAGAGTGGCAGGCAAAGTGCTCCGTCCGCTGCTCAGACTTCTCTTCACTCATTTACCCTCCCGTGCTCCCTGCAGACCTCACAGAATGATTGGCATCGAGCCAATGTCGCAGCTGGATTCAGCCCATCAAGGAGCATAATGAAGGGCACCTCGTGCCCCAGCATCCAGGAGCTATGTGGGTGGCAGTGATGTCCACAGAGATGGATCTCAAAAGATCAAAGACAGGGCGCTGTGAGGAGAGCAGAGCACTGTGGTGGTGGCTCAGGGAACCAAGGCAGCCACCGCTTGGTACACGTGCTGTCAATGTTCTGGGTCTCAGCTGGATGGCCCTAAATGCCAACCCAGGAGCCTCAGCCCAGATGGCATGACCCGAGGCGAGAAGGGACTGTGCTCAGGCTTCCAGCCGGCCAGCCGGTACTGCCTGCAGGGAGGGGTGGCTTTGGAGCTGCAGTCATCTTTAGAACCACTGTCATAAGAAGAACTACCAATTAGAGACCTACAGAAATTAAGCAAGCAGGATACCCAGTGCCGGCCATGAGCAGGGACAGCAAGTATGTGCAGCCTTGGGCAGACCACTGAACAAGTGCCCAAAGACCACAGTACCCTGTATCTGCCAAATTCTCCAGGAAGCATTAACAGGACCACAGATCAAAGCCTTCAGCGCACCCACACGCACTGTGACCTTGGGTGACTATACTTATCTCCTGGCCCTACACCCTCTGTGCCTTAGTCTTATCTCTTCATCTCAGGTCCTCACGGAACAGCCCTGGAGCCACAGATGTTTCTGGAGCCCAGTCTGATGACTTGGGCAGGCGGGTGGGCAGACAGATGGGGAGACACAGTCTCTGCTACTTTAGGCTAAGTTTCTTGCAGACCCCATTGTGCTTTTGGATAGCACTCACCCAAAGGCCCCAGGCTGACATATTTGTTTAATCTTGATTACACAACCCAACTTCCTTCAGGGAATGAGGGATAAACACTCGAGGCTGGAGACCTGATGAGAGGCAAAGAAAACCAGAGAGATGGTGGAAAGGATGGATGTGTTCTCGATACAAACTGAAGATTTAAAATACAGACCAACAGGTGTCCTGAGGTGCATCCAACACCTGCTTTGCTGGGCTCAGGGACACGGGAGACTCAAGCTAGCAGGAGAGCCAAGGCTCTGACCACGTCAGCGGGAAACTGAATTCGATCACTTCAGCTGGGGCAATCAACAACTGTGTTACAGAAAGTTGGGGGCAGAGAAGACTCAGACCAGCCTAAACCCACTGCACTGATCATCCCTGTGGTGGTCCCACTGCAAGCCACAGCCCCCACTCTGCATACCCCATGCTGGATGTTTCTCAGCCAGACTGTGGATGGCTTTAGGGTGAATCCTCACCTGCAGAATTACAGCCCCCACTTCTGGTAGACAAGCAGGCTTTGAGCATCCACCACCCATGGTGCACAGCTCAGTGCCAAGGCAGGAGCCTCAGTTTGCTGACCCCTTCTCTGCAGCAGCGAGAGGACTCAGTCACTTACCACCTTTTGCTAAGGCTCTGTTGGCATGCACCCCATCGTGCCTGGGCTCAGCCTTCCTGACATGTCAGTGTGGAATGTCCCGTCGTGGCTGCCGGGCTGTGGCTGTGAGCGCAGAAGTCCTCAGCCACCGCCACCAGCACCATCATTAGACGCCGTCATCACAAGAGCACTCTGCTAAGATGGGGCTCCCAAACCACACCAAGGATAAACCCATGCCCCTTTCCTCCTACACACAGACAAGGCCCCTGGTTAGCGGGACCCATCTAGGAAGCGTGAGAACCAGCTGGGGAGAGGATTTGCAAGAGGTAGAACAGAGAGGACCTTTGAAACCACCCTTGTGGTTGACAGGAGGGATAGTCTCTGCCTGACCCTCACTCACAGCTAGTAGCTCTGGTCCCACCCAAGGGTGTGGGGCTTTCTAGAGTTCAGATGGAGAAACAATGCCTGACACAAAACCATGGCAGATTCAGGGTGGGCAGATTGAGCGTCTGCACTGTCCGGTCCTGGGCAAGCCAACGAACGCTCCTTGGGGGCTCCTGCTGTGGCTCTGGGTTCAGCCTGTGCTTTGCTACTAATTTACCTAAAGTCCCTTGAGCAAGTCTTTGCGCCTCTCAAAGAACGTGCTTCTCTCATCTGAAAATGGTGGTGGCCTTAGATCTCTACCTTGGGGTGGCTGGCAGGGGTGAGGCATACGTACACAGATGCTTCCAGAGCGCTGGCACTTAGCGGGAAAGTAGTAAATAATCATGTCTTCCATCAAAGTGCAGCCAGTGGGCAAGCCCCTCCCCTCCAACTAGATCTCAGTGTGAAAGGTGGCTCTGGAGAGCACAAGCCTATAGCCATACAGACCCAGCACAAACCAGGCAGTGTTGTATGTTTGCTGTGTGACCTAAAACTCCATGCTTAGTATCTCTGAGCCTCAGGCAGACCTAGAAGACTTGTGAAAGTCGTGTCTGCATTCTGAGAGAGTCCTGAGGAAGGCACAGGCTCGTGAGATGCGCAGTGTGCAGCACACACTGGGTGTGAAAATCTGGTCCTTTCTTTAATCGGTATACTAGGGACACAGTGTCTCCCAGAGGGTCCATGACTTTGACCAGGAAATGTGACCCCAAACGCTTGGAGTTTCCTCCTCTCTTGCCCACAGACGGAGGCCTATTCTTAAGCCAGTCTGTGTCAGGCACAGGTATCCATGCCGATCAGCCTCAGTCCTCACGCCATCGAGACTGTGACCTAAGTCAAGCTGAGGAAATAGCACTCTGCCAGGCATGCTGGAAGCTTCCTATGAAGCCATAATGTTCCGGCTTCATCCAGGAGCAAGGCTCACCCATCTTTAACAAGAGCATGCCCTCCACTGGGAATCCCTGCTGAGATCCTAAGATGTCTGGACACAGGCCTTCACCCTCTGACATGAAGCTGGGAACACCCCTGCGGAGTCAGTTTTCACTAGGTCCCATCTCTAACAGGGAAGAGAAAGTAGGGATATGAGGCCAGCCCAGAGCCTTCCTCCCACCTGCCCATCTTCAGGGCAGCTGGCTGAAACCCCTGGGAAAGGGTCAGGTGCAGTCACGGGCCTCACTGACAGCAATGACACGTGCACAGCCTTCTCTCCCCAGAAACACACCCACACTCTGTGCACAATCTGACATTCAACTTCAGAGGCTTCCCGACCCTTGGGCCATTCATCCTTAGACGGTAGACCTTGGATGAGAGAAATCTGGTTCAAGAAATACTTGCTCAAGTTCAAAAACACAAACCAACTTTACAGGTGGCACAGAGCAACATGGGGTATGCACATGTGTAGGTGTGTGTAGGTATGTATAGGGCATGCTTCTGAGATAAGAAAAACAAGGCTTCCCGCCATGACAAAAGGGCAAGGACACGAGTGTCCTTGGCAGCAGAGGGGACCTTTCCATTGGTGGGTTTGAAGTGGCTAGAAAAAGACAAACCCGCCCTGGCTCCCCCGCCAAACACAGCAACAGGCGCACAGGGGACTTTGTTCTTGGCCTCAGAGGTCTGGCTGGCCAGCACCCTGGTGGAAGAAGGCCAGCCCGCGCTGGAAACCGCCACTGGCTGCCTCCTCTTTGCTCTGCAAACAACAGCCATCAACAGTCAACTGCTGTGGGGAACTCGGGGTCCCTCAGGGCTGCTGGGTAAAAGTCTGTGTTCTCTGGGGCTGTGCAGTATAGCAGCCCCCTCAGTCGTGACAGTTCAACGGGAGCCCGGACAGAGTGTCACCTCACTGCCTCTCCATGGGTCCCTCGCCAGGTTGCTTCTTGATGAAAGGACCCAGGAAACTCCAGCCTTACAGGCGCCAGCTTCAGGGTTAGGGCCCCAATGCTGTTCAGGCCAGAGGGAATGTCCCTCATTCCTTCCCCAGTACATCACTTCCTCCTCCGTCTGACAGCTCTGTAGCATCCGCTCTGTGCCAGCGCCTGTGTGGGTTGTGGGGTACATGTCCCAGTGAGTCACATACAGGACTCCCCTGCCACCTCCTTCCCCCGCAGGAGGTAGATTTAGAGCTGGAAGCAGCAGGAAGGACACAGAACAAACTGCACAGGGAGGTCAGAGGAGCAGACAGAAGAAGGGCTGGGGGCATGGGCCAGGATTTAGAGAAACGTGTTCAAGCAGGGGAAACTGCACCAGGAAAAGCCTGGGGGGGAGAATAAGCGACTGCATGAGAACTTTCAGAGGAGTACAGGGTAGAAGGGAGAAGGGGAAGCAGAGGGAGACAAGGGCTGCATCACAGAAGATCTTAAAGGCCAGGCAAAGGAGACCATCAAGAAAGCTTAGGGGCTGCTGAAGAGTTTGAAGCTGGATGCTGGACAATGCCCCCAGTAGATCTACCTCTCTGAAGAATGAGGTTCAAACTGTGAACCTTCCTTTCTCCCCTGCCTGTCAAAACGGCCAAGTAGGACAGGCATGAGAGAGGGAGCCAAGATTTTGAACATCACGTCTAACTGCCGCACACTCTTGCCTGGTCCAGCCCCCGCCAGTGGCGCTTCTCCAGGCAGCGCTGGCAGCTGCTCACTGATAAGCAGGCTAGAGCTGCCCAGGCCTGTGTTCTCTCTCTCCGTGCCTTACAGACAGCCACTCCCCCAACCGAGGTGGTGCCCGGAGTAGAGGCATTGTAAAACTCCATGCCAGATGAGCACCTGCAGGTCCTAAGAGTTGGGTGTTTGTAAGAGTAGACCCACTCCTGCAGGGTGGGAACGGAGCAAAGGACAGAGAAGGCTCTCAAGCAAGGCTCGTCTCTCCCCAGACTCACAGGCCCAGCATGCTAACACCCCAACCTGCAAGAACGCTGCAGATGTTAGCGAAGCCACTGTGGAGCTTGGCGCAGAAAGGGGCTCTGGCTGGGGCAGGCAGAGTGGCAGTGGAGGCCATCAATCAGCTGGTTCACAGCCTCAAAAAAGGTCACGGTTTGGCGGAACTTGGGATGAACAAAAGCAAAGTGTCTAAAAAAGGAAAGCGGTGGCTGTGGGGGAGGGAGTCCCAAGGGCCTGCAGCTCTGAGGTCTGAAAGCAACAAGAGGGTCACCTGCTGGAACGCAGATCCCTGAACGCCCACCGCCTGCCCCAGACACGGAGGTGGCTGCTAGAAGCCCTGCCCCCCAAGGAACAGGGACCTGGAGAGACAGATCAACTGCGCCAGCAGACTGAGGTGGGGTGATCGCTGGGTTCTGAGCGGCCAGCTAAAGCTGGGCTTAAGATGCTGAGACTGCAGCCTGTGAGGAGGGTTGGAGAGAACACCTAGCACATAGTAGGCCAGGGTGTGCTTCCATTGAGCCCCAGGAAGTAACCGAGGGCTGCTATAAGATGGTCCTTTCTCTTTCTGCATCTCACAGCCCCCCTTCCTCCCCCAAGGACAAACTGCTACCCTAAGAGGTGACAGCCTGTGCCAGGTCTGTGAGAGCCTCCTTCCTACGGGTCCTGTCTCCCTGTGGCTGCTCTATACCTCAAAGCCCATTTCACAGATGGGAAGATCAGGCCCAGAGATGGAGAGGGGGCTAGCCATGGTCAGGACACAGGTAAACCACACCTCAGTGAAAGCCACTCCTGTTTCCACGGAACAGGGCATGGGATGTTGGGGTGACGGGACAACTTGGTCTTCATCCCTCAACAATTTTGGGAGCACAGATTCTTTGCCTCAAAAGAATAAAGGCCACTCATGGAGTCCTACTGTGTGCAGGGCTCTGACTTCCACCTTTATTCATTTCCAAACCCTGAGAAGGAAGGCAGTGCCACTGTTATTCTCATCCTAATGGAGGGGATGGAGCCTCAGAGCCGGGAACCAACTTGCCCAAGGACACACAGCTTAGAAGTAGCAGGACAGAGGTTTGAACTCAGGACTGCCTCCAAGACCAAGGATCTTTCAAACATCTCTCTTGGGATTTTAGCCAAAGTCCAGTTGTAATTGCTATGAGACCCTGGACCAGGCTCCAGACCTCAGTGCTCCAATCTGTGAAATGGGAGATGGGGCAAGGTAACAGTAGAACTGGTTCTGAGAACGAAGCCCCATCTTCCAGGATGAGTCCTATGCCATAATCCAGATACACAGAAATTCTGCTCTGCCAGCTCCTGCCCTCGGACACCAAGAAGAACCTTGAGGGTAAGGAAGCACTCCTGAGGCCCAAGGAGCTTCTATCTACAGTGGAAAGTTACCGAGCCCGGCTTTGGAAGCACAAGGTGGGGCGTGTGCCTATCCATCTCATAAATCCATCATCCCGGGGGTACAGGGGAAGAAAACTCATGCCCAAGAGCCATAACTGTGGTATGAACCGGGTGGTGTGGAGGGTGTAAACAAATGCCCCGGCACTCTGCCAGCCCTCAGCCAGATGCCCCCGCCCATCCACTTCCCCAAATGGCTTACTCATTAAAGAGCTTTCTCTACCAGTGGCAGGCAAAGCCTGAGGTGGGGTGCCACTAGGCCAGTGCAAAGAAGGAATGAGGAAGGATTAGGGTGCTTGGTGGCAGAGGCTCCAGGACATGCTCAGAAACACCTGTCATTGAGCTGAACTATCTAAAGGCTGGCTGGATCAGCTGAAGCAGGTAGCTTCCCATCCCCTCAGTGTCCTGATCTGTAAAATGGGCCTAACCTGTGCAGACTATCAGGGGGACGTACATGCAAGGTCACAGAAGGCGTTCCTGGCTCACCAGGGAATCCTGTCCCAAGACTCCAGAGCAGACTGTCCACCCAGAATCCATGCATTGCATGGCTATGCCTAGCCACTCCAGCAAAAGGCATTCCCCAACCTGTGCCTGATGTGAGGAAGTCCTTCAGCACTAAACCCTGTCTCTCTGGACACAGCAGACCTCTGCCCACACTGCCCTGCCCACCATGTCTGAGAGTAGCTTGCCGGTCCTAGAGGCCCCAATCTGCCAATGGGAACACAACCTCCTCCTAGCTCACCATGCCGGCAGGTGGGATTCAGACAACTAAAGAACACAGAGCTGCTGAGGGTTAGCCTACAGGGGGCACTCTCCTTTACCTGCAGAAGCTGTGCCCCAGGGCAAAGGACTGTCATTCTTGGTACCTGTTTTCCACCAGTTACATGGGACTAACAGCAGAGGCTATTAGGGCCTGTGCTGAGGGTCAAAGAGTGACTTAGAATAGAGTTTGGCACAGGCAGACTGCAGGACACACGCTAGCAGTTTTTATTATTCTGTGTCTGTCTCCTTCGAGAGCACCTGATCCGGGCTCAGCATGGAGCAAGCAGCTTAATGGCTGGGGCCATGTGAGCTCTACTGGTCCAGGATTTGGCACACCTGAATAGAAGTATCATTACCTCGGTGAGCCAGGAGGAGGTCGAGGCTTGGAAGGTCATACTACCCGGCTGCCTGAAGGGCAGGCAGGACACAAATGCAGGTAGATAATCCAGTGTGTCGATGACAGCCAGCGTGGGGACAGGCTGCTCTGCCTGGCAGCCAGCCTCTCCGCTTTGCCCGCTGAGCTCAGGCGAGCAAAGGTGGCCTGTGATGTCTGCCGTGCCTGGGTGTTCAGCTTCCACTGGGCAGGCACATGCATCCTCAAAGGGCCGAGTCCAGAGCCACGCCTATCTTTGTGGATGCAGCACCGAGGGTGCTGAGTGGGGATGGTTTGCCATAGGCAACCGGGAGAGTGATGAGTCACTTTCAGATGATAGAGGTGTGTCCCAGGTGCTCAGGTAAGGACACTTGATGGCAGACAAGAGCTCCTGACGGCAAGTCTGGGGTTGGCTTGGGCACCTGCCACTTCCCAGCCCTTTGACCCAGGGCTGCCATTACTGCTCTGAGCCTTAGTTTCCTCATCTTGCCTTTTACCCTTTGCTTCAAACTCCACCACTGCCAGCGTCTAGGCTTCTATTTTACACCCTCAGAGCAGCACAGCACTAAATACAGACACGAGGTGCAGAGTCGCCTCTTTCTATCCGTGGAGGAACAGCCCCGACCTGACCCTGATGGGGAAGCTCATGAGCAGACTGCACCCTGTCTGCAAAACCCTCCTACCACCGCCCCCCCCCGTCACTCCATTAGTACTGGCCCCAGAGCTGCAGCTCTGCTCCCTCTTCCTCCCTTGACCTGGGATCTTTGACCTTGAGGCACCCTGGCTTCACCATTCCTTCCCACTTGGCAAAGTCTCTCCCCTGAACAGTATGTCTCCTCCAGGAAGCACTCCCTGCTTCTTCCGCAGGTCTCCTCTGTCACTTACATCACTCCTGTCTTTGTTGTTCTCCTCTACTGAACCCAACTCCTTAAAACCCGGCTAGTGCCCTTGTCCCAGCTGATGTGCCAACTACCTGATGAAGGCGGGCAGCTTTCTCTCTCAAAAGCAGGTGTGCTGGAAAGGGCCCGAGAAGTCCAGACCAAGTTCCACGTACCTGAAGAGAATCCTCCGATCCAGTCCTGATGTGAGGCCGAGGGCCACCCAGCCACCTGCCAGCCGGCCCTTCACGGCCCCCTGAGTGCAGCCCTTGAACCTCTGTCATGGACCCCATGGAATTCGTCTCCAAAGACTGACACCCTAGCATTTAGAAAGCAGAAGCAGGAGGACTGCTGAGTTCAAGGTCAGTCTAGACCATACAGAGGGAGACCTTTGTCTCAAAAGAATCCTCTTGGACTGCAGAGATTGCTCAGTGGTTAAGAGACCTCACTACTCTTGCAGAGGATCAGTGTTTGGTTCCCAGAATCCATAATCAGTAGTTTATAACACCACATAACTTTAGCTCCAAGGAATCTGAATGCTCTGACCTCTGCAGGCACTGCATACATGTGGTACACACACACACACACACACACACACACACCACACATAAGTAAAAACAAATCTTTATGGCTGGAGAGACTGCTCAGCATTAAGAGCACTTGCTGCTCTTCTACAGGACCTGAGTTTGGTTCCCAGCGCCCACATCAGATGGTTTACACCCACAATAATTCCAGTTCCGGGGAATCTGACATCTCTGGCCCCTGGGAACACCTGCGCCAACGTGCACAATCTTACACACATGCATATACATAATTCAAATAATAAAACCTATCTTTAAAAATAATCTTTTTATAACTTGAGTCTATGCTAGTAGTTTTTCTATGCTGTATCATTAAAGAACACTTAGTAGCTGCTGCTGACCCACAGTGGACAGGCGCTTTCTGGGACAGGGTGGCACTAAGCTGGTTCTACGCTACGGAAGCAGGCTGCCCTTCTGCCGGAGGCATGTTGGTTGGCCACGGCATTCAGGCCTGTACCCCATGCCTCACACATGACAGGTGTTAGTGGCCACAGAGTAACCAGGCCACAGAAGACACTAAGGGCAAGCAGGCACTCAGCTGAACTTCCTTTTAGAGGTAACCTCTTCCAGGAAGCCATCCTGAACTCTCACAGTGGGGGAGAGGCAGAATGGAACCAGAGAGGATTAAACAGAATAAGCCCAACTGGTCTGTCCAGACCCCAGACCACTTCTCCACCATGTACTCACCATGTACTCAGGACAGACCCCAATCCCTCTTCCTATGTCCACTGTCTGCATAGCCCAGCCCACAGCATCCTTACAGGACCTCACCAAGGGGTCTTTCCCAGTCATCCTGACCACTAGTTGGCATCATGTAGGTCTCGGGGCAGTTGAAGGAGCTGCTGTGGCTTTGAGAGGTTCAACTCAGCTACAAAAGAAATTATAATGGCCAGAGTGGGGAGAGGGTATGCCTGGCCAGGGCACAAAGGAAGCTCAACTCAGCTCCAGACGGCAGCTGAGAGAAGGAAGAGGGGTGTGATGAGAAAACCAATTGCCACTTGCTGGCCTCTGGCTGCCTACTACATGGTGACCAAGACCACTACCTTCCCAGGAGCTGAGAAAGTCATGGTTCAGGGACACCAGTGGCTGCTTGCTCTGGGAACATCACCCTAGTGATCAGACAGGATGCTAGGCAGCAGAGCAGCCCAGCAGCTATAGGGCTTTGTCTAGGAGGGCCCTGTTTGAGTCTGATGGGGAGATGAGCTCTGTGGAAGGGCCATCTAAGGCAGGTGCGAGGACACGCCTTCTAGACTTAGCAACTGCAAGCTCTCTAAGGAGCCCGGTCTTTCTTATAGTTTAGTGCCTCTGCCCTGAAGCTCTCAGAGCCCCCATTTGTTGCCTTCTGAAGATGGGCCTTCTGAACACAGACCACAGGGGTCTGGCCCAGTCTGCCCATGGTGACCCAGCACAGACTCAGTATACCTCCTCAACCAAAGCTCCAGGACTACTGGCCATTAAGCAAACACTGAAAGCCATGGCTTAGCCAAGCATGGGCCAACTTAATGATTAAACCCAGCCTACAGTCTGAATTCAGCATCTCCTCCAACCAGTGCTGTGGGTGAACCCCAGAGGAACACAGGGAAGGAAGGGTCTAGAATGAGCTGGTTGAGAGAAGAGAATTCTTCTTCCTACCCACCCCAACCTGGAACGCTGCCCTCCCCCATTTCTACCTGTTATATGTTCATTTTCCCCTTAGGAAGCCCAGGGAAAGGCCAGTGAAGCAGAGAGGACAAGCCTGCATGGCTGTAGGAACCTGATGGATCTCAGTCAGCTAAGTCCCAGCTTGGTTGGAGCCCGTGTGAGCTGGACGTACCCATCCTCTGTAAACTGGAGGAGACTGATGCCTTACATTGCAGGGTGGAGCTGCATCTGGAGAGGGAGGGAGAAGCACACAGTAGGAGCTTAGCAGATGCAAGATCTCCTGCTGACCCTTGCTCCTGGGTCAAGGGTATACATCAGATGTGTTGGTCAGGTTGAGAGGGCCAAGGGAGTTCCCACCATCAGTCATAGGGCACGTCCCTTTCTTTGGCATTTCCTTATTGTGCCCTGTAGCAAGCCACGTACAAGGTGGAATACCCAATAATCGTTATCTAGACCACGAGGGCACTGAATAATTGTTACCTAAGTCTGGGTGAGAGGATAATGCCTGTCAGGAAGAACTGAGGACTTTGGAGCTAAATAAACCTGGGTTTCAATTCTGGCCCTGCCATGTAGAGGGGCTCTGTAGACAAAGGCAAGCCATTGATCTCTCTAAACCTTGATTTCTCATCCATAAAATGGGAGTGATGACTCTGCTGTGTGCTGGGTTTCTAGGAGAGTTAAGCTCATTTATTCACTCACCAGTCACCCAAACATCTACTATGTCCTAGTCCCTACGCCAGGCCCTCAACATACGGCAGTGACCAAACATACACACGCCGTATCACGTGGTGACACGTGCTCAGGAGAATCATAAAGCAGAGAAAGGGGCCTGGGAGGGAATGACAATGTCAAGACTCAGTCTAGAGCAGGGGCCTGAAGGAAGGGAAAGGGGAGCCACACAGAGACCAGGGTGAGACTGCCAGGCAGCCCGACAGGAGTACAGCAGCTTTAAGGAAAAGCGTGCTTGGTATGTGACTACAGCCACACATGCAGGGAGCCTGGCAAGGAAACCAGGTGCTCGGCAAACGCCAGCTCTCTATTTCCAGTCCTGTGGAATGACCCCACGCACAGGTCCCTTTCCTGAGGAGGAAAGCACACGCTTCCTCAGGGAAAGCCTGAGCCAAGTGTTCCTTCAGCCAAAGATGCGGGCTCCCATTTGCACCCTACCACCTGGCTCTGAGCCTGTGCCAGGCACTAGGCTCTAGGACCGGCAAGCCAGGGAACAAGACGATCAAGGCATGGGCCCTGTCCTCATGGAACCCTATGCAGAATCACAGCAAGAGGCAGTGATGGTGCAGCACTGTCACATGAACTAGCAGTTTTAAGAGGGTGTCCCGGCAATAGAGCAGAGGGTATAGGCGCAGAAGGGTTCCTGGAAAAGCGACCACTGAACTTGATGGACAAGAAAGAGCATTCCACGTGTGAGGAGCCAGATATAGAGGGTCAAGAAGCTAAGGGAGATCTGAAAACAATACACAGCCCTTTATGTTTCTGGCACCTGCTATCTGAAGGGCCTCCTCTTCCTCCTCCTCACACTGGGCCCTCAGACAGTAGGAGGCTCCCACACTTAAGACACAGCATGGGGTGACCCGCCTCAACCAAGCCTCCAGCCTAGAGTGCCCCACCCACAGCACCAAACAACTCCAGAAATGTGTGGCCATCTGGTGAGACTATCTATCCCTTCCCTTACTCCAAGTGTGACCCACAGGTGGCAGAATGGCTTTAAAAAAAAAAAAAAAAAAACCCAACCAGAACAGCATTGAGAAATTGAGTAATGACCAGTGGAGTGGTGTCCTACACATGGTCTTCTGTGGCCACCATCTTTGATGAGACCTCAGGTCCCCCAAATGAGAGGGTAGGTCTCCCGATCCTTGCAATGGCCGTGTGCATCAGAAGCAACTGTCACTCGAATACAGACCCAGGTTCTAATGCCACCTCTACAGCTGACCAGCGGGTGACTCAACCTGGCTGACAGTAAGAAGGATCCAGCGAAAGCTGTCCAGGGGTTTATTAGTAAAAGGGGCTTGTCTTCTTCCTCAGCAGCCCCTGGGCCTCAGGCTGCCACTAAAGCTGCCACTAAGGCTGCTCTTCCAGAGGAAGAGACAACTCTTTTCTGATTAGGGCCTGAAGGAAGGGCTGTTGGGGTGTCAGAGTAGAGATGGAGTGTAAGCTGTGCTGCACTAAATCTGACCTACAGTCAACTTGCTTCTTTTCTGAGACTCCCCCCACCACATACACACACTCAGCCTTTGCCCAGGGTGCTGCGAAGGTCCAGCTTTAAGCCCTAAGACTTCTGAAGACAGGGCAGTGGGGGGCGGGGCAGACGGATTGACAGGGCTCATGCAATCTCCCACCATTGCCTGGTATGGATCGGGCATTTCTCCTGTTCTGAGCTTCAACTTCTTTCTGTGTAAAATCGGGGCGCCTTTCCTTAGGAGGAAGCTTCTCTGCTGACAGACAGTGACACAGACCCTCGGCGAGTTGACCTGTTCCACCATCACTAGGTATTTCCAGCGAGGTGTGGCGTCCCCAGCCTCCGCACGCGTGCCCCACGCCCATCGCCCACCTCCTTTCCCGAGTCTGGGAATCCTAGGGCGCTTTTAACTAGGGGGCGATGCGCCCCGCGGCAGCGGCAGCAGCTCAGATGCGGCCGGAGAGCTCCCGCTGAGCGGACACCCGAGCGGGGCGCAGCCCGGCGCGCGTGGGAACGCCGCCAAGAAGTAGCACGTGCGGCGGGGGCGCCTGTGGGCTGCGCGCAGGGACCCGGGACACTCGCGCCCCTCATCCCCCCCGGGAGGCTTCAGCAGTGGGAAGCCCAGATGGCGCCCCGGCTCGCTCCTCAGAGACCTTAGGCTGGAACAAAGGCGCGGGGCGCACGGCCAAGGCCAGGAGAACCAGGCGGGGTCCGCACAGCCCAGCAGGGGTGCGGTTCCTGGGATCGGGATCCGGCTGCCAGGCTCCGGTGTGCACCCAGGGCTCAGCAGCTGGGGCAGCCCAAGAAGGACCGAGCGCTCCGCGCCACCTCGGGGTGCGGCTCTGCACCTACCTGGCAGGGTCCGGTGCACCGTGTTGCCCATCCTGCTCCGAGAGTCGCTGCGCGGGGCTAGCTGGGCGGGCCGGGGGCCGCGGCCGGGTTGCGGGGCATTGCCGCTGCACCGGCGACCGGCGGGCGGCAGATGGGCGGCGCGGGCGGCGGCGGGAGGAGGCGGAGCCACGGGCCCGGGCTCGCCCGCCCCGCCCCCGCGCCCGCCGCCAACAGTGCCGGGGCGGGGCCGCCGCCGCCGCCGCGTCTTTTGAAAGTTTGCACCGGTAGCGCACGGGATAGGCGAGGCTGGCCTCCTCCCCTTGCCGTCCCCGCGCGAGCTCCGCGGATTATTTCTGCTACTCGGGAGGGGCCACCCGACACCGGGCCTCCGCCAGGCGCGAGGCCACTCTAGTCCGTGGCCCGATTCCAGGGTCTTTGCTCACACAGGCAGGTTGCGCCCGGCAGGGTCAAGGGTTCTAGGACTGCCCAGCCAGGGTGAGCTGGGGAGGGACGGGAAAGTCTCTACTCCCTAGGCCTCATACCTGGAAGAGAGATTTGGGTGATGTGTGTGTAAGGGGAGGATGATGGTTCTGAGTCATTAGTTTACTGTTCTTCCATTAAAATGCTGGCTACACCCTATGTGCCAGGCCCTCTTCTGAGTCCCTAGGTACAGTCCCTGTTCTCCAGAAAGGGAGACAGAAGCGGAGGCAGGAAAGATTAGCAATTAAGATCACACAGTGACCAGGCATGATGGCGTACACATTTAATCCCAACACTCAGAAGGCAGAGGCAGGCCGATCTCTGTGAGTTCCAGGCCAGCCTGGTCTACAAAGCAAGTTCTAGGACAGCCAGGGCAGTTACACAGAGAATCTTTGTCTCCAAAAATGAAAAAAAAAAAATCATACAGCATATAGTGATCAAAGCTAACAACAGCATTGAGAATGTCGAGTAGCACTGGTTGGGGGTTTGGGGGAGAATGGGGTTGTGTGTGAGGCCTGAGGAGTGCTGGGGAGGGGCAAGCGTTCCTCAGGGAGTAGCCCACCTCATAGGACTTTTCTCAGCACCTTCTCGCCTTAGCTACCGACTCTCCTGTACCGAAGCCAGCTAGTCTATGCCTCCCTAGTCCTGATCCACAGGCTGGAACTAGAGGGGTGAGGTGTAATGAAATTGTCTGCAGACTCTAGTTCCCATATTCTGAATTCCTATTGCCTTATGAAGCAGGGTTGTTACTTCCATGTAACAGACAGGGTGACCAAGGCTCAGGCCGTGGAAGAGATGTCCAAACCAACTTCCAGTTGCTGAGAAGAAGCCCCCTCTGAAGCAGTGTGAGTAAAAAGGGGTGCTCAGAGGAGACCCTTCCCCAAACTCTCCACCTCCAGGAAGCCATGTCCAGACCTACTCTGTACTGTGTTTCCACTTTTCAATTACAAGTGCTCTCAATTATTAAAAAATTTCCTCCCAAACTCTGGTGGGGAAAGGTACTTTAGCTCCGTGAGCCTGGGGTACTTATAGAGGTTGCCATTGCTATAAAAGGAATTGAGGAATTTCACTCAGATAAAATGACTCAAGGCAGGGTGAGAGGCTCTGCTCACTGGCCTTTTAAAGGTCACTTTCAGAGCCCTTCCCCAAGTGGCTGTGTTGTAGTCACAGATGCTAACCTGCAGCTACTAACCCCCTGACTGTCCTGGTGGAGAGTAGGGGGTGCCCAAGTGGAATCCGTGAATTTGAAAGCCTGAGATGGAGACCCTCAGTCCCCATGAAGGTGTGCTTTGGGAAAATAATACCTTTCCACGATGGTGGCGTAGCGACAAATCACACAGAAAGGAACTGGGATTAAAGGTCCAGAGTTCCAAATTAGTGTGTTAAATAACATGGTTTTAAAACATGGATGTGTGACTAAATAATAAATTAACCTTGTAAGTGGACATCTGACTGTCCCTCTTCCCCGCCTGTCTTTTGTACTATTCGGCTTCACATATACGGGCTCTTGGGGAGAATGGAGGTTGCCCTCTATCTAGACTGGATTATTTGGGTGTGTATGGTAATTGCTCACTCACCAGGTCCCCTGCATCTTGTCCTGTCCCTCAGCCACACCCTCAAGGCAGGTGCTGCCTTCCTGCCCTTCACACCGCCAGGAGGACACATTCGTCCCTGGCTCCCCACACAGAGCTGAGCACACTCAGTGAACACTGAATAAAATATCTGCAGAGAGGCCTGGCTCTGACTGTGAGAAGACAGAAAAGGAAGCAGGGGGGCAAAAGGGAAAGAAGGAAGAAGGAGGAAAAACCTGCGAAGGAATGAGCTGCAGTGACAGTAGTCCCACCTACTCATCTAGAGTGACAGTGGGGGCAAAATAAGCAAACAAGATAACAATGAATTAAGACAAATATAGTCTTATAACCAAAGGAGTGGCCTCCTAGTGCAGGCTGATTTGCTCATTCTAGAAGTTGCTTTGGCTCTGGAGCCTATCCCTGAAAATAGAACTAAGCTGTTGCATAAGGGTGGAGCTAGTAGCTTGGCCAGGCAGGGAGACCCTGTGGCAGGAGGTGGGAGCACTTCTGTGGAGGCTTCCAGGTTCCACAGGTTTCCAGAATTCACTGTGTGGCGGGAGTGCACTGTGCTGAGCTACTCTAGAGTCCCAGGCTAGGACAGCCACAGAGTATTCCTCGGATCCATGCTGATCTCTGATGGCCCTGCTTCAGTCCTTATCAATCTAGCTCCTCAGCTGAGAAAGTGTGGGACCTCTGTCTCCATGGGTTAGGAGACCTGGGGCCAGGCCTGGGGCAGAAGCTTGGAAGGAAGAAAGGAGCGTGAAGGCCTGCTCTTGCGCTGTGCCTGGGGCTCTGTGACCATAGAGGCATCCTGTGACCCTCTCCAGCCTCTCCAGACAGTTGAATCATGCCACACCACAGAAGACAGCTTGCAAATTCAGCTGTAGACACAGCCTCAGAAAGTGGAGGTACTTGACTTGGGCATTCAGCTGCTCAGAGGAATGGGGATGGGTACCCACCAGGCCAGACCACCTCTAAACAGTGGACCTTGAAAGTGAGAAAAGATAGCTCTACTAGGTGTCAGAGCACTGGCGGCTCAGAGGAATGAGTGGAAGGTCAGAAGTATCCCCACAGGGCCCAGTAGACAGGGCAGGTGAGATACCGTCAGGGTTTGGCCACAGCCTCCGGTTTAGCTGCTCTTATATTTCAACACACAACCGCCTGCCCCACCCAGCACATAGCCACCTACCTCATCCAGCAGTCATCCAGAGACTGCTACCTTCCTTCGGTTCCAGCCTCACATGGCCTGTGGGCCCTGGGTGAGCGACACTGTGGTTCTACAATGTCAGAGGAGACTCTAGAGCAGGGGGCAGTGGAAGGCCTGGCCCTGGCTCTGCTCCTGTGGGACCTGCTCTGACAGATCTGGCCCTGGCAACAGTAGGTACGCCTGCAAAGACTCACCTGAGCTGGGGGTGCCCACCGCAGACATCCACCAGCTCAGGAAACCAGGATCCAGGCTGCAGCTGGATTACAGTGCTGTTTTAACAGGAAGATTGCAGGAGGGTGTGAGTTCCTGGTCAGCTTGGGCTCCAGCACAGAGCTCCTGTCTTGACACCGAGGACCAGGGATATATCTCTAAGGCAAGAGTGCTTGCCTGACACACACAGGCCCTGGATTTAGTCCTAAGCACTGAAAAAAAAAAAGCCTCAATTTGCAAACCTTGGGGTCACAACCCTTTATCAGTTGCTGTTTACAAAGTACCAGCACCAGGGTAGTGGGAACCTGGCAGCACCCTCTGAGTCCTCCTTACCACCACCTGCCAAGGTGACCGTGAACCTCCCAGGAAATGAGACAGCCTGAGAGAAGAGCTGGGAGAGCTGTCAGGCTCACAGGGTCGGAAGAGGTAGAATTCAAAGGGTTCTCATTTCTCTATAGAGGAAGCAGGCTCAGAGTGATGAAGCCACCTGCCACAGCGCTGACCAGAGGAGCTAGGGCTCTGAATTCCTCAGGCTTCAGGATTCACACCTGCTGCACTGCCCTCAGAGGGCAAAAACACTTCTACATAGTACAGAACCCAGCAGCCACTTGCCAAGGGGAAAAGAGAAAGAAGCCTTGTGCTGTGGATTTCCTTGTTTGCTCATGGATGTATGTTTGGTCCTGAGGATAGTTGTAGGGGGAGCTCATCGAAGGGTCACAAGAAGATCGTGCTTATCCAAAGACTTATCAACCATATTCAGATGGATGTAGACACCAAGGTGGAAATTCACCTAAAATCCAAGGGAGGTGGCTCTACCAAAGGCTGGGATCATGGGTGCCTAGATTCATTGTTTCCATGATACAAGGTCAGAGAGGAGGTGGTCTGACTCTGTGGGCACAGGGCAGAAGGCTGAGTCAGTTCACGTCCTAATAGCTATTTTTTGCCAAGTAAGTTCTAAGGTAGCTATGACACTAAGGCAGCCCACACCGAGTGAGTATTGGGCCCTGCAGGGCCCTCTGCATGTGCTAAGATTGCAATAGAGGCGGTTCTACCAAGGGGTCTGCTAGATTTAAAGCCTGGCACACGCCGGTAGCTCGCCTGTGGTCACATGGGAAAAGACATTGAGCATCTGGGCTCTGGTTTGCTGATCCTTGGGGCAGCTCTTACAGTGAAGTAAGAAAAGGAGTAGAGATTGAGGACTTGCTTCTGAGGGCTCTGCGTCCCCTCCTTTAATCCACTCCTGCAGTAAGGCAAAGGCTATCATTTCTACCCTATGTAGGGAGGTTCAGAGAGGGAGAGAAACTGACCTAAGGCCACTCAGCCACCTGTGGCACAAGTAGGGCTGGAACCTGACCCAATGTGACCCAGAGTCTGTGCTTTCTTTCTTGGCCTCACAAGGGGCTAAGAGTTTGCAGAAGGGCCAGTCTGTCCCACCCAGGGCAGCCAGAGTCCTGACAACTTCCTGGAGTTGCAGAAAACTGGCCCTGGGGAATGGACTTTAAAGAAAACTACCACAAAGGATTGTGTGTCACTTGAGAACCCAGCTTCAAACACAGCTTTGCCTTTACTGACTGGCAGACCCTGGGCAGGTCACATGCTCCTGTCTGCCTTGTTTTGGGGTCTGCGCAGTGGGGATGGCCAGGGCACACATGCCTCTTGGGACTGGAGGAAGTGGATCATCAGCCAGCCACAGGAGCGTGGGAAGCAGCCAGTGTGTGTACTCAAGATGCTAGTCACCGCTGGACTCTTCACTATGTGTCTGCCTTGCTGAGAGGTCCAGCCTGGTCCAGCAGGATGGTCTGAGTCCTCGGTCTGATCTCTTCTGGCTGGGTAATTGGCCAGGTCATTTCACTGGCTCTGGGACTACAGCCTGATGAATAGAGAGACATTTGCTTTCACTGTGTTCCTGTGCTGCAGCAAGATCACCCACTTGATCAAACTGGTTCACCCAAGAAATACTCTGACTATACACACTACCAAGAGGAATCCAAATAGGCTAAAATAAATGAAGGGGCACACGCTATTCATGGCCTGGCCGGCTCAGTGTTTTAAAGAAATCAGCTTTTGACTGACAGATCCAACGTACACAACCCTAACAAAGTTCTTAGAGGTGCACACATGTGTGCGCTTGTGTGTGTGTGTGTGTGTGTGTGTGTGTGTGTGTGTAAATAGATTCTAAGTTTTAAAAAAAACTGTAGAAACCGAAGGATGAAAGACAGCTATTTACAAAGAAGAGGAGGAGGAAGAGGAAGAAGGAGGAGAAGGCGGAGAGAAGGGGAGAGGGAGGAGAATGAAATGGGAGAAGTTTCTTTAGTGGGTACCTTTTGGTTTTGTGCTGTTTTAATTTACATTTAATTAGCATACAAAGTAACAGGTTGTATTATGGCATTTTTAAACCTACTTTACTTTGGTTGAGTCTACCCCTCTCCCTGCTCCTCTATCTCCCCCTCCACCTCCTCCTTCTCCCAAGCCCTCTCCAGTTTTACTGGATATTAAATTCAATTATAAAGCTAACTGAAACAGTGTGGCATTGTGTGTGGATAAATGACTAGACCTGTTGGGTAGAAGCCAGAAGCAAGACACAAACAGACATGTGGTTTATGCCAAGCATAGGGTAAAGACTGTCTTTAATGAGTGAGTACAGCTGGTCCACTTGGCTGTCCATGTAGGAACAGACCTGCCCCACACCATCACAATGGTGGCTATAGGATCTCGGTTAAGAGAGAAGGATAACACAGAAGAATATCTTCAGAGATGGAATACAGGTGAGTTTGTAAAGGTTTGGCTAGCATGCACAAAGCTTCAAGTTCAGTCTGCAGCACTTCATAAACTGGGGGACACACCTGTAAATCCCACTGCTAGTACTTGGGAGGTAGAGGCATGAGGATCAGAAGCCCAAGGTCATCCTTGACTATACATGGAGTTTGAGGTCAGCCCGGGCTACATGAGGTCCTACCCCTCCCGCTTGCATAAACAAGAAACACATACATGGGCACGAAAAGGATATCTATATGTCAGGTGTGGTACACACTGGCAATCCCACCTTCAGGAGGTGGAAGCAGGAGTCAGCGTCACAGGGAGTTCAGAAACAACAGTAAAACCAAACAAAAAAGTCTGTCTTTTATTTTGGTTTTTTGAGACAGTGTTTCTCTGTTGTTACTCTGGCTGTCCTGGAACTCACTCTGTAGACCAGGCTGGCTTAGAACTCACAGAGATCTGCCTGCCTCTGCTTCCCAAGTGCTGGGATTATAGGCATGTGCCACCACCGCCAGGCAAAAATCTCATTTTTAAAAAATGTAGCTGGGCATGGTGACTCAGGTCTCTAACCCCAGCTCTAGGGAGGCTGGGGCAGAAAGATTGCCACAAGTTCAAAGCCATTCTAGACTACATGAGCCCTTGTCTCAAAATACCCACTCCCAAAAGTCTTCTTGTTCATATGACAATTAAAAAAAAAAAAAAAAAAAAACCTGACCGAGGGTTGTGGCGAGCTCAGTGTGTAAGCTGCTCTGCAAGCATGAGGACCTGAGACGGATACCCAGAGCCCATGTCAAAGGTAAGCACGGCAGCAGGTGCTTGTAACCTCAGCACTGGGGTGGGGGGTACCGAGGGTACAGCCTGTGTGTAGCGATCCTCCCTGCCTCCATGAGCTCCAGGCTGAGTCCAGAGCTGGGAGCTCCCAGCACTGGCCCAACCTCTCTTTTGGATATGGTGAACACCCCTTCGCAGGGCGGGCGGGAAGAAGCTGAGAAGCGCCATTAATTTGCCGGCATTGGGTACCCCGTGGTGAGGACAGGTATTTGATCACAGCCCACAGGGAACGGGACAAGAACACCATCCATAAAGAGGAGTGTGTCACTGTGGTCCATCTAAGGGACAGATCCCCCCCCCCCCCAGGTCTAGATCAGCGCTGCGAAATGGCCTGAGAACAGTTGCTGGACACCAGTGAGAGCAAACAGTGTGAGGAGCAGCTGAGTGGCAGACAGGTGGAGGCTGCCTGGCAGTGGCAGGTCCTAGGGAAAGCCAAGAAGTGCCAGGCTCTGCAGATCTTTCTTTCGTATAGGGAAAGGGAGAGTACATTGACTGTATGAAATAATAGGCCCCACAGGACATCTCTGTAATCCTCATGATAAGCTTCGATCGCGCTCGACCCCCATTACCCTTTCTTGTTCCCCACTCTTTACAGATGCATCCCTGCTCTACACACCTGTGCTTCTGGCCTCTCAAGCCCCCCTCCCCCAAAGTGGGCATTCAGTCTAGTCCCCAGCATATGAAGTCAAGGTTACACGGGAAGACAGAATCAGGGTCAAGCCGGAGATTAGATGCCCAGATGTAGCCTGCCTCCCAGAGACACCTGGGATGGGCACACCCCAAGGCTGTGACTCAGGAAGTGTATGAGGAGCTCTGAAGTTCAGCCCTGGGGTCTCAGATTGTCCCCACACCAGACTTTGCCAGGAGCTAGCTTGGCTGCTCAGCCCGAGCTACTGCTGGGGAAGGGAAAGGAAAGGAAGAGGTGGTATTTTGGGACCCGTCACATGAAGCAGGCTGAGGTTCCCCCTATTTTTAGCATCTAAGCTGCAGGTACCTGTTTCTCCCCCACTGGGAGAAAAGCCTTCAGCAAACATCCGTTCACACTAGCCCAGTAAATTCCTTAAATAAAGCAGCATTTTGGCATCCCCTGCATTAGAAACACACGCTCTCTGGTTTTTAATATCACGCACGTGGCTTGCATAATTTTAACCTGAGTGCATGGCTGCTGTCTTGTTCCGTGAGTCACTGTTTGGGGTGTCAGGATATGGGGGTGAGATGGGCGGGCTCTGTGGATGTGCGGAGCTGTGTGCAGTGCTGGTGGTCTGCCTCAGGGGAGTGGGTTTGCCAGACCCTTGGAGAGGGAAGGCAGTTACAGAGAGGCCTGGAGAGCTCTGTGCTAGGTCCCCTGGATCCTCACCCCATGAGGTGGAGGTCTCTAGTGTGGCCTTACACAGTGGTGAAGCTCACTTCCCACCTGCCCATCAGATCCCTCCTGGCCTGGCTCCTGAGGACCCCCGGAACCTCCACCACCATGGCTATGCTGAGCGGGCACACTGAGCCTCTTACAGATTCAGGGCATTTGCCTCTCCCCACCCCATTGTCCCCCACCCTGGCATGCCCCTTCCTGTAATCTCAGGGCTTCACCTCATGACTGGGGTGATCTCCTCTGAAAGCCCCACCGTCCGGACCAATTTGATTTGGCTGATGCGCTCTGTTCCATCCTCTCTCCAGCATGGTGGGTCCTCCGGCCTCTGCTTTACTTCCATGCTAGACGCTCTGTCACACTCTGACAGGGTTGTCCGGTTCCCCTTGAGCCTAGCAACATGAGGATAGGTCTTTCACCTTCACTGTCCTGAGGGAATGGATGAGCAATTCCTCTCGACTCTCAGCAAAGCTGTTTTCTACCTTGGTGATGAAGAAGCTGAGGTTCAGAGGGGTCACACAGCCTGTATGTGGAGGGATCCTCCCTGCCTCCATGAGCACCCCAGCACCGAGCCCAACCTCTCTTTTTCTCCTCTATGGATATGGTGAACACCCTTTCGCAGGGCAGGCCAGAAGGTGAGAAGCAGCACTGGTTTGCCGGCATTGGGTACCCTGTGGTGAGGACAGGCGCTTGATCACGGCCCACAGGGAACAGGACAAAAACACCATCCATAAAGGTGAGTGCGTCTCTGTGGCCATCGGCTCTGACTAGCTGGCTTGTTATAAAGTCGCCTTATGATGGCCACCACTGTCACCATGAAGGGCCTAGAAACAGAGGGAAGGATCATTTTAGAACACTGTAGGCTGGCTCTAAACGTCTGTCACCAGCTTCACAGAAGGCAGCTCCTTCTATTCAGAAGCTCTCCTTACATTAGTGTGTCTTCCCCTGCCCCCACTGCCTCAAACCCATGGCCTATGACACTGCCACCACGTAGCCCACCCTGATCTCAGGCACATGGGAATGAGGACCAGCGAGCTTCGGTGAGATGGGCCATGGGGGGGACCTTCACTTACAAACAAGACACTGAGATGCAGGGCCCAGTGAAGGCTACCATGGTAACCTCATTGCTTCCACACTACTTATTATTTCCATGGCACTGCTCTCTCTACCTGGGCTACCACCTGCCATCCAGCTGCCCGGCTACTGTCCCTCTTCTCCGGCAGCTAATGCAACCCTATCCCCTCCTGTCTGTCAGCAGAGACAGATGGAATCACCCAGGGACTCTGGGACCCCAGTGGATGTTAGCATCACAAGGAGCCGGGCCTTTAGAACTTCTTATTCTGCAGGTCTGAGGGAGGCCCAGCTCCTCATCTCACCCTGCCTGGTGATTCAGCTGTGAGACATTGAAAGGGCTGCTTTGAGCTAGTCCCAACCCCATGGTTGCCCCATATAAGGGCCATTAAAGCCAGTCTAGCAGTGAATTGTGGAGAAAGGACAAGCTACCCATCCCTGTGCTACATACTATTGAGCATAATCCTTCCCCTCCTAGGCCGATAGGCCTTTCTACTTTCCCTAGAGGCAAAACTGGATCCCAGTTTCCCAATCCCTTGTGGTTCTATCTATTATGGGTTGAGAGCTGTGGCCCCTATCTCCCAGACCTTCTGGGGACCCATGCACAGCCTCTGAGTGTGGTCCAGGTGTTCAGAGAGGAAACACCTTCTTGCTACCAAATGACTTGACCCCAGACAGCTCAGGCCAAGCCCTGGTGCTGCTGGAGAGGTGGGGGACATGGTGAACAAGTCCTGGCACTCAGCAGGAGGTCTACCAATGGTCAATAGAAAAAGAATGGCCGACCCTTCCTGGCCTGTCCTCTACAGAGTCTCAAATACTACTTAACCCAACCCAAGGCAGAGAGGGAGTGGAACCCGGCTGGAGGGAGCCCAGGGTGTGGACTCTGGCTGTTCCTCTGGGATCCTCTGAGGACAACAGGGAACTGTAGAGGACTCTGCACACATGGTGAGTGCATGGGGGTGGGGGTGGGGATGGTGAGCAGACCTGTACTGAACCCATCTACCAGACAAGGGAAGAAGGCCCTGCCACCAGAGCCACAGTCTGACAAGTTTGTGGAACATCCTTTCTTTTTCCTCTTCCCAGAAGCCCACCCAGGGCTTCTTATGTCACAGTTAGCAGAGGGCTGGGGAACATTTCTGTTGGGACGCCCCTCCATCCTTCTCTCTCTCCTCTTTCTAAGTTTCTATTTTACTTTACTTTTCCCCAGGCTGGTTTTTCTTCCATCTAGCTCTCCATGTGGGTTTTGATGGAGGCTGTTGGGGCAACACCAGCAGGTCTAAATCCGGATGGGTGTCCTGTTGTTTTTAGGCTCAGTGAGATGGATTTCTGCCTACCTTACTGTGAATGGCTCCCCTCACGAAGTACCACTGCTTCACACAGAGCCCAGAAAGCACACAAGTGTGGGAGCCACTCACTTCAGAAACATCCATGGAGGCACAGCCTCAGCTATGTTCCTGGCAGAGCGTCTCTTAATGGTCTCACCCTGGGGCGCGCATCTGCTGCACTTTGTGCAATGAAGGGGCTGCACATAGCCCTGAACCTTTTGGGGACTCCCATGTTCCCTTTCTTCCTGTCAGCTTGGATCCAGGGATGGTAACTTTGAGAAGTTTGTTTCTTGGCTTTCACCCTCTACTCTCACCCGTGTGAAACAGCGTCGGGGCATCAGCCCCAGGTTCTCAGGCTGGCTGAAGACCTCAGGAAGACACAAGGACAGCCACACCCTCGGGAAGAGCAAGTGGCCTGTAAGGACCCTGAGCATGGGAAGGAATAATGGCAGTCAAGACGCAGATGGGGCAGAGGGACCCATAAACACTGACTGTGATGATGTGGGTGTGGAAATTTGGGGCTCCTTTTCTTCTGTTATCTCCCCTCCTGCTGCCCTCCTAATTATGCATGCGTTGAACCATTTGAAGGTACCCCAAGGTCACTGAGCTTGTATTGCTGTCCTTGCGAATTACTCTTGAGGATCTGGGGCCCTGGCAGAGTGTTTGCCCAGCTCCTGGCTTCAATCCCCAGCACAGCAAACAGATGAGAGTTATCATTGTGCCTCATTTTGGATAATTCCTGCCACGCTGTCTTCAAGGTCATTAGCATTTGGAGGTGTGCTGGGGACGCAGCCAGAGCTTGGGCCTGCTCACCCTGTCACGTGATCTCCCACTGCACTAAGCCCCACCTCCAGGAGCCTTTCTCTGCTGTCAGTCCTGTACCCTCCCTCCGGTGTCTTGCACGCTGAACCTTTTTCTTCCCTAGAAATAGAGGGTGGCACATTTGTTGAAATTTGGTTTTGAAAATTTTACCTGACAAATGTGACATACATGTGCGCACGGTGCACCTCAGGTGTTCTGAGGGACAGGCACACTGTGGCGACACAGCCGAAGCAAGCCGACCAACAGCCAGCGATCTCACACGCTTACTCTTTTATTTTGATGACGAACACTACAAACTCCTCTTCGCCTTTTCAAACACACGCCAGACTGCTATTAACTGAACAATAGTCATGTTGCGTCCGCTAAACTGATTCCTCGGGCTTTTTCGGATTCCACACGTGAGACCCTACACAACTGTCTCTCCACGTCTGTTTTATTTCACTTGACATAATGTTCTCCAAATACATCCGTGTTGCTGCTGATGGTGGGTGTTCCTTTGTCTTCAGGGCAGAGTTGTATTCTGCAGCTATGCAGGCTGACTCCATGACATGGCTGTTCAGTGCTCACTCAGCACAGATGGCTTCCATCTCTCCAGAAAACCAACCTCCAACCCTCTGGGAGGAACCGGTGAGCCTACAGTTCTTTTATCAGCGTACACATGCTACTGATGAGGCAACACATCAGCTTGGTCCTTTTGCCTTTGTGTAGCTGGAGGGGTGGCTGTGTGGTTCTCAGAGCATCTCCTGGCAAAAGCAAGGCTCAGCATCTTTTAGAGTTGGAGTCACCCCTTGGAACAGTCCTTTGCCTTGCTCATTAAAAGGACCTAGAGCCAGCTGGTGGTGGCACATCCCTCTAATCCCAGCACTTGGGAGGCAGAGGCAGGTGGATCTCTGTGAGTTCGAGGCCATCCTGGTCTACAGAGTGAGTTCCTGGACAGCCAGAGTTACAACAGAGAAACCCTATCTCAGAAAACCAAAAAATAAAATAAAGTAAAATAAAAAGGACTTAGCACATGAATTAAATGGCCATTCTCCCAAATACAAGATACTGCTTACACACAGAAAACCCAGAAAAGTAATGAAACAAAGCTTAAAACACAGTCAATCAATCAACCTGTGTGGTGTTTTGAATAAGAATGACCCCTATAGGCTCCTGTATTTGAATGCTTGGTCATAAGGGAGTGGAGCTACCTTGAAAGGGATTAGGAGGTGTGGCCTTGTTGGAGGAAGTGTATCACTGGGTGTGGGCTTGGGGTTTCAAAAGCTCAAGCCAGGCCCAGTGTCTCTCTCTTCCTGCTGCCCGAGGATCCAGTTGTAGAACTCTCAGCTACGACTCCAGCACCATGCCTGCTCTCATGCTGCCATGCTCCTCACCATGCTGACAATGGACTAAACCTCTGAAACTGTAAGCCAGCCCCAATTAAATGCTTTCATTTATAAGAGTTGCTGTGGTCATGGTGTCTCTTTACAGCTATAGAACATGGGCCAAGGCCCATAAACAAAGGTTTCTGAGGCCCCAGTGATGCCAAGCCCAGCTGGCAGCTGAGTGTATCTCTTTCTTGTGAGGGAGCTGTACAGGGAAGGGACATGTCAGCGAGGAGCTAGTTCTCAAATGGTCACCGAAGGCACAATATAAGAAAGGTAAGAGGAACCAATGGAAGGAGGTGAGCCATCTCCCAGAGGCCCCATGCTACTGCTTCCTGTGGAGGTATCCAGAGGCTCCACGCTACCCAGAGGTGTGTGCACATGTGTGGGCAGATTTGCTATCAGCTGTGTCTCTGCAAGCCCTCTCTTCCTGCAGTCTCCCTTCGAACTGTTGCCCCATGCCAGCTGACCAGCACCAAGCTTACCTCTTGGCCACTGTCATTCTGCTGGATTTGAACCTTCCTTTAAGGCACCAGTACGTGATGACTGGACACTTCTGTTGAGGTCAGTCACCCATGGTCAGGACCTTCCAGCAAGGCTAGATATGAATGACCAGGTTCCAGACCCACAGGATTTCTGAGATCCTCAGTATCCATGCCCACACCAGCATCAATTGCAAGCCACCAACATGTTCCCAATGATGCTTGGTCCTGGCTCATCTGGGTGAGCTGCTTTCAGCACACAAAGCCCCACCCATGATGCAATCTGGCACTGTGTGCTGAGTCTTCCTCCCCTTAGAATGAATTCCCTACAGAAAGCTGGCATGTCACCATGTAACACAGCCGGAGGCTTGGTGAACAGAGCCAGCCTCAGAAGATACTATCACCTATCAGACCATCAGCCCGAAGGGAGCGACAGCTGCTTGTCTTGCCCCACCCTCCAACTGGCCCGCTCTCCTTTTGTGTCCAGGTCAGTGTCCTCGGCAGCTCCTTGCCGTGTTCATTTGCTCTGCTCTGAACAAAGAGCATCAAGGTCTAAGCTGCAGCAAAAGCCACGGAGGTCCTGAGGTCACAATGTCCAGGAGCGATTTGGGACTCCTGGCTCGTAGCCCTGCATTGGTCATTGATGAGAATCATTGATGAGAACAAACTGGAGAGCTACTCTCTCCCTACACAGTGCCTGGCTCTTCCCAGAAGACACCTGGCTGTGTTGCTCAAGCCCATATTGTTATGGTCACCCCGCCCTCTGTGCCGTCACCAACCTCCTACCTTTGTATCAGGCAGAGCCACCTGGCATTGCCACTGCAGCTACTTGGCATGCTGTGGGAAATGGCACTACCTGAGAGCTGGGTAGGAGAGACCTAAACCAGGGGGACAGCTGCAAAAGAACAGAGGATACAGGCTGGGGAGATGGTTCAGTCGGTAAAGCACTTGTACAAGTATGAGGTCCTGAGTTCGAATACCCAGTACCCGTATTCCTAGTATCTGGGCATGGCTATGCACATTTATAACTCTAGCGCTGGGGTGGTAGAAGGGGAAGGGGAGACAGAGGATTCCTCTTCTCATTGGCTGGCCAACTGAGAGTAATCTAGCTTACTAAACTTAGAGGTTCCCTAAGTGATCAAAAACAAAACAAAACAAAAAGCTGGAAAGTCATAAAGACATCTGGCATTGACCTCTGACCTCCTCATGCAGGCACACCCCCCCAGATGAACACATACACACACTGTGCGTGCACATATACACACACTACAGGGTGCGTGGGAGGTCTGTCTGCTCTCAGCAGCTGTGTGACCTTGGACAAGTTAGATCACCTGCCTGAGTCTCAGTGTCCTCATCTACAAAATGGGACAGGCAGGGCCTCCGACAGTACTGCCCGTAGGAGAACAAGTAAGCTTTGTGATTAGCACTGGGCCTGGCACACAGTGGGTACACAACAACTTACATCCATCACTGTCCCACTGTGGGGGTATACTGAGCCATACACCCCTTACACCTGATCTTTCAGGTCCTCCTCCAGCCTTCTGATTTGGGTCAATGCGTTCACGATAGACCTCACACAGCCAGCTCCCAAGTCTTCTGGACTGGCTACCATGGGACCTCTTGCTTCAGTGCCTTCATGCTACAGGTTTTCTCCAGCGCTTTGGTTCCTTTTGCCTTGTGTGCATGGAGACAGCACTGTGATGGGGCTCCTGCCTCCTGCCCTTCCTCCAGTCAGCAACCTGGCCTGAGATGATTCCAGAGGCTTTCATCCACCAGCACCCACTCATCGCCTACCCACCGCCATCCACCAGCACCCACTCATCGCCTACCCACCGCCATTCGACACCCATCCGTCAATGCCCATCTGTCACCAGCCATCACCAGTCATCTACTCTACCCCAGGCTCTACTCATTCATCCATACATCATACCCCCCAGTCACCCATCTTGCCCACCCATTCATGCATCCATCCTTTTAACAAGCTGGTGACTCGGGTCTGCTCTCAACTCTACAAGACAGGCACCGACATTCACGCACTTTCCAGGGGAACTCATGTCAAGAAAATCAAGGGGCAAACTGAGCACAGCTTTCCATGCCCTTCCCCTGTGGAGGGGAGGGGAGGGGAGGAGACTCCTGGACACCTCTCTGGCTTCTCCTCTCTTCCCTCAACCTGCCAGAAGCCAGAAGCTCAGTGAGAACTCCCCTCAGCCTGAGAGTTGGTCTTGCACCTTTCCCAGTGAGCTCCTTTTCACTCTTGGGTATGCAGGCTGCCTTCCTTGTGCAACCTGAAGATGGATTTGTTGAACGACCAAGACCATGTTTAGCTAATGCACCCACCAAGAGGAGCCATGAGCAAGGTTACTAGAAAGTCAGTTGTCCTCCCTCCCAGATACTCTCCCCCTGAGAACGGGGAGTTGCTGTGGGGATCCCAGCGGAAGACCCTAGCCTGTGACCCTCATGAGCCTCCTCACCCTCTGAGCACCTTTGGCCTCCTGCTTCAGTCCCTGTATGGGAGCTCAAGTCCTTGGGATCCTCCTCCCAGCTCCGTCCTTCCTGCCCTTTAACCCAGAATAGCCGCAGCCCCCAAGGGACACCAGAGAGTCACCTGGGGGGTCACCTGAAGGTCATTTTTACCCGTTCCCTTGTTATCTGTGACTATTTACTCTGTGTCGTATGTGTCCCCTTTCCAGTCCTAGGGAAATATATTAAATGAACGACTGAGTTTTGAGTGAAAGACTGCCTTGAGGCCTCTGGGTCCTCATGGACCCAAGAAGCAGAACCTGCAGCTCTAGCTCTAACTTGAGGCTCCCACTGTGATGTTTTCATGAAGATCCCCACCCCCAGGTCTCTGGATGCTTTTCTAAACGTCTGGGGCCTGGAAGGAGGCAGGAACCTTGCTCTCTCTGGTTCCTCAGGGGAGGAGGGCAGGAAGCTCGCTTCTTCCTCCCCCACATCTCCCAACCCCCCTCCCCCCAGGCCCATCCCTCACTGCTGTTCCAAGGAGGAGGAAGAATGTCGTAGATGCTGTAGCTGTTTTTCTGGAAGACTGTGAAGGCGCATTCAAATATGTGGTCCGTGGGCGTGAGCTGGGCTGGGGCCTCGCAGCTCCATGATGGAGGAAAGCACCAAGGAGATGTGGTCGGGAGGGAGACAGACAGACAGATAGAGGAGGCAGATGGGGGGAGAGAGTGGGGAGGAAGAGGGGAGAGGGAGGGGAAAGGGAGATGAGAGAAGGAGAGAGAGAGAGAGAGGGAGGGAAGAGAGGAAGAGGGAGGGGATGGAGGGAAAGGGAAAGAAAGAGAAAGAGAGAGAGAGTCTGGTCCCTGGCACAGCCTCTGGTTTTCAGTTCTGGACACAGATTTACGAGGGTTTATCCTAATCATCCACAGTGTGAGGCCATGGATATACACCGTGGTTATTTTGGGGAGTAGCAGGGACCCGCTCATGGAAACTGCCTGCCCGGGCCTCTCTGTCCCCTCCCTGCACCCCATTCCCCATTCCTCTCTAAGGAACTGGCAGGATGCAGCCAGAGATGCTTCCCAGCCCCTTGGTTCGAGCAGGAGTCCTGTAGCTGGCCCGGCCTGAGAAGAGATGCTGGGCAGAGTGGCGTGGGGGCAGGACGGGGAAATCTGAAGAGGTGGCGGAGGCAGGTGATCTGAGAGAGCAGAAGGAGAAAATGTCAGCTGAGAATGATGGAGCCCAGCCCCGATCTGAGTCCCCACCCTCTACTCTGTGACCACAAGGAAGTGAGGGTTAGCCTGGGGCTGATGACCATTCTCTGTCCCTGATCCACCAGGAGCAGGGGAGGATTGGGGAGGCTGCCTCCCTCAGATGCAGACTCCACCTCCCTCTGGTGATGGTGGTTACAGCAGTCTGGGTGGCAGGCCCCAGGGGACTGAGGAGGTCAGAGGACATTGAGCCAGGTTTGGTGTGGGGAGATAGAGGCTAGTGCACAAGCCTCAATCAATCCAGCAACCCAGTTACAGTCCTGTACAGGAAGGTCCCTAGAAAAGGCCTGGTCTGCCTGCTCATTGCATAGTTAGGAACATGGAAATCCTTTTATCTATTACAGTGTGCCAGAAATTGTATTAAACTGCTTACTAAGAAGAGCAGGATGGCAGCCCCACCCTCCCAGGGGCCATATCCAGTCCTGCCATGCTGATCTTGATATCTCCACAATATCCTTGCACCCAGAAGCCCATTATTACTTCCCATGCCCCCACGGCCAGTGTTCTCCCACCCCTGGGCTGGTTGGGGTCTTCAGGCCTGGGCCCTAGCCACTGTGATTTGCTACGAAGTGGCATGAACCTCCCCGGTGGTGAAGCGTGGGGCCTGGCAGGCAGCACTGAGGCAGCCACACTTGCTATCCCTCTGGAAGTATTTTGGCCACATTTTCCTTGACAGATGCCAGAAGCCACGTGACCACATGAGGAAACTTGGTGTGGGCACAGGAAGGAGAGCCGTCCGAGCACAGCTGAAGAGCAGAGCAGGGTCTCCCTCCACCCCCCTCCCCCACCTGATGCCTGTGCTTGCCCAACTTGGGCTGTTCCTTTTATTTTTTGAGATAGGGTCTTGCTGTGTAGCCCAGGCTGGCTTGAACTCCCAGTTCTGTCTTGGCTTCTTGAAGCTTCAGTGACCACACCCCCTTTCTCAGTCCATTTCCTCATATGCATGCAGCTGCCAGTTCCCATACCACTGGCTGGAGGGAGGCAGGCAACATGGCTGCCTCTCTAGCAGTGCGGGCTCTCGCATTGCCTCCAGAAGCCAATGCCCCCTCACTTGCCCTTGGTGTTATGTTCAGACACTGGTTTCTGGGCTTTCAAGTGGAGCTCCTGGACTCTGGTGCCATGGCCCCACAGCAGCCGAGCCTGCCTTTTAAAGGGTGGCTAGCCTAGGGTAAGTAAGGGCTGGGTCAGATGCAACTTCTCTGCCTCATTGCAACCCCAGGTGAGAACCTGGCCACCACCCTTTATAGTGGGAGGCAGAGCCACTCAGAGCACCGCAGCAGACAGATGTGGGCGACATCACCACAGCGAACAGATGTGGGTGACGTTTTCCCAGGTGTCCCAGGCTCTGCCCACCACCACAGATATGTACTCATCTTTGTACAGCTCAGTGTTTTTTAACCAGGTTTGTTGACATATAATGTGCATATCATAAATCCATCCACTCGAAGTGCACAATTCGTCGGCTGTCAGTCGCATCAGTTCCCTAACCGTCACCACCGTCAGTCTTAGAATCTCAGAAAGAACACTGGGTTTTACCCAGCAGCCCTCACCCTCACCATTGTCTCCACTTGCAGACTACCGTCTGCCTGCTTCCCGTCTCCAGAGTCCCTTTTTCTAGACACACAACCAAGCCACCCAAGGCCACTGGCGAATGGACTCCACTTGACATAACATTCTCCGGGGTCCTGCCATGTCTGTCTTGCCAACACTACATCTTTTTCTGGCAGAGTAGTATGCCATGGTGCGGACAGACCACATTTTATCTACTGTCTGCAATCGCGATGTTTAGGTGACTCCACACTTTGCGTAAGAGCGTCAAGGTGCCACCTCTAGACAGACACTCACTTTTCTACTGCTTTTACGGGTTCCTTTTGTATTCACACTCTCTTCTCTTTCTCTTAGGCATATACCTAGGGGTGGGCTGGCTGGGCTTCTGGGGGACTGCCTCGCTGCTTTCTCACCTGCAGTGCTCAGCGCCCTTTCTCCTCCCTGACATGTGTCCTCTGTCTTTTGGGTCACGGTCATCCCAGGTGAAGCGGATCGGAGTCTCACTTTTTAATTAGCGGGCTGACTCTGCACTCACTACTGTGGAGGCTTCTCTCTGTCATAGGCCCATCTTTACCTTTTAGTGCATACCTCACAATCCACAAGAAGTGTGTCCTGTGTCCTCATTCCCTTGCTGACGGAAACTTACATTAATCCCACCTTGGACTGCAACACACACACACACACACACACACACACACACACACACACACACACACTGGCTATAGGGACTTCTACCCTCAACAGGGCTCCCTGACTGATATGCTGTGTGACCTTAGGACAAGCACAGAACTTCTCTGGGCCTCTTCCCCAACTCTCTGCCTTCTTTTCCATCGCCTCCACTACTCAGGTTTTCTCTCACTTGCCCTCAGCAAATGCATTAAAACATCTCTTGCAACCTTCCCACAAGCCCCTGCTCTGGTCCCAGGATCTTTCTTCTGTTCCTGAAATATTGAGACCAGACATTCAGAGAAGATAAGCACCCAGCTCGTGGGCTTCCAGTGGGTGGAATCATTCTAGCCTAGCCCAAGGCTCCCATCCCGGCCGCCAGCCACTCTGTTAGGAACCCTGGGTGTCAGACTTTGATCTTCCCAGCCTCAGTGGTCCCCTCTAAGGACAGGCTGGCAACTGTGCTAGACCATCTGCTTGCCCTTCAGAACCCCTCCCCTTCCAGCCCACTCCAAGAGCATGGCCACCATGATGTCACCCAGGCATCTAACCCTCTGATCAGGTCACAGCTCGTCCATGGTGCCTAGAGGGGTGAGCAGGAGCAGGAAGGGGAGGTGTCTCAGCTCCCCCTGCAGCTCTGGCAGTGTTTAAAGGAGGCTTGGGCTCCGGGACAGCCTGGCACAATCTGCCACTGTTCCCCACCTTGCCTGGATGACACCTTCTCCCTGTGGCCACCAGCCCAGGGCTCCTTCCAGGGTCCCTTTGCTCACACATTTCTGAGGACAACTGCTTTAGTCCACAATGCAATGCTGTAACAAAGTAGCTGAAGCTGGAGAAATCAGAAAAGTTTACTTCTCCCTGATCTGGAGGCTGAGAAGAGCCTTACGGCTGTGTCTGGTGAGGCCCTCCTGCTGTGTCACCACATAGCCAAGAGCAGAATGTACAAGACACACAGACACACATACATACACACATATACACATACATACAGAGACACATATAGACACACACACACATATATACACATACATACAGAGACACACACAGACACACATGCACACATATATACACATATACAGAGACACACACAGATACACACAGATGCAAACAGGCACACACAGACACACATATATACACACATATACAGAGACACACACAGACACACACACACATATATACACACATATACAGAGACACACACAGACACACACACACATATATACACACATATACAGAGACACATAGACCCCCCCACACACATATATACACATACATACAGAGACACATACAGACACAGACATACATATATACACATACATACAGAGACACACAGACCCCACACACACATATATACACATACATACAGAGACACACACAGACACACATGCACACATATATACACATATACAGAGACACACACAGATACACACAGATGCAAACAGGCACTCACAGACACACATATGTACACACATATACAGAGACACACACAGACACACACACACATATATACACATATACAGAGACACACACAGACACACACACACATATATACATACATACAGAGACACATATAGACACACACACACATATATACACATACATACAGAGACACACACAGACACACATGCACACATATATACACATATACAGAGACACACACAGATACACACAGATGCAAACAGGCACACACAGACACACATATATACACACATATACAGAGACACACACAGACACACACACACATATATACACACATATACAGAGACACACACAGACACACACACACACATATATACACACATATACAGAGACACATAGACCCCCCCACACACATATATACACATACATACAGAGACACATACAGACACAGACATACATATATACACATACATACAGAGACACACAGACCCCACACACACATATATACACATACATACAGAGACACACACAGACACACATGCACACATATATACACATATACAGAGACACACACAGATACACACAGATGCAAACAGGCACTCACAGACACACATATGTACACACATATACAGAGACACACACAGACACACACACACATATATACACATATACAGAGACACACACAGACACACACACACATATATACACATATACAGAGACACACACACAGACCCACACACACACATATATACACATATACAGAGACATACACAGACCCCCCCACACACATATATACACATACACACACACACACACACACACAGATACACACAGATGCAAACAGGCACTCACAGACACATATATATACACACATATACAGAGACACACATAGACACACGCACACATAAATACACATATACAGAGACACACACACACAGACCCCCCCCACACATATATACACATATACAGAGACATACACAGACCCCCCCACACATATATACACATATACAGAGACATACACAGACCCCCCACACACACATATATACACATATACAGACACACACACAGACACACACAGATACACACAGATGCAAACAGGCACTCACAGACACACATATAAACACACATATACAGAGACACACACAGACACACACACAGACACACACATAGACACATATACACATACACATATACAGAGTTGCAGAAACACACACATATACACATACAGATACAGAGACACACACAGACACTCAACAGTCACGCACAGACACACACAATGACACATCCTCTCGCTTGTCCCCATCATTCTGTAATGGCCCCATACTGCTGCCCCCACACTGAGGATTAAGCTTCCAGTGAGTAACCTTAGGGGAACAGCCAGACCCTAGGAAACACAAGTGAGCAAATGACACATGAGGACCAGCCCCATGTGCTTCCTGTCCTAGGCTGTATCCCTATTGTTCTTGACCTCTTCCTTTGCATGAAGGTTCTAGAGGGAGAAACTTCAGCCTAGGGGGGAATCTAGGAACAGACACAGCCACTGGAAGGAAAAATGACCAAGAGGAGAGGGTTTGTTCAGGGGAACAAGCTGCTTCTGGGCCTAGGCAGGTGACACACAGCTGTCTCCACACACCAAATGCTCCGAGCCTGGCCAATATAGACACCCAGCCCACTCAGAGGACACAAACAGTGTATAAGACACAGCCATATCCCACACACTTCAAAACGACAAATCTGATGAACCCCCTGAAGATGGCATCCACAAATGGGACTCATTTGTCCCCCATCTCATAGCCACACCCCACTCAGTACCCTTGAAGGACTCAGCTCAGGCCTGGGCTGCGCACGTTGGCCATAACTGCCTGAAAAGCTAGAGAGACCAGCTCAGGTCAGAGACAGGATTGTGGGTGGGGAGTGGTGTGTCTTGTAGGAGCACCTGGCACATCTGGAGCCTTTACAGCTCCCCCAGATGTGCTCCTTGGTCAGAGCGGCAATGTCCTCAGATGACTCCTTCCCAGTCCCCAGGACTCCTGTGCAAATGCCCCAGGGCTGCGCCCCTCCTTGAGGAGAACACCTGCCTCCACCCTGTTGTTCGAGGGGAAGGTGAAAGGATGGTGGCCTGGCCTGAAGCCCTGGCACCACTTGTGATGGTGGTGTGCCTCCTTTGTTCTGAAGCTGTGCAAGCTGGACTTCAGCCATGTTCCCTCCCGGCCAGGGAGCTTTGTGCAGTACACAACCTGCACAGCCATACAGGGATCCTGACTGGTCCAACCTATTGCATTGGTGTGGACAAATCACTCACCCTGAGCTACAGTGCGGTCCTCTGTCAGAAGCAGGGCTTGATGCTGACCGGAAGCCATGCATGTGGAAGACCCACCCACAACACTGCCTGGGAAATTAGAGACAGCTCCCTGGGCTCTGCTCTGGGTCACACAGTCCTAACAGAGGAAGGCATTCTCTAAATGGATTCAGTTTTGGGGACAAAACGAAGGATTCAGGGGCTACTGCCCAGGGAATGCAGACCAAGGCTAAGACCTCCACAGATATGCAATCTGTCTCAAAGCCACTGCCCACCAGTCCTCCATTCCAGCCAGCGTGCCACAGAGGGAACACAGCAGAGTCGGCAGCACGTGCCAGGCACCAGGGACGCAGATGCCATCACTCTCATTCTGCAGACAAGGAAGTTGTGCCAAGAAGGCAAGCTCCATGCTGGCTACAAGCTGGTGAATTACCATGTGGGGGCCAGGACCAGTTGTCTTAGCCAAGAGCTTCCAATGCATTGACGCTTGTGTCTTTGCAACCCGAGGACACTGTGGCCCTGGTTCAGTGTGGTAAGTCCCTCCAAACTCATACTGGAGTGCAACTGGCTAACCCACAAGTCAGGGGAAAGCAGTAGAAGGTGTTTTGAATCCTACTCTGCCAGACATGAGTCCTTAACAGACTGGAGCATCCCAGCCCCTCATTCCAAACGGGGAAACTGAGGACCAGAGACATCGGGTGTCAGAGCTGGGATTAGATCACAGAATTCATCTCTCTGGGTACCAACTCTTCCTTGATCCTCTTCTCCATCCCCACTCTTCACCTCCCCCTCCTCCCATCTACTGGGTATGAACCCAAGGCTTCACACACACACTCTAGCTTTACTGCTAGGCTCCTCTTCCATTTTTGAATCTGTAAGCGCATAGTCCAGTTAGCATTTGGAAGATCCTACAACAGCATGGAGGAGGGGGAAAGCTCAGAGAGGTGAAGCAGTCTACCCAGCACCACACAGCAAGGTTTAACAGAGCTAGGATAGAGACCTAAATCCATTTGCCTTGACCCTGGTGCAGCTTTCTGTGCCTGCAGAAGTCTCCACTGGCTGTAAAGTAGTGCTCACATCAAAGGATGGAAAGTTGGCCTAAAATAACATGTCCCCAGGATTCTGCTTTCAGCCGATGACTCCTTTCTGGCCCAAGCCCCATCCAAGTATGGCTAATGGCTTCCCACCTGTCGCTTCAGCCCCTTGAATCTGGGCTCCTGCAGCTTCAGAAGCCTCCTGGTGTGCAAGAGGTGGTGGGCATTGCCTCCTGTCCACACCAGGCTGATTCTGAGCTGGCAAGTGTTTTCCTCTCCTCTTCTAGCTTTAAAGGGATAGAAAGCGCTACGGGCAACCCAGTAAAAAAAACAGAGAGAACATGAGCAGGCCAGCCAGGGCAGACGTGGGGAGTGCTGGTGACAAGGCATTGCCATGTCCAGCCACACCAATTCCTCAGGACATTACGTGATGAACACCTCAACACACAGGCAAAACAAGGGCTGAGCCAGGAGTTGCAAAATTCAAAACCTACCCAGACCAATCTAGCAAATGGGGGAAACGCAAGACAGGCTCCCAGGAGACTGCTTCTAGAGGTACAGACTTGTCACAATCCTGTGGGAACAGGCCAAGCCTGCTGACTGCCTACTTGTCAGTCAAAATCAGGAATCGGGCTTCTGTGAAAACTGTATTTGTTATTGTTGGCCACTGCTTCAAGCACAGACTCAGTAAGTTCTCCCTCGGGAGGCAGTCAGCTGAGCACGCAGGTAGGTGTGGATGGAGCTCTAGGTAGTAGACAAGCAGAGAAATAGTAAGGGACCAGATTTCAAGCCATGGAGTCTGCCAGGGGACTCTGAGAAGTCCTGTGCTATAGGGCTAGTGTTGGCACCGTGGGACTGCCTGGTAGGCAAGAAAGAAGCTGTGTAGACTCAGGAACCAGATGCTTTGAAATTTAGCCAGAGAAGACCAGGCTCATGTGCAACACCACCTCTCCCACAACACATACACACACACACACACACACACACACACACACCCCACAACAAACAACAGTTACAAATAGGCCCATTCCAATTGTAGAATTCATATAGTATAGTAGAGATTGGGCCACTAGAAGAGGCCGATGCCAAGGGCCCCTTGGGCAGGTGAAACATTCGGAATAAGTGCAGACAGAACAGACTTCTCTCAGGCCATCTAGCACAGTGGGGTCCCTTTTCAGGAACGATCACAACCATGAAGAGTTAAATGAATCCATTTTGAAGGAACGATAATAGGAACCTTCCTAATGTCTTAGACAAAAAATCCCCATGAAGCAGTATCTGAAAGATTCACGAGACAGGTCATCTGCCTTTGCCGGTATTTGCAGCTCAGCCATTCTGAAAGGAAAATCTTGAGGCAGCCGGTTAGGGTAGAAAACACCTGAAGTCCCTGCACAGGGGAGACTGGATCCAGGCCACCTGGACTGCATAGTGAACTCTGATATAGGGGAGGGGAAGGAAGGAGAAAGAAGAGGAGAGGAGGAAAGGAGGGAAGGGAACAGAAAGGAGGGGAGGGGACAGAAGAGGAGGCCAGAGGAGGAGAGGGAGTGGAGAGGAGGGGAGAGGAGAGGAAAAAAAGGTTAGAAAGGGAAGAGAAGGAAAAAGGGGACAGGAAGAAAGGGAGGAAGGAAAAGAGGGGAAGGGAGGGAGAGAGAAGGAGGGAAGGAGCTGGCACGTACACTAAGTAAGCTCTTCTATATTTTTATTTACTATTACCTTTATAATATGTGTGTGTTGAGTAGCCACATGTGTGCCATGATGTGCATTTAGAAACAGAGGACATTTGTCATTCACCCTTCCACCATGGGTTCCAGAGATTGAACTTGTGTGACTAATGCCATTATCCACTGAGTCATCTCTCTAACGGCTTATTCAAAATAAGGGCTTTAAACACACATGCCATAAGCTTACCTGTGGATCAGAGTAAAGGCTCATGGGACTCTAGCTGTGTGTTTCCCAAGAAGCAAGATATTGTGTGTGCTAGTTCAGTGCTCACAGCAACCCTCCAGAATGCAGGCGCTTGAGGGAGCTGGCCACTGCATCCAGTCAAGGAGCAGGAGTGTGGCAGTCATCCTCGCTTGTGCTCAGTTCTCCTTCTCCATGTGTTTCTATAAGGATCCCAGCCCAGGAAATAGTCCGGACCACAGTCAACAAGGGTCGTCTCACGTCAATTAACGCAATCAAGATAATTCCCCACAGGTGAGCCCTGAGGTCGATCTCCTAGGTGACTCCAGAGTCTCTGTAAGCAACACCAACCATAGCACAGTGGCGACCTTGTGGTAACAAAAAGGTTCTAGATATGGACCAAACACTACATCCGGTAGGGAATTTGATGCGCTAGAGAATTCTTCACTGTGAGAGGTGCCTGCAGCACCCCTAACTTCTCCCATGGATTAAGACGATCAAAATGTCACTAGATTCTGCCAGATGAGGCCCACTAGGTCACATCTACAAAGACACAGCCACACAAGACAGCACTGTGCCCACTCCCCCACTCCCCCACCCCCACCCAGGTGAAGGATGGGGTGTGGAATGATTTGAGAGCTTTCAGCGATGTTTTTGAGTAGACAAAGAAAGAAGACACCTACAAGAGACAGGTGTTTCACGTGAGCATGGGCTGAACAGATGTGCACAGTGGGAAAGGGGACAGCGCCCCTGCCTTCCTGTTGGACAGACCTTGCTGGTGCTGTCACAACAGTCCTGTGTCAGTCTAACGGAGCCATTGGCTGGGGCCCTGAACACTTCCCACTTGGACCCCTGCTAGAATGGTGTTGGCTGCAGATTCAGGCCTGGCCTTCTTCTGGTCCCCCTGACAGCCATCAGTGTTCCTTTGGCTGACCACACAGGACCTCCTGACCTCAGCCTTCCGCTCCACACCCTTGGCCTGCAGGTTTTCCGGATTCCTGCTTGACCTTTGCTGAGCTACAGCTGGGACTGTCCCCTAAGGACATTTACCTCTGTCAGCCCCTCTTCAGGGATATCCTTAATCCTGGCTGTCCTTCTTTGGTCCCAACAGTAAAGCCCTGTCCCCATATAGATCCCTCTGGTCAACCAGGTAGCTCCCCAGAATACCAAAGATCCTCATGATACCCACCTATGTCTAATGTGACTGTGTGTGGGTCGTTCTAGAGCCCTCCACAGTGAACAGGATCAACACCCACTTGGTCAACAGCTTCCACACCACAGTTCTGATGAGTGTTCCCCAAAGGCCCATGTACTTACACCCAGTGACAAGCCCCAGAAATAGAAGAACCATTGGAAGGTAGGACTCAGCAGGAGGAAGTTATATGACTGAGACTTGCCCTTGAAGGGAATGTTGGGGTCTCAACCACTCATCTTCCCTCTTTGTGTGTTTTCTGGTCACCATGGGGATGAACCTCCTCTGCACACAGTCTCGCCAAGACAGCCTTACATGGGCTGTGACAACAGGGCCAGCCAGCCACGCAAGGACTGACACCTCTGACCATAAGCCTTATGGAGTCGATGACCTCAGGCGTTTGTCATGCTGAGTCTGCCTATCAAATACGGTGGACTCTAGAGTTGGACAAATCCAGACACAACCCTAACTGCACTCAAAGCACGTGGCACACAGCAGGACCTCAGTTGGTGGCAGCTTGTAGAGTTCTATTAGGGTCAATAGAAAGTTCTAGAACCAGACATCGAGGCTTGTACATATACTTACTGCCCCTGAACTGCTCATTTTCAAATGGTACAGGTCAGTTTTGCACAGTGTGTACTTGCCAGTTAGTCCACCTACCAACTGCAGTGCCTTCCTACTGGCTGCCAGAGGCCCTTCTGCTTCGGACTGTCTGGGTGTAATCCTCAGGCTCCGCTTCCTTTCCTCTTACGGACACTCCTCAAGCTGACCTTGAAGCTGACTAACAATGCTTGTTTTTTCCTCTTCTTGGAAGGCTGGGTCCCCCAGAGACCACACACAGGGCTGGGCTGGCCAGGGGAGGGACCAGAGAGACAGGGCTGACTGTCCTCCAATAATTCCAGCCCTTAATGACTCTTGGCAGCCTGGGTCAGAGGACCCACCCAGCCCAGCAGTTTGGAAGTCATCCCTTGTCTTTCTGGAGTGGTGATGTGAGCCATGGAGTCCACGGAGTGTACAGTGAAACCTGGGCTGGTGCCTCCATTTCCTCCATCCACACGCCCTCAAGGCAGCTGGCTCAACCTGGCTTCCTATAGCATCATGCCCCTTCCCCAGCTTCCTTTTCCTCAGTAATTCTGTGGTCTGGGTCTGGCTGGGCCACTGAAGTGAATGCTCCCCTTCCTTGGGACCACAGCTCTTCTCATTCAGCTGTCCAAACCAGAGACTAAAAGCCCACACTCAGATACTCAGGACTCCTGTCTCTGCCCGGCGGACAGTCACAGCAATGGCAGGGGAGACCTGGCAGAGATCCGGGGCAGGTCCCTGGTTATAGGGAGGCAGAACATGGGTGCAGAAGGGAGGAACAGAAAGCAAGCAGCAGCCTGCTTCCCACCAGTAGGAAGGCACTGCCCTCTCTCTGGCTGGTCTTCCTGTACAAGGTCTGCCCTCAGCAGGGCCCCTCTCTTAGCCTCTGGATTTTCATCTGCCTGTGCCTGCCCTGGTGTGGAGACAGGCTTATAAGCAGCTAGATGCCACTCGTGGGGGCCCTTAAGAAAGTGGGAACATGGCAGTAATGTCCACCATACCCCTTTCCCTTCCAGGCAGGCAGGCTTGTAACTTCAGCTCCCTCAGGAACCAGTTAGCTTCCTGCCCTATCTCTCCAGGCAGCCTCAGCCACCTGCCATCCTCCACCCCACAGCTTAGAGGAACTCTCCAGAATACAAGCTCCCTCTTTGCTGGCATATTTTGGGGACATCCTATTGCTCTCTGGGAAATGTTTGAGCTCTTGAAGGATCCTGCCAACCTCCTTGCCTCTCCCCCACACCCTGCCTCATGTTCACAATGCAGCACACAGGGCATCCCATCTGTGCCTTGTCAGCCTCCACCTGGAAGCCCTTCACCTGCTTTCCCCCGGAAGCTCTCTCACCCGTACATCCATTAGGACCTAGAAGGTGAATCTTCCCTAGGCGGCCCCACAGCAGGAGGCACGTGTCAAGGCAGAGGCACTGTACCCGTAGGTGCTCTTAGGTACAGATCCTCAAGTGTGCCAGTATGACCTAGGGGAAGGTACCTAATCAGCCTGGATCTACGTCCTTGACTGCAAAGTGGAGCTGCCTTCTCAGTGTGGTAAGGTGCGTGTGAACATGATGTATTCTGGGACTTGTCCCGCTCGTGACTCTGTCCCCCATGCTATAGTTATGACCCATCACCATGTTTTTTTATTAACGTCTTACATTTATTTATTGTGCGCTTGCATGCCCCCCCCCCGATGTTTATGTGCAATGACATTTGTGTACAGGTCCGAGGACAACTTGCAGGAGTTGGTTCTTTCTTTCTAGAATATGGGTTCCAGGAATGAACTCAGGTCGTTAGGCTTGGCAGCAGAGGCCTGACTCACTGAGCCCCTCTCGGGCACCCGATCTCATCCAGAGGGGTGACAGGTGGGCTCCTAGGTGTACCAGAGGAGGCCTGAGCCAGGGTGAGCATAGGGAACAGTACTGGGCATGAGCAGGTAAGGCCAGCAGGTGCCCAGGCTGAGCACTGAGTAGCTGAAGTCTTGCAAAGACAGCAGGGTTTCGCACAGAAAAAAGTCCAGCTAGCAGAAGATTCCCCAGCATGTTAGAGTGGTCACAAGTTTTCTTGTGTCTCTGGTGACACAGGTTTTCAATGTTTCTTTTTGTTCTTTTTTTGTTTGTTAAAAACTCTTTTTCACCTCTCACCATGAATTTTCATCCCTCCTCCTAGATACATGTTATGGATCAAACCAAAAGCTATGCTGGAATCCTGAGCCTGGGTCCTGGTTAGGTTGCAGAACAAGATAAAGCACACGCGTGCACACGTGCACGCACACACACACATACACACACACTGAAAGTCATGGTAACCAGAGGAAGATGATACAGTCAGTGAGTTACTTGAATACCAGGAAGGGCCCAAGTTTAAATCTGAGAAAGGATAAAAGGACCAGAAGCAGGAAGAAGGACCATTTGTCAGGAGCCTGGGAGGACAGCGCCCCCAGGCCCAGCTTGGGGAGGCCTTGAGATGTCTGCTAGGGCTAAGGTTCAGAAATGTGAAGAGTGCTGTTGCCTGAACAAATCATCAGCCTGGGTTGGAAGCCATCTTTACCTCTGTCCTCCCTTCCCCGCCAGTCTGCATAGCCCCACCCCCACCTGTATGCTGGTCCTCAGCTCTGAAGCTGGCACCGGAAAGGTAGGCAGGGAGTTAGTAGTCCTCTGGGCAGCTACTTCATCACACCAGAATCAACAAGGCTCCGGCCGACACATGGCCAGCTTCTTGTACTTGTGACATCAGTAAGACCTCCAGACTGCTTCCAGTACAATACTCCTGGAACAAAGGTCAGACCACACAGTGCCCTTTAAAGGTCTTCACTGGCTCCTTGGCCTTGACACAGCGTGGGGAGCCACTTTGTATTCCACTTTATGTAGTAGTACACTGCTGCTGGGGTGGCTCACCAAAGAAGACAAGGAGGCATTTTCATACGTGGAAGCCCTTCCAGACCTCAGCAAAGGGAACCACTATCATGGCAAGCATCATACTCAGTGGAACCTTGAGCCTCTGAGCTCAAGTGTTCTTATTCTTTCAGAACTCCTCAGGTATTCTACTGATAGCACATGCAGATCATTAGCAATTAAACAACACCTGCAAACAATACAAACCACCCTAAACAGCCCCTCACCCAACAGTGCATAAAACAATTACTTTATATGTAACTATAAATAAACTTCTGAAACACATCATGTCAAGGCCCCCCACAATGTCCCTGCACCTCAGGTCTGTGCCTAGCGTGCCCACCTTCCCTACACTTCCAAGCTTCTCAGGCCTCTCTGTCAAGAATGGAGGGCTGGAATGTCTCCAGGCTTCTTAGCTGATGAGAACTCTTTCCAGCAGGGGAAGGAGCAGCAGGTGTCTTCTGTTCCTCTGTTGACCTCCTCAGCCTTGAAGAATGGCAGGAAGCACCCGCGGGACCCGCTAATGAGTGCTGGATGTCTCCCCTCAGCCCTGGCAGAGCAGTGAGAGTTTAGATTTTCCATCTTTGATACTTTGGCCCTTCTCTGTTCTCCACACCTCTTTCCCTTATCCTTCTCCAAAAACCATGAAGTACGGTGACCGGGTTCAGACAGTGAAGGGGAGCCATGCAGAGAAGCCCGTTTATCCTGCTCAAGTTGGGTTTCCCGACAACAGCTTTTGTTTTTCCTGGTTAAATGGTCACGAGGTGGAGCAGGGTTTTCAGGGCACCTGGGCTTGCTCAGGATTTACTCACTTCTAAGCCCAATAGGGACAAGTGAAGTGGTAGGTCTCAAACTCACAAACTTCTGGCTGAGATACCCATTTAACATATCAAAGAAACCTACCTGTTGTTACAGGGTCCTCCTGGCTCATATACCCCGACCCCTACCCTAAACTCTCCAGCCCAGGGGCTGGGCTGCCCTTCCCTATATAATTCCAGCCATTTTGGTTACTCTTTCTCTTACTCTCCTGGTCTCTTGACCTTCGTTCCAAGTTCCCCTTTTGCCCCTCTCCCCTCTCCCTCTCCTCACATGGCCAGGCAGCTAAGTCTGGTCATGTCCAACTTGGACTCCCCAAGATGTCTCTGCCCCCTGACTATGCTCTCCCTCATAGCTACTAAATTCTCCCTCATATCTACAATAAACTTTCTCCTCCACCATACCTAGAAGCAGGCATATTCTTTTTCTTTTTCTTTTTTCATTCATCTGGCAAGCGAGGAGCACGGTGGAAAGGAGGGGACTTTCGGGAGTAAGGATGCCAGCCAGTAGAGGCAAGCACATGTCTCCATCTCGCCAGCCTCTCTCCGTCCTTCTGCACATTTCTCTGATTCTCTTGGGGGTATCATCTGCTTCTGTTTGTTCACCGATGTCTCCAAATGGCCAGTCTCAGATGTCAGCCTTTGTAACCAACCTTTCTAGATCTTCCAGAGCCACCTAATGAATATAGTGTTTTCTCATCCAATAAAACCCATGGCAAACTCTTGGAGGCCTGGATGTGTCCAGCCTTGGTCTAAGTTGGCAAGGCAGGTTTTCTCATTATCTTCACGTAGGAGAATACAGATAAGGAAATAGAAGCTCAGATAGTTTGATATCTTACCAAGGGCCCCCTGGCCTGTAGGCAGGGAAGGACTTGGACCTGGGGCTTGCACCCTGACTTTTTTGTTTGACCCAGTCTGGATTGGTTCTCTCTGGATCAGATGTCCTTTACCAGCCCGCTCAGCAAATGGGCAGAAGGAGGGGATAGTTGATATGCCCCATAATACTCCAGGAGGGCACATGCTCTCCCCTAGAACACAGGCTCCTCAGGGAAGAAATTTCTGTCTGTTTGATGCTCTGACATATCCTGGGCCTGGCCCACAGTAAGTGCTCAGCAAATGTTTGTTGAATTGACTCCAAGTGTCTTAGACTTGTTCGTTTACATGAGGGGGAGAGGTAGATGAAGCCTTATTTGGGTAACATCCTTATTTGGGTAGCATCCTTCCCTAACCCATGATAGTCTTGGAATGGCATAACAACTATGCCTGGTCATTTTTCCTTGGCAGCAGAGCTCCTTGCCCCTGGTTTAATCCAGAGTGCCCATTGGGAGATTCTGCTCAGAGCTCTCTTACAGGAAGTGCTTATCAGGATGGCTAGGTGGTGAGAGCTGTGCTCTGGCAGTGGGCAGCACGTCCTAGCACAGTGGCCCAGCTGCCTTTCTGAGTTCATGGTTTCTTGCCTGTCATCCTCCCAGGGTACCTGGCCATGAGACCTGCTTCCCAGAAGGCATCTCTCAGGACTGATGGGATGAACCATTTGTGGAGCAGGGTCTTCAACCCTGTTTCTTCGACCTCACTGGCTGAGTGAACAGTCTCTGTGTTGTGTAACCACAGCCTCTCCCCAGTTCCTCTCAATCCTGTTCAAGGTTTAGAGGGGCTCCCTGAGGAGACAGTGAGACTTCCTGCAAGGCCCCCATTCTACACGTCTTCTTCTATGGAGCTCACTGGTTCAAAAGTCTCCCCAGAAGCCTTTGTTCTTGGACCTTCTCTCCTGGCCTCTGCTTGGTCCAGGGTGGAACCTCTCTTTCCCAGGCTGTTCCCTTCTATAGTGTGGTTTAAAATATGAGCCCTGATCTTTGCACAAGTTCTAGGCAGAAAGTAAATATGGAAAACAGGGGTAGGAGATTGCATTAAGTATCTTCACCTTGTTCTGGGTGCTGGAGGTCAAGACTGTGGTTAAGATATGAAATGACTGAAAATCAGACCTTGGCTCCTGGGTGACAGAGAAGCTTGGTCTTGCTCTGAGCACAAAGCCCAGGCTTCTCTCAGCTCCCTGGCAGCCAGTACACTCTTCCTTAACTTCTGGACATGCTCTTGGACTTGGCCACCCTTTGTTTATTTATGAAGGACATTCATTACATTAAAGGATGCATTTAGTATTGTTGAAAATGTTCTGTTTGGTTTGACCTCTATCATTTGTACATTTGTATCAAGCAAAAAAAAGAGAAAAAAAAAAAAAAAAAAAACCAAGGCCTGGTCTATCTCCCCTTGGCCACCAATGAGGTCCTGGCTCGGATGTCTGTCTTTGTTTCCCTATCCCCTTGCCCTGCCTACCTTTCATGATGCCACCTGTACCCGCAAGGGCAGCACCTGGCAGGAGGGGAGGTGGGGACTGGGCTTTGCTTCCTTGCCTCCTCAGGACCATCCGGCTTTGGGCAGAGGCCTATGGAGGTGCCTCTCTGTGCCTTGCAGTGTTCTACAAACATGAACCTGCACCCTGCGCTGGCAGCATCGTGGTCCGCCGTCCCAGGAAGGTCCCAGTGTTAGGGCCAGGGAGTAGACTTACTCCAGCCCCACAGTCAGTTCAGAAAGTACACACCAGCCACCTCAGACCCACTCCAGACTGAAGTGGGTACTAGAGACGGAGCTGAGTGAGCCTTTCTGCCCCTTGGCTCGAGTGCCTTTGCCTCTCTGAGCGTTTGCCTTTCTTGCTTGTTCAGTGAGGATAGGGACGGAACCTGGTACGTGAGGCATTCGGTGACTGCTGCTTCCTTGATCCTTGTTTCCTGCCCCCCATCAAGCTCCTTCTTGCACCTTACCAATCCTAGGGACAAGCACATTCTTAAGGACTTCATAACAAGCCGTGTAATCTTGGAAAAGCCAGGTAACATCTCTAAATCCTTGCCTTATGTTCTCCAGAGGCTTCTGCAGAAGGTAGACACGCTTTCCATGCCCTGTCCCACTGGATCCCTACTGGGATCCCCATGAGCTGACCAAAAGAACCACAGAGATCCTACTGTCACTGAGCCTGGAAAACCACGGGCTCTAGCCTGGGACATTGAATACTACGTCTGTGTCCCAGTAGTGGTGACAACTGCTGATCCCCTTTGCTCTCTGGGTGTCCCTGGGATGAATATTCCCGGCTTATGGGCACGAATCTCTGGAATTCCCCTGCAGTGGCCTCTTTTGCTGTTTGCTGTGTGGTCACTGACAAGACAACACAGCAGGAAGCCCATGGTAAGTCCTAGCACTAGACTGCTCCTGGACTGGTGCTGAGCTGGCACTGGGCTGGTGCTCAGACCTCATAAGGAAAGGCAGAGGAGGCAGGAGAGCCTGGTGACAATGGTTTTGCGTGATGACTGGCTTTTTGACTGCCAGTTGAGTTTGGCATAGGGCACCCATTGGGCACCATAGGTGTTTGAGTTTGAGAATGCACGTGGGGGTTAGGACCTGGGACAGAGTTCCTGTTTGGAGAGGTGCTGTTGCTAGGCCTCTATAGTGTCTCCCACCCTTACACAGCTGGCACAAAGCACAGTGTTCCCTAGCATCACTGGGTCTCCTGGCTGGGGACACTGTCCCTGTGGGACAGCAGCTGGAGCAGCTGTATGTCCACAGCAGGTGGCAGGCACTACTGAGAGGAACTCACAGCAGCAGCTGCTCACCATCGTGCCTTCTGTAGCACAAGGCTGCCAGCAACTTCACCCCATTCTAACTAAGACCCCCCAGGGAGGTGCCTGCACCTCCACCATGCTGAAGAGGAGACTAAAGCCAGGAAGGAAGCTGCTGCTCAGTCACAGAGCAGCCACACTGGGGCGGGGCTGAGACTCAGCCCTGATCCTGGTCACCAAGCTTAGCAAACCCTGAATCACACTTGCATGTGAGGTGCCCAGGCTTGGTGACCCTGTTCTTGCTGGGTCCTAATCACATAGAGAGGTTGGGAATGCAGTAGGGGACATCAGCTTTGTCCTGCCCCCTATATGGTGAGGTCCATGAGGTCCTGTACAAAGAGGGCCCAGAGGAAGGCAGGCTCAGGCCAGGGCAGAAAGCTGGGTTCTGGAGGCTGCTGCACTTTCTAGCTAAGTGACACAGAGCAGGATAGCTCAGGACCAGCTCTATGTCCAAACTGATGGGGTCCACCCTTTATCCCCCACCCCCACCCCAGTCCCCCAGCCTGCCTCCTCTCTCTGCACTGACTGTATTCTGCTTCCTCCCCCTCTACCCTCAGTCTTGGGAACTTCGTTCTGAGGCTTTGCAGAGACTCAGTCACCAGACAGAACCCAAAGGTCTCAGACAGAGGCGACTGCAAACCCATCTTCAGAGGGTTGGGGGAGGGGCAGTCCCTGGGGACCCCTCCCAGGTGCTTTGCAGGCCACAGAGGCCACCTTCCAGTAGGGCCAGAAAAAGCAGGACTCCCAATCCCCACAGACTGAGCCTAGCAACAGTCGGGGTTCCCATGGCAACCTGCGGTTTATTTTTAGTCACACTTTAACATTAACATGATGAGAGGGGATCTGAGAGTTACATTACTCTTTTAACAGCACCAAAATGGGGAGGGAGGAAAGGAACGTGGCTCTTTGCAGGGAAGTACCCACCCCTGGGCAGGGAAGGGAGGTGTCTGCAGGGCCTGGTCTCTAGGATCCCTATCTATCTGTGGACTGGGAGGGAAAGAGGTCTAGAAAACCAGAGCCTCAGGTCCACTGCTGGGAGAGTGCGGGAGGTGGGGATGGTTGGGGGTGGAGGGGGTACCTGAAACAGCCACTGGATCTCTGTCAGAGGACTAATAAGCAAGGGGGAGGGAAGAGGGGGGGAAGAGAAGAAGGGGAGAGGAAAGAGGAGGAGGAAGGAAAAGGAGGGAATGAGAGGAAGAAGAGGGAGGAGGGAGGTAATGGAGAAGAGCCTTGGAGCAGAAGCAGATGCGGATGCAGCCTTGATGCCATTTAAGATGCAGCTCAGAGGGAGCTCACAGTTAGGGTAGGCACAGCCAGGGGTGGCACTGGGACTGGGTGACAGGCGGAAGAGGCTCCCAGGCTATTCTGGAAAGGGCAGGCTTGCTGGCTCTCCAGCTGCATGTCTGGGCTCCTCTAGCTAGCCTGGGTTCCTCATGCCTCTGGCCGCTTGATACACTAGGTCTCCAGCCAGTGCGACCGGGTTAAGAAATGGACACCCAACCCGAGAACAACGAATCAGAGCCCTTTCCCAGTGTGCCCTACAGACACAGGCTAAAGCTCCTGTCCCTCAGTGGGGTTGTGGGCATGTGTCATCTTCTGCAGATATGTATATGGTTGGAGGTGGCACAGTAGCAGGAGAGGAAACTGAGGCCAGGGCCCTAGAGAGGCATCCACAGGGCTCCAATACAGTTGAACAAAGAAAGGATCTTTGTTTTTTTACTGGAATTACTTTGCTTCTGTCCCCGACAGTTGAACCTACTTGGCTAATAATTCAGTCAGCATCTGTGGTTTGGCTAATACGAGAGGACATGGCACCTTCTGAGGGAGATAGAAAGGAGTTCTGCTTTCTGTCTCCTGCTGTGAGCTGCCGCCATGCCTGGTGATGACTGACACTTTTCAGAGAATATGGTTACAACCCTCTCGGACATTTTAAATTATCCTACAGGGAGCTGGGCACAGAGAGGCACAGAGCCTAGCTCAGGGCACCCAGTCAAAGGCCACAGCGGCTTGGTGGTGGATCTGACTGACTTCTCCCTCCTTTCTTCCCTCCCCTGAGGGTGGTCCCAGGCTAGAGAGTTGAAAAAGAGCTGAGTTCAAGCCCCTGCCCCAGACATGCTCCTGGGATACATTCATGCTGCCATCTGAAAGCTAACTCCCAGCCAGGTCTCTTAGACCTCCTCTCTAACTCCCCTAACTCCCACGCCCCAACAACAACTGCTCCCCCCCAGGCCACCGCCACAGAAGCTGCCCCCATCCTGCCCTGGTTCTCGGCAGCCCCCTTCCTTTGACTGCCTACCCCCATGCTTCTCGTCTTGCATTCTTCCCTTAGCCCTGTGCCCAGGCTGGAACTAGAGGAACAGACAGGCAGTGGGCGTCCTGCATGACCTGTGACCCTCTGTTCTTAATGCCATGTCTTTAAGAGGGAAGCCTCGGTTTTTTGAGACAAGTTCTTGAAACGTAGCTCGGGTCAGCCTTCTATATGCTGGCATTACAGGCCTGCCCCTTCACCTGACCTCATTTTCTATTAATGCAGAAAGGAGCTTTGCACTGGGGGGTGGGGTGGGGTGGGGTGGGGGAGTAACAGCCTGGAGACCTGGCCACTGGTTGGTCTGAGTTGTAAGCTATGTAGCCTGTTCTCTCTGCCAGCTTTATTATCTCATTCTCTAGGCGACTATAGTGTCTTGGGTGGTGTGAACGCCTTGGGAACTGCTGGTTTACTGTCACTTTATTTCTATGACGTTTTACTATTATGTTGTTACTTTCATATTACTCCCAAGTGTTTTCTGGGCAAGGGAGATTGAATCTGTGGGTGCAGTGTCTATGGGTACCAAGGGCCGTCTACCAGCCTTCATCACTATAGCTTCATAGTACCCCCAAAACTTCCACCGGGACACTTCCTCTGACAACACCTCACTCAGTCTTCCCTTCTGGCTTCAAAGGCAGAAACGTCTTTGCCTTTAAAGGGAATGGCCTGTGGCAGCCTTCAGCTCCGGATGGAGTGCAGATGGTGGGTTTCGGCCCCTCAAGAGGAGGCTGTCTCCTGTCAGGGTACAGACAGACAGCCACCCTGGCTCACGCACCAAAGGCTCTCTGAGGAAGGGAGGGGCCCTCTCAACCCTGGGTTGGCTCAGGTTGCCTGGCAGACAGGTAGGACATCATGGAAGCAGGAGACAAGGCAGATGTGTGGGCCAGGAGCACACCTGCCTCTGACAGCTCCCAGCAAGGTGCCTCTCAGACAGCTGTGTGGCTTTCTGTCTGGATAGGGTCTTCTTGATCAGGTCAGGCTCAGAATAGGTTGCAGTGTGGGGAGCCCCAGATGACGGCCAGTCTCTATCTTGCCCCACCCTGGGGTCACAAGTGTGCTACTCAGGCTCAAAGTAGGCTTGCCCCTGGCTCCCCATGCTTGCAGTGCATGAAGGGACGACCTCGCTCTGTACCTATGTAAGGAGAAGAGTTACCACACCCCTGACCCCTGGGACTAGAAACTCTGAGGCCCAAGCTTCATGGGCCAGCTTATGAAAAGCTTCCAGCCACCAAGCAAGCTTTAGAAGCTGGCCAGTTGTTCTGGATTCAAATCCCACTTATGGTGTCCAAGAGTGTGTTACCTTGGGTTCCCAAGGCCTGAACCTCAGTTTCCATCTCTCTGGTGAGCAAGGTGACATCAGAACTTGGGTGGGCCCTGGGGTGTTTGGTCTCTGTGGCCCTTACTCCATAAAAAATACATTGAAGCTATATTTTACGAAGCGTGGGGATAGAAGTAAATTCACTAGCATATATTATGTTAATTTTTCTCTTGTGATTTTCAAAGATATGAGAAAATTTAATGGGTGGGCCCTCAGTACTGTGTCTAACACCTTGAGGGCACTCAGCCCAGGTCTTTTGATGCTTCTAACACAATCATGAGAGCTTACACTGCAGGTCGACCTGGGATCCTCTACTAGCCACTTTGGGGAGACCCTACTGGGACCAGCCCCTCTCCAGCAGGGTAGTTTGGGAGGCTGGGGTTTCTGGGAATGTGGATAAGGCTAGGCCATTCAGTCAGAGCCTGCTAGCTGTTGTTCAGTGCAGTCTGAGAAGTGGGGTGGTTTGAGATCCTGAGAATGGGTTATCAGAGTTTAACTCGGAGGCTGGGTCCTTCACATGCCGAGGGCATGGGCCAGGCCTATGGAACACCAAGTGTCACTGACCACACTTTTTTTAATGGAGGCAGTGTTCATATCCAGACAGGGAAATGGATTAGAAAGGCCTGTGACCCTCTCCTAACTTTATCTCTTTGTGTCCAGGGTCTGGCAGAGCTGTCAGCAAGTTACTGGCCCATGCTGGCATCCTCTGCATCCTAGCCTGTAGGAGGCCCTTTATGCCTGCCTTTTCTCTTTGCCCTCAGGGCCAGGTCCCACTTACCACCCCTAGGAATCCCTTCTTGGCTGTGCCATGTGCTGTCCTCTGAACCCCCTGACACTTGCCATCTGGACATTCATTTAACCCAATAGTGTGAGTCTCAGGGGGTAGAAGGTGACTGGTCAGAGGCTGATCTGGAAGGAGCTCCTGTTCTCTCCTGTGGAGGAGGATGAGAGTCCACAGGCCCTGACTCTGGTGGTGCAGGGTGGGGAGCTAGCTCCTGCCTCGAAGGAAGGCATTTGAGCTGGGCCCTGAGGGATCCTCCAATATCCACCTGCCTGGGGAAGAGACAGCAGAGGAACAGCTCTGGCTGAGACTCGGGAGAAAGTGGCATGGCTCCCCATTAAGGCCATAAGGATCTTTATTTTGGTCCTCAGACAAGCTAAGCGTGAGCCTACCTCTGCCCCCTTTGCATTAGCTGGTACCCCAACCTGTTCCCCTTTCCTCCTCCTCCCCCTTGCTGTCTGTGCAACCTTCTCATAGTCCGGCTTGCATCTCCCCCTCCAGGGTCCTTCCCTGACAACAGCCCTGTCTGCCTCACTTTATTCTCTGGCCTTCACTTCTCAGTACTCTCGCTCTCTGGAACTGGGTTCATTTATTATTAGGTTTCTAGCCTGCATTAGAATGTGAGGCACAGGAGACAGCGGCTTCCTACGCCCCTGCTTGGGAGGGGTGGGGTCTTGCCTGGTCTTCTGTAAGCTTTCTTTTCATGTTCTTGTCCAGCCGCCATTTACACAGCACTTCTGTGCGTTAGGGATCTGATGCAACCGGCACAGCGGGGCAGGCGTAGAGTCCATGCACCTCTGTGCTGTTCCATGTAAGGTCTCAGCAACCAGTCCCCGAGTGTTACTGCATTATTATTATTATTAAGACAATGATATATTGATAACAAGCCGTGACAGCTCTCAGAGTGCAATGGCTTAGGCAGAGGTCCCTCTCACATCCTCTCTCATAGCCTCCTCACAGGGCTCTGCTTTTACTCCCCTCTGCCACAGCCCCTAGGTGCTTTATCCTCTCAAAAACTCCCTCCCTCCCCACATTCGTTATACAAATGAATGGAACCTAAGGCTTCTCACAGCCTGCCAGCAGACTTGCTGCCTATCCGGCTGGTGTCCAGGCTGGGGTGAGTCAATTTTACCTGATCACCAGGCTGCAGACCACTGATGGTGATAGGGATCCTTCATCCGCATTAACGTGAGCAGATGGCCTGTTCGTGTGGAGATCTGGGGCTACCCCATTGTTCTCAGCACAGAGGTGTAAACAGGTGTTGGGAGCAAGTCTTCAGTTGCTGCAAGGCATCAGGAAGCATGTGACGAACACAGGGGTATGATCCCATAATAACTATAAAATATCTAATTCAAACACTCCACATCACCCGAAAGGCCTCTACTCTTTGGCCAAGGAAATAGGGAGAACACAGGAAGAGAGAAGGTCAAGAAGGGGGGCAGGGGAGGGGGGCGTGTTCAAGCTGGGCAGCTGAGGAGTCACTGTAAGCAGAGTGGGGGGTCAGGTATTGGGGAAATAGACCTAGCATAAGTGACCACAGAGGCATCTCTGAGGAAGCCATCATTCCCTGCGACAAGGTAGCGGACAGACAGATCAATCCCAGGGAAGCTATGTCCTCGCCCTGGCAGGCTCCCAGAGGTGCAGCCAGCTAGCAGCCACGGACTAGGGGACCACAGTCTGGGTTTGTGGACGTCACTTCTTTGGCCCAGATGGGGACAAAGGACAGGATGGTAAGTGAGGGAGGAGGAAGAGGCCTTTTAACCATGAGCTCACAGGGGACAGACACATCCCCACAGTTCAGCCAGGATCCAGCTCAGGATGCCCCTGGAGGCCCTCCCTCCAGACACCCTTTTGCTGCTGTGACTTGGTGGAGCCCATCTTATGCCAACATGGCTACAACAGAAGCACCCCTGTGGAAGGAAGCACTCCAGGGAGCACAAGCCAGCTCAGGAAGGTACTCTCTCTCTCTCTTCCCCTGTAGTCAGCTACCTCTGCCTCAGTCTCAGCAGGCCCTGAGCAAGAACATATCCCAGGTACCAGGGGGAGCCCTCTGACCCCATCTGTGTAATGATGAAGAGAATAGGCTTACCTTCCTCCCAAAGCTGATACCAACACATGACAGTTTGCTCATATTTGTGGTGAGCACTCTTGTAGGTGTTCCCTTTAATAAATGATGGGGCTGGAATCTGGGTCTGACGTCAACACCATCTAAATCCATGGCATTATGGATTCTCAAAGGATCAAATGTCCAGGAAAGCAGCCAATTTAAGAGCCATCCTCTTCATCCCGCCCTTCAGTCAAATCATCAAACACCATCCACAAAACCAGGATCTTCTGAGCAGTTGCTGTGTACCTCTCCCTGTGCTAAGACTCTTAGACATCCTCTTGGTGAATCTTTGTGATAACATTCAAAAGTAGCAATGGAAAGGTAGGACCAGGACTTGAAGGCAGTGCTCTTTGCCTCCATCTCAGCCCTGTGCTGGGCTATGCCAGCGTACATTAGATCGGCATCCAGACGCTGATGCATTCCAATGGCAGAGACTAACTCCAGAAAGGCTGGGCCTGGCCAGCCCTTCTACAAGCTTCCAAAGATACAAGACCAGGTGACAGTGCTGTTGGACAGAGTGCCCTATGCAGCTCTGCTGGCCTCATCCCAGCCCACCCGGGAGAGGAGATAGCTTCCCTGGCCTCTAGGTGCCTCTCTCCTGCGTCTCTTCTCTGAACAACTCAGATGAAGGTCATCACCTTAAAATGAGGTCACGAGAGTGGGCTGCCCAGTGGACAGCAAGAGACCCCCGTCTCAAACCAGGAGTGTCTCAAAGACCAACCCTGAGGCTGTCCTCTGACCTTCACATGCATGCCGTGGCATGTGCATGCCTACCACCCCCAAACACACGTGTGTGCCCACACCTGGGAGTGGTCTGCAATCTAACACAATGGGGTGCTTAAAAAGAACAGCATGATGGTCCGTGCCCGTGATTCCAGCACTCTGGAGGCTGAAGCAGGAGATCATGAGTTCTGGATGACCCTGGGCTGCGTAGTGAGACCCTCGTCCTGTTGGCCTCTGGGAGTGGGAGACTAAATGACAAAGCTGATGTGTAGCTCACTGTGGTGTAATCAGCCCTCTGGATCTGCGAGTTCCGAACACAGAAGGAAAGTATGTCTTAAAATTGTGTCTGAAGGGCACATGACAGACCCACGCCCTCTCCAAAAGCTGCCAGGGCACACACGGCGCGCACAGCTATTCACCCTGCATTTGCCACGTGTCCTGTCATCCAGAGAGTGTGACATGCAAATCTTTAACCTTTGATTCAATGTCAATGGGGTCTGGAGCCAGTGCCCTACAGACACTGAGGGTCAGGGCAAGTGTCACAGTAACCTCAGTGATCAGCTTCTCTGAAAACTCTGGAAGAAAGCAGCTGCCGTCTCCGTGAGGGTCAGGTCTCTGCCAGCTGTCTGGTTTTCTGGACAATATTCTTGAATGTTCCCTGCAGAGCTTGTGAGACAGAAAGCCTCAGGGTGAGCACAGACCAGGATCAGACCGAGTCTACACTGACGCCTGTCCAGCACACAGACTCACTCAAATGTGACACTGCACACAGCCCTCCTCCTTGTCCGTTCCACAATCACTATGGCTGCTCCGTACCCAGGTGTCCCAGACTGAAGAAAAGGGTAAGATCACAGCTCTGCCTCTCACTAGCTGTGTGACTCTGGAAGAGTCACCTCACCTCTCTGAGCTTCGGTGTCCTCTGCACCATGGTGTGGCTGGAACCCCACACCTTGAAGAGCTGGTTCACAAACTGAAGGAGGAAAGTTTGACACTGCCGGATGGCAGGCTGGAGCTTAAAGCAAATCTAGAGTGGCTGCTGTGCCAGGCTGCTCCTGGCTCCCGTGTGGTGTGACAAATGACAAGCTGCACCTGAAGGCCTCTGGCACATGGCAGGTGCCCAGCATTGCCTGAGCCAGAACAAACAAGCATTTACCTGTCTGGCACAATGGGACTGCGTTTCACCCATCACTGTGTAGCCATGAGCCACTATCCTGGCATAGCTCGTGTCTGTCCCCACACTGAGCTGCCCAGTATTTGTGCTCAGGAGAGATGAGAAATGGGTCCAGCTGACTTACAGGGTCCCCAGGTCCTGCCTTGCAGGGACAGCACATACCATAGTGGCAGCCCCTGAACAAACTGGGGGAGTCTGGCCCGCTCTGCTGTGCGAGAGGCAGGTATGGCCATTTTGCCTATTTGGTTTGTGACCTCAAGGGATGCCTGTCTGTGGGTTCTGTCCAGCCCCACCCCTGTGATGTCTGAGGGACTGAGGAGGACCCCATCACCAGTTCATCTCCCAATCCCCCTGCCTCAAGCTTGGAAGGGAACTAGCCCCCTTTGGACCAGGGGATGAAAGTTTCCCTAGTTTGGTAGGTGGGACTACAGAGGCTGTGAAAGCTGTTCAGGTGAGAGGCTGGGCCTGCCAGGCTGCACTCATCGTGGGGAGAAGAGCTGGGCAGACTAAGGCCGTGCTGTCCTCTCCTCAATCCTGGCCAGTCACCCCTCCCTCGGGGAACTTGGATTGTTGATCAACCTCCAAACCCAAGGTATCTTCTCAGGACTGGGATCCCAAGTTCCCCCGGAACACCAGGATGGGACTGAGCAGGAGAGGAAACTGATGGGGAATGCTCCTGAGTTCTGGGGACTGAGTGGCGACAGCAGGCTTCAATCAGGACACTGAACAGTTTGGGTGTGGCTTGTTCATGTGTCAGGGGGCTTTGGTCCCCTGTGGCGGTATTAAGAGGACTTTTTTGTTGTTGTTTGTTTTTGATTTTGTTTTGTTTTGAGACAGGGTTTCTCTGTTGTAACTCTGGCTGTCCTGGAACTCACTCTGTAGACCAGGCTGGCCTCCAACTCACAGAGATCCACCTGCCTCTGCTTCCCAAGTGCTGGGAGTAAAGATGTGAGCCACCATTGCCTAAAAGGGCGTTTAAGAGCTGTAGTCTCGCAGGAGGCTGTGCCCTTTGACGGATGTAGTGCTGGCTTTGTGAGACAATCTCAGTCCTGCAGGAGTGGGCTTTGACCAGAGAGCCTGACCCTAGAATTGTCTTGATTTCCTGTCTGGTTATGCTACTTTTCCCTCTTGTCAAGATGTCACTAACATGAAACATTCACTGAAGGCCAAACCAATAGGGTCGCCCAATCCTGAATTTTCATTCTTCAAAACTGTAAGCTTAAAAGGCTCTTTTTTCTTTGTAAGTTACCTAGTCTCTGTGATTTTGTTATAGTAACAGCAAATGGGCTAATATAGGAAGAGTCTAGGTAGTGGCCTCTTCTCACACCTCCATGACCAGCAACTTGATCTGGCCTACCATTCATTATTGCCTAGGTCACTGCAGAGCCCTTCCACTGGTCTCCCTCTTGCTGCCCCTGACCTCAACTCTATCCTCTACCCAGCACCGTGGGGACCTTCTGGAAGCAGAAGCTGGAACCTATACCTCCCTGATCCAAAAAGCCTGCAGTAGCCCCACAGAAACAGAGTGAAGTCCGAGGCTCTGGAATGGCCCAGATGACCCCTTCCTGGCTTGGATCCCATCTCCCTGTTCCCAGAGTTGCTCAGGTGAAAATCTAGGTCCCCAAAAGTCCCAACAAGCTAGGTGTGGCCACCCATAGGCCAGAGAAGCAGACAAGACATGGTGAGAAGCCACAGTGCGGCCACATTGTGAAGCAGAACAAATGAAGAGCTCCAGGGCCCCCAGGTCAGTCTGTAGAGTCCTGGCACGAGGCTTTCATTTAAATAGAGGGCAAGAGGCATGCAGCCCTGGTCAAGGTGAGGTCTCACCCATCTCCGACCCGTCATTGTCTCAGCTCCAGTCTCTCCTGCCAGATGGTCTCCCCTTCCAGCTGGTACCAGGCTTCAGCCTTTTCCTTCTCCCAGCCTGAGACTCCAGGGAAATTCCAACGTTTTGGAGGCCACTGTTTCAGTATCTTGATAGCCAAGGGAGGGATGCAAACATCTCTAGAATATCTCCTTCCTGCCAGGGTGGCTACACCCTGCTCCCATGGGAGCCTCTTCTTGACTGCCATCCCCACTAAGCACTGGCCTGCCTCAAGGCCTTTGCCATAGCTGCTCCTGGGCCCCACTGCCCTCCTCCTTGTGTAGGCTTGTCAAGGGACCTCCGGGCTCCATCTGTTTATCCATCAACTGCTGCCCTGTGTCTGGGCTGGTCCCCCTTCCTGCCTCCTCTTTCTCTCTCTCAGCACTTACCAGCTGGCACCCAAGAACCCACGTATTCTCTTCATGGAGCCACCTGTGCCTGCCATCCTGCCCCATAGATGCCAGCTGCACAGGTCAGGGGTCTCCGTCCTGTTCACGCACACACCCAGCCCCTGATGGCTCCTGGACCCCTGGAAGGCACACAGTATTTGCTGAAGTAATCATTAAAATCACCACAAGAGATTGAATAAAAAGCAGGACTTACTGGCTGACCCTGGGCAAGGTTTGAGCAGAGGCCTCAAGGGGATTTGGGTTCAATTCCTTTGCAGTCGGACATTTTGGTTCTTCTCCAAGGTTGGGAATGGAAGGAACCCAGGGCTAGGAGCTGGGGCAACTTGCCTAGATCCCAGAGGCACCCCCTTAGCAACAGTATCTAGGGCCTCCTGGAGGTGCTGCTTTGCAGGGCTGTCCTGTCATGGAGATGGTTCCTTTCTGTGTTCTGTGAAGTCACACATGGACTACCAGTTGACTTGTGGGTGAGTTTGCCTGGCACTGGGTGTGTGCAGCTGGGTGCCCAGCATTCTGTGCTCTGTCTTGACTTTGAACTCATCTCCTTACCTGCCAGCTCCTTGGACCAAACCCTAACTGGAGGCTGCCCCTCTCCCACTGTGCCCACACAGCCTCCTGCATCCCCAACTACCCCAGCATGAGACAAGTCCTGTCCACTTGCAGCTCATAGTGGGCCAGCAGGGGGAGCCCAGGCCTCTGTTTCAGTGGCAGAAGAGGGCAGAGGTGGAGAGCATCCTGATGGGCACATAGTAGGTACACAGTAGCTGTTTGATACCTGCCAGTCGCTGCTCCCTACCTGTCTCTTCTGGCCCCTCTGCCCTCCGCCTCAGTTGGGCGCCCCCATCTCTGCCCTAGACCTTGGCATTGGCTGCCTGGTTGGCCTGCGGCTTCCCTGTCATCTCCTTCCTGTCACTGTGGACTCAGCTTGTCACCTAAAGAAGACACCCACCCTGAACTCCCTGAGCAGGGTCACAGTGTCTTGTGGCATTACCCTGTGTGGTTTCCTTCCTGGCGTTTATTGTCTCCGAAGTGGCATTGTTTATGTCAATGGTCCCTTTCCTTTCTTGAGCGTTTGGCTCTGAAAGGCAGGGACCACGTCTCCGCCATCCTGTCCTCCCACTGGGAGCTGTGCCCAGCACACAGAGGATATCCAGTCTCCATGGAGCACGCTAGCAGCAGATGCCCACACTGGGAGGGCATGCACGGAGTCTGGAGGAGGCCGCCCTACAGGCCAGCCATTTCTTTGAGTCTCATACTTTCTTAAAGCATCGCGTGATGTCTCACACCATGTCTGAGAGCTCTTTCGGTCTTAAGGACAGGCATTCATCTCTTAGGAAAGTGACGAAAATCACTTGAGGAAGGTGTACTTCATTTAACCTGTAGCATGGTGTTGGAAAATTCCATGTCTGGCCCAGGTGCTGGTGGCCTGGCTCTGAGCAGGCAAGGCTGGAGGACCCCGGGCTTCCTGCTACTGCGATGGAGCATAGCCTGTGCCCTCTTTAGGAAGACAATCTGGCAATGTCCACCAATGGGAGAAACATGCAGACTCTAAAACCACGCTAGCTGTAGGACACACATGCCCCCAGTTCTTCCTCCCTGTGACCACACCCTCTGCAGCGGGACTCCTTGTGCTGTGAAGACGCCCCATCTGCTGGGTCTGGGTGCTCTCTGGGCCTCTTTGCCAGTGGAATGGAGAGGCAGTGCAGATGTGACCTTCTGAGCCCAGGCTTCAAGGCCTTCATGATCTTCCTCTCCTTGGGCCCCACCTCTACACCAGAACAAGCCAAGCCATTTGACAGAGGAAGGGAGGCCATACAAAACAAGAACAAACCTGTCCAGGACTAGCCAGCCCCAGCCGACCTGAGGCCAACCTCAACCCCACAATTAACCAAGCCATCAGAAGATGAGCTGGACCAAATCAGTAGACCAGCCCAGTATCAATTACCCGGTGACAAACAACAGATTGATGTCTTAGACCTTTACAACTTGGACTGCTTGTTACACAGCACTGTTGTGGCAGTGGATGATGACTGATACAAAAGCTTGGTGGTCTCATTCTTTGGAACCTGCCTTGAGAAGCACAGATCAGGCACGAGACAAAGTCAAGTGTGTCCATGCTACTGACAAAATACGGAAAGCCACCCAGCAGCAGGGAGCAGAATCACTGGGGATGGTGTGTCCTCACAGTGAGACGCTGAGCCATGAAAGGGATGAGGCTAAGCCACACAGGGTGACACAGAAAGACCTTTGGGAGAGCGTGCTTCCTGGAAAGGTACACTGGAGCGTGACCAAGAGTCACACCAGTGTGTGAGACATTTTCCATGGGGACCTGTCTGAAATGTTCTGAAGAAAAACTTGGGAGGTGCCCCCTGTGAGGACATGGGCTTCCAGAATCTTCTATAAGATGTTTCTGTGTTCATATTAAGTGCATGCTGTATGTTCTTCGCCTATGTCACCCAGGAGCTAGGCTCTGAGCTCTGATGCAGGGGTATTCACAATCTCCTCTAGGGAAGGTTGAGTGCCTTATTCAGGACCCCTAGGCACCAACCTATTAAAAGGTTTTTGGCATTTTTAATCACCAGAGAAACACAGCTTGAACCCACTGTGAGAACCTGCGGCTGTGCGTAGTTCAGGGGCCCTGAGGATATGTTAATTACAGCACTCATCATTGCCAAGGAGAGAGAAAATCGGCATGCCTGTTCTTGTTTATACAACTAAATACATGCTTACCATAAACCCTAGTGACGCTATTCCCTGCTACCCAGTAGAAAAAAGGGAAAAACCATGTTTACCTAAACAACCTAAAATGTTATGGATGAATGAGTTGTGTCACGTCCATACAAATGGAATACAACTCAACGATGAAAAGGAATGAATTAGGTTTGCCAGCAACACAGATGATTCTCACAGGTCTCATAGGTCTGGCACAGAAGTCTGTCCCACCTACCCAGCCCATTCACTAAGGCTCCGAGAAGGGAACAGTGTGTGGGAAGACTGTTAACTGGGAGGCAGGTGGGGCCAACAGATCCAGGCAGGAGTGAACTTTACTGCAAGTGCTTTGCGTCTTGATTGTGGTTTTACGGGTTCTGGGTTTATGGGTGGTTTTATCCAAACTGTGAATTTTATTGTATGCAGATTCTATCTCAGGCAAACCAACAACAGGCAGAAGACTCAACTCCTTCCAGCCAGGCCCCTGGGTCCAGCTCTGCTGCCTCTGTCTCCTTATCAGATGTGAACCAGCCCAGCTTCTCCCTTCTCAGGCTCCCAGCCAGGCTCCCAAGACAGTGAGTAATTAGGGTGTGCAGGAGTCTCGGATATGGAGCCAAAACCAACAGCTGGATCAGACCAGATGCCAAGCTGTCTCCAACTTGGCGTTGTGCTCAGCTACCCACCCCTCCTATCCCAGAGCCCCTGAAAAGGAACAGTCCAGCCAGGGCCAGCAAGTCAGGGCTACATCCCCATGGTCTCCAGTCTCAGCTGCAGAAGTCTCTGGGGCCTCTGTCACACGAGCAGCAGAGTATGCCTGTCCAAATGCAGGCACAGTCCCAGGCTCTGTCCACGCTGCAGGACATCCCTATCCCTGCATCGCAGGCCTGGAGGAAGCGACGGGAGCCAGGGCGCTGCCGCCTTCCATCTGCCTGGCACTCAGGCCTCCAAGCTCATCTCCATTCCCCTTTGTTAGGGAGGGCAAGTAGCTGGGAGCCACAGCCCAAGCAGCTAAAGCAGAAGTGTTCTGTTCTCACGCAACCATCGGTCCTGGGGGCCCCAAGGAGGTAGAGACATTGTGGGGACTTCCGGCCGCAGATGGGAAAGTGGCACACGCTGTCTCCTGGGCCGTGGGGTCTGGAAACGGGCCTGTATCATGCGAGGCTGTGGTTTGGGGCGGAGGGCTTTCTGCTGAGGGGCGAGGGTTTCTAGGTGTTCTCAGCCTCCAGAGCTTGCTTACGTGTGGTCTGCTTAGCCACTCACCAGCAAGTCACTGTAGCCTTGGAGTCTTACATACTCTGGGCTGAACCACCTCTCCAGGAGGCAATGTGTGACATGCGCTACAGCTGCTATGACAAGGAGAATGCAGATGCAGAAAACTGGGACCATGAGCACTTTGCTCAACCTCTCTTTGGTGTCTGAAAATGCAGAGAACCCAGAATGATGACATTGATTGGTAGGGATCCACGTGCCTTTTTACTCCTCCAAGGCCAGGTTAAGCACTCTCTTCTCTGGATGGTCATCAACCCCAACCCCAGGCCGCGGGATCACATCATCTCAAGGCGTGTTGAGTGTAGATAGGGGTCACGCTGAGCTGATGCGCTTAAACATCAGGGACTGGTGGGCCTCCCAACACTCCTGAAGGCACTGGTCCTTGGGAAAGGTCACCAGCCAGCCCTTCCAACTTGTCCATGTCACACAGCAGATCCTCTACTGGGAGGAAGAAGAGCCCTCAGATCAGGCTATGTGGCTCTAGAGAGCCCAGCCCAGCCCAGCAAGCCGGCTGTCCCTGCCACACAAACATTTCTGAAGACATGTCCACACTACCACAGCCTGTGTGTGGCATCTCCTTTGTCTTCCCGGTAAGGGGAAGGTGATACCGTCTCACCGATGCTCTGAAGCATGATCAGCATTTTACACATGAGGAAACTGAGGCTGAGGGAGTGAAATCCCCTCAGGGGAGCTCTGTATGTTTTTCAGTGAGAGATGGAAACCAAACATGGCTTCCCCATTCCTTCCCTGCCACCAGGAACAGAACTGTGTGGAGGACAATTGCAATGACCAGCCCATAAAAATCAAACCGGGCTATCTTCCAGGAGGCTGAAGAGAGGGGAAAACAAAGACATCCACTTGCAAAAAGTCAGCCCGGGGTCTGGGATTAGCGGCTTCCAGTCCTTACAAGGAAATTCACATTCACGGGGATTCAGGGCAGGGAGGCGCAGGGGTGGGGCGGGGTGGAGGAGGTCTCTGCTGCAGAAACCAAGAAAACAGGCACTTCATGCGGAGGAACCAAGCCAGTCAGAGAAGCCAGTGAGGGAAGGTAAGCAGAGCCATCACCAGGCCTGAGCCCACCGAAGGAGAAGCTGAGGTTCACAGGGAAGACCCCATCTTCCTTCCCCAGCTCAGCACACCACCAGCCTCATCAGCAGGGAGGCCTGGGCCAGGTCCTCTAGTTCAGTCCTCATAGAGACACAAAGTGTCACCCAGGCAGTGAGTTAGAAATCCTCCAGCGTATGCCTAGCCAGGGGCTGTGGGCAATTGCCTTCCTCAATGAGCCTCATGTTGTTATCTTCAAAGTGGAGGGACACCTGTTCCCCAAAACAAGGAATGCACAAGAATATGCTGACAACACTCTCTAGACCCTGGCCAGGCATATAGTTCACTCTGTACCAGGGGAAACTGAGGCTGAGTGGCAAAGGTCTTGCCCAAAGTCATACAGCTGGTCAGCAACTTAGAATCTCTGGTCTGGCTGAGGCCACAGCAGGCCCTGCCCACCTCACCCAGCTCACAGTGGGTTCGCACTGTATGCCAGACACTTGCCCTGCCACTGAGGTCTTGCAGTATTGGTCTTCACCCTGCACAGGTCTAGCTGGTGGCCAGCTCACAGTGCCTGTGCCCTGGTATACCCTGGAGCATGAGAATTCAAATACACTAGTGAAATGCAAGCAGATACATTTGTTAATGACCTGCCATCAGCCGGAGCCCATTAGCTGAACAGACAGACAATGCCAGGGCTTCCCCAGCCACAAAGGAGAGAAGGGCCAGAGGCTGGGCAGCACTCTGCTCTTAGGAGAAGACAGGCAGGCTGGACAGACTGTGGCTGCGTGGACATCTGCTCTAGACAAGATCAGATATAGTCCTGCACCCTGGGCTCCATGCCCTCACGACAGTCACCATGCTCTGCCAGTTTGGCGTTCAGATGTGAGGGTCTCAGAGGGCCCATTGGCAAGGCCTGGAAAGGGAAGGCACCAGAGCACAAAAGACAGAGGCTGCATCCCTGCGCCCCACCGTGTAGCACCCTCATCTCCCATGGATGGGGGGGGGTGCATTAAGGGCTAGGAGGGGAAAGAGGTGGAGCTGGCCTGGGCCAGCTTTGGACACCCACAGAGCTAGTGTACTGCTTGGGGACACCTAAAGGCAACCGTCTAACCCTCAGTAAATTCGTGGCATCTGGCACAGACTCCTGGAAAATGCAGCCCTGGCTTTCTTTAGAAGAACAGTCCAGAAGAGGTGACCTCTTCCGAGGATGCAGGGTGGAGGCCAGTGTCCACTAGTGTCTAACAGGCCAGTGGCTAGCTTAGCCTTTGAAAGTTCCCAGGGCCCTGCAGCCCTGTTTTCCAATCCTGCTCAGCTCCCTACTCCTGGTGTCAGTAGTTTACGTCTGTTGAGCCTCTTTGTTACCATGTGTAGAATAGAGACCTCAGGCCTCAGAGACTCGGAGACACTAGACAACACACACACAGGCCCTAGATTAGGGAGGTTTCTTGATAAGCAGGGATATTTGGAATGACTGTCCAAAACCCATTCCCAGTAAAAAGGAAACCCTACCCCTGACACACTAGAGGGATTTGAACTGATGACTGCATACCTGTTATCAATAACTCAAACCTCCCACCCCTCCCCCAGAACGGCCTGTTCATTCTACCTTAATGGGCGGTTCACCTAGGGGACAGTTCATAATCAGCTTCTACTTGACATGTACGAACTTCAGACTTGCCTTTGCCCCCTCTCCAACTCAGTCCTGCCCTCTCTCGACTCAGGAAAAAGCCCCTGCTTCCCACCAGCTACTCTGAAGTCTTAGGAGCGTCGTCACTTTTCCTCCTGTCTTTTTGCCATTTTTTTTCTTTCCGAGACAGGGTTTGTCTGTTGTAACTCTGGCTGTCCTGGAAAGCAGGCTGGCCTCAGACTCACAGAGATCCGCCTGCCTCTGCCTCCCGAGTGCTGGGATTAAAGCATGCACCACCGCTGTTTCATTGCAATCACATGGTTAGGGTCCCTTTGTCTACCCTGGAGACTGATTAACTCAACAAACCTCTCAAGTGACCTTTCTGCTTTCTCCTGAGACCCCCTGTGGACTGTGCCCTGCCAAGCTGGTCAGTATAGGTATGCCATCGCTGCAGTAACCAATTTCCCGGCCCATTGCTTAAAACAGCATATATTAATTCCCTTACAGGCCTGGAGACCAGGCACCCCAGGGCAGCTTTGCTGAGCTAACATGAAGGTAGATGAAGGGCTGGGTCTTCCTAGAGCTGCAGAGCCCTAGGCCTCACCTTCTCTGGGTTCAGGAAGCCCTGCACCATGTGGCCTACAGCACACCACTCTCTCGGTTCTGATGCCACTTCCCCATGTTGTTCCGGGAATGAAACCTGCAATTGCCCCTGGTCATTTGGAACACTCTCTCCCTTCTAGTCCTGTCACCTATGAACTTCTCTGCCCTGTAATAAAGGCTCCATTTTCACAGGGTCTGGAGATCAGGGGTAGATACCTGGGGACAGGAGGTCCATTTTTGATCTACTGCAGGATCCGTCTGAAAGGTAAGCTGGAACACGCCTTTCCTATGCTGGCCCCACTCCAAAGCTGCCCATCTAGAGGAAAAGCCATGTCCTTATCACAGCCCCCATGGATCCTGTGATCTGAGCCCCACAGCTCTCCACTATGGTCCTGCCTGCCTCCTTGCTGTGCCTCCTGGGCCTTTGCAGGTCCTGTTCCTGCCTCGGGGTCTTTGACTGGTCGTTGCCTCTATCAGGAACACTCAGCCTAGCTCAGTCCCTGGCATTTCTCCAAGGCCGTGCTCAGGTGACATATGCATAGAAGCCTCTGGAAGGAGCCCCCTCCCCCACTCAGCTCCTCTCTCCTTACTCTGCTTCCGTGCTGTTTCAGCCCTCACCCACCTGTGCTATACTTACCCATGCACTCCTTTGCCATCTGCTTTCCTGCCAGGACTCAGCTGCCAGGAGCAGGAATCCTACTCACTGCTCTATCCCCATCGCTGAGATGCCTGCTGAGCACGGCGGGCACAGTGGACACTGGAGGGGCTGTGAGCCATCCAGCCAACCCCAGCTCATCCTGAAATGACTAAACCTCACTGCTGCAAACGGTGCAGATCTCTAAATCTCCCTTCCACCTTGGCTGCACCTGTCCTAACTCTACTGTGAAATCGTGCCCCACACTGAGGTTAGTATAGGCCAGTGCTCTGCCATCTCACGGCTCCTGGCGGGGCGGAGCCTCTGTCACTGTGATGACGTGTGCCCGGCTTCTCTACAGGGCAGTGAGGCATGGTGATTGCTGGGGGTCCATGTGTTGTATGTGTTGACGCTTTTTACCAAGTGCGGTCCTGGGGGCAGGTGTTTCCCTGGGTGTCCCCACTTCACAGCTGGACCTCCTGCAGCTGAGACCTTCCAACATCTGACCTCGAAGCCTAGATTCTTTCCATGTGACTAGCAGCGTGTCCTTGTTCTCAAGCAGAGATGACAACCCCTTTATCTTCCACACCTCGCCCTTGCAGACCCTACACTAAGCACTCCCTGGCCTGCATTTTCTGCCACATCCGCCACTTTGTGTGGTATACATTGTCGTTCTACCTCACAGGTAAGGATGCCGACATAAAGAGAGATGACACAGGGGCTAGAGGACGGTTCCATGGAAAAGACCATTTGGATCCCAGGACCCAGGTGAAAAGCCAGATGTGGCTGTGCCCAGGCCTGTAGTCCCAGCACTGTGCAGGGTGGGGGCAGGAGAGTCGCCAGGCTTGTTGACCGCTAGTCTACCTCCAGGAACAGAGAGAGACTCTACCTCAAAGGAATAAGATGGAGCATAACAGAGCAGGACACTGACTGCTTCCTCTGCCCCCACATATGTGTGGGTGCACCTACACACATGCGCGTGCACACACGCACACACACACTCACACACGAGTGTGCACACACACACACACGAGCACACACACACATGAGCACACAGACACACACACACACACACTCACACACTCTCACACACACACTCACACATACTCACACACACATACACACACGCATGAGCACACACACACACTCACACACACTCACACACTCTCACATACTCTCACGTATACATATACACACTCACACACACTCACACACACACACTCACACACTCTCACATACTCACACACACACACACGAGCACTCAGACACACACTCACACAAACACACACACACTCATACACTCACACACACACAGTCTCACATACTCACACACACACACGCACACACACACTCACACTCACACACACACTCACACACTCTCACATACACACACACACACACTCACACACAAGCCGAAGGTCGCACAGCAGATGAGGCAGACCCATCTGAAGACTCCAGAGCTTGCCCTCTTAAACTCTCCACTAGGGCATGAGATCCCAAGAGTAGGCTCCAGGTAGCCACAAGCCACGTGCTTACTATACTGACAACAGTGTGCTTGTGCACACTTACACTCAGGAGTGAACAGGAATGAATGGTTCTGTATGCCAAGGGCTTTGTGAGCCATGATGTTGGACTGTGATTCAAGTGAGTGACTGTTCATGACTGTGTGTATGCCCTTCACATGCCCCAGTGTGGCTGTGTCTTGAGATACACGGAAGAAATGAGAGGTCGGTGAGTTCAGAGAGGTCATCAGAATGAGCTCTCCATCCACACATAGAGAAGCCACCAGAACCCCCTCTCCTGCTAGCACCAGAGTGAGGTCCTGTAGCAGGTTGCTACCGTGCTTCTTTACCCTCTAGCTCAGGAAATAAAAAAGAAAGATGGGAAGAAAGAAAGAAATCTTCATCGCCCTTGTTGGCTGTCCAAATATTGGGAGAGCAGGAGCTGATAGTGTGTATGTCTCAACGCAATATCCCCAAACCTAATTCCTACAACCAAAATTCCTCTAAGCAACAACCAGCAATCAACCAGCCAAACAACAGCCCACCACAGCTCTCCTCCAGGTGTCAACTAATATATACTGTGAGCAAAGTTCCCAGAATTCCAAGCGGTACGCAATCATAAGGACAAGCTGCGCGTGGCAAGATTGTATTTTTCGGTGCCATGCAAACAAATCGTAGCCACTGGCAATGAATAATCTTAATCAAACTCACTGTCATCCACTACACCTGGGATGGGGACAAAAACATTTTCCAAAAGCCATTCTGTGTTTTTAGAAAAACCAAGATCACAAAACTCCTTCAAAGCATCTCACTACAAGGCCCATTCACACACAGAGAGAGCCACCAGAGCTCACTGTCTCCTCACAGAGAAGAGGCTGTGTGAGGGCGTGACGAGATGGTGGCCATCTCTGAGTCAGAACCAGCCATATGGACCTCTTCTGGCAGCTCCTAGGCAGCTGTGGAAGCTCCCAGACTGATGTCACCTATCCACCACAGCTGCCTAACAGACTCAATACATGTATGTTATGGAACATATGTCCACTTTGGTGGGCACTGCTTTTAAAAAGATGGTTTCAAATGTCCAAACCCCCATCCCTCAGTGCTGCTCATTTTCCTTCTTAGCCCTGGGTAGGGCCTGGGTGTGAAGCTCCACTTTGCACTGGGGTCAACCTCCCCGGGTAGAGAGGCAGAAGCATCTCCTCTCACAGGTCCTGGCAGAAGCCTCCAGCTTGGAGGACAGCTTACTTGCCCTCTGGGCTCCTACCTGGCAACTGCAAACAGCTCCCAGACTTCAGCTCCCTCATCAAAGACAGGGTCTCCCAACCCAGTCTTGGCCTTTGGGAACAGGTTCTCTGGAGACAGTCTCTCTGCATGCTCATTCTGGCTGGATCCAACTCCAGTAGCACCCCAGAAGTTGGGAGATGCAAGCCACAGCTAAGGCTGGGAGAAGCCAGCAGCCTTGAATACCCACCCAGTATGCAGCCCGGGAGGGGCAATTCAAGAGGGTAATCAGAGCGGCTGCAATGCCCAGGGGAGAAGTGCCCGCAGCCACCTGGCCCATGGAGCCCAGCTGCTGCTCACAGCCCACCGCAAAGCGCAGGCGTGTGCAGTGGGCCCGTGGTGCACCAGCAGGTTTCCCTCTGCAACTGGAGGAGGTGAAGGAGAGCCCAGCAGCCTCTAGTCACACCAGATTGGAAGGACAGGGCTTCGCCTGTGTCACCTTGCCAGTCCCCACGCTTGCCTCACACTGGTCCTGGGGCTGAGGGTAGGTATGGTGACAGCGTGACTGTGGGGAGGAGGGTGGAGGATGTGGCATGGCGGAGGACAGACACCGATGGAGCACCACCATGGGTCATGTTTGTGTCCCAAAGGTGCGTGTGCTAAAGGCTTGGTCCCCAGTGAGGTGGTGTTGGGGTGGGGAGATCTTAAGAGGTGGGGCTGCTGGGAGGCGGTTAGGTTATTGGGGTGCCCCATTGTCAAGTGATGCTGGTCCCATGTGCTGAGGTAGGATCTCAGGCGTGAGCTGTGTCCTGAGAGCGCAGCTTGTTATGGAAGAGCCGTGGGCCCTCCCCAGAGCCGCGCCCCAGTGTCGGGGATTTAGTTACAGCAATGGAAGATGGACTAAGGCAAGCCCCTAGTCCTTGTGTGTTGTTTATTACTGTCGTAAGCATCAGGGCTGACATGGATCCTGCACTTGCTGAAGGCGGAGGCCCTGTGGCCGGCTCTATAGACCGTCAGAGCCTTACACTGGCCCCGCTTACCCTCACGAAGTGTCCGTGCCCAGGTATTATTATGCTCCTTTAATGAACGAGGAAAGTGAACTTGAACTGCTATGACAGTCCTGAGGTCGCATCTCTGGTGAAGCACAGGCTGGGGCCACGTCAGGCTCCCAAACACGTTCCAGGTTGCCCAGGGGACAACAGAAATGACAGTTGGAATTTTGTCCTTGCTGTGGGTCAGACAAGCTTTTAAAGCAATTACTTTTCCCATCAGCTCTTTCTACAGGCCTTTGTGTGGTTGCCATTTGACAGTAGGGGTAATGGCAGCGCAGGGAAGACGTGATGTGCCCCAGGCCACAGAGCAGATGCCTGAAGCCAGGCAGTGTGACTGGGGCTCACCAGGTGCAACACCAACTCCTCGGAACAGCCTTCTGGTGGGGGAGGGCTTGTCAATCCCTCCTGCGACAGTTGCTGCCTGGTTAAGACCACCCTGAGAGCCAAGGTGGAACTGGGTTCGAAGTCACCCACCTCTTGCAGTGTTCTCGCTGCTGTTTTGATAAGTGTCCCCCAAAGGTCCACATGTGCAGGGCTGGTCACCAGCCAGGAGGTGGTGGGAAGAGTTAGGTCAGCCTTTGAAAAAGGGATACAGAGCCCTTTCTCTTTGCTTCCTGGCTGTCGGAGGAGAGCAAGGATGTCTCTTGCCATCATCTGAAAGCAACCTGGCCAACTGATTGTAGTCTGTGTCCCCTGTAACTGTGAATCAAAATGAACCTTTCCTCTCTGTAAGTTGGTTATTTCAGGTATGTTTGTTACAGTGATGGAAAGCTAACACACACACTTTCATATTAATCACAGCTACTGTTCAATGAGCACTTACTGCATCCCTAGTCAAATTGAACCTTCACAACCATTACCTGGAAAGGAAAAATGTGGATCTGTCAGGAAAGGCAAGACTATGCTGTGGTAACAAGCACACGCACACAATTTTAATGGCTTAAAAAATTTTAAAGCTTTTTTCTTTTCTTTTCACAATACCTGTGAGTGTCCCTCAGATGGAAACCCCATCTGTGCAAAGTTTGCCACGGCACAAATAAGGAGTGCTAGACTCAGTGCTTAACGCCCCATCCGAACGGACGCACGCTGCTTCTGCTTTCAGTTCACCGGTTAGCATGTATGGTCCTACTGTGTGCGTGGGAGGTCGACTGCCCATGTTCTCCCTCTTCTGTAGAAAAAGCCAGCCAGGGACCTATTGGTAAATAACAGTTTGGAGCCAAGCCAGCCTACGTCCATTCTTTCTCAATCCCACAAAGCCCCGGGACACAAAGAGAGCTATGGGCCAAAATGCAGGCAGCTTCGGAGTTCTTGTGAGCGCTCAGCAGCCCCTCACTCAGCTCTCTCACCCTAGCACACAGTCCAGAGAACCCCCAACCCTGCAGCAGAGGATGGCAGAGGCAGGCCACTGCTCGGGCGAGGTCATTTGGAGAACTCAGTTCTCCAGGCCTCCAGCCTCCCTCCCTCCCTCCCAGCCCAGGACAAGAAGGCCAGCCACTTTCTCCTCCGAGCTAGGAATGGAAGGAACACAGCTGGCACTGTTATTCTGTCTGAGAACAGGAGGGAGACAAGCCAGACACAGACAAGGTCAAGGAGCCTCCACTCACAACCAGCCAGGCCCAGGAATCCAGCCCTCACCCTCAGCCTGAGCCTCTGTGATCCCATAATCTTGCCCCAGCGTCCCACCAGGCAGGGAGCTGTGACTATCTGGCCCATTTTACAGCTGAGCAAATGGAGGCTTAGAACCTGATATTTGACTTTGGTCAGTTTGTTTAGACTCAGGTGGTGGGGAGGGACAGATCTGTGTCCCTGTGTGGCCTGAGCACTCACCTCGGGGGTCTTACCTGCAAAAGAGAGGCTTCACAGGGCCATGGGGCACAGAAGACATGTTCAAGCAAGGCTGGCTAGTGCTGCCTTTGTGGTTATGAGGTTTACAGTTTGAAAAGGGAAACAACCTCGGGGTTGGACAAATGCCACATAGGGAACAGTGAGGCCAACACGGCCAGCAAGCATGACGGGAAGCACAAACGTCCTCCTGGATGACAGCCGCAGACACGGGGGTAAGAGGGACTTGGAATGGTGTGCTGTCCCTGGAGTCTCCCTCCCTCTCTCTCTCTCTCTCTCTCCCCCCATCCCCACCTCGCTCCGTCTCTCTCGGTCTCTCTCTCCCGGTCTCTCTAGTTAATTTTTAATTCACAGATAAAAACAGCATCTAAACCAGGCAGTGGTGGCGCACACTTTTAATCCTAGCGCTCGGGAGACAGAGCCAGACAGATCTCCGTGAGTTCGAGGCCAGCCTGGTCTACAGAGTGAGTTCCAGGACAACCAGAGTTACAACAGAGAAGCCCTCTCTAAACAAAAAAACAAAAACAAAAAACAAAAAAAAAAACTAACCAAACAAACAAAAACAAACAAAACAGCACCTATTTATTATGTGCAACATGAAGATTTGATGTGCACATGCACTGTTCTCCACCCAGGGCCTCAGTCATGCTAAGCAAGCTCCCTATCAGGGAGCTGTATTCCTCACCCTCTTTTTACTTCTTATTCTGAGACAGTGTCTCAATTCCCCAGGCTGGGCTTGAACTTGTGATCCTTTTGCCCTAAGCTGCCTGGTGTGGGATCACATGTGCCAAAGAGCCTCTTAAAGGACATATAATTCCAAATGGAATTCTTGGTGTGTTTAGGCTGCTATGCTGATCATAACCTGAGTGCACACAGATCACAGATACCCGTGTCTCACGGCGCTGGAGTGGAGGACGCCAAAATCAAGGCGTTGGTAAGTTCAGGCCTTGGTGAGGACTCCTCTCTTGGCTGTCTTCTGTGTCCTTGTGTGATAGGAGGGATGAGGCTGCTTTCAGGAAACCCTTTTGTTTTTTAAGATATTAATACATGTTAATTATACAAAATAATGGGTCTCACAGTAACATCCACGTATTTACACACACACACACACACACACACACACACACACAGTAGTTGCTGGAGGGATGTCTCAGAGGTTAAGAACTTGTACTGGTTTTGCAGAGGATCCAGGTTCAGCTTCCAAAATCCATACGTAGCAGCTCTCAACTACCTATAGCTCCAGTTCTAGGAAATCCGCTGCCCTCTTCTGGCCTCTGCAGGCACTACATGCACATGACACACATACTAACAAGCAGGCACTCACACGTACATGTAATTAAAAAAAAAAAAAAAAAAAGATTAGAAAAAAAAAAACAAACAAAAATCAATAGGAAAAATTTAAGCCTGTCAAACAAAACATCCATTTGACAACAAGTTTGTAGGTACCTGCCATGGTCACTCAACAGGTGGACTTTCTTCATTGCTTGTGTGTGAGCGTGGATGTGCATGTGTGTGTGTGTGCACACGTGCATGTACCCCTCAGCAAACACACTAACCATTTCAACAAGGAACATCTCTGACTTTTCATCTCTCGTTTGCTCCCTGGAATCTTTAGACAGTTGTCCTAAAGTTTTACCCATAGCTCGTCACCTATGCCTGTAAGAGGGTTAGTCTGACACTGTCTCGTCTTGCAACATGAGAACCAGGCTTAGTGAGACAACAACAATGCCAAAAAGAGGGTCATGACTGTGGGCGTGTGGCAGAGGAGTCAAGGGCACACACAGTTGTGGTGCATAACCCCATCAGCGTGCACCAGATCACAGCAGAGCTGCGTGACTCCTGTTACTTGATGATACAGCTTTGAAGTACAGCACATCCCTCAAGTGCTCACGGTGACCCTGATGTAAACCCTCTCCCTACACTTCATGTCTGATGACCATGATGAATGACCATTTCACTAGTGTATCCTTTACTATGCTACCCGTGTTGTGTAGCGAAGGAGGTGGTCATGGCAAGCTGGCAGCACTTTACAGTTTTGCTCTGAACCATCCCCTGCCAGGCTCAGGTTTTGGACACTCAGGCCCATCTTGTAATGCTCTTCTGAGGGCGCAGAACCTTTAGGAGGTGGGCCCTGGCTGGCAGAAGTAGGTCGCTAGGAAGCAGGACTTGTGAAGGTGAGACTCATGCCTGCTGCCCCGTCTCCAGCCTGCGGGCTCTGCTTCCTGTCTGTGAGTGTGAACAGCTGACTCCTCACACTCGAGCTGCCATGGACAGAGTCACTCTTGTCATCCACCCTCCCTGCTGTGACAGGCTGCCAGCCAGCCACAGGGTGGGGCTTTGTGGGACAGTGGTCCTAGGCTGAGACCTGGGCGATGGTGGCCATGGGAGGAGACAGCAGAGGAGCACGGCAGACAAGTGTGAGCAGGAAACCTTCCTCCCTTGAGCGGTTCTGCCGTTTGCTCCGGCCGCTAGAGGCCCCGTGGGGTGAATGACTAGACCACATGGGCTGGGAAGTTCACTCTGTGATGTTCCCATAGTGACCTGACCATGAATTTTCAGAGCTTTGTTCGAATTACCATGATGCCAGAGTAGTTCTGTGACTCAGCTGCCGTGCTCCCTGGCACACCTGCGATCCTGATTGCCGGAAGTACTGTCATGAAACAGAAGAAGGAGTGTGTCCTGACTTAAAAAAAATTCATTCAACAAACCTGAGCTGGGGCAGAGAGCTTATGTGAGAGAATTCGAAGTTTCTTGTTCAGAGAGCATCTCGCCCAGTACTGTTTGGGTGCCCACAAGAATTCTTTCTTTGGCAGCCTCTGGGCCTGCCTCTTTCATCTGCTACTTGATGACACCAAGCAAAGGCACATTACACGTCTCTGGCCTGAACGGATCGCCCTTCCATATGCACCATTGTGGTAGGCTGCTGTGTTGTTCAGCCAGGAAGACACGGAGGCATTTTCATAGGTGCAAACCCTGCCAGACCTAGGCAGAGGGAACCACTGCTACACCATACTGGACAGTGGAACCCTGAGCCTCTCATCTCAGATGATTTTATTGGTACCTAAGCTCCTCAGGTGTTCTATTGATAGCACATGCGGACCATGAGCAATCAAACATCTTTTACAGCAGCCTATACCTGCAGACAATACAAATGCCAAAACCTAGGTAACCTTTCACCCAACAATGCACAAAACAACCATTTTAAACATAACTAAAAATAAACTTCCTCAACACACCTTCTAGTTTTAATACCATTCTGGTATTAAATGTACACTTAGGCCATTTGACACATAAGCAGAGTCACAGAAATGTCATAGTGACTCAACCTAGGAGCCTCCAGTTAGCTACAAGAAACAAAGCAGGTCCAAGTGGCCCAAAAAGAGGCTAGAGGCACACGTGTGGGCACAGCGCCAACTGCTAGCGATCCCAGGGATAGGATGCTGCAGAAGCTTGTAGGAGTCAGGGCCTCACCCTGTGACCTGGAAGCACTTATGCTTATTTAGGACTGGGGGCTGCTGGGGACCCTTTCTGCCAGCCTCTGGGTTGGTACGACCTGTCCCAGCCAGGGTACCATCCAAGAAAGTCATGCCACACCACTCTCTCTCCCCAGCCTGCTGCCTTCTCTCTGTGCTAGTTGGCAGGAAGAACTGATAGCATTTGTCTGAGCCCAGACCTTGCTGGGATGCAGTCTCTTGGGCCACAACCACTACATGTGCAGTAGTTATTTTGCCCTGAAATGGGCCGTGAGATGCCACTGGGGGTTCTCGTCTCATCCTACTCTCTGTATGTAGCTGGGTAGAGGCTGTGGTCATGGGGCCCGTGGGTATGAGCCTTCAGACTTCAAACACAAAACTCACATGCTCATTAAGACTTTCAGGACAACGGGGTGAGATCATGCTCATGGTGTTCTTTCTGAACACAGGTCCTCATGTGATGACGCTGGCCACACTTCCATAAGGAAGCCCTCCATAAAGCCCAGCCCTGGACAAGTCGGACACAACTCCTGCCCTCTGTTAGGTGGCAAGCATGAGTGGGTACTGGAAATAGCCTGGCTACCAGATACCGGTCTCTTCTGGGTAGTAAGAAAGACAGGTGCCCGGGGCTGGGCTTTGTGGAAAAGTGGCCCTAGAGATGGCTGGTGTAGTAGCCAAGTAAAGAGACAGAGGATCGTGTCAGACAAACACCAGGTGGGTCTCATCTTGAAGCAGGAAGGAGCCCACTTACTGGAGCTGCTTAGAGAACAGTCCATCCTGCAGGAAAGCCCAGACAGCTTTGTTCTATGATCTCCAGCTCCTATTTATTACTGTGGCAGGAAACGCAGCTGCGCAATGACCCACATGGGACACATTGTTGTTGAATCTGCGGTAAAGGTTTTGAGTAGTTCCTGAGTCTGCCCTCCATTAATAAATGGACTCTGGGGAGACGGCTCAGTCAGTAAAGTGCTTCCCACACAAACAAGAGGGCCTGAGTTCAGAGCCCTGCTGGCCAGCCAGTCTAGCCCTGGCAGTGGCTTCTGGGTCCAGTAAGAGATATTGTCTGCCAGCAGGCTTCAGTTGGGAGTTCAGTTGGTTACCAGGTGCCCAGGTTCGAGCCAGGTCCTGCCTCTGGTCCCACACACCTTTTATAGAACACAGCTAAGGATTTCTAACAAGCAGAGAGGGCAGAGCACACCAATGTCCTGAAAGGCAGTTAGTGGTGCACAACCATGATCCACAGTGTGATATGCAACCATGATCCACAACAACCGTGATGCTGACCAGTGGCGGTGCAGTGTCCGGCAGCCACACAAATGCTCGACCTTTCAAGATTTTGATTCATTGTTTTCTTTTTTAACTTCTCGTGGTCCCTTCTCTCCAGTTCCATCCTCACATTGCCCTCCTGCTGCAGCCGCCTGCTCTGTGCATCACAGAGCAGCAGAGGGGTGGAGAATGCACCAGAGTCAGGGAGCACTGAGTTCTGACCCATTTAACCCCACTGAGCCCCAACTTCTTCGCTTGTGAATTGGGAAAGGTAGCAGCCATCTCCTAAGACCACGAGGACGGTGAGGGTGACGGCGGGTGGGCGTCTGGCAAGCGGTCTCCATTAGTGTGTGCACCGTCATTTGATACTCACAGGAGAACGCGGGGTTCTAGGTGGCAGGAGCCCTGCTGGACCACCCACGTTTCACTGTGGCTAGCGATTAGGTCAGAACCTGGAATCAAAGAGGTGTCCACGAGAAGTGCGCAGGGTGTGCCCATGGGGGTCGGAGCTCACTGCTGGGATGCACCTACCTTCCTGCCAGAAGGGAAGGAGTGCCTCCCCTCTTCTAGCTGCTCCCCTATCTCACTTGTGAACTATAGTGGTGCCTGTCCCGGGGTGAGGCAGAAGGGGCGGGGAGATTGGAGAAGAGGGGGCAAAAGCTGTCCTCCACTCAGACGTCTAAGCCTGACTTCCACACGCAGGGGTGGGTAGATTATGAGATCTTCCACAGCACACACATATATTAACCCCTCAGTGTGGCCATGTCCTTTTTGAAGCTCATTGCTTCCTCCCTCCACTACAGAAGCGTCTGCTCCTGCAGCTTCCAGTACATTGTTGCTGGTCCTTACGATAGAGTTAGAATAGTCTCACCCCACCTTCTTGCCCAAGTGGCCTGTGCCGAGCCCATGAGAAAACCCACCTAGGCTTTTTGCTATAGTTTGGCTCTCTGGCATCCTTAAAGGCCATGTGGCAGCAGCTTGGTCCCAGGAGGGGCACTGTTGGGAGGACATGTTGCCTGCAGGAAATGGGACCTACAGGAAGGTCTTCAGGCTGCTAGGGGGTGCTGGGCAACCTGAGCTTTCCTCCACCCACTCTGCTCCCTGGTTCTTTCCCCTTGCTCTTGCCAAGAGGTCCCACCTCTCTCTAGGCGGAAAGTCCGCAGAGACAGCTGATATAAAACAGACGCTCCTGGACTGTGAGCTCAAATGAGCCCTTTCTCTCTACAAGTTCCTAATCTGATCTTGGTCCTTGTGATAAGAACAGAAAACTGCCTCAAGAAGTCCTAGAGAGCTGGCAGGTCCCAGCACAGCCCTCGCCCTCTGACGTATTTGCTATCAGAAGGAGAGATCACGGTATGTTGGCCTGCGGACCTTCCGGCAGGAGGCAGATCTTGCCCAACACTGCATCTCTTGGTTGTTAAGGTCAGAGGTCAAGTCCTCTGGGCTGGTTACTGAAGTGAAGTGCCTATCAGTGTAAAGCAAGAGACAAGCCATTGTAGGGGTCCACGGGGCTTGAGTCCAACTCCTCACCTTTAAGCACCGCCCCTTTACACCTTAGTAAGCAAGGAGCCTGAGAGCCCAGCTGTCATAGATTGAGAATCATTTTACAAGTGGCAGGGGGAAACCCCTACCATGTAGAGCATTCAGTGTATCATGTCGCTTCATCCGAACGGCTACATTCACTCCCTATCACTGAATTAATGAAGACACTAATGTATCTTTGAGGGTTGGAGGGGAGTTGGACACTGCCCCTTTAGTGACACCCGTACTGTGCTACCCAGAAGCTCCTGGATCCTGATGAAATCAGCTAATCGCCCCAGGCCTTCACTGACCTGAATTGCAAATGAGAGCCAGGCATGGAATCCACCAGACCCTTGGTTATCTCGGGCCCCGCCTCTCACCGTGGCTGAGCAGGATAACTCCTCTCACCATTCTCTGCCTCAGGTTTTATGTCTGTAAAAGACAGAGTGTGCAGATTGTCTGGCCACAAGGCCTAACTGAGGAACGTGTGAAGTGTGCAGACAGTGCAGGCCCAGGCCTCTGCGGTGGCCTTGTGTGAGGAGGGTCCAGCCTAGGCCTGCCTGCATTCAACCCAGCTTCAACAGGTGTAAGCCCCACACCTGGCCTGCAGCTGTCTGCATGAGTGATGGAGCCATGGTCACTGTAACGGGCTTGGAAAATGGCATCCCTACCCCTTACCTCCTTCTTGGAGGTCGTGGCCAGTTCTTGCTGCTTAGTGTCTGCACAGTAACTGCTCTCTGTCTGGTAAAAGCAGAAGACTTGGCCATGTTGTAGTGTATTCCCAACCTCATGTGTCTAGACACTTGGTCCCCAGCTGGTGGTGCTGATTTGGGAGGTTGTAGAAGCCATGATGGGATGTAGGGCCCAGCTGATAGAGGTAGGCCACTAGGGCTGGAACTCTGTCATTTATACCAACTGCTAGTTCCTGTCCCAGGGCCTTGCTTCCTGATCCTCCACTGTGTCAGGTGACCCTGCCATCCTCTCCCATCATCATGAACTTCATCATGCCTTCCCCACCATGCTGGGCTGAAGTACCTCTGAAACTGTGAGCCAAAACAAACCTTTCCTTCTGTGAAGTATTTACATCAGGGATTTTGTCACAGCAATGAGAGTGTAAGTTACTCCAGTCTGGAGCACTGTAGCATCTTCTTGATGAGTGAAATACTTGAGGAGGAATCTCTCTCTGATTTAGGTTTTCCAGAGCCTGACCTATGACCTCAGCCCTGAGCAACTTTCCACTGTCTTCTCCTCCCTGTGTTGAAGCCACACTGATCCTGGTAAGGCCACAGATCAGTGAGGATCCATGGCTTTTCCACATTCCCATGTGCCCCCTGACCCTCCAACCACTAGTTTGATTTCTGCTTGGGATTTATCAATAAAAATAGTAGCAGATATTGAGGAAACTCTTCCGTGTACTACTCTCCACCACTGTCTGCTTTCTTCCTCTCTCTTGGCATCTAGGGAGGTAGTAGCTCTGTTCTGCACGAGGCAAATGGAGGCCACAGCAAACCTAAGTCATGTGAACACACAGCTAGACATGAGTAGGATCAAGATTTGAACGAAAGTCGCCCAATGACAGAGCTCCCCTTCCAGTGACTGCAGTGTATTGCCTGGTAACGCATTAAGCATGCAGTTAGAGGCTAGGGTGCGTTCTAATTTCAGAAACAACTCCCACACCATCCTGAAATATGTATATAAACACTAATCTTTTCACTCTGGGGATTTGCTGGTGCGGCACCCCTGCAAAAGTGATGCGCTCGTTTTTAAGCCTAGAAAACATGTTTTTCTAAGCCTGAAGAATTTCTATCGAGTTTTTTTTTTTTTAATCATGCATAAAATTCCCACCATTTGTCTGCACAGTTGCATTAGGGCATTCTGCCCCCCGGAGTCCTGCGTGAAAGCGGAAGCACATCACTCAATGCGACAGTATGAAGATATCATTTTCACTTGTCCAAAACATTCTCCCAGGAATTTCTTTTAGTAACAGACCTGAGCTCTACGCCCTCTGTGGATAGGTACATAGATCTGTCTCAACCAACCACAGTACTGCAAGCTCTTAGTCACTAATTTCCCCACCAAACCACACGTGACCCAGTGCAGGCCAGAGTTCACCTCTGGAACATTCTGATAGAATTTACTAGAGAACGTCTTCCCTTTGGGCCATGAAGATGGAAGGATGTGAGGCCACAGAGTCCAGGACCAGAGAGAGGGTGGCGGTGCATGCCTACAAAGTTCCAGCACTTGGGAACTGAGGCGCCGGGGGGGGGGGGGGGGGGACGGGGACACGACAGGATCACGAGCTCAAGACCAACCTGGACTATGTAGTAAATCTCTTTCTCAAAATTAAAAAAGAAAGAAATCAAAAAGAAGAAAAAAAGAGCAAAGGAAAGAAGTGTCTTAGTTACTTTTCTATTGCACATTTAACCTGAGGCTCACAGTTTCGGAGGGTCAGAGCCCACGATGCTGGAGCAAAGGCACAGCAGCAGGAACAGCCGAGAGCTCACACGTCGATCTGTAAGGTGAAGACAGAAAGGGAACACACTGGGAACGATATGAGTCTTTGAAACCTCATGTCAAGTGAAACATTGCTTGTCAAATGATTAAAACAAGTACTAACTGCAGCTCTTAAATGGTTCATTACAGTGCGTGTGTGTGCGTGTGCATGAGTCAGTTCTCTCCTTCCACGATGTAGGTCCCAGAGAACAAACTCAGGTCGCCAAGTTTGTCAGCAGGATCCTTTACTCGCTGTGCCATCTAACCACCCCCAAGCCAAGTGTGTCTTAAGACAAATGCCCAAGTTCAAATCCCTCCTTCCTTAGTGGTCGGCAGCAGGGCCGAAGCTCACCATTTCCTCTTTCTGAGCTTCAGTTGCAACAAGAACAGTGGGACCACATGACCCTTCCTCAGCCTGTAAGGCCACTGATGCTGTCTTAGATGTCCTACTTCATGACCGGTTCTAACTTCAATCACATTCCCAAAGCCCCATGAACTACCACCCACACGTGTTTCTAAGGATGAAGTTTCCCAGTACATGAGCTGGGGTGAGGGGCGGTAATAGTAACCATTTCATGTGGTTGCTTGGAGGAGGAATCATGGATCTGAAACAAAAGAAAGCCCACAGTGTAGGTGTCAGGCTGCTGTGGCAGCTCACCCAACGAGGACAAGGAGGCATGATCATAGGTACACTCCCTGCCAGACCTCAGCAGAGGGAACCACTCTCCTGGCCAGTGCCATACTGGACAGTGGAACCCTGAGCATCTGAGCTCAGGTATTTTTATTGATTCAGAACTCCTCAGGTGCAGATCATAAGTAATTAAACATCCCCCACAGAAACCCAACACCTGCAGACAATGCAAAGTGCCAAGACCTAGGCAGCCCCCACCCAACAGTGCACGAAACATTATTTTGTACATAACTAAAAATAGACTTCCACAACATTTTCTTTTTTCTGTATAAGACAAAAAAAATGCTTTGTCTCTACAACACAATTTAACACTACACCAGCAAAACCATTTACAAGAATAACAATCATGAGGGTTGATAACTCAAAGGTCCAAATGAAGCCAAACTCTATCAAGCTTTTCACAATGTCTTTGGACAGCAGAAAAACATTACCAATGTCCAATTATCTGGAATTCACTCGCAATCTTCTGAGCTCTTCCAAAGGGCTTGAGTCACTTCTCTGGCTATGACATTTGCAGCACATACAGCTTGTCCTTCAGGCTCCAGCTGGCGTCACTCCACTCCTGCTGCTGTTCTTGGTGGTCATCATGTGGTACTAGCATCTGCAGATGCTGGAGTCTTCTGCTGCAACTGGGCTTTCACCAGTAGTTTCTCCTGGCTCTCTTCATGGTGCCAATCCTCAACTTCTTTACATGACCCCATCAATCTGGGCCTTCAATTACGACAGAGGCTGCACCTTCACCAATGGCGAATCCTGGCCTCTCACAGTGCCAAACCTCAGCTGCTCTCCAAAGACCCCTTCATGCCTTCAAAACCAGTAGTAACGCCTGTGTGACTCTTACAGTACCAAGGTCGGCTGCCAACACGAGATACAACCTTGGCCAATTCTGGAAGATAGCTTCTGTGTGCTGACCCTGAGGAATCACTTTCTAGATTTTAAGATAGAGTCTGGTTTGCTGGAAAAATAACAGGTCACCTTGTCTGCAGTAAGGATCCCCTCATGGGTGGAGTTTTTAATCACCATCACCAATATCTGGACCACTTGTAGTCAGGTTCGCAGGGGAAAAACCTAGTCAGTTTAACTAATCTGGTTTTTGGCTCTAAGCCTAGGCTTCCACAGCAGCAGGGAGTCCTGGGCTGGTGGGAAGACTCTCTGGCTGAAACATTCTGGCAGTTTGGTGTTCTTTTTCACCACTACGGGTAAACATACATCCTTCTTCATAGATCTCAAACACCAGACCCACTTGGGCTTCACACACACAAAGCCATCATAAAACTGAGTATATAGAACAGTACATTCTGGTTTCTGTTTCCGGTGCCCTGGCTGCCACCAGCGCCAGCAGCAGGAGCGAGCATCAGCTCCACAATCAGGAAAAATAGTTAGAGCTTTGCTTCTTCCCAGCTGAATTTTTTGTTTTTACCATGAAAATGTCTTTCTCTAAAGGCTTCTCTTCTGTGGCTCTCACTTTTGAGCCCTCTTTCTCACTTAATTTTCACAATTTTCTCTTCATAGAGGCTTGTTTCCTTCTTCACTCTCCTCTTTTTTCAGGAGACTTCTACTCATTATTTTTGCATACATATAATATCTGTCCTCTAGGAGCTGCCCTGAGCGTACTTTACTGGACTCTGTGAGGTCTGGAGTTTCTTTCTCTTCTTCCTTGTCTCCACATTGGATTAGTTGTTGTGATATCTTGCCCCACATTGGACACCATTTGTAGGTGTCAGGCTGCTGTGGCAGCTCACCCAACGAGGACAAGGAGGCATGATCATAGGTACACACCCTGCCAGACCTCAGCAGAGGGAACCACTATCCTGGCCAGTGCCATACTGGACAGTGGAACCCTGAGTGTCTGAGCTCAGGTGTTTTTATTGATTCAGAACTCCTCAGGTGCAGATCATAAGCAATCAAACATCCCCCCCCCACAGAAATCCAACACCTGCAGACAATGCAAAGTGCCAAGACCTAGGCAGCCCCTCACCCAACAGTGCACGAAACAATCACTTTGTAATAAACTTCCCCAACACCACATACTCTCAGCTTCGACCTACTCTGGCCATGGGAACTACTGCAATAGCCTTCCCATTGTCTGCAGTTCTATTTTCCACAGTTCAATCACCCTCAACGAACCACAATCCCAAAATATCAAATGGGAAATTCCAGAAATAGAAAATTGTGTTTTAAGCTGCAAGATCTTCTGAGTCATGTGATGAAATCTCCTGGCCTCCCACCTGGAAACAGTCATTTCTTCATCTGGCATATCCAAACTATAAATGCTACTCTCCTATTGGTCACTTGGCTGCCATCTTGCAGCAGCAGCTCCAGATTGACAAGTTGGTTGAGCCTTGAACAGTGGTTCTCAACCCGTGGGTTGCAACCTCTTTGGTGGTTGAATGAGCCTTTCACAGGGGTCACCTAATTCCAGATATTTTACATTACAATTCATAAGTAGCAAAATTACAGTTATGAAGTAGCAACAAAAATACTTTATGGTTAGGGGTCACCACAACATGAGGAGCTATGTTAAAGTGCTGCAGCATTAGGAAGGCTGAGAACCACTGTCCTAGAAGATAGCAGAGTCCACATCTACATAGCCTTAAGCAACCTGCACTCTTTCACATGGGCGGCAGGAAGTGTCTGGTCTGCTAGTGTGTGACTGAAGACGTCATCTCCTTATGCTAACAGCTGTTTGATTTACAGAAACCTTAGGAGGTCTGGATAGTGTCCACCCAAGACAACTGACCCTGGTGACACCTGTGGTTATCTGCTATTGAAAATAACCCCTTGATTTCCTCTATACCCTTCTTTCCTACGTTCTTATTGCTCCCCTGAGGAGCTCTTGTGGCCCCAGGGAAATGATGGACTTTGAGTCTCAGCCCTACATCTTCTCTGTAGCTGGATTTTGGAGTAAAGTCATCTTCCTTGCTTCAGCACCCTGTCTAGCAGCTTAACTGACATGTTTTGTAGTGACTGGATAAAGTGGGACCTGGAGACAATCCTAGTAATCAGAACCACTGTGAGAGCCAGGGTTTGTTGTCGGCTTGACAAGATCTAAAACAACCTGGGAGATGGGTTTCTGGACATGCCTGTGTGTGTGTGGGGAGTGTTGATTAGGTTGATTGATGTGTGAAGACTCTTCACTGTGAGTGGCACCATTCCCTAGGCAGGAAGTCCCGGACTGTAGAAAATGGAAAAAGCAAGTTGAATACAAGTACTCGGTGTGCTCTGTTCCTGACTGTGGATGTGATTTGAGCAGCTGCCTCAAGTTCCTGCTGCCTTGACTTCCTTGCCATGATGGACTATACCCCTGAACTGTGAGCCACAATCAGCTCTTTCTCCCTTAAGCTGGTTTTGTTGGGGCATTTTATCACAGTGTCAAGAAAAGAAAACTTCCCACTAAGAACCTTTTCTAGGGCTCTGCTGATTGCAGTAGTCTAGTTCTGTTATGTAGGAGGGTAGAAAGAAGAAAGGCTCTCCTCCAATCTTACTGCTCAGAGAAGCCAGTCACCCCATCAAGCCCCTGTCTGCAGGTTTACACTAAGGTTTATAGATGCCCATGATCTGATGGACGCAGTCTTCTCTGTGTGCTGCATGGTCTCTTACTCATTTGCAGTTAGAGTGTCCAAAAAGAGCAGGCCTTTCTGCGGTTTTCCAGTCTTTGTGCCTACAGTGGGCCTATGCAAAACAAGTTACAAACATTTGTTAGGATTGTAGTAGCATGCTGTGCACAGCTCAGAGATCTTTTTAGCAGGCAATTTGTTGAATCTTCACACAACCCTGTGAGGGTTGTGAGGTCATCTGATGATTCCCATGATAGATGGGAAGACTGGGGCATGGAGCAATTAAAATAAGTTACTCAAGGTTCCTAGTTACCCAGAGATGGGTTTGGGGCTCAGCAACCTGGCTCCAGAGATCTTAACCTCCAATTGGTCTGCCTTTGTAAAGGTATAGACAGGACTATGAGACCTTAAATTGGGAGTGGCAGCATCCTGTCACTGTGTGGACATGACCTCCTTTAGTGCTAAGACCTGCCTTTGGCCCAGGGTCCTACACATGACATATAGTAGAAAGTACTTTGCATGCAGTAATTTCAATCTTCATTCCATGCCAACTAGTTTTATGTCAACATGATGCAAGCTAGAGTCATCTGAGAGGAAGGAACCTCAATTGAGAAAATGCCTCTATAAAGCTGGGCTACAGACAAGCCTGTAGGCATTTTCTTAACTCCATGGCCTCTATGTCAGCTTCTGCTTCCAGGTTCTGTCTCAAGTTCCGTCTTGGCTTCCCTCAACGGACTGTTCACTCTGAATCTGTGAGCCGAATAAACCCTTTCCTCCCCAGATTGCTTTGGTCATGGTGTTTCCTCACAGCAAAAGTAGCCCTAAGACACACACCACCATATGAAGCCAACCCAACCATCCCTTGCAGATTGAGTCCCGGTCAGAAACCTGGAATTAAAAATCCTTCAAAACACGAAGCACAAGGGGAAATCCCATACTGTGAAGCTTTGTTTCAGGCTCATAATCATTTTTAAAATATATAACATTATTTCCGGATTTATGTGTATAAGGTTATATGAAAACAAATTGCATTTCATGTTTGGACTTGGATCCACACCCCAATATGCACCATTATGTATATGAAAATATTCCAAGTTAAAACAAGAACAAGAACAACAACAAAATCTATGAAACTTGAAACATTCCCAGTCCTGAGCATTTTGGATGAGGGTTGCTCAGCCTGATCTCCTGTTTCACAAGTGGGTCGACCAAAGCTGAGTTCACCATCTTCTTCGTGCTCACTCTGTGCTCACTGTGAGCTCAGTCCTTCAGTGGATCATCCATCTTACCTTCTAATCTCAGGGCTGTGCCCAGCTCTTCTCTTGCCCCAGTACCCAGAACTGGAGGTTGTGTCATGGTAAATGGTATGCTCCTTGATTTCCGTCTACCAGTGTCTTAGTCCCCTTCCTGGGCTTGAAGAAATGGTTGCTGTAACTTATGATCAATCCTACCTGTCTACTGAAGCCAAATGACATGTTTTCCCCAAACCCATACATAGCCTGTCAAGTGACTCTATCTGAGCTACAATCTGGATAAGGGACAGAGAGCAACAGAAGTCCTTCCAAATTCATTTCATCACTAGAGCTGTGGCTTTGGGGACGTTGGATGCTGGACGGCAGCAATGTGGGGTTGAGCGTCCAGTTTTCCAGGGGCCCATGGCAGCCAGGGTAGTAGCAGTGTTCCAATCAGGCCTCGTCTTGGGGATGACCTGGCTGGGCTCTTGGCCACCGGCATCCATCAGTCTACTCTGAAAGCTGCCACCCCATTGCCCTCGCAATATCCTCTCTTCTGCTAAGATAGTCAAGAATTAGCTGTGTCATTTACAACTTAGATCCCTGGGGAGACCACAGGTAGATATGGCAGGGAGGAGACTGGGGAGGACATGGAGAGGAGAGAGGGGAGGATGGGAAGTCTGGAGAGACAGCAGCTGTACGTATCCTCACCCCACAGGAATCAAAGAGTCAAACAGCAAGTCCCAGGCAGCTCCACCCTTACCGGATTATGCATCAGGAATTTGTAAGTAGATGGGTGATCTGAGAGGAAGTACCCACTGTGCAGACTCCTCAGCCTCCAACAGATGTGGCCAAAACAGACATGGGAGAGGGGGATGGCCTGAGCTGAAGCCACTGTTGGAAAGCTGTTTCTAGTAAAACCCCTGCTCCAAGCTTACCTAAGTACAGAAACAGCCTAAGGCCCTGTACTTCAAGCGTTCTCAGGAAATCAGCTCCACAACTCTATGCTGGCCATGTGCCAGCCAGTTGTGGGGGCGGTAAGGGTGATATGACGGGAAATATGGCCACCCCAGCCTAAAAGATGGCCCAGGAAGGTCCCCAGGACTGGTACTGTTGAGGCCATGGTGGAAAGGGCAGAGGTGAGAAAGCCCTTGTTCTCTTCCTTCCTAGCTCTGCCTTCATTGCCCTGTCTCGTGGGACCGTCTTGCCCTTTCAAAGTGTGGTCAATGAAGTCTTGAATTGTGGGTGTTATTTAGGCTTCTTGTCCTGGTCTCTGCAGTCCCCTTCCTTGTCCCACCCCACTCATGTGGGCAGACCTTTTACCCATTTAGATATAGAGCTTGCCCAAAGTCCTCTGGTAGGTTGGCAAGAGAAACACTACACAGAGATTACTGAGTTGGGCCTTCCAATGGGAGGATCATCGCCGAGTTGGGGTTCAGGATGCTGTTGTGCCGTAGTGTAAGCCCCTCAGCGTGCCTCCCGACATAAAGCTGAGTGGCTTCTACTGCCTTGGGATACTTTATGAATGGAAACATACTATGTATATCCTTTTGTGTCTTGTTCCATTTCCTTTCCATTCAGCATTGTGTGCAGTCACCAAAAGGGCTGTGAACTGTTACAGTGATTCATCTGCATCCTGTGGATATGCTACAGAGTGCCCACAGCAGCCTTAAAGCGGGTGTGGGTGGTTCTGTGCTGCTGTACTGCAATGATGAGGTCACAGGCTCTTGCACATCCTTACGCTCTACCTCCAGGAGCTAAACGGGGCAACATCAGCTTCCTCTTAGTCAGCACGTCTTCAGAATTTCTTTCTTCCAATTAAAATAAAATTTCAACTACTGTGTATTATGTTTTAGAAGCAACCTTCATAAATAGCATAGGGCTACAATTTGTATTTACTCCTACCCTGGCAGTTTTAACTTTTTAAATAGAATAATTTCAACCATTTACATTTCATATAAAGATTGATTTTTTTCCCTTCTAACTGTACTGTTTCTTTTTCTCTTCGACATTGGCTTTCTTTGTTCTTACTTTTGTTTTGAGACAGAGTCTTCCTATGTAGCACTGCCTGGCCTAAAAAATCACTATCTAAGACCACACTGGCTTCAAACTTACAGTAATCTGCCTTCCATGCGTACATCTGGCGTCACTGGCTTTTTTAATTATTATTTTTCTCTTCTAATTGAAAGCCCTATGTAAAAAAGGAAAAATGGGCTCACAGGTGCCCAGGCTGACCTTCAACTCCTAGGCTCAAGTTTTCTCCTGCCTCACCCTCCTAGGCAGCTGGGACCTAGGCACATGTCACCATTTCCAGCACATCAGGGAACACACGACTACCAAAAAAACCTTCTTATCAAAGTTTTCTCTATTACTTCCTTCATTGTCCTCTCAAGCAGTAGAAAGACTGTAGATAGTTTTCATACCGTGTGTCCCTCTTTCGTCTTTTTTTCATAATATTTTTACTATGAAATAACATTAATTACTTGAGTTTCATACAACGTATCTTGATCACACAGGTATCCAGCCAGAGGCTACCTGAGCAGAGGCACCAGGGCAGCAGCCGGAGCCCTGTTGGATTCTGCCTCCTGCCCCACTGCTATCTTGACTCCGGTGCTCAGCTCTGCTCTTCCATCTTAGACTCCCCTCACGGCCTGTCTCCTCCATGTCTTGAGCAGTACCCTTGGACTGAGCGGGAGCCCCTGCCTGACAAGGAGCAATGGTGCCTGGTGGGCCCACTCCACATCTCTCTGTTGCAGGGTGGTCCACTCCTCTATCCCAGACTCTCCTCCCAGCTCATTTCTCCATGCTGCAGGCCAAATCTGCAGGCTCCATGGGTAGTGGTGGAGTCCAGCAGCTCAGCTCAGTGGCGGTGCCTCTCAGCCAGGCTCCCCTCCCAGTTTGCCTCCTCCACACTGTGGACTGAACCCACGAGCTCATTCTGACATGCTTCCTCTCCACTCACAGCAAGTGGACCTTCCAGATCTGTTACGTCACTGCGTTTTTCCAACCACTTCCAATTCACAAAGTTCTCTTTGCCAGACTCATCTGTTACCTTTGTCCATTACTGTGTATCTTAACCATACCCGTGTTTTAGGGCTCTCTATTATTTGTATAGTTATCTAATATTTACCACTTTCTTAACTATTCTTTCTTTCATTTCTCTTTTATTTGCTAGTACTGAGGCTGTAGCCTGAGTTGCAATTTACACAGCATACAACCTGATAGGTTTTAATATACAGGCGTCACCACAACCAATTTTAGTTCACTTTTATGACAACAAAAAGAAACTCTGCACTCAGTTACCCTCCTGCACCCCAACAGTTCCTCTCACAAAACGTAACAACACACTTCCTGTTTCTGTAGCTTTTTGTGCTCTGAACAGATTTGTGTCAACACAGACCTTTGTGATGGGTCTTTTTCACTTAACATAATGATCTCAGGGTTCATCCATGTTGAAGAATTCATCCACACTTCTTTCTTCATTAAAAAGTAAACTTCATCTTTAGAGCAGCTTTGGCTTCACAGCAAATGAAGCAGTAACAGTGCTGGTTCTGCACGTTGCCAGTTTCACCATAGTCAGCACCCTGCACCTGTGTGGCAGGCGTCCCACAATCGATGAGCTTCGTTAACAAAGCTTTATCAGAGGAGATAATCTACATTAACTGTATCTGGGTGTAGCACTTCTATGGGTACCCAGCTGTGCAGAGATGAGCATGCAGTCCTGCTGTATGCTATGGAATCATTCCAAGCTCTCTAATTACTAACCTGCGTTTACCATCCCTCCTCCACAGACCCCTGCCTGGAAGTCACTCTTCTTGCTGTCTTGACTTTTCCAGAATGTCAAATAGTGGGAACGATGCATTGGGAATTCTTGGTGTCTTTTCTAAGCTGGAGTGTTGTGATGGCTACTCATGGTAGTCAACTTGATAAGCTGGGAAAGGGAACCTCAACTGAGGAATTGTCCCCATCAAATTGTCTGTGGGATTATCTATGGGGCATTTTCCTGATTACTAATTGATGTAGGAGGGCTCAGCCCACTGTGGGTGGGTGGTACAAATCGAAGGCAGGTGAGCCTGAGCCATTTAAGAGAGGTAGCTGAGCACAAACTTATGAGCAAGGAGTAAGCAGTGCTCCTCCTCCGTCTCAGCTCCAGGTTCCTGCCTTGGCTTTTCTCAATGACAGACAGTGAGAAGATCCTTCCCCAATTTTTTTTTTTTTTTTTTTTTTGGTCACGATGTTTATCACAGCAACAGAAAAGCAAACTAGGACAACTGATCTTTTTCTAGTACCGAAAAACATCTAATGTTCTGGTTGTACAGCGGTTTACATGCCATCAACGTAGTGAAGGACATCTTGGCAGCTTCCTACTTCCAGCAACTGTAAATAAAGCTGCCGTAAACATTTGTATTCAGTTTTAGAAGCGCACATAAGTCTTTAATTCATTTGAATAAGTACTAAGGAGTGTGAGTGTTCAATTGTATAGCGAGAATACATTCGCTTCTGTAAGAAATCCCCAAACTCTTTCTAAATGTAGCATCATGATTTTGCATTCCCACCATCAATGAACAGAGTTCCTGCTGGTCCACATGCTAGCCAGAATTTGTGATGTCAGGTTTTGGATTTTGGCTACTCTATCTAACCGACGTGGTGTGGCATCTGGTCCTTTCATCTTGTGTTTTCCTATGCCACCTCTCTGTCTCCTTTGGTGAGCTTTTTGCAATGTCTTAGTTTCATTTCCTGATGCTGTGATAAAATACCCTGACAAAGGCAACTGATAGGAGAAAGGATTTCTTTTTCTTTACAGTTTCTTATTATAGTCCACCACAGCAGGGAAGTCATAGCCCATCATCAGAAACAGGGAGCTACCAATTAGTTTATGTGTGCTAGTGCTCTGCCTAGGGAATGGTGCCACCCACAGTCAGCAGATATTCTTACCTCAATTAATATAATTAAAATAATCCTCCACAGACACACCCACAGGCCAACCTGATCTAGACAACTCTTCAGAGTAACTCTCTTCACAGGTCATTCAAGATTGTGCCAAGTGGACAGGTAAAACTAACCATCACTTCACCCTGTATGAACTTGATGCTCAAACATGATTCAGGTATTGAGCCTAGATCATCATTTTTCTAGGGTATGCACTGATGCTGTAAATTTTCTTCTAGAGACAATTTAGATGCATCCCATAAATTCTGATAGTCATTCATTTTAATTAAAATATGCCAATTTTTCTACTGAGATTTTATACTTGACTTCGTATTGTTTAGATGTATGCTATTTAATCTTCAGGGGATTCTTTGGGAGTGGAGCTTTGTGCCTATCTTTCTGTTACTGATTTTGGGGTTTTAGTTCCATGTTACAGGAGAATGCAGGGTGTGTGGTGTCTATTATTTTTAATTTGTTAAAGAGAGCTTTGTGCTCCAGAATGTGGTCTATCTTGTGACTTTCTCCTGTAAATTTGAGAAGATTGTATATCCTGCAGCTGTTGGATGAAGCTGACCACAAATGTCCATTATACAGAGGAGATTACTGTTGAGTTCAAATACATTATTACTGGTTGTCTTCACTGCTTTCATTGATGAAATGAAACACCATGACCAAAAAGCAAGTTGGGGAGGAAAGGGTTTATTCAGCTTACACTTCCACACCATAGTCCGTCACTGAGGGAAGTCAGGACAGGAACTCAAATAGAGCAAGATCTTAGAGGCAGGAGCTGATGCAGAGGCCATGGAGGGGTGCTGCTTACTGGCTTGCTCCTCATGGCTTACTCAATCTGCTTTTTTACAGCACTCAGAACCAGTATCTTAGGGAAGACGTCACCCACCATGGGCTGGGCCTTCCTCCATCGATCACTAACAAAGAAAATGTCCTAAAGCTGCATCTTATGGAGGCATTTTCTCTCAATAGAGGCTCTCTCTTTTTGGATGACTCTAACTTGTGACAAGCTGACAAAAGCTAGCCAGAACACTGGTTTTCTGCCTGGTGTGTCTGTCCAGGTCTGATTGACAGGCATCCAATCTCTGACTGTAGAGTAAGTTCATCTCTTTCTATCTGCAACTCTATCAGTTTTGCCTTAAGCTTTAGATGCATTTACATTTAGAATTCTGTATGTTCTTGGAGTATTGACCCCTTTATCATTATACAGCTTTCCTGATAACTTTCCTCTCTCAATTGTTTTAGAATTAACCCAGCCCCACTCCTTTTCTCTATATTACTGTGGTGTGTCTTTTTCTATCTTGTTAATTTTTATCTAGATGTGGCTTTCTACAGAAAGTGGTTTTCTTACAGACCAGGTATAACAACTGCCCTGCTGTTTTTCATCTGCTCTTACAATCTGTCTTTTAATTGGTTGATTTAGACCATGTATATCTAGGATTTTCTGTACCATGTTTGCTCCTGGTTTTGATTTGTTATCTTGTTCTCTGTCCTTAATCTTCAACCTTTCTTCTGACTGTGTGATTCATGTATATGCATGGTCATGGGTGTAGAGCCTCTGTCCTTCTGTGTGCATGCATGTAGAGACCAGTCCACCCTCTCTGTCAAAGTTCCTCCAGTGTCTTAGGAGCTATCTACCTTTCCTTTCTTTCTTTCTGTCTGTCTGTCTGTCTGTCTTATCTGTCTGTCTGTATTGAGACAGGGTCTCTCGCTGACCTGGAACTCCCTGAGTAAGCTAGGCTGGCTGGCCAGTGAGCCCAAAGATCCACCTGTCTGTGCCCTCACCACTCCCCACCCCCACCAAAGTGCTGAGAGTCCAGTGTGCACCACTGAACTCAACTTTGGTCAAGTGGATTCTGGGAGTGACTCAAATTCAGCTCCTTGTGCTATGGAGCCATGTCCTCGGCCCCTTTATCTTATTTTTCCATTGAATGAACATATTTTCATACAGCATATTCTGACTACGGTAATCCTCCCTCTTCTCCTCCCAGATCCTCCCCACCTTTCAACAACACTCCCCACCTCCTTCTCTTCCTCTTTCTCTCTCTCCCTCTTTATGTCTCTCTCTTAAGAAACAAACAGGCAAATAAAAAAGGCAAACAAGGGTAAAAAAGAACAAACACACTAACAAACAAAAAAAGAAACAAGAGCAGGAGAAATAAGCACACATGCACACACATGCACACACACTCAAAGAAAACCCACAGAATCTCAAAACTGGAAACCATAATATACAATCAAATGACCAGTAAGTTTACAAAAAATGCACAAATAAAGTAATATGAGACAAAAAAAATTTTCCAAAAATACCTTCAAGTTTGTTTTGTTTGCCATCCACTGCTGGTCAGGGGGCTTTGTCACCCAGTGAGACTCCCTTGGAGAAACTAGTTTTCCCTTTGTGGATGGTTGGTAACTGAAGATGGCTTCTTGGCTGGGGATGGGAGCTTGTGTCTACTTCCCCATCTCAGATCTGAGGCCCTGTCCGGGTTGGCTCTGTGCAGGCCCCGTGTATCTCAGCCTCTTTCTTGTAGTCTTTCTTGAACATCTTATATGGTGTTGCAGCTTCTCTCCTTTCTTTGGGTACCTCTCTTAGTGACTGATTTGAAATTTTTAATGCACATTTATGACTAATCCAAGTCCACTTTCAAATAGCCAAGCGCTGTCTCTGGATAGTGAGTCACCCCATAACAAACTGTTCCTGGGTCCTCTCTGCCTCTTGTCATTGACAGCCTCCATTTCTTGTTCATAAGCATGCAAGTGCATGTGTGTGTCTGAGGGTGCATACATGTGCATGTGTGTGTGTCTGAGGGTGCATGTATGTGCATGTGTGTGTCTGAGGGTGCATATATGTGGATGTGTGTGTGTCTGAGGTTGCATGTATGTGCATGTGTGTGTCTGAGGATGCATACATGTGTGTGGCTGATGGTACAACTTCTATTATTGTCTGGACAGTTGAATGACAGCAAGTACAAATGAGAAAAATCACCACTTTTAAATTTACTTTCACTTCTTCATTGCTCTATGCGCCTTTCTTATGCGGGTCTGACTCTCTGAGCTCAGCAGAACCCCTTCTAGCCTTCCTATGAGGCAAGTCTGATGGTGGCAGCAAATGTCTTCAGGCTTTTTTTCTTCATTTTTGGAGAACGATTTCTTAGGGTACAGGAGTCTTCATTTTGGGGGATTTATTCTCTTAGCACTAAGTATTTCCCTCCACCCTCTTCTTGTCAGGTGCATGCTCACCCTCGATCCTTAATTAAGTAAGCCCCGCCCCTGCCGCCTTGCACTTCTCCTGGTGTCAGTCTTGGCCCAGCTGTTTTCCTCAAGGCTCCCCATGGCTTTCAGTGCAACTGTTTTGGACCCCTGCTTAAAGGGAGACCCCCAAAGGAGGAAGGTTGATTGGCCCCCCAACTTTTGGCAAGCCCTAGGCTTTCATTTTTTGCTTGAGACTCCAAACCATAGCTGTGTCTCTGGATTAGTAACACCCATGGCACAAGGAACAAAGCAGCCTGAATTCCTCTCTGGGCTCTTGAGCTTCATCAGTCAGTTGGTTCTTTCTCTCGTGTTAGTTCTGTGATCTCTGAAGGGTTTTTCTGTCATCCACTATAGCTGCTTTGGTCCTGACAACATCCCTGTGCAGTGTCTCAGGCAGGCTTCAGAGTGAGTCGGCTGAGTGCACAGGGCTGTCAGTGCTTGCTGATATAGTGGAGGTTGAGGTTAAGAGGGGCTTGCCTCATGTCACAGGGGGATATGGTAGAGCTCGGCTGCACACAAGGATGCCAAGACTGCTTGATAATACCTCCTTCACGTAACAGGAGCCAATAATATCTGTAGAAAGGGTGCAGGGTCCTTCTGAAGTACATATCTGGATAGACCAGAGAAATTAAATTCTGAACCCGTTTCTAGAAATAACTACAATGAAGGCATTACTCACTAATGATAACAGCTTTTTGTAGAAACAGCTTCCAGAGTCCCTGAGGCCAGGCAAGGTGGGGGTACACCTGTGATCTCAGTACTTGGGAGGCTGAGACAGGAGGATCACATGTTCAAGGCCAGACTGGGCTACATAGAGAAGACTTTTCTCAGAAAGTCAATAAACAGGAGATGATCACGAGGCTTGAGAGGTCTGTATCTTTGGTTCAGGGAGCTGGAACTGGGTTCAGAATCACCACTCTTTTCTTTGAGTTCATTCCCTTAGCATTTAGTATGCATCTATTCTAGAAAAGCCTGTGTTCCAAAATCAGCTCTCTCTGGGAAAGGAACTTCATGAGAATTTTATGATGCAGTAGAATCAGAGCCTGGAGGTGCCAGGACCGGGGTTGGCATGGCAACAATAACAAAATAAACAATTCCTAATTATGGAGTAATTGCCATGTGACGTAATTGCCTTAAGACACATACACACACATACACACACGCACACACACACATACATACACACACAAACACACACATATATAGATACATATACATACAAACACACATACATACACTTAACAGACACATACACACACATATATAAACACTCATATACATGCACATACATACACATATACACAGACATACACACATACATACACACACACACACACACACACATATACCTACAAACATCCATGTATACAGACAGACAGACACACACACACTTAAATCTGACCTTCAAAGTGGCACAGGAAGCCATTCTGGCCACTTAACAGCTGTGAGACACTGGGCCGGTTGTTCTCCAACTTTGTACAATGAGACTAACCCTCATACATATGCCTCCTTTGCTCTCACTGTGAAAGGCTCGGTAATGGCAGCTAGCAGATACAAACCCTGTGGTCAGGTGACTCTGAGCTGATAATTGAGCCTCTGTGCCCACTCCCCACAGCAGACAAGTGAACATTTCTGAACTGGGTAAACTGGGTATGCAAAGTTGTGCTAGAGGTACAGCATGGCATATGTGACCCTTTCTCAACCTGGACAGCCCAGTGTCCAACTCCAAAGGCTATGGCTCAGCCTCCAGCAGGGGTGGGTTGCCTGGTGGGCCCTCTGCTGGCTCCCAGACATGCAGAAGGGGATTCAGGGTAGAGAGGCTGTGCTGCTGCTTTACGCTGGAGAGCCCTGTTGCAGAAAACCACAGCATGGGCCTTTCTTTTCCCCTACTGCTCAGGAGACACACAGACCTCACCTGCTGCTCCCTTCCAAGTGCTGAGACAGCACTCTTGTCATGGGAAGTAGGTCACTTCTTCAGCCCTCCACAGGGAACTGCTCCCCTCCGCTGTGAGGTGTGAAGCATCTGCCTCTGCTGTCTCCCACCTGGCCCTAGTTCCCTGGAGTCTGTTCCTAGAGCAGCTTTTTCCTGCCACCAAGTGACCCCTCGAGAACGCATTAGCAGAGCTGGCTCTGACTGCAGGAGGGTACAATGCAATGGTAAGGAGCCCAACTCTGCCATGAGCGTCCAGCCTGGCCCTATCACCAGCTCAGCACCAACAGAGAGACAGCTTTTCCCAGGATAAGCAGTCTTGCTGAGGAGATCTCAGACTTCATCCTGGCTGTGGCCTTTGTTTGGGGGTGCTGCAGAGATTCAGGTGTCCCTGGGTGAGGGCAAACGTTAGCCTGGGTATCAGGTCACACCAAGGACATGAGCTGTGGTCTCCATGCTGCCTTCAGTGGCCTCCTGGAGCTGTCTAAGGAATTCCTGAGCCAAAGCAAGGGCTATGCTACCAAATGCTAGCTTAGGATAAGGTCGTCAAATTCTTTTTGTGGTTATTATTTTAAGTTTTGTGCGAGTATATATTGTATGTTGAGCATATCCAGTCCCCTAACCTTCATTCCTAACCCTCTTTGCTCACCACCCCCATCTCACAGTCCCTTTGCATCCTAGACAGTTCAATTCTACTTTCTGCGGTTTTACATATCCATATAAGATCTAGGAACAGTGAGAGGATAACAGGTCATTTCACTCAATATGATTGCCTCTGATTATATCCATTTCCTCACTAACAACATAACCTCACTCTTTATGGCTGAAAAAGAAATTCCGTGTGTGTATCTGCGTTTTCCTTAGCCAGTCCTTGGCTATTGGACATCTGGGGTGGCTCTGTGACTCAGCTATTGTGAGTAGCACCACAGTAAACATGTTGGTGATGTGTGGGATCCTTCAGGTAAGTCCCCAGGAATGGCACAGCCGGGTCATACGACAGATCTATTTCGAGAAACCTCCGTAGTGACTTCCACGGTGGCTGAACTAGTTCACGCTCCTCCCAGCACTGCACGGGGTTCCTTTCCGTTCACACTCTTACCACCATCTACTGTTTCTCAGCCACTGACATTCTGGAGGGGTACAGCGCAGTCTTAGTGCGGGGTGCTTGTTTTCACGGTTGTGTTGTCTGCTCTATCCTTTTACCTTTGAGGCAAGTTTTTATACAGCTCAGGCTAAACTCAAGCTTGACATGTGGCTGAGGATGACCTTCCTGCCTCTGCTGGTCATCCCTCCAGTGCTGGGATGGCAGCTGTGTGCCACCATGAAGAGCTTTTCTCCCATCCCTTGGGCTGCTTCTTCACTCTACTAACTGTTTCTTTTATTGTTCAACAGCTTTTTAATTTCTCAAGGTCCTGTTTGTCGAGTGTTGGTCTTATTTCCCAAGTGACTGAGTCCTATTCAGCAGGTCTCTCTTTCTAACTATCTCTGCTCTTTCCTCTGACAGTTTCAGAGTTCCAGGACTTACCTTAACATCTTTGATGCATTTGAAGGTTGGTTTTTTTGTGTGTGTGTGTGTGTGTGTGTGTGTGTGTATACGTCTGTGTCTGTGTGTGGAGTGTGTTTGTGTGTATGTGTATGTGTGTGGTATGTTGGTGTGTATGTGTGTGCGTGGTGTGTGTGTGTGTGTGTGTGCGTGGTGTGTGTGATGGTGTGTGTGTGTATGTGTGGTGTGCCTGTGTGTGTCTGTTTGCCTCCATGTGTGTATGTCTGTTTCTCTCTCTTTCTGTGTGTGTGTGTGTGTGTGTGTGTGTGTGAATGTATGCCATGTGTGTGCTGTGAAGGCCAAAAAAAGAGCTCTCAGAGCCTCTGGGGCTACAGTTATAGGCAGTTGCAAGTGGTAGATGCTGGAAACCAAAGTCAAGTCTCTGGAAGACAGCAAGCGCTCTTAACTATCTCCCAGCTCCTGAAGCTGGTTTTGTGCAGTGTGCCTATAGCGATCAGTTTGTTCTTCTGCATGTAGACACCCAGTTTCTCCAGCTCCATTTGTTGGAGAGGCTGCCTTTTCTCCAATGTGTATTTTTGGCATCTTTGTTGAAAATCAGGTGGCTGTAGCAGCATTGGTTTGTATCTGGGTCTTCTATTCTATTGCACTGATCTGTGGGTCTATTTTTGTGCCAGTACTATACTGGTTTTGTTACTATGGCTGTGTAATAAGGCTTAAAATCTGGTATGATGATACCTCTAGCATTATTTTTGTTGTTATTTTGTTTGTTTGGAATTGCTTTGGCTGTTTCTAGTCTTTTGTGCTTCCATATGAATTTTAAGTTTGTTTGTTTCTATTTCAGTGACGCATGGCATTGGAATTTTGGTGGAGATTCCTGGAGATTCGCTTTGGGTGAGATGGTCATTTTCACAATATTAGGGATGCCAAGTTCTTCAGGGCAGTGTGTGATGTAATGGAAAGTGAATTTAGAGGTAGATGAGTACAGTGTGTGGAACATTCCAGAAAGGGACTCGGCATCTTGCCCTGTGGTATCTGGGCAATGCTCTGTGGGGGTGGGGAGAGGCAGCCTGTGCCCAGAGCCAGACTGTGTCTCCCCGACCCCACATGTCTGGGAATCTGTAACATCTCACTGCCTCTCTTTTCCCAAGGCCCCCGGACACTGGCAGTCAGAGTCCCAGAAAGTCTCTGTTGTGTTTGAGATGTGAGGTGTCCCCCAAAGACTCAGGTATGAAGGTTTTGTCCCCAGCCAGTGGCATTGTTCGGGAAACTCTGGGGTCTTCGGTAGGTAGGTCTCCAGGGTGAGGCGAGCCACCTTGGCCACTTGCCCTGTGTGGCCATGACATTCTCACTGAGAGTCAGAAGCAGCAGAGCCAAGAGCTGTGGACTGAAACCTGCAAGACTGCGAGGCAGAAGGAAGTCCTCCCTTGAGCTGTTCTCTCGGGCTTTGCCACAGTGGAGAGTCTGGCAGACTGACAGCTGGAACCCTGATCCACCTGGTCTGTACTGATGGGGTCACTCTCCACTCTGCTTTTTCCAGGCAGCCCAAACCTGGGAAGTCCTTCCATCTGGAGGATCAGCCTTGCTATTGCTGCTCCTGCTGCTCAGGGCCGCTTCTAACCATTGGGAGACACCCCACCCTTGACAGAGACAGAGTCAAGCCCTGGGAATGATGCCCCATCTGGGAAGGTCAACCAGGCCAGGACCCTCCCTGCACTGTCCACTCCTACCTGTTTGGGGAATGTTGTAACCAATTACTGTTAGGGGACCTGACAGCACTTATTCTCTTCCGGCTCTTCTGCACTGATCATTTCACCTTCTCTTTCGATGAAGATATACAGGATTAGGGATATCAAGCACCCTGTCCAAGGCCACACAGCCAGGAAGTAGCACTGGGGATTGGACCCAGGTTTTTAATCTTCCAATCATGCATTGTGGTTTGGAACAAATTCTATGCCATGTGAATGTGCAAGATGCATTATTAGAGAAAAGGGGGTGCATGTGTGGATTAATGGCCTGTGCAAAACACGACAGGGAGCTTTCAGAGCTCGCACAGACCCCAGGGAGGAGGGCCAGGGTTAGGGCATCGAGGGTAGGATGGAGACAGCAGGGGAAGCACGCAGAGGCCGCATGGGGAAGGGCCTGGGTGGCCTAAAGTGTGATTTCTATTTTTCCTTTTAAAAAGCATGTGTTATGTTTTATTCACTTGTGGTAGCTGTGGGGGAAGAGGCACCCACAGCATGTGGGAGTCAGAGGAAGACTTGCTGGAGTTGTTTCCTTCAATCATATGGGGTCTCAGGAATCAAACTCAGGTATCAAGCTCACACCTTTACTGGCTGAGCTGGAGCTTGGCCATAGAGCACTTGCCTAGCCTGCTGGCACGAGGCTGTAGGTTCTATCCCCATATCCCCAGCACCACGGGTGGGGAGGAGGGAGCTGGAAGTGAGGAGTTTTCACACAAGACCAAACAGGGTGACATGTTACAGAGTAACCAACTGTGTATCCCCAAACACCAAGGTCAGAACAGGTGGAGACGAGCTGACAGACTCTCCCAAACTGAAGGAGAATTTTGGGATATACCACAAGAACTGAGGCGTAACCCAGACTCTTATTTTGGAACCGTGAGTGGAATGTGAATGGTCTTTGGCTGATAGTTCTTTTCAGTGTGTTTTTGATGAGAGGGTACAAGAGGGGCCTTTTCTAGTGCAAAACACTCTGTCGTGAGAGTGAAGGAGTCTCAGAGTTGGACCTTGCTCAGACATCCTACAGAAAGCATACACCAGCATTCAGGGGTGTCTAGGGCCACCACGACTCAGAATCTGACTCTCATGGACAGTGTTTGCACCCGCCCTGGACTCTGAGCTCTTTAGTGCAGATGCGGAGGAGACAGTGGCTAGCCTGGGGTCCTTTAGGAACAAGAAGCAGCCTGTTCAGGTTTGGCATAGGCTCGGTTATTTTTCTGGATGTCCCTGATGCACAGATGGCTGAATCCACGAATTAGGAACTGAAGGACACCAGACTGACACGCAATAATGAAGAACTAAAAGCAACTGCAGCCATAGAGGGAGGGCGGGCGAGCCTGAGCCGCCCCCGTCACCATCACCATGGGCCATGTTCCCATCAGTGTTCCTATCACTGGGGGAAAGGTGGGGCTGCACCTGGTGGGGCCTAGGGAAGGACAAGTGGGGCTTGCAGCAAAGACAGGAGTGGGGACCTCCAGGGAGGGACTGGCCGGCAGAGTCTGGACACTGGCCCTTTATACACACGAGTATTGTGGCTGCAGAGTGAACCATTGAAAGTGTTTTTTTTAATTATCATCTCAATAAAAATAATTACACAAAAAGGCACAATAACTGTTTACACTGTAGTAGAAATTAGGGTGAGTGGGGTCCAAAAAGTTTCCTGAGCACTCCCAGGTACATCTCTGCGCAAGACATTCAGACATGGCATTTTTTCTTCTCACGCTGTCCTTGTGAGGCAGGCATCATTATCTACAACGAAAGCATGATGTAAGTAAGGCTCGGAGAGGTGAAGGGACTGGCCCCAGGTACACAGCCCCCCAGCACTGTAGCCCACAGGAACACCACTCCAAGAAGCTATCCAGAGTTCCTGTTTCCTGTCACACCCTGTCCTGCTTCTCACAGGACCAAATCTCTCCCCTTTCGAGGGAAGCCACACAGCTGTTTTCTCCTGACAGCTGTGAGGCAGGTCTCCAAGGAGGGAGTGTTTGATTGCCAACCCCGCCCTTTCCAGGGAAGAGTAGGGAGTTACAGGATCCACTCACCCACGCTCCTCTGACATGCGAAACTAGACCTCGCTCTTCCCAGAGACAGCCCTGGCTCCCCGCATTCTCTTTTCCTCTCCAAAAGAGGGTGGGGCTCCGCACCCTCAGGCCTTACCCATTCCCTGGAAGGGTGCCAAATGGGCCCACTAGCATCATCACTGTTGCCAAGGAGATCCGCAGCTACGGCTGTGAATCAGCAAAGCCTATGGATGCCAGGCTTTAACTCTACAGCGTCGACATACCCAAGACCTAGGAAAGTTGATCCCTCCATCATCTCAATGCAGGAAGGCAAAGCCTGTCTGAGGGGATAAATGGGGAAGTGGCTTAGCTGGGGTTCTAACCAGCACCTCTGCCCAATAACGATTCTTTGGCTCAATCCCCCTGGTTTCTTGGAGGTTCTAACCACAGAGCTTTGCTTGTTCCTGAGGGCCAGGGTCATTAAACTGAGGCCAAGCTGACAGAAGGTTTGCATCCCTGGCTCTGGCTTCTCTGATAGGCCCTGGGTTCCAGCATCCACCCCTCTGCCTGCTTGTTCTGTTCCTGCCTAGCCTTGCTCCTACACACCCAGCCCTGCCTGAGCAAGGCCAACTACAGGATCCAAAAACACTCTGCTCCTGATCCCAACTGAGGAAATGGAAGGAGAGAAAATGGAGAGTGGGTGGGTAGGTGGGTACGGCTGGGTGCAGCTGGGCTTGGAGAACAGAGAGAGCTGTTTCCAGGCAGGTGAGGGGCTTGGCGCACCCAAACTTGGAGCCCCAACACTTCCTCTGTACACCATACAACTCAAAGAAAGTCCTGTGTGTTCCAGCCAGTGCGTGGCTGCTATACCCCAAGCAGCCACTGCCTCGGCCGGGCTCAGCTGCCTGCCTGGATGAATGACCCCGCACAATAAAGAATGTTCCCATCTTTGTTTTTGTGCATGATGTCGGGGGACTACTTTGTAATATTCCAGCAAGCAAGTTAAAAGGTGGGGTGGAACAGTCAGTGGGAAAACAACGTAATTTTTTGAAGCAGAATGGAAACGACTAAGGTCATCACATGACGCTGACTCCTCTGTGTGTGTGTGAAATACTGGTGTGTGCTTATCTCTTCCTCCTACAAATCCAATGCTCGTGCTCGAGGACACAGTTCTAGTCTATTCTCCACCGTCACTTCAAGGTCATCCTAGAGACATCCAAATAGACTGGGAGAAAGGAAAATGGCAGCCTGCTACTGAGTCCTTGGGTTCACATTACATTGGTGAGAACTAGTCACAAGACAGCAAATGGTGCTGGGAAATGTAGTTCTTGGCTGCATGGGTTCTTCCAGGAACCACTACCATAATTCTATAAGGGGAATTTAGACCTTGCTGGGCAATTAACCATCCCAGGATCACTCCCATCTTGTCAAGGGTAATGGCTGAAAGGGTAGACACGAGGTTTTCAGACTTATTCCACTACAATGGAACGTTCTAGGTAATACTCTTGGCCCTTGGTGAGAACAAAGGCAATGTGAAGGAAGCCTTGGGTCTTCCTTCACATCCAGCTCCCCGCGTCTGGCCCCACATCTGTCCTTCAACACGCTGGTGTCCACCGCTGCATTCACCCTTCATATCCAAAGGGGCGAAAGATTTGTTTTATAAATGCTGCTGTTGAGGAGAAATGGACACAACGTAGAAGGATTTCTCTGAATTCACTGTGTAACAACTGACCATAATCTCAAAATTTTCAACTCAGGGGGCGATTCTAATTTGCTTTCTGTAGGAAGGGTTTTGTTTGGGTTTGTTTTGTTTTGTCTGCTTACGGGTTACAGTCTACCACCAGGGGAAACCAAGGCAGAAGCTCAAGGCAGGAACTCAGAGCAGAAACTGAAGCAGGGGCCACACAGGAATGTTACTTGCTGGCTTACTTCTAGTTTGCTCATCTACCTTTCTTATAGAGCCCAGGACCACCTGGGGAGGGATAGGACTAGTCACATTTGAGTGGGCCCTCCCACATCAACCACCAATCAAGAAAATGCCCCACAGATGTGCCCACAATGCAATCTGATACAGGCAATTCCAAGAGGTTCCCCCTTTCCAGGTATGTCAAGGTTTGTATCAAGTTGACAAAAGCTAACTTAAGTATGACAGACAGAGAGCAGGTGTGTGTGTGTGTATGTGTGTGTGTGTGTGTGTGCCTGTAGATATAAATATAGATATATATAGATGATATGTAGATAGATAGATAGATAGATAGATAGATGATAGATAGATAGATAGATAGATAGATAGATAGATAGATAGATAGATATTTGTGGTGGTTTGAATAAGAATGCCCCTGTAGACTCATACAATTTGAATGCTTACTCACAAGTTAATGGAACTGTTTGGGAATGGTTAGGAGGTGTGGCCAAGTTGGAGGAAGTATATCCCTGGGAGTGGGCTTTGAGGTTTCAAAAGGCCATATCAGACCCAGCCTCTCCCCACACCCCCACCTGCTGCTTCTGGATCAGGATGTGAAGCTCTCAACTGCTGCTCCAGCACCACGCCTGTCTCCTTCCCACCGTGATGATCATGGACTCACCCTCTGAAACTGTAAGCAAATCTGTAATTAAATGCTTTCTTTTATAAATTGCCTTGCTCATGGTGTCTCCTTACAGCAACAGAACAGTAACTAAGGAGTGCGTAGGGGTGTGTGGGAGTGTGTGGGTGTGTGTATGTGGGGCTAGACCACAAGCATGTGTTTTACCCTGAGTCCTAGAATATGTTCTTAAATTCCTCTTTTCTTATACAAAAGCAGCAAACACTGTACTATCCCACCCTTCATTATACATATGTCCCGAAGACTTTCCCAAACCAATTACCAGCAGATCTCTTGACTTTGGCCCTGGTTTGGAATATCACCATGTATCTGACCAGTCCATGACTGTTGGAATTTGAGGTCTCAGGACCCACAGAGTTCTTGAGAAGGTGCACGGCCACACATCTAGGAAGTAGAAGGCAAGACTTGAGTTTTGTGATCTTTTCTGGGGAGACATGAACAAATGTCTGTTCACCCCAGATGGTGTCAACAACAGATCAAAGAAACAATTCAATCCATGTCTTGCTTAATGAGCCAGAGAGTTTAATTGGGTCGCTCACAAGAATATGGGCAACTTAAAGCAACTATACATCTAAGAAGAGTCTCTCCCCACGGCAGTTCTCCTACCTACGCTCTTCTGACTCAGGAGCCCTTCCCCTCCCAAGAGGGAATGTCAGAGGGCCAGATCTTGTGAAGGGTCTTGTGTGGGCGATCACAGATGCTCAGGTTTCAAAATGGCAATGGTCACGTTACATAGAGGAGAGAGCTCTGGAGCTGCTGGTTTGCAGGGTGACCCTTCCCCTTTCTTTGTGCATCATCTAAACTGTGCCTGCTCCTTGGGAAGGGACTGCCCCACTGATCAGCTCTATTGGCTCAGGAAGTTGGAGGCTGAGCTAATGCTCAGCGCTGTGTCACGACACCGGCAGGGTCGGAAAGGTCGGCTTTCTGTTGAGGTTGCTTGGGCTGTAGCCTTGGCCCTTCTGCTGACGCTTGCCAGGAAACAGCCTTCTTAGCCTCAGCTGCCTGACTATTTCTCCAGAGAAATGGGACCAAGGAGGAGATAGGGAGGGGTTCACTTAAGGAACTGTCTCATGATTTAGGGAGTGGTATATTCTGGATCTGGAGGGTGGCCACCAATGGAGAGCTACTGTTCCTTGATACAAGCAGTACTCAGACCTTGGGGAGCTTCAGTCTTTGCTCTCAAGGCTTCAGCTCCAACTTAATGTCCATTGATGCCACTGTTAGTGGCCTCTACAAAAGGCCTATGGTGACATCTAGACTGTATGGGACAAATAACTGGACTCAGCAGCTCAGCTAAAGTCACAGACTCAAGTAGCTTTCCCAGCAGTCATAGCACCCGGGAGAAGACACCATGAACATAGGACTTGGCACAGCACACAGCGTGAGGCCTGGACCACATCGACGTCAGCATTAGTCTGTCAGCTGTAGCGCCGAGGATGCCTCAGCCTCTGAGGATGCTTAGTGATGAGGAAGGCAAGGGTGCTGTGGGGCGCTAAGGACGGACAGGGGACCACAGTGACAGGGCAGGCTCAGAGAGTGCATGCCCGGGGCTGAGGGAGGCGCCAAGGGTGGCTTCCTAAAGAAGGGGACAAAAATAATCAGTTTTCAAGTGCCAAATGGAAGAAAGTGTGTGAAAAAGGCTGGCAGAGAGCAGAGAGCATCCGGAGCTGAGGAAGGACAAGCACGAAGCCACAAAGGTTTGGGGGAGGCCATGAACCAGGAGACCGAGGATATGGAACAACACCAGGAAGTCGCCCTTTGTCCTCACCGGATTGGGAACCCAACAGCTCCAGGCTCAGCACTAAGTATCATCACTGCCCCTCATGCACATACAGGCAATAATGGCCGGAGGTGCTGTCCCAACTCTTCTATACCGCCAGCCCTCCACATCTGTCAGCCCTGCCTCTGCAGATTCAACCAACCTGGATCAAAACTGTTTAAGTCAGTGCGTGCCTATACAGGACATGTAGAGACTTAAAAAAAAAAAAAATCACCGCTGTCCCTAAACATCAGCCTAAGAATAGCTTCATTCACATCTCTGTAGGTGCTGTGTACCAGCTAGAGATGGCTTAAAGTATAGGCTACATACAAACACTATGCCACTTTATATAAGAGACTTGGGCGTTGGTGGATTTCTGTATCTGTGGGGGGCTTCGGAACCTCCCCTGCCTATACTGAGGAACAACTGCAAAGGAAAATCACACAAGGGCTGGAGGTGGTGGGCTGAGATCTTAGTCCACACAGCTGGCTCCAGGGCCCACGGGGATGGCAGGGAGCCATGAGTAATTGCAGGGTCCTGGGAAGAACTGCTGGGAGGCTGGGGAAGTAGTGAGGGTTTGTAGAATCTGAGGCAGCAGAGATAGCCCTGTGGGGGATGCTGGTGGTCATACCAGAGCCAGACTTAGAACCAGAAGTCAGTCATGTTCAGGGCACTGCTCGTGGAGCATACCCTAAGCTAGGTACACAGGCCCTCAAAGAGACCATGGTCATTTTCCTTGGGAGGGTCCGAAGGCTGTGTCAGCTAGGCAACTCCCAGCTGTGAGGGAAGCTGGGCACACAGGAGTCCCAGCTGTCTGTATTGTAACCCCAGTTAAAACAGTTTTGTTAGTAAGGCTGGGCTGGAAGTGGACAGTGTCTGGTGTACACAGGCTTAGAGAGGTCAAGATAGTAGCCCAAAGTGACAGGACTGGTGAATGACAACTCAGTCTTGAGCTGCATCTAGTGTCACAGTGCACAGCCCTCCCCAAGGCTCAGTGGCTCCCAGGAATCCTGAATGGCATCTGCTCAGTCTCTGTCCCTTGCCCATTCATTCTTCCACCTCCTTGGCCAGCCCTGCCTCCAGCCCTGGTCCCTGCTCCTCGTCCTGACTGTGATGTGTACTCCGTGCCCTGGGCTAGTCTGCTTCAATTGCTCTGTGCTTGGCCACAGTCCACACAAACCCAAAACTTGTTCCTGTTTTTAACTGTAGTCCCTTCCAGAGCCTCTGCCCTCTAGCCCTTCCTCCCCTACCATTTTCCCAGAGGGTCCCTAAGCACCAAAGGCCAGAGAGACAGAATGACATCATCTGTGCTGTGGACCTCTCTGGGCCCAATTATCCAGCTATAAGTGGAAACGCCCCACATTTTCCCACAGGAAAGCACCCGCCCTAGTACCCAAGTCGGCTGCTTCTGGAGCTCTTGGCAAAGTCCACAGGCCTAAGAAATGTGAGTTCCTCCCCATGGGCCTGACCCTCTCTAGGCCCCTGGGTTCTTTCCTCTCTCTCTCTCCCTCTCCACCCCCTTTTGTCTCTGTCTCTCTCTTTCTCTCTCTATCTCTCTCTCTCTGATCTCAACAGGGAGGGGCAGCACCAGGGACAGCGAGGAGCAGTATTGACAGCCCACATGCAAGCCCCTGCCTCCCCTTCTCTTCACCTACGAGACTTTGGGAGAGTTCTCCCTGCTCTGGGGATTCTGCTGTCTCTTTTAAGTTGGACACCAAAGCAGACACACCTCATTAAACCCTTTGGACACCTGAAAGACATCACTGCTCCTGCATTAAGATGAGCCCAGGCCCTCAGAACACAGCCAAGGCCATACATGGCTGAGCAGGCCAGCGTCAGGCCCAGGAGAGAAGCACTGGTGTGCTACAGAGTTCAAAACTTCGGAACCAACCAGACCTGGCTGGGTGGGATGTGAGTTGTGCATGGAGACCCAACTTGGAATCAACAGCAAATAATCTCAGGCATCATTCTCAGCCGAAGAAAAGAATATTGGACCCTATTCCAAGCTGCTCTCAAGATCACAGGACATCCCGACCACACTCCCTGTGATGCGGTCTACACTTTCCCGGCCCTGCTCCCTCTCCCCTGAATTATTTACTAACGATTTCCTTCTTTAGACGGACTAGTATTGTAGCATATTTATTTTAAATTGGTCAGGAAGGTATAGCTCTAAAAAGAAAGTCGGGCAGATTGGCTATCAACATCAGGTCACTGGGATAGCCCACACAACAGTGTGGGAAGAGAGGCAGAGGAAAGGAGGTGCTGTAGGCCCCTCCCACCAAGCTGCCCCAGTGGGCTTCCTGCCTTCCACACCTATGCTCACAGTGGAAATGCTGACTCCTGTCTCCCGCCCCTTTCTTCAAAAAGCAAACGTTTGGGGAAAGAAGCTAGCTCACCTCCTCCAAAGGCCAAAGAGCCCCATGCCCCACAACTCCCAGTAATTTGTGTTTCTTGTCCACTCTCTGCTGACTTTAAGTAAATATGACATATGATAAGCAGGCCGCGGCGCGTTGTCCCTGTCCTGAGCCTTCTGACCCTGAGTACCAAGGACTGCTATACTCTGAGAACCCTAGGCCAATGCCACCTTCCCCTTCTCTGACTGTCCTATAGGCTGAACATCCTTAGGCAAGGTATCCAACCTCTCTGAGCCCTAGCCACAAGAAGCAGAACTCCTATGTAGTTGATTTATCCAGAGGGTGAACAAAAGAGGTCCTTGTGTCTAGTGGCCCCTGGGCTGCAGTTCTGGGCATATAGAGTGTGTTCTTCTGGTCATAGCTGGTTTCGGCAGCTCTTGCCTCTCTTCCTGCTGGAAGCTTTCTTGAAATCGCCCCACTGTGCTTCCCTCATTTCTTGGCCCTGTGTCTTCTCCCATTTCTTGGCACAGTGTCAGAAGGCTTTTGGCCCTGTGCCAGCTCAACTTAGCTCTCAGCTTGGTGCCCCCCTGGAGGAACCTGCTCCCACCCCAGATTCCAGACTCCTGGGCCCCATGACTTCTCCTGGTCAGGTAGTTCCTTCAACAAGCCTATCTTCTTACCTGATCTGTAGCCCCCTGTGGTGTGGGCTGTGTCCTTCCTGCTGTTCCCATGGTCACAGACTGTCCTACAGAGTCCAGAACAAGGTCAGCGTTCACCAGCCTGGAGAAAAAGCGCCTTCCTGTAATTTGCTGGAGGTCCTAGGAGCGTGGCTCCTAACCTGTCTCATCCCACTGACAAAGCTTTCCCCTGGGATGTAGCCAGGACAGGTTTCTCACATGTTCACCAGGAAACCCGAGTCAAGGAGGAAGTAGGACTTACTCCCAGTTCCCAAGCCCAGAAGACACAGGGCCACAGACCATAGGGTCTCGGGAATCTTGGGTCACGCTCCGCGTTGGCCTAGGGTTCTCTGCTGACTGATTCCTCCTTCCATGAGCACTGGGCCTCCCACAGCACCATGCTGCTTCCTGCCTGAGCGGGTCCTCAAGGCACTCACTGCCCTGCTTAGTCCAGTGTGGTTGTTGCAGAGATGCTCTCTCCCTCAAGCCAAGGTGACAGTTGATGCCCTGTGTCCTTGGGAGAGCTATACCTGCGCCTGCCGTCTCTTCTCTGGAGTCCCATCCCTTTGACTCTGGGCACTAATCAAAACTTTCCAGCATGTTCCTTATGCCGAGAGACAATTTGCTTCCGTGGCTCACACCATCATGGACTGGCTGTACCCGCTTCTCTGACTTTTCTCAAAGGTCATCAAGGCCCTGTCTTTTGCTGGCTCTCCTTAAGTCTCTCATGATCCTGGAATAGGCAAGATGGGTGACAGGCTTTGAAACTGTAGCGTTGAGGTCTCTGAGTAGGGGGGACCTTACCATCTTAGCGTCTTTATACTTCCTGAAGTGTTTGGATTGCTTGACTTTTTACTAAATGATGGATAGTCCTCAAAAAGATCATGAAGTGGGCATTGATTCCTAAATACTCTTTATAATGATATATTTGGGTGTGTGGTTTTGCAGGCAGCTCTCCCACTTTGAATTTGTCTGTCTATCTGCCAGCATGTATGTGTGTCTGTGTGTACATTGGTCGGTCGGTTGGTCCCAACGTGTCGCTCAGATCATCTTTGAACATTCAGTCCTCCTGCCTCTGCTTCCTGAGCACTGGGGTCGTAAGTCTGCATATCCAGCCTGGCTCCAAAATTATATTTTTCAAAGATGAGGTAAGAAAGTCATTCTTTTAAAATTGCATGTCTATTCTCTATCTGTCCTGAGCTAGGAAGAGGCAAGGAGTGTCTAGAGACATAGACAGACACGGCTAGGCTGACGGTGACATATTAAATTGATGGACAGATGACAGAATTGCTGCTGCCTGCAGGCTTGTCTAAGCACAGATCTTGTGACTTCGCCTGGACGAATTCCAAGCTGTAGAGCCGAGGCATGGCCAGAGGATAACAGAACAGTTTAGACTTTTGTTTGGTTGCTTATTTATCGATTTTGTTTTTGATGTGACAGGGTCTTGTGTAACTCAGGCTGGCCTCAAACTTGCTATGCAGCAGAGGCTGGCCTTGAACTGCCAACCCTCCTGCCTCCACTTCACCCCCACCCCAGCCAGGATAACAGAAACATGACATCTACTTCTCAGTGGCAACCATCTCACTGACACTGAAAGCATGCCTTTCTGTTCTCTGACACTTCATCTGGTGCTAGGTCGTAGGTCGCAGGTCATGAAGTTACAGATGCAGAGATGGGCTTCTCGTGGAAACTCCTGTCCACAGAGCTGCCGCTGCCTACCAGAGACTGTTAACACTAATGGCTGGTGGGGTCTGAGGTCTGGGGACACACAGAGTGAATAGAGGCAGGGCCATGGACGTCGGTCCTACAGAGCTCCAAGCAGGCCTACCGAACACCCTTCCCAGTCAAGCGGACCATTCTCACTGTCTGTGGCAGTGTGACTTTGTAAGTGAGCCTGGCAGAGCTGAGCCTGGCATTTCTCAAGCATGAGACAGGAATAGAGACCGTGTGAGGTTGCATCCCAGGCCTGGCAGTATGTGAGGAGATGGTGGAGTGAAGCAAACCCGGAGGATGCAGACCTGTGTGAAATCAGACCCGCTCTGAGCCAGGTTTTTCCTCTGCTCATAGGAAACCAGGTTCCTCCACAGACTACAGAGGGAGGGGCCCCCATATCTGGACCTTTCTACCACCATGCACCCATGTACCACACCTCCTTCCAATGCTTTGAGCAGCCCAGGGGCCTGTAGCCTTGGCTTCTGTACTGACCATTGCCATGGACCATTCAGGGCCTTCTGACCTCAGATCCAGGGTCCCTTTCTCCTTCTTGACCACCCCACTGAAAGAGCTTCTCACCTCTACCCCGTCTCTCACCCCCTGTACTTCCCTTCCCCATTTGCCTGTTTTCTAATTGAAAAAATTTTGAGAATTTTATATGAGTATTATACTTACATCATTTTCTACCCCTCTGACGCCCCCCTGCCCACCAGCTCATCCCTGCTTCCCGCTACTCCCTCTCAAGTTCATGGCCTCCTTTTCTCTAGTTATTACTATTATACACACACACACACACACACACACACACACACACGAGGGAGTGGTACATATGTGTGCAATCTACTGAGTTCATTTAGCATTGCTCACATATATACATGTTAGAGCTGACCGCTTGGGGTTAGACAGCCTACCAGGGGCCTCATCCCTGGAGGAAACTGATTCTTCCTCTCAGCAGCCATTGATTGCCTCTAGTTAGCAAGTCAGCTGGTACTGACACTACAGTGTTGGTGTTGAGATTTCACAGGTGAAGCTTCCCCGTCATACCCAGAAGACACAGACTTGCAGCAGGTACCCTGGTCCTCCGGCTCTGACAATATTCCTGCCCCTCTTCCAAAATGTTAGGTGTAGGAGTTGAGCTTCAACTGTACCAACAGGGGCTGGGCACCCCATGACTACTTATTTTCTGCATTTATAGCCTCCATGTGCTGGGGGTCGGGGGGCTGAGAGCTACATTTATCTGATGCCAGTGAAGGAATAGACTTGCCATTGGAGAGCAAGCAGACAAAGAGCAAGCTAATTTTTTCTGTGTCCTTTATATAGACTGCCAGCAGAAGGCAAAGCCCAGATTAAAGGTGGATCTTCCCACTTCAAAAATGATTAAGAAAAATTCCTCACAGGTGTACCCAGCTTCTTTGTTAATTCCAAGTTGACAACCAAGAATAGCCATCACAGCTTGGCATGAGAGTCTTGACATGAGTCGAATGTTGTCATTTAATCTGCCGTGATAGGACCCTGGAGCCGGAGCTAGTTCGCAGCCCTGGCCCCCTCATTGCTTCCTGACACTCAAGAAGGGTATTAGGTATTAGGTATTAGGTGGGGTATTAGGTCCCAGAGGCCCCTTTTGTTGTGATCACAGGACAAGGTCCTTACGCCCACAGATCTCCAGAGAAACCAGGAATGTTAAGCATGCAGGATTGTCTTTGCATGCTTTGTAAAAACCTGTTCTTCCATTCAGAAAGCTGGTAATTAACAGCCTGGTGATCTGTGTTAACTGTTGGGCCAGGCCATCTCAAGCTCCTACAACCAGGACCAGAGGTGGCTGGTTATCTAAATGACCCTTAGCCAGGGGCTCCCAAACTCCCACAATTAGAGGTGTCTAATAGCCCAAATGAGATCTGTATAACTGAGAGCAAGCCAGATCCTTCCTTAGGCCCTGAAGCTAGCGCAGATAGCCTATCTCTAAAACCCATCTTCTTGGAAGAAATGGCATGCACCCTGAGTCATGTTTTGATGAAATTATGCTTTCTTGTGTACACAGGATTTTATTAAACCAGGAAACATTTTCCACATTATACCATGTTTAAATGTGCTGGGAATAAAGCACCTGGCGTCAGACTCCCCAAATTCTTCATCTAGGCTGGTGAAGTCATTCTCACTTCTTTGTGGCTCACTTCCCCGCCATGACCACCTGCAAGGTCCCCTTCACCTTTTCGAGATGGCCTCCTTCCCTCCATAGCTGCCTCCAAACTGGCCACTAGATCTGCTTTTTACACATAATGGGACACCAGATGGCCTTCCATTAGGGCATGCACTGACTGTCTTCTGGGGACTGTGAACAGTGTTCACAGCCAGACCTCACAGTAAATACCCTCAAATATTTGCCTGCAGCCCCTCACCAAAGCTGCTGTTTTGTTCCCAGGGCGCTCTGAGGAGCCCCAGCCTCTTCCTCAGACCACAGAAAGCTCCTCCCACTTGCCTGCTCTTCAGAAGCCATCCAATAAGCGCTGGCCTTGTGCACTATCCCTTTCACTGGGATGGCTCTGGGGACCATGACCTTCCATTTTGAGACACTATCAGGAGCAGAGGTAGGTAGCTTTTGGACTTCTTAGAACCAACAGCGTGCAGCCAACAGAAGCTGAAGCCAGGCAGAGAATAGCCACACAGAGAGAGAGGCCCTGTGGCTACCTACCAAGAGGGCAGGAGCCAGGCAGTAGCCCAAAGACATCCCTGATCTTACCATAGCAAACCAAAATGACCTAGTATTTACTGCTGGCCCCAGCCATGTTACAGCCTTCCACCCACAACAGTACAACACAGACTTGGGGGTTTTGGTTTGGCTTGGTTTCACCATATGTGCCAAGGCTGTCTTAGAACTTTCTATGTAGTTCAGGATGACCTTAAATTTATCATCCTCCTGCTGCCACCTGTCCAGTGCTGGGACGACAGGCCTGCACCATCGCCCACCTGACGTAGAGTTTAAAGTTTCAAGTAACTTGATCCACATCTGTGGTCAGAGAGTCACCAGACCAGTAAGTTCAGAAGAAAGAGATGAGTCTGCGTGAACCGGCACAGACCGGGTTGCTCTTGCCCTTTCTCCTTCAACAATTACAGCTTAGCACCACTTACACCCTGCGGCTTGGGCCTGGAGTGTCCCAAATGTTCTAGTTGGCTCTTATTTTTTCTGTTTCACTTTCCTAAAATTCTGGTGATAAATCTCTAGGACACAGTCAATCTTCTGGGATTCTTCCCTTGAAAAGTGACATTTGATTTCCAAACATATGCTGGAAGCATACATGGTTCCCAGTTGTAGGGAACAGGCGAGAAACTGAAATCCAGATGTGTGTTTTCTGACCTTCCCCAGTCTCTGTCTGATCTGTCTTTGGATCAGCAACAATTACCTGAACACCCACTCTGACTTCGTTAACCTTTGCGCGTGGCTCTCTGAGGTCATTTCCACACAGCAACCCCAGAATCTGACCACCTTAAGATATGCCTTAAGAACTGTGTCTCAGGCTGGAGAGAAGGCTTGGCAGTTAAGAACACTGGCTGCTCTTCCAAGAGGACCCGGGTTCAATTCCCAGGACCCACATGACAGCTCACAACTGTCTGTAACTCCAATTCCAGGGGATCTGACACCGTCACACAGACATACATGTAGATAAAACATCAATGCACATAAAATAAAAATAAATAAGTTATTCTTTTTAAAAGAACTGTGTCTCAAAACCAAGAATAAGTCTGTCTAAAGCCACAGGCAGGCCCTCTTTCATTGGATCTGCTTTAGCTACTGCATCCAGTGTTAGTGGCTCCTGGGCAGAAGTATGAACTGCCTCAACCATCCCCGGCAGCTGAGTCTGAAGGCCGTCAGACAGAGCTGTGACGCCAGCGTTTAAATCCGTACCACCTGCATCCAGGCTCTGCACTTTCAGTTGTTGGTGTTTTTTATGTTATTGGGTGCTGAGTCTTCGTGTTTTTCACCATTATCTCCGTATTCCAGTTAAACCATGCAGCCAGTCACTTGCCTCTGACTCTTCCTGATCCTGTAACTTGAAAGGGCAGTAAACATCTTTTCAAAGACCATGGGCTAGTCACTCTGTAGATGTTTCTTAATTTATTAAATGTTTCAATTTTCTGGTCTTCAAGCCAAACAATAAAATTTCTAAATTCTGTTTCATCTTTGTTGTGGAAGCCTGCAGGGTCGTGGTAGTCCAGAGCCGTGAACTCGTGATGAAACATGGTCCGAGCTACTAACACTCTCCCTTCCTTCCAGCTTCACCTGGACAGAAGTGGGGTTAGGTAGGCAGAACAGGCTGGTGACAAAGAGAGAGCGAGTTTGCCTTCTGTTGCTCTGATAAACACCATGACCAAAAGCAACTTGAGGAGGAAAATGTTTATCTCATCTTACAGCTTACCATCCATCATGAAGAGAGCTGGGACAGGAACTCAAGGCAGGAACCTGGAAGCAGGAACTGTAGCAGAAGCCGTGGAGGCGTGCTGCTTACTGGCTCATCCCCAGGGCTTGCTCAGCTTGCTTTTTTTATATGCCCCAGGATCACCTATTCAGGGGTGGCACTGCCCACAGTGGACTGGGCCCTCTGCCATGGATCACTTATCAAGAAAATGTCCAACAGGCTTGCAGACAGGCCAGCCTGCTACATACAACTCCTTAGTCTCTTCTTAGATAATTCTAGCTTGTCTCAAGCTGACAAAAATCCAGCCAGCCTACCAGTGTTCAGGCCATGTCCCCAGCTTGGCTCACTGCAGGGGGACTTTCCTCAGTGGGGCTTGGTGGAAGTTTTGAAGTTGTTGGAGGGGTGTCATGGTGGGGACGACGAGACCCTTCCCCTTCTTTTTGCCTTTCACCTTTCACCTGCCCTTAAGATAAGCATGACTGCTCCATGCACCACCATCCCCGCCCCGTGATGTGCCAGCTCCTCGACAGTCCCAAATGCAAGAGGCCACACAACTGCAGACTGAAGCCCCCACAACTGGAAGCCAGAATGGACCTTCTGGCTCTGAATCGATTGACTCTGGTGTCTACCGCAGAGGGAACTTTAGATGCTTCCAGTCAGCCATCACATGAGGTATCATCACCGAGTTTGTACACAGGAGCAGATGGAGGTTCTGGTCAATGCTGCCATTTTACAGAAGGTCTCTGTCAGGGTGGGGCCTCATCCCAGACACTATACCCCAGTCACCAGCCACTGAGAACACACAGGAAAGACCTGAGGTCCACGTCACACTGTTAGCTCCTCCTTCTGGAGAGGAGGTACTCAAAGTGACCTCAGCTTCAGCTTTTCTTCCTTCCCTGAACCCCAAGAGAAGGCCTTCTGATTTCAGTGGGGCCCTAAAAATTAATTTTGAAAGAGACTATCAATTGCTTCAATAATGACCTGCTACTGGCACAGTAAGGCCAATAGAAATTTCTGGAAGTAGCATGTGCACCATATGAGGTGGAATGGTCACCTTTCTGGTGTCTGAGAAGGAGATGTCCAGGGTATAAACTAAAGAGAGAGAGAGAGATCGGAAGTCTGAAATGGAGGCCAGTTCTAACCTCCATATTTGCTATACCACACAGGCTTTGTTTCCAGGGCTTAGAAAGTTCCTGGAATCCTGCCTCAGGCATTCTGGGGGCGGGAGGTGGTGATGGGGAAACCAACTCTTTTCTTAGCATTTGGGTGAAGAGAGGGGAAGCACATTGCTAAATTAGCATTTTTTATCCCATCTCTGTGATTTATGAATCCAGTAAACACTTGGGGGGAGGGGATAGGTCCTGGCTTCTGAGAGGAGGCCAGGGCGAACAAGCCTTGTGACATTTTTTAAAGTGTCATGTATCTTGCATTTTAATGACCCTAGTATATAAAAAGATTATCTGACTGGATCAGATGAGGCTGACGCAGGTTGCCCCATGCCCTACTCCACCCAGTGTCACTGCAAGGTGACATAGTCTCACCTCCTTCCAGGACTCCTCCAGCCTCGATAGGTTTATGGACCCTCTGAAACAGGAAGCCCCAGTTCAGGTTTTGCTTTGTTTGTGATGTGTGTGTGCGTGGGTGGGTGCACGTATGTGTGTAGGTCACATGTGTGTTCAAGTGTGTGCACGTGCTCACATACGTAGAGGCCAGAGGGCAGCCCTGGCCATCATTCCTCAGGCACCACTTTTTTTCCTTTTTTTTTTTTCTAAATAGAGTCTCATTATCCCAGAATTCACCAAGTGATGAGATTGGCTGGCCAGTGAGGAGCCCCAGGGATCCTCCAGTCTCTGCTCCCTGGCTCTGGGAGTGAGCCACCATGCCTGACTTTTTGGCATGGGTTCTAGGGTTCGAACTCAGGCTCCCCAGACTGTGTACTTTGAAGAAATACCTGCTGTACACATTTGTCTACAATTTGCTTTTCTCTTCCCAACATGTCCCCTCCCTCAAACAAAACAAGAGAAGAAAGCAGCCTTGACTTCTGACCCTACAGCCCCTGCTTACGCGCACCTCTGCCTCATTTTCCCTGTTAGTGGCACAGAGGCATTGCTTAAATAACACAGGTGGGTGCTGGTGTGCCCTGTGGTTCTGAATTGTCCATCAGCCCAGGCAGATTCCCATGGGCCTCCTCTGCTCCTCCTCCGAAGCCCTCTCTGGTCCTTTGTGACTCACCCTCTCCCCTCTCTGTGGTCCGCTCCGCTGCTTCTAGGGCTGCAAAAAAGAGCTCAGCGATTGTCTTAAAATAGCAGCCTGTCTCTCTCCTGTGCACCTCTGGAGCAGCTGCATTGGTTTTGTCTGGAACTATCTGGAAACTGAGACAATGAGCCCAGGTCACTGTCACAAACCCTCAGACCAGGGGCTCACACAGGGAACAGGTGATCTGCACCAAACATCCCTTCTTCGTGCCTGCTGAGTATTAGCCTAAGCAGGAGACAGCAGGCCCTCCCCTGACCACATGGCCCTGTGGGAAAGGGCACCTTCCAGGACAATCAGCTTGGCTTACTTCTGCCCAGCTCTGCTTCCACATGGTGACAACACAAGGCAGTCTCCAGCAAGCGCTTCCCATCCATGAGACCAGTTAATGTCACAAAGCACCTTGCTGTCCTTTCTTGGTATATGTTCTGTCACTATAAGGTTCCTAAGAGAAGGTGGGAGTGGGGGTGAACAGTGGAACTGATGAGGCTCACAATGATGGACAGTGGGAGGTCAGAGGGCATGACTGACATAGGCTCCTGGTGAGAGCCTGGAGTCACATTGCAACGCGGCAGAGAGCCCAGGCAGTAAGAAAGCAATAAGCTCAGCTCTCTTATTATAAAGCCAGTGGCGCCACCTTGAGGCCTACCCTCTGTAGTTTAATGACTGCCAGGCAAGCGGTCTCCAGGGAGCCCTCTGCAGGTCACTGGGCCCATAGGCGCAAGGTTTCATGAGCACCACTTCCAGCATCACTGTGGCTTTGCACAGCTCACACCTGTGGGGTGTAGTTTTTGCTCTTGCTATCACCCGAGTAATTGCCAGGAGTCAGCTCAGACACAGCATCTCACTGTCCTTGGGAAGCTTTTTGCCGGCCATGATCGATTCCTACTCCATTTGAGGACAAAGACGAACTGCAGTCATGCGCAATCCTGGATCTGGTGGGAGAACCGTGCAGAACCAGTCCATGCCCTGGGGCCCTGGACCGATACACAGAAAGACGGATGAGCACAAGCTTTCTCTGCTTCTAGAATGTGCATGCAATGTGACCTACCCCCTTACTTCCGCCTCCGAACCTTCCACCATGATGAACTACACCCCTTAGAACTATGAGCCAGTGTAAACCCTTCTTTCCTGAAGTTCCTTGTCACAGCAACAGGAAAAGTGACTAATACAGAAAATCGGTACCTGGGGCGTGCTCATGCTGGGGTGGGGGTTGCCGCTGTGAGGAACATGACAGTGTGGTTCTTAGACCTCTGTGGGAGGCATATGGAAGAGTTTGGAATTTGTGCTAGGAAGGCCTGGGACACTGTAATCACAGATCAATTGGGACATTTTGATAGGTGCCTTGGAGACACGTGTGCAGAGAGAAATGTGGGCAGTCGAGACCCAGTGAGGCTTCAGGGGACACGCTCCATCAGGAAGTGGCTTGGGAGACAGCATGTGACGGTCTGTCTAAGGGTCTGACTGCATTCTGTCTGTGTCCTGAGAGCATGAATGAGACTGAATTTAAAGAAATCAGGCTGCTATGTCTGGCAGAGGACGTGCCCAGGCCGTGTCGAGGTTATTGCTCTCTGCTCTCGTCAAGGCTCCTAATGAGAGAGGGAAAAAGTGTATCAGAAAGACAAGATGAACAGGAAGTTGGTTGAGGAAAGGTGTGCAGGTAAGATTAAGGTTTCATAGAAGGGGAGCCAGAGACGTGGCAGCTTTAACTGCTAAGGAACAAATGCCATTAAAGAGAAAGCTGACAGTGGGAGTAAGATCCATTTCTCCGGTTCCCTGGCTGAGTAACCCAGGAGGCGTCTCCCAGGGCCAGCACACGAAAGCCAGTGCAGCGGTGGTCCAAGGGGCTCAGGTCCCACCCAGAGGTGGCAGAAGGACTTGGTGGCAGCATCCACAGGGCACTGGTTTTGCAGGTGTGAAAGATGCAAGATTGCAAGAGCCATAGAGCCTTATACCACAATTCCAGAGAACCACCGAGTCCAGACCATGTGTGACAGAGCCTGAAGGAAGCCCTGAGAACTGCTGTATGAAGCCAGGATGTGAAGCCGAAGTTGCAATGGAGATCCCAGGATAGTAGAGACGTCAGAGCCATGCAACATCTATTAAAAAAACCAAAAGCCTGCAGGCATGGAACAAACTGACCCAAGAGGCTGTGTCCGTACCTTCGAAGCTGAGACAGTTGTGTCACAAGCCCAGACCCACGCTGATTTGCAGAATCTGGTGTTTGCCCAGCTGGGTTCCTGACTCACTTTAAACTGAACTTTCCTTACTATGCCCCGTTCTTCCCTTTAGGAATGGAAACATCCACTCTGCTGTCGCACATTGGAAGTCTGTGACTTGTTTGTTTTGTAGGAGGTCATAGTTAAGAGATTAGATTGCTTGGATTTTTTTCTTTTGAGCAGTGTTGAAACTAACTGATCATGGGGACTTCTGAAGTTGAACTGAAAACATTTTGCATTATGAGATGAGCTTAGGAGCCCACAGGGGGTGGATATAGGTTATGGCTTATAGGGGTAGAGAGTTATGATTAAAAAGCAATATGTTTGGGGGTCAAGTTGGCAAGGGGCAGAGTTGTGATAGTTAATTCTGGTTATCAACCTGATGAGACTCAGAATTACTGTGAAAGCAAGTCTCTGGGCATGACTGAAAGTTTCTAGATTGGGTTGATTGAGTTGCGAAGACCCACTGTAAATGTGGGCTGTCCCATTCTGTGGACTGGGGTTCTGAATTAAATAAAAAGGACGTGAGCTGAGTGCCAGCTCTCCTCTCTCCGACTCTCTCTCTCTCTCTCTCTCTCTCCCTCTCTTTCTCTCCTTCCTGATTGTGGATGAATGTGACCAGCTGCCCCTTGCTCCTGCTGACAGGACCTCCCTGCCATAGTAGACTGGATCCCCTGGAACTGTGAGCCAAAACACACCCTTCCTTCCTAAAGCTATTTTTATTGGGTATTTTTTTTTTTCACAGCATCAAGACGAGTAACCAGTACACATTTACAGATGTCATCACAAGTCCTGACCTCAGATGGGCATGGCTACCTGTAATCTCAGGCTGCAGAGGGTTGAGGAGGGGTGTGCGCAAGAGGCAAGAGGATTGTGAATATGAAATCATCCTGGGGTGAACAGCAAATCTTTCCTCAAAAATAGATTTTTTAAAAAGCTCTGGACACAGAGAACAGGCTCCCTAAAGTACACCCCAATACGCTTTAAAAGAGAGCATTTATGTTTCATGTTGTTTTCACAAATGAACCGTCAGAGTGAAGACCTGCTTCAAAATAAGCCCATGTGGGAAGCAGGGAGAGAGACCTGGTGGGAGCCTGTGGCCACAGGCTGGAACTTGTTACAGCAACAAGCACCCTGGTGTTTCTAATTGTTTTTGTCTAGAGTTTTTCAAAATGAAAGATATATTTTAAAAGCTCTGCAAATAAGTTTCTGGAAAAGGAACTCTAATTTTCCCGTTCACAGATGAAGATGGCAAAATCTCAGCGAGGTTAGATTACTGGTCTAAGATCACACTTTGTTTGGCAGCCTTCAGAATTCAAACGCAGGTCAGGGTGAATTCAGAATCTAGATTCTCCATACATACCAGCAGTTACTTTCTTAAAAAACCAGAAGATAATATTAAAGCTTCGCAAATGTTCACAGACAAAAGAGAGATTCATTGAGTCAGCTGTAACACAACAGAAGGAAAGATTCTTGTAGTTTGGAGAGAAAGAAAGGCTGCTGTTCTTTCCGCGTCCTCTCTTCCAGGCTGGAAGACAGGAGGTCTCAAGGCGAAGGCAGGTACGCAGTGGCATCAGACCTGGCCTCGTGCGCGGCACTGCCAACCAGCTGTTCCCTCCCGCGAAGCACCTGGTCCTCAGTGCACAACGAGGTGGGGGTCATTGAGGAGGAAAACTGCACCCACCCACTCCCATCACTGTCCAGTCCGCTTGGGGACCCTGGCGGCCTGGGTGCAGACCCTGCTGCTCAGAAGAGATGAGAAAGCGGCGAGCGCCCCCGTGTGGCGGACTTGGAAACAGACCCAGCAGCTCCAAGCAGGACCGCGGTGTAACCAGCGCTCACCATGGGCTGGCTTTTTGGCCCACACCTTGTCACTCCTTCCTTGTGACAGAACTCTTCGAAGTCCAGTTCGTGTCCTGAGGGTTTTTTCATCTTTGATGTGTGTGTCCTGATAAGAGTGGATTGCCACTAGGGACACTTCCATCCGCAATTTGGCAGACAGGTTCCGTTCTTTTCGTGCATTCAAGTATGAGACTGATTTGTTATTTTTATTTATTTTATTTTGTGTGGTGTTGGGGCCTTGACATGCTGGGCCAGTGCTCTTCCGAGCTACTAAGCCATACCCAGTCCTGACTTCTTTTTGGTGCAGTAAGCAATTTTTTTGGTACCAAAATCAAACTATGAAACATTCAGATCTCACCTCCCTGTTTCCTTCTCTGCCCCCCAATCCTCTTAGTCAGTAATCTGTTGTTTCTGGTCTGTTTTTCCCATGCTCCACTTTTACTTTCCTTAAAAAAAAAAAAAGAAACAATGTTACTTTGTAAACAGTATACTTTAGAAGCTACTCTACACTGCAGGAAGCCTCCCCCATGTTGGTTTAGTTTGTTCTTTCGGTTATTGTTACTAATGCATATTCATTGTACACGGTGCTGAGTTTCATGGAGATGATCTCAAATATACCCGGTACTTTGACCATATTGACCCTCCCACCCAGTCTCCCCGATTCTCCGCCACACCCTCACCCTCTTGAAAGTTTTTCCTTCTTACCTCCTCCCACTAACCTCCCTCCCGCTCCCCACTCTCCTTTATGCTTGATGTCAAGTCATTGTGTATCATGTGTGTTTGTGTGTGTGTGTGAAAGAGAGAGAGATTGAGAGAGAGAGAAGATATTAATGGCTTTCTGATAAAAAAAAAAACCAATGGCTAATAACTTGGGAGGAAAGTCAGCAACATAAAGTAAAAGTATCACCCACCACAATGTATGAGAAAATCAACAATATGGATTTTAAAACCCAGCAACATCAGAAAAAAAAAATCAGTGAGAAAATAGAGACCTAGAAAGAAAAAAAAAAACTAGAAAGGCTGTAAATCAAAACTCTGTAAATCAAATAAAAAGCACAATGGAAAACATCCCTGGGAGGCCACCAAGCGGGAGGAGGAACACGAGGCTGAGGACAAGCTGGTGAGATGCTGCATTCAGACATCAATGATGTCAGGAGCCCTGACTCCTGACATGCTGGGGTGCTGTCCAAGGACAAAACCCAAAGTCCAGCAGGGCGGAGGACCTGTGATAACACTAAAGGCCATTCAGTGAAATTATAGACCCAGTTTCCCTGAACCTAGAGAAGAAATAGATATGCAAGCCCATGAGCAAGAACCCAGATAGATGTCTCTCCATAACAGGTTATAGTCAGCTTGCTAAAATGACAGAGGCAAGATGGATGACAACCCAGGAAACCAACTGAGTGGGTGACAGTTATCTCAAGATCCTCAAAGGAGAGAGAAATGAACACTTCCATTAGGCCACAAGAAACAATGAACCACATTAGAACAGTAATAAATAAATGAGGATTTGCAAAATATTAGACATTACAAAATCAACAAAATGGCAGGATTTAATATACACTTTTTATTAAGAACTCTGAATGTGGATGGTTTCAAGTCTCCAATCAAAGATAGGGACTCAAATATTGAATTTAAAAACATGGCCCATCTATGTGCTGCCTGCAAGAAGGACTACCCTGTTTGCAGATGGTATGATTCCAAATCAAAGAGACCCTAAGACTCCACCACAAAACTAGCGTTGATGAGTTCTCTCATCAAAGTGACAGAATACAAAAATTAACATGCGAAAATCGTTAGCCATTAGTGTCGTCTGTGTGCTGGGTTAGTGTTAGCCTGGGAAAGTTCCTCTTCGCCTTTAGTTGGGAAGGATGCTTTATCAGCTGCAGTAATCTACTATCTTTCACAGTTTAAAATATGTTACTTTTAAAGTTTTTAATTGAGAAACCTGCTATATAGATGTAACTATATCTCGAGTGGGTTCAATAAAGAACAAAAGACAATTCTCCAAGATGCAAGTATGAACAACTCAGGCAAAGGATCTAGCCTCCATGATGGACTGAACCCAGACCCCATGGCCTTCAGGTCCTTTTATTGAGGAGAGGCACTGCTCACCAATACGAAAGTCCCATTTACCTTAAAGAACAGAACCCTCCAGTTCAAATCCCCCAACACCTGGCCAGCTGACCTTGATGCCATTAGGTGAAGGTCAAGGCCGAGAGATATAGGTGTTCCCATATCTCCATGTTGGACACTGAAGTAGTACACTGCTATGGCAAGGAGGTGCATTCATAAGTGCAAACTGCCAGAACTCAGCAGAGGGAACCACCATCATGGCCATACTTGACAGTGGAACCTTGAACATCTGAGCTCAGGTGTTTTTATTCTTTCAGAACTCCTCAGGTGTTCTACTTGGAGCACAAGCAGGTCATTAGCAATCAAACGTCCCCCACATGAATCCAACACCTACGAACAACACAAAAAGCCAAGACCTAGGACATCCCTCACCCAACAGTGCACAAAACGATTATTTTATACACAACTAAAAATAAACTTCCACAACAGGACACTGTGAGAGGAGCCGCAGAAATCCATTTCATTAGCACTAAAGCAGTCAAATGCTTTCAACGCTGAGGTCACAGAAGGCGAGGTAAGTTTGAACGATTGCTTCAACCAAGGATATTGAGTGGACAATCACCAGTGCTCCAAACCAGCATTTTTTTTCTGCATTCAAGAAAGCTGCAGCCCATCCACACCCAGAAAGCTGATTCTAACAGTTGAGGAAGGTGACCTTCTCCCAGCAGCTCCTGCTGCCAGGTATAACAGCTATTTAAAGTTCATTTTACTTCCCAGATGTGTATGTAGCTTCGTCATCAAACATACATACATATCCGCGTACATACACGCATCAGAGCAGGACAAAGCTGATCTACAGTGACACTAGATAGCAAATCAGGACCATGTAAGGGTGAAGGAGCAAGGCTAGAGAGATGCTCAACAGTTAGGAGCACTTCCTGTGGGCAGCCCACTTGTAACTCCAGCTCCAAGAGGACTGACATCCTCTTCTGGCCTCCATGGACACAGACACACACATACGAAGAAAAAAGGTGAAGGAGCAGAGCTGGTGACACAGGGACAGGTGGGTCCCTGGAGCTCATTAGCTGGCCAGGCTGGGTTCAAAATAAGCCTGTCTCATAAAGTGGAAGGTCAGCAGATTGCTCAGTGGGTGAAGGCACTTGCTGCCACCCCTGCAAACCTGAGCCCAACCCTGGGACCCACATGGTAAAAAAGCAAAAACTGACTCTTGCAAGTTGTCCTCTGACTTTATATACATGGTTTACACACACAATAAATAAATAAATAAATAAATAAATAAATAAATAAATAAATAAATAAATACCAAAAGATAAAATTTAAGGTGGGGGACAAAGAAGACACCTAACAAACACCCTTAGCCTCCACATACATATACTCACATGTGCATATGCACCCCACACACACATGCACACACACAGATGAACACATACATGTAATGCACACACTCTAGAAGGAAAGAGCCAGATGGACGGCATAGTGTATGTTGGTCTCTAATAAGAGCTCTTGAATTGGCCTGCATCTAGGTATTTTTTCATGGGGTCAAGACATAGATGCTGGTCCTGCCTCTGGGTATCCTTGGATGGGCATGGATACAGGCTCCCAACTCTGGGCAGTCCTTTGCAGAGTCGGGTAAATGAAGGAGCCCCATCTGTGTGTTCCACTCCAGACTTTAGCTCAGGTCAGATTCCTGGCTTGCTGTCACCCTGCAGGTCTGACTCAAAGTTCCCCACCATTACCCATCTAGAAGTTTCAGAGTATAATCCCCTGATGCTTGGTCTGCACTCCCAGAGTGCACTTCAGGAAGGGACTCTGCCTTTGTAGTCACCAACCTGCTGATTTGGCAGGACTCTTCTTAAATTGGCTTTGGTACCAAGAAAAAAGGATACACTTTCCGTGTCAGCCTCCAACATTATCCCCCACACCCCCACACCATCCCCATACCCCCACACTATCCCCCCACCCCCACACTACCCCACACTGTTCCCACACTGTCCCCACACCCCCACACTGTCCCCACACTGTCCCCCACATTATCCCCCCACACTATCCTCACACTCCCACATAATCCCCCAACCCCACACTATCCCCATACCCCACACCCCCACACTATCCCCACACTATCCCCACACCCCCACACTCCCACACAATCCCCCACACCCCACACTATCTCCACACCCCCATACTATACCCACACTATCCCACACCCCCACACTCCCACATACCACCCACACTATCCCCCACACTCCCACACCCCCACACTCCCACACTATCCCCCGATACCCCACACACCCCCATACTCCCACATTATCCCCACACCTCCACACTCCCACACTATCCCCCACACCCCCCATACCCCCACACCCTCATATCCCCATACTCCCACTCTATCCCCCACACCCCCATACCCCCATACTCCCACACTATCCCCCATACCCCCACACCCCACACTATCCCCCACACCCCCCACACTATCCCCACACTCCCATACTCCCACACAATCCCCCACACCCCCCACACTATCCCCACACCCCCACACTCCCACACAATCCCCCACACCCCACACTATCCCCCACACCCCACACATCACCCACACTATCCCCCACACCCCCACACACCACACACCACCCACACTATCCGCACACCCCCACATCCCTACCCCCCATACCCCCATACTCCCACACTATCCCCCGCACTACCCCCCCACACCCTTCCAGTCACATGTACCTCTCCGTTGGTGCAGCTAATGCACAGACACCCCCAATCCTGCCTTCCCATCTTCCTGTTTCTCTCTCCTTCCTTCCCTTCATTTCCCACTCTGCTCCTCATTGAAGGCACACTGCAGATTGCTGAGGTTCCCTCTCTGTCTTGGGTTGTACACCCCCTCACTGTTATCAGGTTAAATTCTAAGGTTAGACACAAACCAGCATCCCCCAAGAACTACCAAAGGCGTCATTTCCCTATCACCAGCAGAAGGGACAAATGGCCATCTGTAGCAGGATGCCTGCTGTGGTGGCTCACTAAGGAAGACAAGGAGACATTTTTCATAGGTGCCAGACCTCAGCAGAGGGAACCACTATCATGGCAAGCACCATTCTGGACAGTAGAACCCTGAGTGTCTCATCTCAGGGGTTTTTATTGATACCTAAGCTCCTCTATTATACAATGTGCAGATCATAAGGAATCTTTTACATTTTTTACATAAAGCTAAAACATGCAGACAAAACAAATGCCAAGGCCTAGGCAGCCCTTCTCCCAATGGTGCACAAAACAGCCATTTTAAACATAATTAAAAATAATTTTCTACATCATTTCCCTCTCTATATATAAGATAATCAAAAAATGCTTTATTTGTACAACACAATTTAGTACGACACCAGCAAAAGCATTTACAGCAGAACAAACACTAGTGTTGCTAATGCACAGGACCAAATGAAACCAAACATCTATCAAGCTTTTTATAATGTCTTTGGACAACAGAAAAACATTATCAATGTCCAATTATTTGGAATTCATTCACAATCTTCTGGACTCCTCCAAAGGACTTGGATCTGGCTCTGTCCTCTGCAGCACACACAGCTTGTCCTCCAGGCTCTGGCTGGCTTCCCTCCACTGCTGCTGTCCTTAGTGGTCATCCCATGGTCCTGGCATCTTCAGAACTCTGGGATCTTCCGTGGCAACTGGGCTGCACTTTCACCAATAGCCTCTCCTGTGCTCTTTTCATGGTGCCAAACCTCAACTTCTTTACATAATCCCTTCAATCTGGGCCTTCAACTGCCACTGAGGCTGCACCTTCACCAATGGCCTCTCCTAGCCTTTCATAGTATCAAGCCTCAGCTGCTCTCCATGACCCTGTCATGCCTTTAAAACTAGTACCACATGGGTGACTCTTACAGTACCAAGTTCAGCCTCAGCCAGTTTTGGAAGTCAGCTTCTGTGTGCTGACCCTGAAAAGACACTTTACAGATTTTAAGATAGAGTCTGGTTTGCAGGAAAAAAAAAAAATTGGTCATTTCATGTTTGAGTTCAAAGTTCGGTAGAAACTTCCAAAGACTTCTTCATAATGCAGCAACCGTTAGTCCTGATCCTTTTAGCAAATGTTTTTCCCAGCATCATTAAAGGTGAACCTTGTCTGCAGGAAGAGTTTCTTCATAGGGTAGAATTCTCATCACCATAGCAGAGGAAAGAGTCTCTGGCTGAAACATCCTATCAATTTGGCGTTCTTTTCCACCACTGATATGAGGAAACATACATAGATTTCAAACACAACATCTTGAGCTTCATTAAAAAAAAAAAAAAAAAAGCTATCAGAAAACTCAGTTTTGCCAGGCAGTGGCAGTGCTTGCCTTTAATCCCAGCACTCAGGAGGCAGAGGCAGGCAGACCTCTGTGAGTTCGAGTCCAGCCTGGTCTACAGAGTGAGTTCCAGGGCAGCCAGATTACAACAGAGAAACTCTGTCTCAAAAAACAAAACAACAACAAGAAGAAAAAGAAAAAGAAAAAGAAAAGGAAGGAAGGATGGAAGGAAACAAGGAAGGAAAAGAAAACCCAGTTTGTAGAACAGTATGCTCTGGTTTCCATTTTTCATGCCCTGGCTACTGCCAGTGGCAGGAGGGAGTGTCGACTCCATGATCAGAAAGAACCATTAGAACCTTGCTTTCTAATGCTTTGAAGGACCCCACCAAGGATCTCATACTTTACCAGAAGATCTTCTCGATTTTTTTAAAATTCCTTTATCTGTACATAGCTCTCTCCTCTAGAGACTTCTCTCTGTGGCTTTCACTTTTGAGTCCTCTTTCTCACTTAGTTTTCACTGCCTTTTCTCTTCATAGAAGCATATTTCCTTCCTCACTCTCCTCTTCCTTCAGGACACTTTTCTGTCTTCTGGGAACTGCCTGAGAGTATTTCACCGGACTCTGTGAGGTCTGGAGTTTCTTTCTCTTCTTCCTTGTCTCCACATTGGATTAGCTGGAGTGATTTCAGGCCCCACATTGCAGGCGCCACTTGTAGGCATACATCTTCTGTGGCAGCTCACCAAGGAAGACAAGGAGGCATTTTTCATAGGTGCATACCCTATCAGACCTCAGCAGAGAGAGCCACTACCATAGAAAGCGCCATCCTAGACAGTGGAACCCTGAGTATCTCATCTCAAGGGTTTTTATTGATCCCTAAGCTCCTCAGGTATTCTATTGAGATAATGTGCAGATCGTGAGGAATCTTTTACATCTTTTACATAAAACTAAAACCTGCAGACAATATAATTACCGAGGCCTAGCAGCCCTTTTCCCAACAGTGCACAAACCAACCCTCTTAAACATAACTAAAAGTAAACTTCTGCATCAGCCATCTGTGGTACCTGTTGCACACCTCAGAGTTCATGATGGCATCCTGGTTCTTCTCTCCTCCACCCTGACCCCAAACTTCTCCAGCACATGGGCTTCCCTCGGGTTCATTATTGTCTTCCTCTCTTAGTCCTGCCTCTACCTTCTCTTGGTCATCTCTTTCTCTTCACTGATCACTCTCCCCCACTCCTCCTCTTCTGATCAAGTCCAGCCCGCTGGCCGTGTTCAGTCTACTACGTTCTTTCTCTGCTCTGGACTCTTCTGGATGCCTCCCACTCAAACCATATCTTGGAGCAGTCACGTCTTTGGTATATACAACTGGAAGGACAGCACCCACCAGTCTACACTAATGCCTCCAGAGCAGGCCCCAGGCTCCTCTGTTTGGCCCTGCAGTTTCCTTTTGAACTTTGCTATTGAAACTAGCATGTTTTCATGTGTTACTAGGGTGGGCTTTGAGGTTTCAAAAGCCTATGGCCGGCCCAATGCCTGATCTGCCTGCCTACCTCTGTCTCTCTGTCTCTCTGTGCCTGAAGATCAGGATGGAGCTCTCAACTACTTCTCCAGCACTGTGCCTGCCATGCTTACTGCCATGCTCCCAGCCATGATGGCAAGCCACCCCCAATTAAATGTTTATTTTCTGTATAAGAAAAAAGGAAAAGGAAAGAAAGAAAGAAGGAAAGAGAGAAGGAAAGAAACTAGTATGTTCTCACCATTGCCTGCCTCCCCAGTTTGTTCCTTGTGTGTGGGTGTCACCCACTGCCCTAGTTTGCTTCTGTTGCTGTGGTAGATGCTCTGACCAAAAGCAACAGGTTCACAGCAAGGGCTTGAAACAGAAGCTATGGGAGAAAGCTGCCTCCCAGCTTGCTCTTCAAGGCTTGCTCAGTTTACATAATCCAGGACCACCAATCACAGATGGCACTACCGGTAGTGGGCTGGGCCCTCCAACATCAGCAATCAGGATATGCCACACGGAGCTGGAGATATGGTTCACAGGTTAAGAGCACTGGCTGCTCTTCCAGAGGACCCAGGTTCTATTCCCAGGACTCACATGGTAGCTCACAGCCCTTCTGTTTGTAACTCCAGTCCCAGGGGATCTGACACCCTCTTCTGACCTCTGCACCTGGTGCACAGACACACCTGCAAGCAAAGCACCTATACACATAAAGTAAAAATTAAAAAAAGAAACTTTGAAGAGAATGTCCCATAGACATGCCCACAGGCCAATTTAATGGAGGTAATTCTTCGATTGAGGTTCCTTCCCCCAGGTGACCCTAGTTTGTACTAAGTTGACAAAAACTAACCCACACAACTATCCCCCTTTCCCTCAATTTGTTCTGTTAATTAATTTAATTAACACGGATATACCACCCTCTTCTTAGATTTTTAGAAGTTGAATGTTATACAAGCTGTGGTGGCACCCATTTACAATCCCAGCACTCAGAAAACAAAGCAAGAAGAGCTCAAGTTCAAGGTCAACCTCCAGTACAGAGTGAGATACTGTCTCCAAACCTCCTGTGAGGATTCAGGATTCTGCCTCCTGCTTGCCGTATCACCTCTCCCATCCTACCTGGAGAAACCCCAGCTCACATGTCACCCCCTCTCAAAGTCCGTCACAGCATTTCAAGACTGAAGGCTTCCCTCTTATCATTGAGTTCCAAAGGCCCAAGGTGTTTTGTTTGTTTCTGTTGCTATCGCTGAATATCTGAGACTAAATGGCTTCAAAAATAAAGAAGTTACTTGAACTGAGGATTCTGGAGCCTAGGAAGCCCAAGGTGGGACCACATCTGGCAAAGGCACATGTGGGAGAGACAAACAGTGCTGGGCTTACTTCCTAACAGCCACTTTTGATACAGCCCACACATTCTTCAAACTCCCTTAGAAAAAACAAAACCTTCAACACTTTTACTGTCCTAATCACCCATATCTCACAGGTCCTGCTTCCCAATATGGCCACAATAGCAATAAAACCTTAACACAAGTTTTCAAGAGACCAGGTATAAGGTGCATTATATTGATAGATTTTTAGGTGCTGTTTAAGCTCACTGAGACACTGACTCTGGAAGTGGGGTGCCCTTTCCTTTCAGACCCAAACATCTCATTGTCCTCCGAGGTCTAGGGATGGGCTCCCCCACCCCCCACCCTGATCCTGTGACAGGGAAGAGAACAAGCACACCATGCCCTTGAAGACGGCTGGAAGGTGAACCATTTCCAACAGGTCTTACTACTGTTTATCCCGTGATATAAAAATGCCTGCAGTTGGACAGAAGGAAGTTTAGCCATAGGAAGTTCAGCCATGGAGGGTAGAGAGGATGCTCTCTCAAAACCTCCAGCTGTCCGCCTGGACTTCCCTTGTCGATGATGTCTGCTGGTGTCTACAGGTCCCTGATTTGCTGGTGTCTGCTCTCTCAATCCGACTGCTCTAACCACCTCTGCTGGATGTTGTGAGCTCCCTATTTGATGATGTTTCACCCTCTGTTTGCTGCGTCTCGATATCTGCTACTCACTCTTTTTTCTTTTAGTTTTACTTGTTATAGATTTAGTATGTTCACTCATGCAAAACCCAAAGCATGGCTACCTACAGCATTCTCCAGACCCTATGGAGCACTGAGCATGTCCATGCTCATGCATCCATCTCACCTTAGGGATGATGCAGGGCGCCTTGACAGTCATGAGCTGCAGCCCTCCTGTCTGCTGGACCCTGGGCAACACACAATGGAGGAATAGCAGACGTAGCCTGCTGGTTTGTTTTGAATGCAACTATGGAGTAGTTAGAGTGCCAAGGCTCCTACAGACAGGCTGTGTGGGTTTGGATCCCAGACCTGCCACTTCAAAGCCGTGACCTTATTGATTCTGTCTTCACTCATTTGGCAATTTGCTCATCGCGGGTTTTTTGGGTTTTGTTGTTGTTTGCATTAACTTTTTTTTAAGCGTTGTATTCACGTATTGCTTGTCTTGGTGACTGAGGTTTACTTGAAATGTTCCATCTGAGACTCCATTCCACTCACACTATCCCCATCCCGGTCTTACGCAATTATCTCCTTCACCGGATTGTTGAGGGGATTAACGGAGCTAACACAGGCGAGGAGCTCAGTCAGAGAGTTAGCGCTCATCATTATGACCATTCCAGGAGCATAAGGAGCAGCCGTCAAGTGTCATCTGGCAAAGGAACACCACCATAGCTGCACTGACATCCAGCTCAACACCCCGGTGGAGCCCTCACACAAGCAGAGCTCCGCCCAGATATCCTGCAGTGAGATGCACCGGCCACTCTGCACACAGGATTTGTGTCTAATGTAATGACAACGCCCATTCCTGGAAGAGTTAAAGTTCTTCATTACCAGCACAGAACTCCATTTGTCTCTGCCCGTCCTCGTGTCTTCCCCGTCTCTCCTACAGGCTCTGTCCGCCTCTTGCACATAGTCTCCTGTTTCGTGAAGGACATTTACAGATCTGGGTAAAGCACCTTCATGACTGTCATTCTGGCACTTGGGAAACTGAGTCAGGAGCATTGCCTTCAGCCGGGCTGTAGAGTGTCTGTCTCAGAAGAAAGCAAAACAAAAGGCATTTACCCAAGTGTTCTTTCAGAAGCATCTTTTGTCTTCGCAAGACTGTAAAGAGTGCACCCCCACCCTGCCCACTCTGCCCATAAGTAATGGGTTCTCTTAACTCCTCGCCATCCATCTTCTGACAACCGTTGGATTTGCTCAGGCACTTCTGAGCGAGCTTGCTTTTCAAAGCTCAGCTTCAGTTTCTCCAATTGAATTACTCTTTTGCTTTCTTACTCTGCAACCCACCCCCGCCCCCGCTTCCCAGACGACGACGTCTGCTTGCTTCAGCTCTTGGTGTTCTGTGGCTCCTGACCTGTGCAGTTCAAAAACAACAAATTGATTTCCATTTCCGCTTAGGATTTCCCAGTCATCTCCAGTTCCCCTTTAATGGCTCCTTTGTAAAGCTCTGTCTTCCTGAATCCATTTTCCTTCTGATTGACTTCACAATGAGGGCCCATTGCCACTGTCAGCAGCTTAGTCAGTCTTGGCTCCACTCCCAGGCAGCTGTTCCATGCTGGCCTTTGTCGGAGCCTCCTGCTCATCTCCATTCCTACAGGAACCTCCAAGTTTGTCCTTAACTGAGAAGCAAATATGGTCCTGGGGCTGGCTACACATCAGTAAACCAGGGCCCTGGACTCTGAGACACATTGAAAAAGTGCTGGAATTAAAATTAAAAAATGTAAACTATTTATTATTTGTGTGTGTGTGTGCGCGCGCACGCGCACGCATGTGCCATGCCATGAACAACTCTCAGAAGTCGGTTCTCTCCTCCCACCATGTGAGGAAAGCAGTTTCATGTTCTTGGGAGTTAACAAATCCACCTGCAAAGAACTGAGAGCCGCCGTTCACAAAGACCATACACAGCATCCACAGTGGCACTATTCAGTCTAGCCTGGACCTGGAGATCAGCCAGGCTCCCACTGAGCACTCACTGGGGGATGTCTGTTCGGTGGAATGTCGCTACACACCAATCAAAGCAGCTGGAGCTGAAAACCGTGGAAGCAGCAACTGCTGATAAGGAGGTAGAAAATTTGGATTTCACATTCAGTGCTGAGGGCAAAAAACCAGTGTGGTGGGCGTGGCAGCGCACACCTTTAATCTCCACACTAGGAAGGCAGGGGCAGATGGATCTCTATGAATTCAGGGGGGAAGCCTGGTCTACAGAGCAAGTTCTAGTCCAGCCAGTACTACACAGTGAGACCTTGTTTCAAAATAACGAAAGAGTATAACTACTCTGGACAATAGTTAGGAAACTCTTAAGTAGGTACAAAATTATCAGACTCTGAGTACATTTCAGTAGTTCTGAGCTGGCAATCACTAGTAAAGAAAATGGACATATAAAAGAAATACAATTTTATTGATTTTTTTAAAAATTAAGTTTATTATAAATCTAAAAGAAAAGAGGGCAACATAAAACTAGTGGGATATTTGACCCTGTGTTTTCTGCATCAGTCTATGCTTCCGTGGGAGGAGCTACAACTGTCAGTGAGCTCTCACCATGTCTCCGTTTACATTTTGTGTGCTCCATTCGTTCTTCGTGTGTGTGTGTGTGTGTGTGTGTGTGTGTGTGTGTGTGTGTGTGTACGTGTGCACGTGTGTGTGTGTGGTGTATGTACGTGTGTGTTTGTGCCCCTGTGTTTGTGTGTGTATATATGCACATGTGTGTTTGTGTATGTGTGTGCACATGTGTGCATGTGTGTGCATGTGTGTGTGAGCGTACATGTGGTGAAAGAACAACCACAGGTGTCATTCCTCAGACCCCATTCTTCTTTTATTTGTTTTTTAATTTTAATTCTGAGACAAGGTCTCTCGCCAGCCTAGGGCTCTCCAAATAGTCTAGGCTGGACAGCCAGAAAGCCCCAATTGCCCGAAGCTACAACAGGTAGTAAGCATGCACCACCATGCCCAGCTTCCTTCTTGAAAAAGAACGTTCAAAAACATAACGGATGCCAACAAGTGATGACATGAGGAAGGCATGATGGGAAGTGAGGGATGTTTGGTGCCCAGGAAGATAGGACCTGTGGTGGTTGTGTCAACCTGACAAGATCTAGACTCACCTCGGAGACCGGAATTCTAAGCATTCCTTGGTTAACCTCTGGGCTTGCCAGTGAGTTGGTATCTAGTTTAGGTTACTTGAGGTGGGAAGAGCCACCCTGAATGTGGGCGGCTCCACTCCGTGAACAGGGGTCCTAGCCTGAAGAAGAGGGAGAGAGCAAGCTAGGTGCTGTCACTCATCTCTGCTCCCTGACCGTGCACACAATGTGACTGGCTGCCTCAGGCTTCTGTTGTTATGACTCCCAGCATGACAGACTGCACCCTCAAACTGTGAGCCAGAACAGACCTCCGCCCTGTAAATTGCTTTTTCCAGGTGTTTTGTTGCAGCAATGAGATCAGTAACTAATGCAGACCTATAAAATTCCAGCAAAGAGATGCGATCAAACCCTTCTCCTGGCTGAATGGCAGATGGCAGCTGGACACATTCCTCTGCAAACTCCCAGGTAACAGGTTTGTGTTGACAAAAATGAGGTCCCAGGTATGCAAAGCTATTGGTTATCTTCTTAGACACCTTGGGCTATGTTTTCAAGTTCTTATATTAAATTGAAAAGCAAGACCACATATTTTTTGCTGTTCATGGGGCTGTTTAGCCAATATGCCAAAATGCATAAAACTGTTTGCATTGATTTGAATTTGTTAGCTTGGGTTGAAGTTGGTTTAAACTTCCCATAATTCCATGTCTTTTGGACACTGTTATGATTTGAATGATTTGAAATACTGCATTGATAAATTGGATTCACCTTGAAGACACTTTTAACTCACTCAAGTAGATGATGTTTAGAGACTGAGGAGGTGGCTCATGGGTAAAATGCTACTGTCCAGGCCTGAGTTAAGATCCCCATGCACATGGAGCAAACTGGGCAAGGTGGCATCTGTGCCTAGAATCCCAGGAGGGGGAGGCAGAGACAGCGGGATTCCAGGCTCCTTGCCAATCAGTGAGCCCTAGATTTAGTAGGAAACCCTGGAGAGACAGGTGAGAGATAGAGGAAGACAGTCAGTGTTGACTTCTGGACTCCAAACATGCACCCACGCGCGCACGCGTGCGCACACACACACACACACACACACACACACTAACACAAATCAATAATTTTTTAAAAAATAGAGAAATAGACAGATAGATAGATGATAGATTGAGTGGCTAATCCACCAAAAATGCTAAATCTGCAAAGTGGTTTTCATTTTTTAATTCTGGACAAATTTTGGTTTTGATACCATAAATGACTCAATAGTGTGTCACAAATCGTAAAATATTCCCAACACTGGGCCATCCTACCTCTGAAAGGTGAATGTCACCACAGTCCGCATCAGCTGAACTGGAGATGATTTAATCCCTTAGCCCTTATGAAGGTCCATCTTGAGGCAGTTTGCATGATGGTGCCCTTTTTAAGGCTTTTGTGCATGAGTTTTCTGGGCATGCTGCACAGTGACACTTCATTAAATACAAGCTTGTGGTGGCAGTCATTTCAAGTCTCCTACTGATTTTGCAAGTCTCTTTTTCACTTACCATCGCTGAGCCCCATCAGTAACTGCACCAAACACATTTACATGGAAAAAGAAAATCACTTAACATATTTTTTACTGTAATATATAGATCTCTTGGTCTAATTGTATCTTTTAAAAAACAATTTATTTATTTTCATTCTCTGTGTATGAGTTCTTGCCTGCAGGTAATCTTTGTGTCACATGCATGCCGGGTACCCACAGAGGTCAGAAGAAGGTATCAGATCCCTTGGAATGAGAGTTACAAACAGTTGTATGTAGCAGGACGCCTTGAAGAAATGTTTTGTCTTGTGCAGCTTTCCTTACGATTGCATACCGCTTGGACTTCTGGGAACTTTGCTTAAAATATAACCCAGAGAGTGGGGGGGGATAGTTGGCAGTTGGTGGGTTGGTTTGTTAGATGCTAGTCCATCTCACTATGAGCTCCTGCTCTCCAAGCTTCAGACAGCCAAAAGGCTGTGAGGATTTCTTCCTCTCTCTCTGTCTGTCTTTCCAAGGCTGCTACAAGAGCAGTGAAGATTTCTTTCTATCCTTCCTTTCTGTTTCCTGAGCTAGAGGGTAAAAAAGCACACTAGCAAACTGTGACAGTTGCGAGCAGCTAGGAATCGAGCCTAAGTCCTCTGAAAGAGCAGCAAATGCTCCTGACCACTGAGCCATCTCTTCTCTAGTTGTATCTTCCAACGGCTCTAAAGAAGTCATTTCTTCAATGACATCACACTTGCCATAGATGCTTCTGGTAAAGACGGCAGGTTGAGCTGTGTGTGCAGAGTGCATTCTGCCATCCGTGGGCAGGGCATGAAATTTAAAATGAGCAGCTCTTTGAAGTAAATGTATGTTGAGAGATTTTCTAGTTTCTCCAATTCACCAGGCAAGAGGGTAATTAATGTAAATATTGGTAAGTGTTGTGTTGTTTGAGCTCACTGGGAAACTGACTCTGTAAGCTTCAGTTTGCCACACACACTGCAGATCCAAGCACGTGTGTGCCAAGTGTCCTCCCCAAACCTCTCTCCTTAGGCAGATCCCCTGGTTCTGTAACCGGGAAAAGGAAAACAGCAAACAGCTCAAGAAAGGACTTGGTGGGAGGGGAGAGAAGAAGTCGATTAAGAAGATTAGTGGAGAGAGTGTGAACAGAGTGTATTATACACATGGACTTGGGAAAGAATAAATATAAGTAGGGCCTGAGATGGAAGATAACTAAGGGACAGGGTTGGGGTGAAGAAGACAAAGGGAGAAAGTGCTTCTTATTCTTCCCAGTTCTTCCTTCCTGGCCCCCACTATACTGTGATGCTTTAAAAAAAATATCTATTATTCATCATCTAGGGAACCTGAACAGATGACTGGCTATGAGGACAGACATGGGAAGGGCTGTCCCAAGGACCTCTGTGGAGGCCTAACTCCAGGGATGAAATGAAGAATCAGGGAGAACTGAGTGTGGAGACAAGAGAAATCTCCTTAGGGCAGCACTTCCCTGACCCCCTATAGCTTGCTGGGTTGTGTGATGCTAAATCCTACTGCACCCAGGAAAGAGACATAACCACCTCTACCTACTACCTGGCCACCTGGCTATCGCTTCCATCACCAAAGTGGACATGAAATTTTGAAGAGGAGTAGCAGCTACTACATCTGAAGTATACCCTGCAGACCTGCAGGGTTGTAGAACCAGATTAAAAAAAATCAAAACGCTCTTCTTCATGGACCAAGTAGGTGCTGGCTGACCAGAGTAGACAGGTAGGCTGTCCCATCCTGAGGATAACCCTGATCTGGAACCTTCCATTGAGATGCTGCTGCAGAGCACTGAGAGGTGAGGAAGAAGTTCAGCCCAACAAAACATCGACACAGAAGTGTTGGCCTGATGGTCCTATGGTAGAAGGGCAGTTAGCACAATGTCCCTGCTGGTCTTTGGCACTGCCACATACCAGGTTCTCGTTGGCCAGGGCTACCCACTCTGAGGAGTCATGCCTGCTGCTCTGGCGGCCATAGCTGTCCTTGAGTCAGCAGTGGGCAGGGCTGCTCGCCCACATGGACGAGAAGGACACTGAGGACCAGGGCCTAGATATTACAGGCACCATCATGAGCACAAACTCAGGCTCCTCTTGCACCCCTGCCTCTGTGTCATTCTCCAGCAACATCAGCGTTGCAGTTGCCCGGTGACCACCCAGCTCTCAAAGGGTAACATGAGACAGGCCAGGACCACAATCTTCAGCCATCCCTTTCCTTTCCCAGGATTTCTCCCATGCTTCCAGAGCTGGGCTGTCACGGGTTCAGGCTGGATGCTGCCTGAACTCTTGGGCTAGGACCCAGCTCGGTCTCCCAACCTCCCTTCCCTGTGTACTGCGTCTACCAGGGGATCTCCTGAGTCTTCAGTGCCAGCTTGCTCAGCCACTACCATCCTCTTCCTCCTTCCATTCACACCCTAATCCCACTGGGCAACACTAATCCTCGGGAGGTGAACCTAGCAAGCAGCAGACTCAAAGAGCTGGGTCTCAATTCTATGTTGCTGGGGGCATAAATTGTCCTTCTAGCTCAAGGGCCCTTGCTGGGGTTCTGTGTCACCCCGGCAACCTACAGCCTGTCCTGTATACTTTTATTTTATCCCTAACACTGACTCTCTCTCTCTCTCTCTGTGGGGTCCCCTATTCATTGCTTGTTGCTCATTGCCTGCCTTCCATGTTAGAATATGAGTTCCCGGAGAAAAACCTTTGCCTTTCGTGTTTGCTTCTGTCTCCCGAGCACCTTGTTCAGTGCTTGTTTAGTGAATGCATAAATGGGCTCCCAGTGTCACCTGCACTTTTAAACCATGCTCTTCTGCAGCGTATCTGAGTAGGCAGTGCTGAACCACAGTATGCATACGTAGTCCATGGAGCAACCTCACAGGGTTCGGTTGTTCTGTGTTTGGGAGTGGGAAGCACTGAGGAACAGTTTTGAAATCGCAACAATGGACCACCACGAGAGACTGCCACCTTGTGGCTGGATGAAAAAGCACACCCAGTCTGCACAGGAGCCTCTCTGGGGAAAGGTGATTGCCACCATTTACAGTTACATCTTGCTGCTAGTGTCTCCTGGTTCTGTAAACAAGGCACTGGTCACCAGGTTGGCCTCTCAGTGGCCTTTGGAGTATTCATTTAATGGAGATGTAATCCAAAAGTTTGTTGTTGTTGTTGTGATCAATGTGCTCCTTACTTGTGCACATCCATAGCCATCCACTTACTGATCAGCTGCCAGGGACTGGATGCTGGGAAGGCCTCTGATCCTCTCCGTAGTAAAGGCAGTGTTAATTTACTCAAGGCTCTTTTCTAATGGCCTGTGGGACTGTGTTGACCTGGAGGATAATAGCTGACAAGATGCCTGACCACCCTCATGCAGGTACATCCTGGTTGAGAACCATGCAAGAGAGGTGACGGCAATGCCAAGAACTGTCAAGAAAATGCCTGTGGGAGGTGAAGGGGCTGCATTAGGAGAGGCTGCAGAACAGACGACACTTAGACTAAAGCTTTAAAGACAGGAAACGCATTCGGGAGCCGGGAACGGCATGCTTAAAGAGACGCCTTTCTAGAGCAGAGAGAAGCCAGAGTGGCTGGAGGAGGGAGGGACAGAGGAGGGGGTCACCTGAACCAGATTCCTCTAATCCCTAGTGGCTGCTCTAAGAGTTTGCCTTTATCCTAGTGCAGCAGGAAATCACTGGGACATTTAAGCAATGGGAGAATGGGGGATGGCGGATACAATCTGGTTTTCCTTGGTTAAACACTCTTCTGATTGAGGCCGCTGCTCCGTGGAGGGAGGAGATATGGTATCAGTAAGACTCCAGTCCTGTTTTCAAAGGGAGCCTTGTTTCTCAGACGCAGCCAGAGACATCTGAGTTCACATTCCAGCTTCACCATGTTCCTGTGCTGCAACCCTGGGCATCTTCTCTTACGGTCTGTTTTCTCCCTGAAATGAGAAAATTAATGCGCTGCAGGTCTGTCGGGATCGCTGTGGCTTGGATAGGTTTGTGAGCTGGAGGTGGGCCGAGCAGAATGCCATTAGGCCACACGGAAAGACACCATCCTCAGGAGAGATCAATGTAGTGCTCCTAGGACCTGGTTAGCTCACTCAAGAGCACATTGTTATGTACAAAAGAGTGATGCTCGTACCAAGCCTTTCTGGGTGCCCATCTCACCAATAATCTCTTCTACACACTCCCACCATTGTGATGCCACCCACCACCAGGTCCTCACCAGAGGTCACAGGGGGCCACTTGACCTTGGACCTTCACCTTCAAAACTGTGAACTAAACAAGCCTCATTTTTTAAAAAATAAAGCATCCAGCCTCTAACTTCTTGTTGCAAATGGTACAGGAATGCGAGAGACACAGTTGACTACAAAATGTATGATGTTGTAGATCATGGCTGGCTGGTGCCCAGTAACAGTTACACATCTCCTTATAAAGTGGGGGAAAGGTAGACAGGATGAGATAGGAAGACATCAAGCAGCAGGGAGGAGGTTGGTCATGGAAGCCCTGAACACCACCTATAGTGAAGAACACCTGTGGGCCATGGGGTCCAGGAAGGCTTCTGAGCAGGGGAGGATCACAAGCAGAGCTCCCTTTAAGGAAGTAAACTTGGCTACAGGAAAGATGGATACAAGGGAAGAGAGGCTTCAGACTCTCTCCCTGCACTTGAGACCACATGGCCTCCTCCCATCTCATGAGGCTCTCCCTGCATGGGGATTCCACTTAAGCTAGCTTCCTCTAGGAATGACTTGCTTCACAGGTTTGCATGGCTGAGGCCCCCGAACCTCCACAGGTGGCGTTCTTATGATGAACATTTCCACGGAGACAGTCACTCAGACAGCACGTCGGGGAGAACATCTCTGTCCCCTCTCCAGCCAACCATGTCCTGGAAAAGAGCCCAGTTCCATCTCAGAGGCTGCTGGTGAAGAGGCAGCAAAAACCAGCTCCAACCTCTCAGACCCGCCTCTTTGTCCGGGGACTAGGGACTGGGAGAAGTACAGTCAGCCAGCCAAGCTGACACCAAAATCATAAAAGGACCAGGGGCTCATGCAAGATTGGCAGGATGCCCCGCCAGTGTGCAGCCCTTCCTGCATGACCCTGCCCTGTGAACGCAGCACTCCACCGGCTCCAGCGGGGGTGTTCTATGCTTGAGTTTGCAAAATGCCTTCCGGACCAGGAATTTGGAATAGTACCAGCTAAAGTGGGAATGTGAGCTCTATCCCTGGCCTCTGCACACCTAAATCAAGGGCAACATCCTGCTCCCAGATGGCTCTGAGCAACAGAAAACAGAGAAATCCACCTAGAGGCTGTTTGGTCACTGGCAAGGACCCGCTCTGATCAAGCAGTTAGAGACTGCTTATCTATCACAGAAGCACCTCTCTGGGACCTCTCTGCAAATCTATGTGGGGAAGTAGGGGTTTTTAACAAGTAAAGCCACTCTGAATCCTAGGAAGCTTGAAGTCTGGTGAGGGAGCCAGGTGTGTGTCTGCATGTGTGTGTGTCTGTGCATGTGTGTGTGTGTGTGTGTGTGCTATATGTGAACATGTGGGGGTGTGCTTCATGCATGCATGCAGAGACTGTCTGTACCACACAGGTCTGGGCCCAGTCCTATAATCAATAAGTATTGGGTTGTGCAGTGATGGTGATGCTGGAGGTGATGATGGTGTGATAAGCAGTGCACTCTCGCACCAGCCTGCAGAGGGCGCCCTGGAAATGGACTGTGTGCCAATTGTTCAACACCACTGAGGGCTGTGTTACTAGGGAGCTTGTCTGAGGTATGGCTTTCCCTGGAGGAAGAAAGATTTTCCTTTTCTTTTAAGATATATTTTATTTGCATGTGTCCACAGATGACAGGAGAGGGCATCAGATCCCCTGGAGCTGGAGTTATAGGTTATAAGCCATTCCTGATGGGTGCTGGGAACCAGACTGTAAGAGCAGCAAGAGCTCTCCGCTGCTGAGCCGTTTCTCCAGTCCTCCTTTTCTTTGAAGAGGACCCAGCCCACTTCTTTGAACAGGAGGAGGAGGAGGAGGAAGAGGAGGAAGAGGAGGAGGAGGAGGAGGAGGAGGAGGAGCAGGAGGAGGAGGAGGACGGGGAGGCTCAGCAGTAGTAAAGGACAGGTTTATTTCAGAATAAACCTGAGAAGTACCCCATAAGAGGAGGCGAGAGTGAACCTCCCTCACAGGCAATGATTTTTATGAGAGCTGGGGAAGGGCTGCGTACCCAGTTTGGCCCAGTAGTGTTAAAGGTTAGACCAGGATGTGCAGGAATGGTGTTGGGAAACTGAAAGCATTAGCCACAGGAAGGAGGACCTACTCTGCCAGGAATGTACTCACAAGAGAGCGGGCTGGGCGAGGCCGCCTCCTAGTGCTGCTCTTGTTGACTCAACGTTCATTTGTTTCTGTGTCTGTGCGCACGTGTGCCCTGTGTGTCGCGATGCATGTGTGGAGAGCACGGACAACTTATGGGAGCTCTTTCTTTCCACCATGTGGGTCCCTGGGATCGAACTCCGGTCACCAGTCTTGGCAGCAAGCCCCTTTACCCTCTGAGCCAGCTCACCAGCCCTTTTTCCCCTCCTCTTTTGCTTTTGTGTATTGTTCTAATTAGTTTTCTGTTGCTGTGATAAGACACCATGACCAAAAACAAGTTGGAGAGGAAGAGAATTATTTCATCTTACAACTCCCGGGACATCTGTCACTGAGGGAAGTCAGGGTGGAGACTGAAACAGACCATAAAAAGCAGTGGTTCTCAGCCTTCCTAATGCTGCGACCCTTTAACACAGTTCCTCATGCTGTGGTGACACCCCCTCAACCATAAAATTATTTTCATTGCTACACCAAAATTGTAATTTTGCCTCTGGGATGAATCATAATGTAAATATCCTATATGGAGATGGTCTTAGGTGACCCCTGTGAAAGGGTCATTCGACTCCCCAAAGGTTGAGAGCCACGGGTTGAGAACCACTGCCATAAACGAACACTGCTTACTGGCTTGCTTCCTGGCTTGCTCAGCTACCTTTCTTAGACAACCAGAGCCAACTTGCATAGGGATGACACTGCCCACAGTGGGCTGGGTCCTCCTTATCAACTAGCTGTCAAGAAAATGCCCCACAGACATGTCCACAGGCCAATCTGATGGAGGTGATTCCTCAGTTGAGATTCTCTCTTCCCAGGTATGTCTAGATTTGGATCAAGTTGACAAAAATGTAACTACAATGTGTGTGGTGTTTCCCTGTGTGTCTAGGTGTGTGTGAGTGCACTTGCCTCTATGTGCACATTGGATCTAGAGACTGACATGTGTTTTCCTCTGATCCTCTCTACCTTAGTTTTCGAGACACGGTCTCTCACTGAAGCTCATCTATTGGATAGACTGGTTGGCTAGCAAGCCCCTGGGATCTGTCTGTCTTTTGCCCTCTACCCCAAAGGGGAGCCTACAGACATGAGCCACTGCACTCATCTTTTTATATGGGTATTGGGGATCCAAACTCAGGTCTTCTTGCTTATGCAGTAAGTATTTTATCCCTGAGCCATATCCTTAGCCATTGGGAGCCAGAAGGGAGAGGTGATTGGTAAGAGAGAAAGAGGCTGGACATGTGATGAGGAGCTAAAAGAGATTCAAAATAAGAAAAACACATATGCAGCTGGGCATTGCCAAGATTAAACTCAGACCCCACATTTACATGAGGTGTAAAAGAGGGTTTAACTGTTATCAGTTTAGCTTGTAGAAAAATGACAGAAATACACATACTTTCCATGAACTACCTCCCTCAGCACAAGCCTCCAAGGCTGTGGCTGTTCTCATGCAACCTGTGGGTCAGGAGACCCAGGTACTTGCCCAAGGCCCTGTTGGACTCAAGTCTGTGGCTGGACACAAAGTTTGGAGTCAGACTGTCTGCAAATGCTGCTTTATCCCAACATTGCCATCTTAAGGAAGCACAATGGCTTCAGCTTCTTCAGCTTCCCCATCAGCAAACAGAAAGGACAGTTTGAAACTCACAGCTCAAGATACTCTTCAGATAAAGTACCAGGCCAGTACCAAGCTCCTGACAAACCTCGGCAAATACCATTAGGCTGACGACTGGCTGGAGTAAGTTTAGAAGCCAAGTGGGATTTTCCCTCCTACTAGGGATTTGGATTCCTTGTTGCACTTGAATTTGCAGAAGTGTTTTGTGTGGCTGGCAAAGCACCGCAGTTAAGTAGCTCTGTCCCTTTAAGCTGTACTCACCATGTAAATTGAGGGTTTTTTTTGTTTGTTTGTTTGTTTTCTCAACAGATAATCCTCAATCCCCCACCCCTCCCACAGCAAAACTTGGGTGGCCCTTTCCAGTATGAATAGCCAACCTAACTCACATCACTAGCCCACAGTTCAGTCTCCACCCCCACCCCACCCCAAATAGGCTGCCTGCTTGGGAAAGCCCAGATGTGTAGGAGGTTAAGTCACAGATTCAGAAAGGCAAGAGAAAAGTGCCAACAACCTGTATGAAATTCGGCAAAGAGCTCAAAAGGGCTTTTTTTTTTTTTTTTCCTGTCACTAATCTTTGGGGAAATGCAAATAAAATCCACAGTGAGTCACTGCTCCATGTCATTGGGGTAGCTGTGGTCAAGAGCAATAGGAGAAGCAGAAGGGAACAGGCATGGGATGGGGGTGGAAAACCTGGACCTCATACACTGCCGGTAGGCAGCAAAAATGATACAGCCACTAGAAAGACAAAAGAACGAACAAATCAAGATAGAATTACCATGCGATTCAGAAATCTACTTCCGGAATATACCGCAAAGAACTGCAAGCAAGGACTTTGAACAGATATCTGAATGTCAACATTCTCAGCAGTGTTAGTCACAATAACCCAAAGGTGGCAACAGCCAGAGTGACCACTGACACATGAATAAAGAAAATGGGTAATGAGCACACCGTGAAATAGCATTTGGCCATGAAAAGGAAGAAGATTCTAACGCAGTCTGCCACATGGCTGAGGATGAGCCTTGTGGACATTAAGTGAATGAGCCAGACATCCAAGGACAAATGCTGGAAGACTGAACTTTCTTGAGTGACCCAGAGTGATCAGACTCATACAGACAGAAACCAGCAGGCCAGGGTGGGGATGGGGTGGGGTGGGATGAGGAGGCATGGGAGATGATGGCATAACTGCCATCAGGCAGGTGGAGAAACAACATAATCTCCTCATGCCAGGCCACCAGGAGGGCTGGGAACCTAGGAACTGGGAGAGTCAGCTGATTCAGATTGCATACAGATTCTGTGGTCCTGTTGGGAGGCTTGTTTTGTACAGAGGATGGGAAAGGCCAGATGGCCATCACATTACACATTTCCAGTGTGGCCAGAGGGTGCCTTGGTTGGTTGCTCTGCTGGAGAAGAAGGTGTCTGGAGGGAATTACTGAGCTGGGGAGGGCTCTAGTCCCAAAAGGATGCCACTCTCCAAATGGGTCAGTGAGAAGAGATTAGTGAAGAGTCTCTCTGTCCAGGGATGGGCAGCACCAAGGAAGCCAAGCTGATCCTGTGCCTGGGGCCGTGCCCACCTCTAGTACAAAACCATGGCCTTTGGCAAAGACAATTCCACAGGAAGGGAGCTGGAGGAGGAGGGTTACTCAAACTCTTCTTCTCCTGCCAGGGTTTCCCATCAGCCAAGTAACCCAAGCACAGGACATGTGCTATCAAAGCCCATACAGACCAGCCTTCAAGGCTAGAGCAGTGGAAAAGAAAGGCAAGGAAGCTAAAAAGGCATTGAGGGTCTATCTGAGGAGACCTGTCCCCAAAGAAATTCCTTGACTGATCATAGACTATGGGTGGGAAGGTTTGGAGGGGAACCCCTGCTTTGTGGCTGTGAGAACACTAATCTGCAGCTGGCACTTCCTACCCATGTTGTTATGTGTGTCTGGTCATCCATCCATCCACCCATTCATGCACCCATCCATGCACCCATCCATCCATGCACCCATCCATCTATCCATCCATCCATCCATCCATCCATGCATCCATCCATCTATCCATCCATGCATCTATCCATTCATCCATCCATCCATCCATCCATGCATCCATCCATCCTCCCACCCACCCATCATCAAACCAGCATCTATCAGCCACTGAGTGCCCAGACAATGCTAGGAGATGCTAGGTGAAAAAATGTGGAGCCACTTGTAGCTTTGATTTTATTAGTGTGGGGCAGACATGGTTCTACCCACTGCTCCATGAATCTAGAGGCTGCTCTCAGTGAGATCCTCTGTAAAAGGCGATTAGTCATCTCCCCCACTCCCAGGTGTTAGGAGACTTTAAAGCCGGCATCAGCGAAAAGGACAGGGCCCAGGGCCAGGCGTGGACTCAGTCCACTGTGGGGGGGTCAAGAGCTTGCTATCTAGAAAGCACCCTTGCTCTCGCTCACACTCGCTGCCCTTTGCAGGTCTGCTAGGGCATTTTTGCAGTTTTTCTCTCCATGTCACAGATAGTGAACCCAGGAGACCGCAGTTCTCCCCTGAGTCTCCAGGGCTGGGGGTGGGCGACCAAATTCATAGCGACTGGTGCGCCCGCGATTCGTGGACACAGGACACCGAGGCCGGTGGGAGACCACCCTAAGCCCATTTCGGGGATGGAGAGCTCGAGCAGACTAGATGCGTGGGCTTGGAGCCTCCAGGCTGGGGCCCTGGGGGGGTGGGGGGGGCGGAGCGCGCCGTCCCGCCGGGCACGGGGACAAAGGCCCGCGGGCGGACGTGGCCGGGCCGGGCCGGGCGGGCCCTTTAAGCAGGGTGGGCGGGCGGCGCGGGGGCGGGCAGGGGCGGGGCGCGGAGGGCGGCGGCAGAGGCTGGTGCTCGGCGGCTCGGATCTGGTCGGCCCGGCCCGGCCCTCACGGCGCGGGGCGCGGAGATCGGCCATGCCGCCGCGGCGCAGCATCGTGGAGGTGAAGGTGCTGGACGTGCAGAAGCGGCGCGTGCCCAACAAGCATTATGTGAGTCGGCGCCCGCGCCACGCGGCGACCCCAGCCCGGCGCAGAACTTGTGCCCCGCGCCCTCCCGCCGTCTCCCCGCGTCTCGGGTCCCCTCGCTCTACCCGCCGTTTCCCGACACGTTTGGTGTCCCGGCGCCCTCCCCGCTCGCCCTGGTCCCCGCGTCCTCCAGGCCATCTTCTCGCGAGCCCCCCGCCCTGCCCACCCTTGCAAAAGTCTGACCCCAAGGCGCTGCTAGAGACAAGACACAAACCGCGAGAGAGACCCACGGAGGCGCGGGTCTCAGGCCACCGTCCTGCCCGGAGGCTCCCAGCCCCGTGGGACCAGCCATCCAAGCCCTCCGTCCTTCTGGGCATGGGTCATTTGAGCGCTCCTCTCCAGTAACTTCCGTTTAACAATGTGGGAAAGTTTCCCCAGGAGTACCCCCCTCTGTGAAATGAGAATTTTGTTTGGAGCTGGCAAGGTGTGAGGGAAATGGGTCCCTGCCATCATTTTGCAGACGGGAATGCTGAGGCCCAGAGGCTGAAGGTTCTAGAACATGGAAGGTGGGCCTGGGGCCCACGGTGACCCGCAGGTGGGAAGTGGCCTCCAGGGCTGCTTAGGGACCTCATCTGCCGCTGGGGTGGCCCTGCTCTGCTTCAGAGGTTCTGAGCTGTAGGACGGTGGATCTTGAGGAGGCCCTGGGGATGGCCTTCCTCCAGGAGTGAAGGGGAATGGCGTCCCTGGCGAAGAGCAGCTGTCTGTGGCAGCCCTGGAGAAGTTAACCAGGAAGGGGAAAAGCAAGAGGGAGGAAAAAATCCTAACAAAGAAGTGTGGAACAATGACTAGAAAAGGGCGTTGTCTGGAGAAAAGCCAGCCAGGGGCTCCCTGGGAGCCCCCTTTGGATCTGTTTGTTGAAGAGATTCCTTTTTTACAAAGCAGATAGATATACATGCCTTCTAGAGTCACCCATAAAATTCTGGAGGGAGATGGCCGGGAATCCACTGCTCTCTACAAGAAAGAGTGTGCTGTGTTCCCATGTATTGTTATTGGCCAGACGTTCAGTTACTCAGCCCTGGGCCAACTAGCCGGGGCTGCTTCCTGAACCTGTGGCATCTTTAGATAGAGCTAAGTTTTCCTTGCTTCAGAGCTCAGCTAGATTGTCTTGGTTTCCCCACACCCCACACTCCCCTTTTTCCCCTTTATGGTTCAAATGCTGCCAGATCTTGGTTTCTTGTTGGAGCCTGTTGAGTTGCCTCTCGGGTGCGGGATAGTTTTTAGAAACACGCCAACTGGAGAAAGCCTGAGGTTTTCCAGATCTGTGAGCCCACCAAACCAGAATAGACAAAGCCACCAAGGCCTGGGCTTCACCGTCCGCTGTCTCCTGTGCTGTCACACATTTAGTGGTGCTTTTCTCGGGTCCATTTCACAGATAAGGAAACTGACAGTCAGAAGCAGAGCAGGTGTGTAAGTCCAGGTCTGTTGGACCCAAAAAGTTGTTCTATCAGACCACGTCTCTTCTCAGACCCCACGTACCACAGGGGCCCTGGACAAAGTCCTCTCAAAGCCTTGGAATTCTCTCAGGCCCTGCCAGGGTTTTGCAGCTCTGAGGGTACCCCTGAGCTTCCAACCAGTTGTTAGGGGCCTACTAAGCCAGGTCTATGCAGCAGCCTAGCTTGGGGCTCAGCTCTTAGGCTCCCAGGCTGCTGTTAATGCCTTGAGTCTCTGGGTCCTCATATGTAAGATGGGGTGATGGAGCACCCTCCCAGAGGAAGCAGTCATGCCACCGACGTGGAGTTCCTTTACCGTAGCCCTGTGGTGTCCGAGTCTCTCTGGTTGCAAGCGTGCTGAAGCCAGGCAGGAGCTTGTTCCGAGAACTTGTTCCTCTATGTGTAAGCTTAGTCACTGCTGTGACAAGGGGCTGTCTCCCTGCTCTCCAGCCTTTGGTTCCACTGGACCGAAATGGATGAGGAGGGAGGTGATGATGAATGCAGCCTAAGTCGTGGGAGAGTTTGGTACTGTGATGGCAGAAGCCCAGACCCATCAGCAGCAGACTGGGCGCTGACACCAGTGCCCAAGCTCCACGCACCGAGAGAAATGGGTCTGGAGACTGCTATCGGCAACCTGGGCTCTGACACCTATTGAGTGTCCCCTTTTCCGACGCCCTTCTGGAGAGGACATTAGCTGGGCAGTGGGACAGTTCCTGCTGTGTGACCATGGATGACTGGTTACCCCTCTGAGCTCCAGCTTTCATGGTGTACCGATTGTCACCAGCACTGCTGACATTGTGGGCCAGATCTCCCTGTGTGATGGGACCGTGTCTCGTGAGCTGGAGTAACCCTGCTTCTGCCATCCATACAGCAACTTTCCTTTCCTCAGTTGTAACAACCCAAAATACAGCCGGGTGCTGGGTGTTGCATGTCCCCTCGGGACCATCCTACTCTGTTTTTCATTTATAGCCAAGTACCTGAGGCTGGAAACTTTGTAAAATAAAGAGGTTTATTTAGCAGACTGGGAAGCTGGAAGTCCAAGATTGGCTATCCCTTCAGTTTGGCCTTTGGTAAGGACTTCTTGGCTACATCACCGAGTTGTAGGTGACATCATGCTGGGAGCATGTATAGAGGAAGAGATTGCATGGTGAGACTAAAAGCCAGAAGATGGGGGAGGGGCCGCTTTGCTCTTGTAACAACCAACCCTTTCAGAACTGAGGTCCTAAGAGAACCACCTTAATCTCTGTCAAGCTTGAGCACCCAATGACCTAGTCACCTCTCCCTAGGCTCCACCTCTTAGGTCCTACCTCTTCTCACATCACCACACTGGGGACCAAGCTTCCGACACAGAACCCTTGGATGTGCACAGACCATAGCCAGACCTTAGCAGGGGTGACATCGTGTACTCCTGCCCAGTCACAGCACCTCAGTGGATGGGATGTGCACATCAGTTGGGAGTGTCCTGGCTGCTGTGTCCCCTGATCTGTGCCTAGAAGAGACCGTTCAGAGGTTCTGAGGCTACAGTTAGACAAGCGTCTGGGGCTCAGGGCCGGGTCCCCTGCTCCACCTGCATACCAGGATGGCAGCCCCTTCACAAAAGCCACCTTGACTTGTGGATAATGCTGATGTTACCATTGTGTGCAGCCCCTGCTCAGAGTCTGGGCTTCAGAATGAATGTGAAAGGAGCTTCTCAGAGTGACATCCTGGAACCACCCTCCCTAAAAAACGGGAGTGCCTTCTAGCACTGGAGGGACCCCCTCCCCTGTGCTGGTAAAGGGCACACACAGCACTTGGAGGGGTCTCCTGAGCAGGGCCTGATGAGGCAGCTGCCAGAGTCAAGGGCGCGGGCGGGCCTCCAACCACAGCAGTTCTGACTAGCCTGGTGGAGCCCTGGGTGTGGGTTTCATTGTCAGGACAGCTCTTTGAGGGTGGTAGGCGCCCATCACGTGACATCAGTGTTACAGAGGCACAGAGAGAACAAAGCCAGTCCCTATCCATAGACTTCTGCCTCTGGCAGACTCTGCTCTTACATGGGTTTCAGATCCTTTCTGTCTTCATATTTAAAATAAGCCATCACAAGTGCAGAGCACCCTGCATGCCCTCCCAACCACATCTCCCCCAAACCACTATCCTGCATTTTGTATTTATCATCCCCACGCACTTGTTTCATTCTGTTCTTTGAGACAATCTCACTTCGTAGTCCAGGCTGGCATAGAACTAACTGTGTGTACCAGGTTGGCCTTAGAACTCACAGAGATCCACCTGCTTCTGCCTTAGGAGTCCTGAGATTAAAGGCTCCCACTCCTGCCCCCTCTCCACTTTTAAAATATAGATTCACGGTCTGGAGAGATGGCCGAGCGGTTAAGAGCACTTGTTGCTCTTGCAGAGGACCTGGATTTGATTCCCAGCATCCACACGGTACTTCACAGCTATCCATAGCTCCAGTTCCAGAGGATTTGGTAGCCCCCTCCGCAGGCATCAGGCACACATGTGATGCACATACGTTCAGACAACATTCACACACATAAAATACAGGTTCATAGGGATAATTTTATTTATTTAATTGCCTTCTTCAGATTTCATTCACGTGCCACCGCCCTGCCCCATTGCAGCCATAGAGGTCACATTCACAGTGACTGTGTAGGGCTGAGTAACCATCACCCCAGTCCAGCTTTATAATATTTCTATCACCCCTTTGCCATCAGCATCCCTCTCCTTGCCCTTTAAATATTTTACCTGTTAACATCCTCTCAATTTTATCTTGTCCTCAATGTTTTGAAACTATAAAAATCTTGCTCTATTCAGATCTGTAGTACTACAGAAGCCCCAGTTTATTTTAATACTGCATAGTACTCTGTGGCTATTTCCATCCATCCTCAAGGTCCTCTCCTACTGGGGACTCAGCTGTTCTTCCCAGCAGTTAGCCTGGTTCGAACTGCTCCGGTGTGTAGTCCCAGCACAGGAGCTGTGCTCAGTTTTGGGGTGGATGTTCAGCTCTGTGTGTCACCCCAAGGGCCCATCCCTGGGGTCCCTCTGCTCTGGGCCTCATTCAGTCTCTCTGTTGTCGGGCTTTCTAGTTGATGTCTGTCCACTTGCTGCATGGTGGTGTCCCGTGATGGTGCCTGTTAACCCTTCATTGCTTGTTAATGAGGCCAAGTAACCTTATGTGCCTTTATTGGCCAGCTGGGTAACCCCAGGTGGCTCATTGTTGTCACCTTCTCTGGGATGCCAGGGTCATTCTAGGCCCTCCTCTGCCGGATCTCTCCCTCCCTCCCTCCCTCTGTGTTCATTCAGCCTGCTGACATGCATGACATCTCTGAGCTCACCCCAACTCTGTGTGTGTGTTCATTCAGCCTGCTGACATGCATGACAGTTCTGAGTGCGTGCTCTCTCTCTCTCTCTCTCTCTCTCTCTCTCTCTCTCCTCTCTCTCTGTATGTGTGTGTTCATTCAGCCTGCTGACATGCATGACAGTTCTGAGTGCTCTCTCTCTCTCTCTCTCTCTCTCTCCTCTCTCTCTGTATGTGTGTGTTCATTCAGCCTGCTGACATGCATGACATCAGCCCTGGTCACTTACTCCAGACAAGCTCTGAGTGGATTGTCCTCAGAGAGCGAGAGATTGCCAGGGCCTCCCTCCTTAACTGATCAGGTACCAGGAGCCTGGGAGCGATGGTGCCTGCTGAGTCAGTGCAGATCATGTCCTGATCCTGCGAAGCCAGAGTTGTCCTCTGTATTGTGTGGTGGCTTCCAGATGCCGAGCTGTGTGGACTGGAGATCTGCCCCCTCCCCCGCCCCCCTGCCCGCGTGTATTCACAGCCACTTCCCTCCTCTGCCATCCCTGGCACCCCTTTTATGGAAACCCTCAGAGCAGGACAGCCAGTAAATGTTAGAGACAGACTGGCCTGGATGCAAGTTCTGTGTGGCACTCACCCCAGCTTGGCTTCTGCCTGTGTGAGGGAGGTGGCTCCTCCTGAGAAGATAGTGTGAGGATTCGAAGGTGCTAGAATTCTGCTGAAGAGACCAACAGTGACTGGCACATTTCTTATTGACTTTGCCTTTGTGGTCGCTTTGAATCTCATCACAACTGAGCCACAGGCCTGGCAATGGCACTTCCCAGGGTATCTGAATGACGTGGGTTTAAGTCCTGACCCTTAGTGCTGAGCCTCCTGTCTAGATGGTAATCACTAGTGGTAGGCATGAGGAAACTCCGCGTGGCCGCGGTCTGGATCCAGCCTTTTCCACTGCTGCTCTGAGGATGTGCTGTGTTGCCTTCACTCTGTGCCTCTGTCCTGTGGCACCTGCTCAGGCCGGGTGCCGTGCTCGGCATAAAGACCCGCTCCAGTCTCATCTACAGATGGTTCTGTACTTCACCCAGCTGTAGTAGTAGCCTTACAGCATTTTTGAAAAGAGATTTCTTTTTATCTGTGTATGCATGTCTGTAGGAAAGTATGTGCACACGTGTACTGGTATCCTTGGAGACCAGAGGAGGGTGTTTGGTCTTCTGGAGCTGGAGTTACAGATAGTTGTGAACTGAGTGCTGGGAACTGAACCCGGATCATCAGGAAGAGCAACAAATGCTCTTAACTACTGAACCATCTCTTCAACCCCTGAGTAGAACTGTCAGTTCCTTTCTTGAGGCTGAAAAAAATGTAAGTGGGGTGCCCGTCACAGAAGCAAGCTGTGGCAAGCAAGAGACCTTCAGGATGCTCTTCTGGGGACCTTGACAGCTGTGCTCATCATCACTCCAGTCCCCTCACCCTTGGATGCAGGCACCAGGTCCTCCCCTCACCGGCGGCTGCTCCAAGGGTGGTGCCTCAGCTACATCTTACACTCTGTCCTGCAGGTTGAAGGAGACTGCACTAGCATAGCTCCGAATGGCTTCAACATCAAATGGGTGTAGACTTTGAATCAGAGCCCTTCCGTGCCTCTGGCGAGCGGAGAAAACCACCAGACAGGTGGTTCAGATTTCTACTCTGCCACCCACAAACTCCATGACCACAGTCAGATCATGAACCCTCTCTGTGCTTAGGGAAGAGAGAGTCTTAATGTCTATAAAATGAGGTTGTTAGTCGTTCCAGTTTGAGGCCAGTGTTGGGATCATAGTGGACCCAGGCTCTGGTCCAGGTCTGACAACAGCAAGCAAGATGTTTACTAGAAACATCCATGCATACTGTCCTTAGGCAGTTATAGGTTGGTGGCTGCTTAAATGCCCATCAGTAGAGAACGAGATCCAGGTGACATGCACATACAGATTTCCAGGAGTGTGGTACAGATGTGCCTGGCATCTGCCAGGACATCACAGTCAAGCTGGCTACAGGCACATGCTCAGGCCCTTCTCAGCAGATTGCCAGTGAAGGGTGGAAATGGCTATCTACAAAGATCCAGAAATAGAGCTGATAAAATATGTTTTACTTTTTTTTTTTTGCTTGTCTGCGCTTTTTTTCTGTTTTCCAAATGTTCTGCAGTGCACACATAACCCTGCTTTCTGTGAAAATAAAAACCAATGACTGCTCGTTTTAAAAACGAGGCTGTGCCAAGCCGAGGTGGCTCCAGCAGGTCCCCACATCCTGCTATCTGCCTGTGCAGTCTTTCTGGAACCCTCCAATCCTCTGGGAGCGAGGCCTCCTCGGATGGGCTTCTGCTGGCCACAGACGCTCTTTTCCATTCCTGCCACACAAGAAGGGCTCACACGTGACTTTCCAGCCATGGGTTGAAGAAGCAAAAGCTGTGAGTGTGAAATACCCCAAGGCAGCCAGGGCTGTGCTTTCTGGGCTATGATGTGCCTTGCCCAGGGAATTCAGCCCTTCACCTGCAGCTAAGGAAGGTCACTGAAGCACACAGCCAAGAGTCCTGCATACCCTGTGATGTGCTTCCTGAGGTCACAGGGTGCTGGAAAGTCTTCAGCTAGAGATTTGCCCTGACCCCTGCTCCTGGGTGTTTTGTACGTCTGAGCACTCCTCAGCCCAGGTACCCACAATGGGCAAGTGGCACAGTTACTATACTTCCAGAAAGGACCAGACTGGGGACCCTCCCATTGAGCTGAATATCCCATTCATGACACTTGGACTCTGTTTGCAAATTACTCACCTGTCTTAGTTAGGGTTACTGTTGCTATGATGAAACACCATGACCAAAATCAACTTGGAGAGGAAAGGATTTATTTGGCTTTCATATCCCTGAGTCACAGTCCATTGAGGGAAGCCAAGGCAGGAACTCAAACAGAACAGGAACCTGGAGGGAGGGGCTGATGCAGAGGCTATAGAAGGGTGCTGCTTACTGGCTTGCTCCTCATAGCTTGTTCAATTTGCTTTCTTATAGCACTCAGGACCACCTGCCTCAGGATGGCCCCATCCACAATGGGCTGGGCCCTCCCCCACCAATCACTAATTAAGAAAATGTCCCAAGGCTTACCTGCAGCCAGATCTTATAGAGACATCTTCTCAATTGGGTTCCTTCCTCTCAGATGACTCTGGCTTGTGTCAAGTTGACATAAAAGTACCCAGTACATCATCCTTTTTCCTTGGAGGAAAACTGGTGAATGGTCTTCCTTCTCATGACTCAGTGCCCCTTCCCTTTGTGTTCCTGCAGTTGCAGGAAAGGGAGATGGCAATCCTGAGTAGCCTGTGCACCCAGTGGGTCTTGGCAGTGAGGTGGCAGAGGGGAAAGTGAAGCTTGTTCGGATGCCACATGTGGCATTTGGAACCAGGCTCTGATCTGATGCTGTCCTTTGCTCACCGAGGCCCATGAGAGGTCTCTTCTCCAAAGCTGATGGCTTTGCCAGGATTCAAAAGCTTTTGTGCAGAATGTCTGGGAACACAAGATGCTGGGATGTTTGTCCTTGAGTTTTCCTGTCCTTGGAGCAGTGTCCCAACGCACAGGCTCTGTGGTACCTTCCCTAAAGCCCAGAGTGATGACGTTGACCAGATTCTGCACCAAGCTTGCATTCCTTATCTCCTGGCCAAACATGGGAACAAGGTTTGGAACAGAGTAACAGGTAGCTCTGTGGCTCAGCAGTGGTACTGATGGGTGATATGGCTGCCCCCAACCCCAGGACTCTGTCCCTTCCAGGATCCTTCAGGATGAGTTTTACTAGAAGCTGTGGTCCCTCTGCACCATACTCAAGCTGCAGGACTCCCCCCACCCCCTCTTGCTTTCTGGCCTAAGCCTTCTTCACGTGCTACAGGGAGAAGGGGCTGGAGGGAGGGGAACTCCATCATCAGCCCCTGCTACCCTGTCTTGGGCAGCCCTGACTGAGCAAATGAAAACACAGTACACCCAGTACAATGTGAATTCCAGATAAATACAGAATATCTGGGCCATACTGATACTCAACAATGATTCATCACTTAGCTGGAATTAAGTTTTACTGGGCACTGTGCTTCGTACAATATTGCCAGAAATACCGCTTTGAAAACACAGCACTCCAGAACCTTCCTACTGGGACATTCAGTGTATCTAGAAAATCCATGGGCAAACACAAGATACCTAGAGACCAAGAACTTCAAAACTCGGGGCAGTGTCTAGAGAAGCAAAGGGGCCTCCATGAAAGGGGCCAGGCACACAGATCACCTTGAGCCACTTCTGGAACCTGGCCCTGGACTCCAAGAGGGCAAACACTGAGGAGGTCACCTGAGGCTGATCACCCAGCATGGGATGGGTGATGCCCAGAGGTCAAAGATAAGAAAGGCTAGGCAGAGAAGTGGAACATAAATTGGACAACCAAAGAGATGTGAAGAGTGGAGATAGAAACCACAAATAGAAGGGCGCTAAGAGACCTGGGTATCTGGGGCCATACATGTGGGCTGGGGCCAGGGCTCTGTGCATGGACCATATACACAGCGAAAGCCCCTGAGCAGCAGAGAGAAGCTGATCCTCAGAGAGAAGCTGATCCTTGGAAGGAATCTGACCGTTGGAGAGAAGCTGATCCTTGGAGGAAGCTCATCTTTGGGCCTGCTGCTTGCATCCCAGGAGCTGGAAGAGGGCAGAGCCTGTGTGGACAGTGGAGCCAAGGCTGACTTTTCAGGGGACAGTGTGAAAACCACTAGGATTCTGACATTGAGCAGTGTGCTAATAACCCTAAGCTTGTTTTGCTTTCAGAACTTAGCAATGTTTTTTATCCCTGATTATAAGAACATCAGACCTAGCTGTCATTGAGCTGAGTGTTTCTCATGGATCTCGTGCTTAATGCCACTGAACTGTGTGACAATGTCCTGGATCAAAAAGTTGGTACTCTGGATTCCTGGGTTGCAAGTAATAGGAAAAAACAAAAAACAAAAACAACCTGACCAACTTGAGCTGGAGAGAAATCTACAGAACTAGAGGAATCTCTCTGCTCCCATCTCTGAACAAATAGGATGTGACTTTAGCGCCACCAGAGGCATTGGTTCCACAGCTCTAAGAGGGACTCCAGTTGGCCAGATCACCTGACTATCCGCCAGGTGGAGGTGGGATATCCTGATTTTTAGTCCCACTCTTATGCAGGTAGTGGTCGGCAAAAGTCAAAGGGTTCTGGGGTTGGGAGGAGGAGGAGAAGGCATGAGCTGGGAAGGCGACACCGTACATGTGTGCCATGTGGGTACTGTCCTAGCCCACCTTACACATGGGGAAACTGAGGTGGTGGAAAGGTGAAGCAGTTTGTCCAGGATCACACTTGGCTAAACTACAGGTTACCAGCAGCTTCCCACCACCCCTCACTGGAGGGAAACTGCCTTAAAACACACAAGGTTGGTGTGCTCAGTTCTGCTGAATTAAGCAGAACTGCATGGACCTCCGCCCACGGTGCTGGCCCACAAGCAAGAACCCGCAAGGTGGCGTCACTGTTTCCTCCTCTCGGGCCAAGGTGTGAATCAGCAGCTGTGGCTTTGGGCCACCCTTGGCTTCCAGTCAGTTCCACAGATGTGGCTTAATGTCTGCCCTGGGCCAGCTGTGGCTCAGGGCCAGAAAGAGAAGGCACTGATGAGCAGGCACAGCACTGTCCTTAAAGAGGTCACCTCTGCTGAAGTGCATCTGTGATGAAGAGGATTGGGGGTGGGGGGCACGGCTGGGGCCGGAGGCACCCCATTCCCTGTGAGGAAAGCCAAGTGGGGAGTGGTGCTTGGGGACTGTGAGCCAACGCCCTCGAGCAGAGGGTCCTCAGCTCGGGCCTAGAGCTTAGAAAAGTTTTCACAGTTGTCTCAGTTCTCACGGCTCTCTGAGACTGCCTTCGATTCTGTCATGTGACTGTATTTCCAGATAAATTCACTGACTTTTCCATCATATTTCTCGTAGTTCCCTGATCCTCATCATTGCTTAAAATCATGGTGTCACATGACCTATCAAGAGATTTTTTTTAAAAAAATTTTAATAAACATATGTCTAATCGCAATTTGCCTTTTATTTTAATAACTGGCGTTTGACTTAGTTTCATTTAGAATCCTATATATTTTATTGATTTTTAAATCATTTTTAGTTGAGTTGTAAAGTTCATGAGATTGCCAAAAGAGTCTGTGGCTCCCCAAAAGGATGAACAGGCCCTGGGTAGAACCCTCAGAGGCTGAGAGCCAGGTGGACTGGAAGTGACCGCTCTGTACATGGCTTAGCCTCTCTGGGCCGGTTTCCTCTTCTGGGAAATGATGGTCGGGATAACATCTGAGGTGGCTTAGTCACGTAAGGGTTTAGTTCACTTCCTGGCGTATAGAAGTACTGAATAAATGGTTCCCTATTTTCTTTTTAAGGATAAACAGTATGTTGAGTGAGGGCAACAGGCTGGGTAGCAACTGGAGAGTAGCCTGAAGCCTGTTCCTCTTCTGTCTTCACTACCACAGCCAGGCCAGCCTGCCTGCCTTCCTTCCTTCCTTTCTTTCTCTTTCTACAGGGTCTCACTGTGTTGCCTGGCTGTCTGCCTTCCAAGTGCTAGGATTAATGGCTCCGTGGTTTTTAGCCAGCAGCCCCAACTACACAGTCGTCTGGAATGACCACACACAAGTCCATGTTCTAGATGGACCGAGGGTCCAGTTCACTAGAGTTCAGATTACTCGGCTTCTGGCAGGTTCAGATATTCAGCAGGGTAGGAATTAAAACTGTTCAAAATCGTCTAATATCTACCACTGGGAACAAGTATATGACATACCCTGATGCTGTGGACTAAGGAGCTTGTAAAAGTAGTTTGTTCAAAGCGTGGTGAAATAGATGTTCATCATACAAAGCTAATTAAAAACATAAGTCATCCAATCGGCCTCTGTGCCCCAGTTCAGTCCACCTGTTGCTGGAGTGTTCTGTGTAGTCACGCCTGTGATGTATTGAACACGTATGGCAAGTGTTTATGTAGTGCACATGTTGTGTTAGGTGTCTAAGTCATCTAGAGATGGTTTGTGAAGCAGACAGAGAGGGAGGTTGGAGGGAACCCAGAGCCATGGCTTGAGGGTAGCAAGGGCTGGTCTCATATGTTGCGAGCTTCATTAGCAAAGCATTTCGGTGTAGGAATGAGTCTGGGGAGAGCGCCAAGAGTGTCTCGGTGGGTGGGAATGTGGATGACTCTGAGGCCTCAAACTGCAGTTACTAGGCCTGCTTACGTCTGGGTCTGGATGGAGCGAGGTCCTTACCCTCTCCGCATTTCATCCACCTATGCGCCTCCCTGCAGAGCAGAGCAGCAGTGACCAGACTCTGGGATGTGGTCAGCAGTCACATGAAATTGTCTGTTTTTATGTATTATCCAGTTTTCCCTAAAGAGAAGAGGACAGTGTCGGATGACACAGAGCCCTAACTGGGATGGGAGCATTTGTGTCTACCAGGGTAGGAGGCAGCCAGGCTGGAAATAAGTGACCAATTGTATTCCCAGAATCTGGCCTATGAGAGCCACAGCTAGTTGGTGCAGGAAAAGAGGCTTCCTGGTCTGGTTGAGGTGGGAACCCATCTGTGCAGCTTCTTCATCCAGCACAGGCTCTGAGCATTGCTAGGGTTGTGCTCATTAGATACTAACCCATGGTATTTGCTGTTTTGTTTTGTTTCTTTAAAAGGAGGCATGAAGGAGACCTATGGAGGAGAGGAATTAGCTTAAGTGCTGTGTCGGTCGGTTTTCTATTTCTATGACAAAATACCAAAGGCTGAGTAACTTAAAAAGAAAAAAATTCTTTGGCTCACAGGTATGGAAACCCAAAAAGTCCAGAGAGTATAGCGGCAGTGGTGGGGCCTATGTTGTCCCAGTAGATGCAGGAGGTGTCATGGGTGCCGGACAGGATGCCAGAGGGCAGGGATTGTTCTTTTGTAACTCTTCTTATAGAATTAATGGAGTCCCGGCAAAACCATTTAATCCCCTAGCGACCACATCACCTGAAACTAGGCCCCACCTTTTAAAGACCCCATGGTGGCAAATTGGGGACCAAGCTTCTAACACAGGAGCCCTTGGGGGACAAACCACAGCTCTGTTTTAGGAAGACCCCTGTCTGGATGGCCAATGCAGGATAGCAGGCTGGCCCTGGATGAAGCCAGGTGGTAGAGGGGATGGCCAGCCCAGCCACGTAAAGGCTTCCTTCTCTACATCCCCAGCCGCCCCAGCCTGCACCTCCCTGCTGACACCCTCGGCAGGTCCCATTGCCCTTCTTGTTTGGGGAGGCGCCAGGTATTCGGCTGGATGGGGTTTCTGGGCACATTTCTGTAACTCACTCTGGATTGGAGGAGTAACTAGCCTACTGAGTGCCACGTGTGTGACAGCACCGTGCATGCAGTCGGCTAGGTGTCACCATGGGTTACTGAGGCCGAATCAAGGCTGTGGTAGGACTTGCCCAAGGCACACAGCTGAGCAGCCAGGATTTGGGCTCCCATGGTGAGGGGGCCGGCCAGTGTGGATTCTGGAGTTTTAAGCCCTGCCATGGTTACTGAGCAGTCATTTTTGAGACAGTCTTTCTTTGTAACTCAGGTTAGCCAGAAACATACTACATGTTCCTGGGTTGCACACTGGCATCCGAACACACGTGTGTGATGCTCAGATCTGGTACTACCATGTCCCGTCACCGTGGACGGTCATCATTGCTGTGTGGGGTGTTCCAAATCCTGCCCTCTGTAGAACAATAGACACCTTCCTCTTGTCCAACTGTAGCCTGTCTCCAGAAACTATCCTGTTTCCACCCCTCCCAGACTCTGACCACCTCCATTCTCTCTACCTCCGTGGGATTCCTGGTTTTTAGCGTCTTCGTGTATACTGACTAGATTTATGGCAACTTGACACAAGCTGGAGTCATGTGAGAGGAGGGAACCTGAACTGAGAAAAATGTCTCCGTAAGATCCGGCTGTAGTGCATTTTCTTAATTAGTGATTGATGGGAGAGAGCCAAGCCATTGTGGGTGGGGCCACCCGGGCTGATGGTCCTGGGTTCTATAAGAAAGCAGGCTGAGCAGTCCTTAAGGAGAAAGCCAGTAAGCAGTTCTCCTTGGCCTCTGCATCAGCTCCTGCCTCCAGGTTCCTGCCCTGCTTGAGTTCCTGCCCTGACTTCCCTCAGCAGTGGGCTGTTACCTGGAAGTGTGAGCTGAAATAAACCGTTTCCTTCCCAGGTTCCTAAGACACTGTGAATGAAATCTGGATGTAACTGTGCCTGGCTTATTTCAGGTCACATACGTCATCCACTCCACCAAGGTTGCCATGTTCTTTTTCTAGCCAGATAGTGTTCCATTGTGCATGGGCCACATTTTCTCACCCATTCACCCGTCTGCTACAGAGCTGTGTCTTGGCTGTTGTGAATGACGCTGTGGTGAGCGTGGGGTGCAGCTGTGTCTTCTGATTTCACTTCCTCTGGAGGCATTTCCAGGAGCAGGATTGCTGGGTCACACAGTAGCTCTGTTTTGGGAGTGTGAAGGAACTTCCATGCTATTTCCCACGATCGAGTGCTGGTTTACACCCCCATGAGCCGCACGGGAGCCTTCTTCTGCATCTCTCTTTGTGGCAGTCGCCTGCCCGGCTGGGGCGGGATAGTGCCTCACTGTGAGTGTCTCTGCTTTGCCTTTTGAAGGAGTCCAGACCCTTACCTCTGACACCTCCCTAATCAGTCCCTGTGTGACTTTGGACAAGTGGTGTTATACACCCTCTCATTTTTGTCTACTACAAAATGGGGTGGGTCGTGTGTTCCACTCCATAGAGTTTCCTAGAAGGAGGGGTCGTTAGTATGGTCACCGGATAGGAGACCCTATCATCCCTCGAGACCTACAGCAGTTGTTTCTGTCCTGGAACGTGTTTCCAGGTGCCACTAGCAGCATTAGCCCCCATGTGTTCTGTCCAGTACCCAGATGGCCTGTGGCCCATGAAGAACGCCTGCTAAGATTTTCTCTGTTAAGTAGCTGCTGGGTGCTGGGTACTGGGTACTAGGTGCTGGGTACACTGCTAGGCCCTATAGGTGTAGGCGCACATACCATGGGCTTTGGCTTCTATGTTGCACAAGCTGAGTACCATTCCCAAGTCGGTCACATATGACTGTGTGGCTGTGAGCAAACCATTCACCCTCTCTGAGTCCAGAGCCAGTGGCATATCATAAAGGAAGTAGTTGTGTGGTGCACATAGTGGGTGCTGTCATCAGCTCCACTGCCCCAGGCAACCCTGTCAACACAGGGCAGCGCCAGCTGTCTTCAACCCCTCTCACACTGCCCAGGCACCTCTAAGGCCTGGCAGTCTTCAAGATCTCAGCAAGCCCTGAGTGCCTGCCCTGGAGTTGTTCCTAGAAAGCCAGCCTGCAGGTTGGTATCCTGAGCCTGGCTTTGGCGCAGCACTGCTGCTTGCCATGGGGAAGTTCCCATGCCGCTCTGGCCAGATGTGTGCAGAGATGTGTGAGTTGGCAGCCAAGGCCCAGCTGGAGCCACAGGCTCAGGCCAGCAGTGTTTCCAGCATTCAGTACATCGGCCTGCAAGCAGAGTGCTTCTCCTGGCCAGTCCAATAGCAGCTCCAGGCCTTGGCCCTGAATGTCCCCCTAACATGAGTGGACACAGGCCCACATGTGAATAGCCCCAGGCATGTCTGTGCACCAAGACCTATTGGCTGACTTCCCTGCTCACCAAAGCTCCAACTTCTCCTGCTAGTGTGGCTTTGAAGTGTGCCCAGGGAAAGGGCAGATCATGCTGTGAGCTCCAGCCTTGGGTTGTTATTGCCAGATCTGGGCACTGACTATGACCAGATGGAGGATGGGCACTGTTCAGGCTCCTCTTAACCCTCAGCAGGCCTGAATCTGAAATTCCAATATTCAGCAGGTAGAGAAAGGAAGGAGGATCAGGAGTTCCAGACCAACCTAGGTTACTTGAGCCCCTGTCTCAAAACAACACAAAACAGAACAGGTAACTTTTTTGGTCTAATGTCTGTCCCCGTTCTTTTTTGAGACAGGGTCGCTCTATATATCCTGGCTAGCCTGAAACTTGCTAAGTAGATGAGGCTGGCCTCCTGCTCATAGATCTCCACCTGCCTCGGCTTCCTGAGTGCTAGGATTAAAGGCCTGTGCTTTAATCCCGTGCAGACACCTGACTGGTCTAATGTTCTATGCATTCTTCTAAGGGTTACCACAGGCAGGGCACGGACAGTCAAGCTCTCCCGAGGAATGCCTGAGTCCTCTCAGTCAGCATGGGATGAAGCCCCTGTGTAGCTTTTATGTCTTAGGGACAATGTGCCTCCACTACTGCTCAGCATAGCCCTGGGTGAGCAAAGTGAGGCTCTCCAGGCTCAGCCCATGGCTGCGTTCTCTTTGTCACAAAGCAGTTCTGTTCCTGTTCCCTTTTACAGCTGAACTAGTCATTTGGCCATTTCAGGAACATTGTGACTGTCTGGGCACAGAGCCTGAACGAGGTCACAGTGATCTTTGACCATGGAGCCCTATGTGGGCTTTTCATGTCTCACTTATTGGATGTTTCAAAAGCCCACTGTTCCCAGGTCCTGGCAGGACCTGGTAAGACAGACTGGGCCCTGGATAAGCAGAAGAAGGAAGAGAGAATATCCCCAGGAAAGACAGTCATATGTGCTCTTGAGGAGGAGAGCGAGGTCCCTATACCCTCTCCATCATGTGACATTCTCTGGTCCACATGGCCACATCCCCAGTTGGTACATAGCAGGTCTGTGTGTATCTGCCTTGTGAACAGACGAAATGAGTATCCTGTTGGGCAAATAGAGTCCTGCCTGCCTCCTGCCTGCCTCCTGGCCTGCGCATCTGCATGTGCAGCCACTAACCCCTGCCTCTCAGTGTCCCGAGTGTACGAGGAACAGCTGGGACCCACCCTTAAGTTGGGAGCATCCTAACTGGTGTGCTGGGCACTATGGACTCTTGTGTCTGGGCCCCATTCCAACCATTCATTTAATTGAAAAAAAAATGGAAAAGAGAGAGAGAGGGAGGGAGGAAAACTGGCAGCCTGCCGTCTCCAGTGTTGCTGCTGGGTGCCACCGAGTTTGGTGATTCCTACTTCTGACTTGGGGACAGGAAAGGTCTGGCCTGGGGCCTTGGAGAACTAAGAGAAGGGACTTCAGAGACAGGTGGGCTGGGGTAGAAGCTAATGCTGCCCTCCCCATTGGCTGGTCTCAAGTATGTGTGGTTTCCTCCTGCCCTGTCTCACCCCAAGGTGACCCCACCTTCCTGGCTGATGATCTGAGCGGACTGGGCCTGGTGGTACATGCCAGTAAACAGGCTCAGATCCAGGCTGGATCTTACCTGCCCTGCATGCACATTTGGCTTGCCTACTTCTGCCATCCTAGTATTTCCTCCTAGCACCCAGCCTTCCCTCCTAGCACCCATTGTTCCCTCCTAGCACCCAGCCTTCCCTCCTAGCACCCATTGTTCCCTCCTAGCACTCAGCATTCCCTCCTAGCACCCAGTGTTCCCTCCTAGCAGCATGAAGCTTGGCAGCCTTCCTATCCAGGAATAAACTGAACGTGTTTTTACTTAAGAGAAATCCACATTTCTCAGCACTTCCTGTGGCAGGGCTGCTGTGGGGTGTTGGGAAATCAAACAAACTGCAGCACGTTGCAGTTCCAGAAAGAGGCTAGAGGCGCTGACCTACATAGGCCAGATGTTGAGCAGACAGCTGGAGAGAGTTGGCAGATCAAAACCGAAGGGAACCCAGGGTCTCCGGGAGGAGCTGTGGAATCGTGTTTCCTATTAGTTCTGGCCCAAAGGAGGCCAGCTGTACCCCACCCCCCTGCACCCTGGTCCCCCACCTGCGCTTCTTAAAGCCTTTCTTTTTCTTTTACCCCCCCCCCCGCCGCTGCTCCCCTCCCCGTTCCTCTCTCTTTCCTACCCTTTGTCTTTTCTGTCTGACTCCTCTCACTCCTGACTCTGCCGTCCACTTTGGGCCTCATGGCCATGGCATGGCTCCTTGCTGGACTCTCGCTTGGAAACACATCCAGGGTGGGAGCTTAGAGAGGAACCTGCCTATGTTTTAGAGGTGATTCCTGGTTTTTTGATTTTTTGCTATATATATATATATTTTTTTAGGCAAGATCTCTCTAAACAGCCCTGGTTGTTTTGGAACACACTATGTAGACCAACGTGGCTTAGAACTCACAGAGATCCACCTATCTCTGCCTCCCAAGTGATGGGGTTTACAAGGTTTCTCTGTATAACTGCCCTGGCTGTCCTGGAACTTGCTTTGTAGACCACGCTGGCCTCAAACTCAGAGAGATCCGCCTGCCTCTAACTCCCAAGCGCTAGGATTAAAGGCGGGCACCACCATGCCCAGCAAGAGATGATTTTTGATGGCTGAGGTCTGTGGACTCCTTAAACATACCCATAAGTGCTCCCTAACAGGAAACAGATTTATCTGGATCATTTTAAACTACTTTTTATTGATAATTAGTGGAGTATGGTGTGATATTTGAGTACTTGGGTATATTAAACTATGATCACATTGGTCATTGGTGTGTCTATCACCTTAAATGGTTATCCTTTCTATTCCTACTTAGAGCCTTTCTTCTTACTGTTTTGAAATACATAATTTATTGTTAACTGTAGTCATCTACCATGCAGTAGAAACCCAGACTCCCTCTTTCCAAAATGCCTTCCAAAGGCACTGTCCCTTTTGACCAAATCCCCCCTTCCCCATGCTGCCTCCCCTCTGCCTGGGATTATTAGCAGAGTGACTTTTGGGCTTCACATGCTGAAGCCTGCTTTGGATGCAAAACAGGGCTGCATTGGTTACTATAGGCTGATGACTCACTGGAATAACCTTGGCCTGTGAACAGAAGCTATGGCATCAATGATGCTCTTTCTGTTTCCTGTGTAACACACACACACACACACACACACACACACACATACACAGAGCTGTACTCTTCTCTGGGATCAAGAGCAACATTCTAGAGGGAAGACTTCATCCCTAGCCCCTCCCAAGGGGAGCCCTGGCTTCTGGTTCCAACCCTCCTCCACATAGACTACGTGGCCCTGGGCAAGTCTCTCCAACTTTCCCTGTAAAATAAAGGGTAGCTTAAAGCAGGGGTTTCCTTTATTAAAGTCTTGGAAGCCCCTATAGTCTACCAAGGGTTCAGGCCCTGTCGGCAGGCTCCCGGGATGGTTGCCCGTGGCGTCGTGGATCCACAGTGTCTAACAATTTGGTCTGGAGGCTGCTGGTTACACCCTCTCCTACATATAGAAGAGCTAAAAGTGGCATGTGCCATGGAAACCAAAGTCCAGAGGCCCACCCACTTGGACCCTGCAAAATCCTGGGCTTCTTGCAGACCGATTTAACAATTGCCCTAAGAGTTCTCCAGATTGACACTTCTCAGAGCAAGCCATTATGTGGAAAGCCCAAAGGTTGCTACACAGAATTTGTAAGAAAATCCCTTCACAGAAGTAAGAAGAGCCCACAGCTGAGGAAATTCATCTCTGCACTAGTGGAGGGGTGACTCTCTCCCTGTAGCATGCATTTCACCATTCAGCCTGCCCCGGTGGCAGACACTGCTAATGAGTAACAGCACCATCCTGCTGATGTGTCTTTCTTAAAGTGGGTGTAAGGAAACAGCCTCAGTCACACTTGGGCCTTTTCTTTATATTTTTTCCCAGTCTCCCCCAGGTCACTAGAGACCACCCACCAGCACAGAAGAGCAGAGAAGTGCTTCTGACTGTAGAAGTGTTGTCCACTGGGCTATGAACAACAGAACTCCAGATTCGGGGAGGATGTCAGGGAACCCTGTGAACTCGGGGCCGGCCTCATCCAAACCTCTCCCCAGATAATCAGAGTTTTTTCTGTGCCCACAGACTGCCTTACTATATATTTCCAGCGCAGCTTGGCTCCTCGAATGCACTCAGTCAATTCGGGTACTTTTAAAGGGAAACTGTAGACATCTACCATAAATGGAAAAACAGTAACACTTTCTAGAAATAAGACTAAGAAACCCTGGTGTTAAATCCCTCCTGGCCACTGTGGCCTGCTCTGAGATTATTAGCTCTTCATGATAGGAGACCAGGAAGTGTTGGGAAGGAATTGAGGAAGGTAAATAAACATCAGCCTCCAGCCCCTGGACCCCCAGTGTGATGACTGTCACTGAGGCCCCACCCCTCATTGCTCTCAGTCTGAAATTGGAGCTGGGCCCAGAACCTCCTAGAAACTTAAGCAATAGATCTGCAAAGCAGAATGAGTTTGGAAGACACCCCTCAGATTCCAAGGAGCACCTCCTCATGTTTGAAGTTCACATGATGAAACCTTTTGAGGTCACAGCTCTGTATGGGCTAAGCAGCAGCTGCAGGCCATCAGGCTACCCTGGGGAATGGCCTGTCTATGTCCTGAGGCATTTCCAGGTACTGCAGCCAGGTGCTGGAACCTAAGCAGGAATGAAGCCTGCTTCGTTGACCCAGGACTCTGAGGTCCCACAGGAGATGGCTTGGCTTTATCTGTCCTACCACCTACTTTTGCCAGGGCCTAGCTCTGGTTTCTCAAGGGGCTCTAAGCTGGATTCTGGCTTCAGACTTTATTCTTGGAAGAACCAATCCTTTGGTTGTTGACATTGGAAATGGGTCTAAGTTCTTACATGCTCTACAGGAGCACTGTAAGGACTTGGGGCTCATGGCCCAGGTATAGACTTGCCAGGGGTGATGAGGGTGAAGGATTGAACAACATTCAGAGAACAGTTCCTACAAATCCCATCCCTGAGCTGAGATTTTATTTAGCATGTGTTCCATATCTGGAACTTTCCATCAGCTTAGGAGATAAGAATGACCACCATCCTTGGCCAGTCCCACAACTGAGGGGAAGAGCTGATACCACCCACGCAATGGGCTGTGTGGCTAAGGTGGGGTGTTCGAGACATCAGGTGGTCAGTGTATTTTCTGCTTAAGGTGTTCAACTTAGGGGTTATCAAGATACAACCCATCATAAATATAGGGGCATTTATTCCACATAAAAACATCTGGAAATACAAGAAAGTTTCAAGAACAGAGCTTTAGAAATCCGCCACACACCCTCTAGCTCAGAGTAACTACTAGCATGTATGTTTAGATGAACACACACACACACACATTTATGTGTAGACTTGTCCTCATTATTTATATTTATGAGTTTTCATACTTGATAAAATTTATCTGTGGCCCAGATCAGCACTGGTGGCTTTAGGTAGTGTTTACAGGCATGGACTTCCCCAAGTGTGGAAATTCACCTCAGCCAGCAATACATGGCAGACTCATTCAGCATCTAGGAACCTATGCCCAAGCCTTGGTGAGGTGATCTGGAGGTGCAGTCCTCTGTGTCCCCGTGGGACCCGGAGAACGAGGGGGGTGCCCTGGGGAGAGAGGAGTGCGGTGAAGTGAGGAGTCGGAGGGGCAGGCCCGCCTGCTTGCTGTCACCATTTGTTCCTGTGCTCACTGTGATGACCAAGATGGCAGTGGTTCATCTTAACTGTCAGCTTGAGTGATTGGGTTGAGACGTGCCTAGGAGATCAGCTACACATGCCTTTGGGTTTCTGGGGTGGTGTTTCCAGAAAGGGCTCTGGCCAGTGGGTGCATCGTATGCCTTGATTGAGTTATAACGTGTGGCATGACAGAGAGGTGGGCCTAGTCAGACGTGTTCTGTATCTGTGTGCCTCCGAGCCGGTGTCTTGCCTTGAGCTGTTCCTGTTTTCCATTTTCCCTGCTTCTTGCCACGCAGTGTGAGCTGCTCTGATCTACCATGTCCTCCCTCCATGAAACTGTGACACTTCTGAAACCATGAATCCAGCCCATCTTTTTCAGTTGTTTATTTCAGGAATTCTGTCACAGTAACTGGAAAACTAACATGGCGAAAGTTAAGACAGGGTCTCACTCTGTAGCCAGGCTGGCCTTGAGCCGCTAGTCTTCCTGATTCAACTCCGGGGTGCTGGGATCACAGGCAGCACTGTCGTGTCCAATGTTGTCAGAATGTTTCAGTTCATCCATGCTAACAGATTCACAGCTGCACTGCTCTTCCGTTGCTATGACAAAGCGCCTAAGATAAACAGCTTATAAGAAGGGAAAGCTTTCTTTGGCTCATATTTTCAGAGGTCTGTGGTAGTTATCTCCTTTGCATTTGTATCTGTAATGGAGTGTATGGTGGAGCATGTTGGCCATGAAACAAAGAGAAAGACAAGAAGAGACAGGGGTCCCAGCATGCCCTTCAAGGGCAAGTCCCCAGTGACCTACCTCCTCCTTCTGGTCCCCACCTGCTAATAGTTTCACCACAGGCTGGTGGCAGGCCTGTAGCACATGGTCCATGTGAGGCCAGGCACTCGCCAAACGGTAGCTTGGTTTCTCATCACTGCCGAGTCTGTTTTTCTCCAGTGGCCGGTGGCACTGCCATCTTTTCACCAGCTTCCTTTCCATCCATCCATCCATCCATCCATCCACCCCTGTGACGTCTGATCAAGTCTTTCACATGTCTCTTGTAACTGAGTTCGTTTTCTCTGCTCATGAGTTTGAGGCTTTCAACAAGGCATCCCACATAGATGTCTTTGCCTCACTTGGCTTTCTTCCATGCAGCAAATGCTTGTCAGGGAATCATTCCTCGAATGGAGTTCTCCCACCAGGCCATTGCAGCAGGAAAAAGATCTTATGATGCCATTGGAGATTCCAAATCCTGTCAGCCTGGCCCGGGTTAGGTGCAGGCTGCCTTTTGTGGCCAGGGCCAGGCAGTGCTATATTTGGCCAGGCCTGGGAAACACATCTTCCTGTAGCAAAACAGTGAGAAAGGAAAGGGGCATCTCTCCAAGAGAAACTGGTACTGGAGCCCAAAACGGGGGAAGGGTACTACCAGACAGGAGCATGGGACGACAACAGGTGGGAGATGCTGGCTGAGCACCCCTAATGTGCTCCAGGCACCAGACAAGACCCATAGCTGCTCGCTATCATACTTGATCCTCAAGGAAGCTGTTGTCTCCTTTTCAGGGTGAAGGACACCACAGCCAGAGAGGCCAGCACCTCATGAGTGTTCCGCAGCAGCAGAGCTGGTGTGCGCCATCTTCCAGCCCCGAGCCCTCACAGGGCGGAGTGTAGGACTCCACCTACACTGTGAAAAAGTCTGGCCTATGCCTAAAAAGCACTACATCAGATTTGTTCAGGGGTTCATTCTGGTATAGCAGTTAGGCCTGCGCAGTCCAAGAACTTCAGAGACTGGGAACGGAAAGCCAGGAGTGAATCATTTATAGGAGGCTTTCCGTATGTGGGAAGATACTTTGTGTTGATTTTAAGAAAAGCAAAATATTTGGCAGCCTTTCTTAATATTTTTCTTTCTCTTTTAGTCTTCAATCGTAATGTCTTTAGCAGCTAGCCAGCCAAACTTTCCTTGGCTGTCTCTAGGGACAAGAGATCTCTAATACCATGTTTTTGCTTTCTAGGCCTCAGTTTACCCAACTAGAAGGTCAAGTCATTTGCTTAACTGAGTTCTGCAGTTTCTTTCAGCTTTAACTTCTTCAGTTTTCATCTGTGGCACCATTGTGTGTGTGTGTGTAGGTGGATGTATGCATATGCATGCATATGTACATGATGTGTCACGTGATATATATCTATCACATAGAACAATCCTGTATATCTCACACACTTGGGTTTGGTCACTACACACGGTCTGGGTATATCAGATTATCATAGCATACCTCATAAATATGTACAAGTGAAATGATAATTAAGCTATTTTTATTATATTTATACAGATTTATTATAGTTATTCATAGCTCTCTGTGGGCCAGGTGGTAATTATTGGCCCAGGAAACAGGTGTTTGTAGATTTAGTTTCAAGCTAAATAGATATGGTCAGATTGCACCCTCGAGTCTCCTGATGTGGCTTCATTCTCAGACTTCCTCACCGCAGAGATGGTAAGGTGGCCCAGCAGCCACCTTACTGGTCTTCCTCAAGAATTGACACCAAAGTCCCAGGGCTGACTCTTACTGACCCTGATTGGCCCAGTTCAGATCACATGTCCACCTCTTCCAAATCACCATTGATATCGCCTCCTCTGTTTCTAAGGGACTGGGCAAGAGGGCAACAAGGATCCCTGGAGAAAAGTCAGGGTGCTATGGTTAATCTCTGTTGGTCAAAGCCAGCAGGGGACCTCTTCCGTCTCCACTGAGGTATGTGCCTACCTGCCAGCAGACACCTCAGTTTCCCCAAATTTGTTATCAGTGCATTGTTTCCTGTGTATGCTATGACATGTGATCAAGGTCAGAGACATGTCCTCTGCTTGTTAAGATGATTCATACTTGGATTTTGTTAGTTAGACCCTCATGTAGCCTGGGGAGCAGAGGAGGCATGTGCGGTCAGCCTAGTTCACAGATGGAGAAGCTGTGACTCAAGGGAACATCTGACTTGGCCTGAGTCCTTGCTGGTGTACATGTTGGGGTGGCTCAGTGTGTGAGCAATAGAAGAGGTTAAGAATACAAGCACTGCAGAGCAGCGGTAGCACATCACTCAGGAGGCAGAGGCAGGCGGATCTCTGTGAGTTCGAGGCCAGCCTGGTCTACAGAGTGAGTTCCAGGTCAGCCAGAGTTACAACAGAGAAACACTGTCTCAAAAAACTAAAAACAGAAATTAAAAAAAAAAATTATTATCACGTCTTGATAAACGTGAAGGTTTTAAGAATGCTCTGACAGACAAGCCACATCCTTACAGTGCCTGGAGCTAACCCTAGACCTCCCTGACACAGCTCTGCAGGCAGGGGCATCGTTCCCTTTTTACTGATAAGGGAGCTAAAGCTTAGAGACAGCGAGCTGGTCCTTGGTCAAACTGAGATCAAAGCACAGGGTTTTTCTGGCACAAATTCCTCCTCAGTCTCAGGGATGAAAGATCTTCGTAGTCTGCTTTGTGTTGTTCTAATCGAATGCACAGGTGGATAATTGATAAAGAATAGAGGTTTATTTCTTAGAAGCTGGGAAGTTCACGGTGAAGAGGCTGGCATCTGACAGGGGCCTTTACGATGATTAACCCGTGGCAGAAGATGGAGGATGAGAGAGCAGGCAAGAGGACAGGCAGACTAAACACATTTCTCTAACAAACACCGGGCATCAAGAACCCATCCATGAGCTAATGCCCTTAACCCATTTGAAACCTCTCAAGGTGTGCCTTCTGGCCCTTCCACAGGGATGAAATTTCCCGTACCTGGATTGGAAGAGGGGGCATTCCAACTGTGTCATCCCTTGTGGTTAACACTTGTCTCCTCTGTCCCCGCCGCAGGTCTACATCATCCGAGTCACGTGGTCCAGCGGCACCACCGAGGCCATCTACCGGCGCTACAGCAAGTTCTTCGACCTTCAGGTAGGCACTTGTGGTGGGGGAGGGGGTTGATTGGACTTTCCCTACACTATGACTTTAAAGCTTTGTCTTTTAAACAGACATGCATTACTTGGGGCATAAGTAGGGTCCCGGACTGCCTTATGTTTTGCTACATATAACTAAATAAGAGAAGAGATACTTGTTGGCCTCCCTCGAAGGGGGCCAGTCTGGAGGCCATTCGTGACTATGGAACCATTTGAACTAAGTTGTGTACAGTGACCATGTGGTGATCCAGGATGCTGGGTCTGTCTGGACACCTGGCACTCACGGTCTCCCCAGAAACCCCTGTTAGCTTTTACACTACTGACCCTCACCTGGGATGTTCCTCTGTGCTCTCCTGCCCAATTCTTTGGCCTGAATAGCTCTCTGTCACCAGGGTTCCCAACTTCTGGAAGCCTTGTCTGACTTGGTTCTCTTCTCACCAGGAGCCATCACCCAGTTCTTTGAACTTCTCTATATTGATGCAGTCAGCTTACTGCCTCTTCCTCTAGATGGACAGGCATGGGCAGAGACCGTGTCTTCTGCATCCTCTGTTTCCTTAATGTTTTTATTCAAGGCCTGGCACATAGCACGTGTTCACTCAGTGCTTGATGCATATTTGAATGAGTGGGTGAGTCTGTGAATGAATGAATGAATGAATGAACGAACGAACGCATGTACCACCAGTCTCACTGTGAGCTGGGTAACATGAGGGCAGCTTAGTAGGAGCCAGCTCCACTGTTGTAAAACAATGCTGACCCTGGGCTGGTAGCTTCATCTCAGTGTCTCCAAAAGTGGGCAGCTCCAAGGAGACTGGAGAAGTCAGGGTCCTTCCGGAGATGATGTGGCAAGATTCTTTAGACAGTGTCTGCCACAGATGCTAGGGGATGCCCTGGCTTTCTGAACTTGGTGCATCCTCCCAGTGGGGCGAGGGTCCAGCACAAGCCTCCATCGCAGACGGATGAATGATGTCTGCCCTTCTAGTGACAGAATCAACTCAGATTTGCATCGGGTATTTTTGCCATGTAACTGAATATCCTAGGAGGAGGAGGCTTCCAGGCTTCAGGCACAACTCAGTGCAGGGTTTTCGTTCTGTCATCTGACCTGGCTACTTCTGTGTGCCCTCTTCTGTGGTATTGGCTTCATCCTCAGTCACTCATGATTGCAAATGGCTATAGCAACTCCCGGCTCACACTCTGTAGGAAAAAGTAACCAAAAAAGTAACAAAAAAATTAAAAAGTGACAAAAAAAACAACAAAGTAACTTTTCATATGTCTTGGCAAGCACTCTGTGTGTCATAGGTGTAGCTCTATGCCGATCACTACACAGCCAATGGACTTTACTGGGTTGCTGTTCCACCCTTGGCATCAAGGGCATAGTCTAGGTTGGGAAGGAGACTCTCGGGTCCTCCCAGGGACTGGCTAGTATTAACTGCAGGCATCCTTGGCTACATAGACCTAAGCCGTGCCTAACAATGTGGACTGGAGAATGTCGGGAACCTCTGTCCGCCTATTGCAAAGGAAGAGGGCAGACAGCAGTAGGCTCCTAACTGCTTTCTCTGCTGCAGCTAAAACAGTCTCTAATGCCTTCACAACACACATCCAGGAGTCGCTGCATGGTGTAAAGTGACTGAGATACCAGTCACTTAATTATTTAAAACATAATGAGATCATCTGTGATGCTTTGCATTCAGCAGCATGCATCCGCATCTTTCGATGTCACATACAGTTGTAATTTTCTGCTTCTCTGCCACAAATGAGCTGAATATAAATAAACAACAGGGCTCTCCGTAAACTTGCTATGGGTCTGGGATGCAGCTAAGTCAGAAAGTACATGCCTCACAAACACAGGGCCTGGAGTTTGATCCCAGCCCCAAGATAAATAAGCTAACCACCATCTAGGATGAGCAAACAGGGGAGAAGAAAACATTGAGGAAAAGGAGGCACGGAGCAGCGGTGATGTCTGCCACCAGCCAGTGCCCTGAGCAATCAGGAGAGCTGCATGTGAGTGACCAGTAGCATCCAGGGCTCTCTGCCCTTTCACACAGATGGGTGATAATGCAGATGACCCACAGCTTTTCCCAGCCGTAGGCTGCTGTTCCAGGCAGCATTGTCTGCCTTGGGAGCTCTGCCTTGGCCTGTGTCCAGGGGCTTCCTAGCAGCCTGGCACCTCCAAGAAGGAGCAGTGGGGCCAAGGAACAAGGACAACGTGATTGAGCAGAGCAGAGCCCTCTCAGCTGGTTGACCCGTGAAGGGAGGAGTGGGTTGGGTTCATAGGCAGAGAAGTGTTCTCTGGAACCCGGAGAACACACTGCTGCAGCCTTGGAAGGTCCAGCATCTGTTCCTAACCTGGCCACCTGTCTTATGGCCCGAGGGTCCTCTATCCAACATGCTTTGTTTTTCCTCTGGCCTCTCTAGACAAGCCTATTCGCTTGCCCATTGGCCAGCACACTAAGCATCTGTCCTCAAGTCTCTGTCTACTGTCGTTCCCTGTTGTCCTGGAGTCCCTGGGTGCTAGTTCCAGACTGCAGGGGAGAGAATCTGGTGGTCTCCAGGATCCTGGGTCAGGCTCCACCCCTGCCTGTCAGCTGTGGTGGGAGCTGGTGACACTGGCCCAGAGACTGTCACCTAGAGGAGGAGACTCAAGGAGAGAGGGTGGGAGGGAGCCCTGTGAATGTGAATATGTCCAATTGCTGGCATGTTGAAGCGTGGCTAGACTATTACTTGAATTCCAGCCTAGCCCAAGGCTGAAGACGGACCCAAGTTCGAGACTCGGCTTTCCTGTTTTAGGTCTCAGCTTCGTGTCACCTCTGTGACACACTTCTGGGCTTCCATTTTCTCCTCTGCTTTGAGTGGGAAAGGAAGTGCTTCCCTCATGTACTCATTATGAAGTGAAATGAGCTGGACTTGGCTCAGTGTGTTAACTGTCATCCATCCCTCCCCCACAGATGTGACACCCACAGTGACTTTTTTTTGCTGGCTCTGGTCACAGGTCTTCCAGGCCCAACCCCCATGCTTACCAGGCCCCTGTTCTCACTGACTTCATTTTTACCACAATTTAAAAGTCAGGCTTTCTTCCCAGCTCAGCGTAGTGATTGAGGGTTTGCTGGGACAGAAATGACTGCCTCGGGTGGCCATCCCTGGCATGGTGAAGCTGTCCAGAGGCCTGGCTTCATCCAGTGTTAAGGACTCCCAGATGGTATGGTGGCAGAGTGGGAAAGCCATGTAATTCCAGGGAGTCTGGCTCAAGACACAGGCTCTCCACCCCAGAGGGGTAGGAGAAGTTGGGCCTCTCAGCTCAGCTATCCCCAAGGACTAGGCAAGGAGACCAGCCCATGTGGGGCTATGACACCCCAACATTAGATGATTACATGTCCCATTTAGCACATGGCCTTGATTTTGCGTGTGTGTGTGTGTGTGTGTGTGTGTGTGTGTGTGTGTGTGTACACACGCGCACGCTGGGGGGGGTCTTAGCTCACTGAGTGAGGGGAGGGCTGAGGCTTGGAGGAGTGGCTGAGCTGGTGTGATGTAACAGAAAAAGCAGAGAACTCAGAAGACCTGGACCCAGCCAGTCCCAGCTGCATGGCCTTTACTTTTGTGTGTCTAAGTGTACCCATTGGTGATATGGGATAATGTCAGTAGAAACAGCCAGCATTTCTTTTTCTTCGTTCTTTTCTTTTTTTGAGACAGGGTTTCTCTGTGTAGCCCTGGCTGTCCTGAAACTCTCTGTGTAGACCAGGCTGGCTGAGAACTCAGAGATCCACCACCTCTGCCTCCTGAGTGCTGTGTGTGCGCCACCACTGCCCAGCTCAGCCAGCGTTTCTTGAGCTCTGCTCAGGGCCCAATCCGTTCATTTAATCATTACAACCGGTTTATCACATTACACAGATTAAAAAGCCCAGGCTCAGAGACATTCAGTCATTTGCCCAAATCACACAGCTAGTGTAACAGTACTCAGACTTGAGGCTGTATGATACCAAAGTTCCTGCTTTTAGCCATTCTGCTCTCTGTTGCTGCTTTTGCTACTGGCTACAAGTTAAAATTGGTGATTGTGTCCAGAAGGGGCAATCCCACAGGGCTCGGGGAAGGGGATGATGAGTGGGCACTGGTTATGGGTGTTGAGTAACTTTTGGGGGTGATGAAAATGTTCTAGAATTAGATAATGGTCATGAAAGCATACTGTGTAATACACAGAAAACTGCTGAGTGGCACATTTAAATGAGTGAATTTTGTGGTATGTGAGGTAGAGACTATAAGAACAGCCCCTGGGCTGCTGAATATGGAGCGGGTGCTGGCTGGAGGATTACTGACAAGCCTAGGCTGCTTGGAATCAGCAGAAAGATAAAGGAGGGGACATGGTACCAGCTTACTGATGTTGCAGACTTTAGAATTTGACAGCTGGACTTCAGCCCAGTTCTCCCCGCTTTCTGGCCCAGTTTCTGTCAGACTGTCATAGCACAGATAGGAGAGACCCAGCTAGGTTGGAATCTCCCAGACCACATTCGTCCACTGAATGGAGCTGAGAAGTGTAAGGATTTAGGCTTTGGATGCAGCTGGGCCCAGGCCACTGTGTCAAAGACCTGTGTCTCTCCACTGTGTCTGGGCTCCATGGCAGAGCACATGGCAGCAGCTACTGCTCCAGGCTGTGTCCAGCACATCAACACCATTAGGAAAAAGAATGTCCTCTATGGCTTAAGCTCATCTTGGGCCATAGAATGAGGCATTCAAAGCCAGCACAGGGACAGAAAAATAGGAGCAACATCCTGTTAATGTACCTGGATACCAGCTGCTTCATTTTCTAGAGGGCATTGGGGAATCCAGAACCGTAGGTGCCTCTTCTAGTAGGGTAGAAATTTAAGCAGAGGAAATAGTGTAAAGAGAGGCTACTCAGGGTAGGCGGAGCATGGCCAGGTGCAGGACTCCTTTCCTCGTGTTCTGGCTTCCTGGCTATGTGTGAGTTAGGATAGATCAGGATGTGCCGCTATAACAAGTAACCTTGTAGCTCTGGAGGTGGCTCAGTGGTAGAGTGCTGGCCTAGCCCGTCGGGAGGCCCTGAGTTCAATCTCTAGCATCACTAAAGAAAAGAGGCCTCGGTCTACATTACTGAGCCAGGTGTGGTGGTGGAGCATGCCTTTAATCCCAGCACTCGGGAGGCAGAGGCACTCAGATCTCTGTGAATTCGAAGCCAGCCTGGTCTACAGAGTGAGTTCCGGTACAGCCAGAGGTATGTAGTGAGACTCTATCTCAAAAACAAAAACAAAACAAGAACAAAGAAACAAAAAACCAAGTAACCCCATCAGACGTTGGGGCAGCTTGCATCACACACAGACAACCAGGCCATGGGCTAGACCATGGGTGGGGTTGCTGAGGCTCTGCATTTTCCCTCCAGGGCTGCAGATGGCAGAGAAGCCACTATCGGGGAGTGCTGGATCCTTTACATGAGAGGAAAATAGAGAATAGCAAACCATGATCCAGCTGTAAACCTCCACCCTGACATAGCCCACTTCATGAGAAAGTACGATTCAACCCTGATTTCAGAAACATGGGACATGTCTGCAGACAGCTTTGGTATTATCCCCAGCCCAGCTTTGACTATAGCACAGTGCTGTGATGTGCTGTCACTGGGAACTGAAAGAGAAGGCCCTTAAAGTTACATCAGAACACACCAGAGCTAAGCGGCAGATCCTTATGACTGAGTACCAAGCCAGAGATCTCACATTGTTTTCTTTCTTTTTCTAAAATTAGTTTTGTACAAGGTCTCACTATGTAGCCCTGGCTGGCTGAAACTCATTATGTAGAGCCTTGAGCTCACTGAGATCCACCTGCCTCTGGGACCAAAGGTGTATACCACCAACCAAGCCCAGCTGCAATTCCATTTCCGGGGCTATCAGAGATACAGGTTTCCACTGGTTATGGTCTACACCCCTTTCTGGTTCGTGGTATCTCATACACTGCATCACAATCAGCAGATTATTTTCCAGGCTCTTCTAGAGACTGCAAGTCTTCGTGGCTGGCTCATTCATGCAGCATAGGACCAGGCCCTAGGTTCTGCTGAGTAGGTTGGGAATTTGGGAGTAGATTGGGGATAGAATGATGTCATAAGCATAAGCATAAGGGCATCTTAACCCACCTGTCATTCCCCAGAATGCAGAACCACCAGCTGTCCATGAAATAGAAGTCCTCAGGGCCTGGGGAATGGCGCACAGGCTCATACACATGTACACGTAATTTAAAATAAATCTTTAAAAAAAAAAAAAAAACAACTAAGAACGGTCTCTTGCAACTTTGAGCTTTCACAGTTTGGAAGCTGTGACATAAACAGTTGCTTTCACCTGGGCCTCGGGTCCAGCCCCCTCCCCGTTGCCGCGGGTGTTTGGAAAGCTGAACAAAGTGAACGTCTACTATGTCAAATCATAAATTGCACATATTCCTTAGGACGTTAGACAGCGTGTTTCCATATTGTGAAAGGTTTTTGCTTTAATTCCCTCCCTGTTTAGATGCAGATGTTGGACAAGTTCCCCATGGAAGGAGGACAGAAGGACCCTAAGCAGAGGATCATTCCGTTCCTGCCAGGTGGGTGAGGTGCACGCTCTTGGGCAGGGCGAGCCTGGCCACTGAAGAACCACATCCCATCCCCAGCTTATCCCCTCCTCACTGGGCCGGGGGTGGAGGATGGAAACTTTGTCTCCTAGTTTGCTTTTCTGTTGCAGTGATAAACACCACAACCGAAAAGCAACTTGGGGAGGAAAGCGTTTGCTTCATCTTGTAGGTCTCTGTCCCAGGGGGCGATAAAGCAGGGACTGAAGCTGAGACCATGGAGGAAGCTCTTGCTGCCTCACTCTCCATGGCTTGCTCAACTTGCCCTCTTAAATAGCCCAGGGCCACCTTGCCCAGAGGTGGCACTGGCCACAGTGGGCTGAGCCCTCCTACGCCAATGAGCAATTAAGAACACACACACACACACACACACACACACACACACAGCATCTGATGGAGGCAGTTCCTCTACTGAGTTCCCTCTTCCTGGGTGACTCCAGTTTGTATTTAGTTGACAAAAAACTAACCAGCATGCTCCACTGACAAGAGGCTCAGCCAAGGGCAGAATGAGTTGGTAAGAATGGGTGTTGGAGTTAGATACTATGCCACTTGCTAGCTGTGTGATCTCGGGAAGGATCCTTACCTCTGGGATGCTCAGCTTCTCCCAGCTGTCAAGTGGGAGCTGGAGCGCAGGGGGTTTTCACAGTCAGTAGCCAGTTGGTATAATGACTCTGTTCATTTTCTGTTCCTACGTCTCAAGATACGAACAGCTTGGCAGCACAATGCAACAGCCATTATTGCCTCAGAGTTCTGTAGATCAGAAGCCTTGGCAAGCTCAGCTGGGTTCCCTGTTCGCCCTCACAAAACCAAAGTCAAGGTGTTACCCAGACTAAGCCTCCTACCTGGAGGTTCCGGAGAAGAATATCTGTCCAGTCTTGCTCACATTGTGGTAGAATCAGTTCCCTGCTGTCTGCTTGGAAGGGTTCATGTGGTTTCTGGGCTGATCCAGGATAATGTAAGGCATGGAGTACTCCATCATATCCTCAGGATCTGGGGATTAGGGTAAGGCGTGTTAGGGTCAAGCACTTTGAGCGCCAGGTGTCACACCAGCTGCTGCAACGGGTGCAGTGCAGACTTGGCTGGTACTTGTGCGCACACCCAGCCCCGCCAGGTCCCTACCAAAGAGTGATGTCAAGGCTTCAGGTGAATAAAAGAGGGATTACTCAGAACAGAACCTGCTTTGAGTTCCCACAACTGCTACTTACAGCTGTCATCGGCTGCCAGCACTGGGCTGAGTGTTTTACACTAATCCACCCTACAGGTAGTCAATACCACACCCATGTCACAAAGGAGGAACTGGGGCTCAGAGAAACTGCAAACACGTGCATAGATGGCAGACCTGGGGTGCAGACAGAGCTTCATACCTTGAGTCACTTCCAACTTTGGCACCCAGGCTCACATTCCCCGCTGAGCTTGATAAATGCTTCAAGAGCGTGTGTTTGATTTCCTTTCTTGCAAATTGGGAATGGGTATGGTACCATTGTGATGGTGCCCGTAAGGATTGTGTAAATGTCTAGTAGGTCACTGAGGGCCATTGCTCACTTGCTGTTGTTACATGTGGATGATGGGCACACTGACAGTCACCCCAGTCTCGGATATCCACAGCTGGGAGAACTTGCCATCTTATTCCTTTCTTGGGTCCCGGTCACACCTGTGCCCGTTCTCCTGTCGCACAGTCAGAGGGCTCTCTATCAGCCTGGTTGGGCTGAGCATCTGGGTAGCTGTGTTTGCTAGGCCTCCTCTGCTGGGAGAATCCTTTGCTTAAAAAAACAAAAAAACAAAAACTAACATTTAGTCCCTTCTCTGGGAAACCATCAACCACACTGGAATTTTTCCCCCACTGGAGAGAACTCCATGTGCCAGCGACAATAGCCAAAACTCGGGGCTGCGAAGCACATGCTTTGGAGTCAAACCTCTTCAGCCCCGTGACTTTAATCACCACCCCCAGCCTCTCCCTCCCCTTCCCATTTCTCCTCCCCTACACCTCTATTTCCACATCTGTTAAAAGAAGACAGTGACTGCCTCTCAAAGTTCAATTCCTGGCACAGAACAGACTCTCAGCAAAGGGGAGAGTCCGGAGGCCTTCTCTTGGTTTTGTATGTTGGAGTCATCCTGGAATGACCAAGAATCTTCAAGTTCAGCCAGCCTCTAAATGCCAGGCTTTCTTCAAGAAAGAGAGGGGAGCAGTAAGTCGGAGCTTTCTTTTGGATGAAAGGCAAAAGTCAGCTCTGGGAAACTTCCCAGGGCAGAGAACTTGAGCCCGACCCTCTCCCCAGCTCTTAAAAGCCTTTGTGGTTATGTAATTCTTTTCCAGCAAGAATTCATGAAAATGCTGCTCTCAGGGCCTAGCCCCTTTGTCCTTGTGCCCACTTATGGCTTGGCATCCCCAGGGGCCCCAGGACCGCTGGCCCATCCCTTCTGAGTCCATCTCTCAGCTATTCCCCAGGCCAAGGCCGTGAGCAGGAAGTGGGTCTCCTCTCCTGAGGTCACTTCTTTACCCAGACTGCCTTGTCAGCAAGACAAAGGAGAGTTTCATGTTAGCACAAAGGCGGGGGAGGGGACCAGCCTGTGCGGACTTTCCATCCCAGCCAGAGCTGAGGAGGCCAACTTGGCAAAGGATGCAACTTGAAAACTAAGAATTACAGTTTGGCCTTCTTCCACTGTGGAAAACAAAAGCCGCCCATTCCCACCAAAGCTGCTCTCTCTTCGGAACACCCTTTCCATTCCAGTATGGAGGCAGCTCTACTGCCCTTCCTGACCCTCCATCGGACCCAGACTCTTGCCCACACTGGCTGTCCCCACACTTCATCAGAGAGGCACCACCAAAATGTAGGAAACACTGAGAGCACTGGCCAGGCCATCCTGGCGCCTGGCCTGATGTGTAACCCAGCTGACTGGCCCCAGAAAGCTGAGGGTGGGAGAAAGGATTGTCTTGACTAGAGTTTTATATGGATCCTTACACTGCTCTGAGGGCAAACAGTAGTTACTCCTTTGTGAGGTCTACAAGGGCCAGGCTGTATGTGTTGTGGAGGTGACCTCCAAGACAAAGCCCTGTTCTCCCAGGTCACAGGCTCCAGAGGTGATTGGTTCCCCAAGCACACAGTGTGGGAAGGATTGGTTGTAACCACCCAGTGAGCTGTTCTCTGCCCCTGAGTGTCCCCAGAGGTCTCCAGGCCACACCTCTGTCCTTCTGTTAAACCCCAGGAGACACTGGAGCTCTGGGTTCTGCACCTGGGGAGTTCCCACCCTCTTAGTTCCTCCCAGGGTGCACTGGGCTCTGGCTTCTCACTTCTATTGCTGTGATAAAACACCATGAACACACACAGCTTGGGGAGTAAAGGGTTTAATGTGGCTTATACGTCCACATCACTGTCTATCATTGAGGAAAGTTGAGGCAGGAACTGAAACAGAACCATGGAGGAATGCTGCTCCCTGGCTTGTTGCTGGTTCATTCAGTCACCTGTTCAGGAGTGCCATCACCCACAATGGGCTGGATCCACCCAAGTTAATTATTAATCGAGATAATACCACACAGGCTTGCCTACAGGGCAATCTGTGAAAACATTTTCTTACTTGAGGTTCCCTCTTAGATGACTCTAACTTGTGTCAAACTGACAAAAAAAAAAAAAAAACAGACTCTTTACTTGAGTGGTGGCTTTGAGACAAATTATTTTAAGCCCGCCTACTACTTTTACAATAAGAAGCCTGTTTACTGCCCTCCTCCCCTGATGTGTAGAAGGGAACTGCCACCAAACAGAACCACATTAGTTGTGTGTGTGTGTGTGTGTGTGTGTGTGTGTGTGTGTGTGTGTGTCTCAGGTGGCTCCTCTCTCATTTTGGGAAATGTGAATGGCAGAAAGCATTTGCTGCCCAGGGCTGCTCCATAGGCTCACAGTCCCTCTCAAGTCACGGTGGATCACGGACTTATGACACTTTACTGGAGTCTAAATTGCCAAAAGTCCTACCCGAAAAGGTTGGCAAAAATGAGAAGTGGGGCTATTGGATTGTCACAGTGGCTGGGGCAGTGAAGGGATTTAGGGTCGAGCTGGAGATGCTCAGAACCTTTCGGGATGGGGAACAATCCTGCCCTGGGAAGGATGCCCCACCCAGAATCTCAGCAGGCTCCCTCCATGTTGGGGACAACCAGCAGAACCTGCTGCTGGATCCCAGGATCCCATTGAGATGGTCCATTGAGGAAAAGAGGCTGTCAGTGCTGTCCCCCTCTTCTGTGGGAGATGTTTTTATGACTCTAAAAGCAAGAAATACGGTAGGAACTTCAGGGAAAGCTTAGAGAAGGAAAATTAACTGTCTTCTGTCGCTCAGAAGACAAGCACTTCAAACCCTTTGGCAGATTGATTATCGTCTAGATTTCTCCTTTCTAGCAAGCATGGGTATATCAGAAGGCATAGAACAATTAAACAAATAGCACAGAAGTTTAGGAGGACCCTTAGACAGGAGCTGGGACATGAATGAGGGAAGAGGGGGAGGCTGAGTTTTTGCTCTGAGCTGCCTATGCAGCCTGAGGGTCTTGGGTTGCACAGGCTCAACTTAAAGGAACCTTTCCTTCGGAGACTCTTCCACATGACTTCACACAGATGCAGAAGCTAGAAAGGGGAGCTCATGAAAGGAACAAATAAAGCAGTGGTTACCTGAGCCTGGGACAAGAGTGGAGAGCGTTGGGGGAGGAGGGTTAGCAGTGAGAGAAGGGATAGCTCCTGACTGTACAACACGTATGTGGCTGTGCCTGACAGCTACTAATTGGATGTTTCAAAACAGTTGGCAGAAAGACTTTTGCATATTTCCAACAGAAATGAAAAATGCTGGAAGTGATGGCCATGCCAGCCATCCTGAGCACTTTGCATTGATTGCACGTATCATAGATTCACAGAGAGGCCCGTAGATGTGTATATTGACTGTGCTGACTACTGTGTTTAAGTTCCCGGAGCGGAGGTGAGGCTGGAGTGTAATTCCATCACAGAGCATGTGCTTAGCATGAACAAGGCTCCATGTTCAATCCTCATAAAACTTAAAAAATTCTTACCCCCTGGCTCATTCTCTTCAGTCATTGCGCTAGAGCAGCACGGTCAGAGGAGCTCTCTTGGCGTTGGTTACCCAAGCTCTCTCCAGTGCAGCCTGGCCCACCCCCAGACAGCCACTCCAGGTGGCAGAGGCCCTGCCCTGCTGAATGTGCTCTCCTCTCCTGCAGGCAAGATTCTCTTCCGCCGAAGCCACATCCGGGACGTAGCTGTCAAGCGCCTGATCCCAATTGATGAGTACTGTAAGGTAAGCTGAGGTGCCAGTGCCAGCCCCATCTTCCTTCGTGGGTGTTCTGTTTTGTTTTCCTTTCTGAGTGCCAACTGTTCATGGGAGGGTGGGAGACACAGCAAAGCAAAGCATACAGTTCCCCCATGCTGCTGCGGAATCAACCTGGATCTACTTTCAGTGGCTGTGTGGTGTTTCCCAGGGCGCGGATGATCCAGTCAGCATTCAACTCCTGCTGGAGTTGATGGAGCAGCTGGCCTCCTGCTCTTTGACTGTTCCAACAGAGGGAGGCCTGCTTTTTGGTAATGTTGGATTGGATTGGATTGGTCAGGAAGGAAGCATGTTTTCATTTCCTTCAGTTTCTCTATTAAGTAAGCATAGTAAGATCACAGGATGCAGGTGCCATATGCAGTCACCAGTTGTTTCTATATCCAGAAGTGAAATTAAGAAAGCGCTCTGCTGGGCAGTGGTGCACACCTTTGATGCCAGCACTTGGGAGATAGAGGCAGGCAGATCTCTGTGAGTGTGAGGCCAGCCTGATCTACAGAGTGAGTTCCAGAACAGCCAGAGTTACAACAGAGAAACTCTGTCTATGAGGGAGTAGGGGGCAGAGAGAAAGGAAGAAAGGGCTTCACTCAAGCCTGGCTCGGTCAGTATGAAGACCTGAGTATGGCTGAGCACCTATGTAAAATGCTCAGCATAGCATTAAATGCCTCTAATCCTGGAGCTTAGGAGTGGAGACAGGCAGGTCTTGGGGGCTCACAGGCCAGCCAGTCTGGCCAGTCAGCAAGCTCTGGGTTCTGTGAGAGACCCTGTCTCAAAGAATGAGGTAGAAAGCAGTAGAGAAAGAGAGAAAGGAACTCAATACCAACGGTCAGCCTTTATTTGAACCCATATACATGTGTACATAGCATATGCCACACACACACACACACACACACACACACACACACCCCACACACACACACCCCACACACACATGGGTGGGATAGAGAAGAGAGAGGAGAGAGAAAAGTTCTAGTCATACCAATTTCAAAATAAAAGTAAAACCCTTAAAAATGCACCTAACCAAATGTGCAGGTTTTGTACACTGAACCACAAAGCATTGCCAAGAAAAATCCAGGGAGCCCTGAAAAAGGCTGGTGTAGTAGTGATTGCCTTTATTAGGAACTCTGAGGCAGAAGCAGAGCTTTCTGTGAGTTCAAAGAAAGCTTGATCTACACAGTGAGTTCTAGGGAGCCAGGGTTACATCATGAGACCCTGTCTTAAAAAAAAATAATTAAAAAAAAAACTCTAAATGAATGGAAAGTCATTCTGTTCTCATGATTTGGAAGAGTAGGAGTTGCAGAAACAGCAGTTCTTCTAAAATTTGTTTCAATCTGATTATAATCCTATAGCAATCCAGCAGGCTTTTTAGTGGTGCTGATAAGATCAACAGTGTGTGTGTGTGTGTGTGTGTGTGTGTGTGTGTGTGTGTGCAGAAGACCTTGAAAGACAAGTCCCACCTGCCATTTCCCAGACTCCCTACAAGGCTGCAGTAATCCAGACTCTGTGGTACTATCCTGGGATCAGTGTTCAGATCAGTGGACAATGTTGTGAGCCAGGAGTACAAGATGCCAAGAGAGTTCAATGAGGAAAGATTTTTTTTATAAACAAGTGGGACAACTAGCTACTGCATAGTTCATTGGACCACAAGTCTTCACAGACTTGGAGATTTCAGCAGTGAGACTTGGTTTTCTGTCACTTCTGGAAGCTAAAATGCAACCAGCAGGATTTCTCAGGCCTTGTCCGTGGCTTGCAGTTAGCTGTCTGTGACGGCACAGGATGTGTCCTCTTTATCTAGTTTAGCTGCATCGGTGACATCTGGGTTGGAAAACATCATCTCAAAAGAAAGAAAGAAAGAAAGATAGAAAAGAAGGTGAACAGTGACGAAGGAAAACAGACACCCGGGGCGGACCTCTCGGCTCCACGGTCTCGCATATCTGAGCACATGCACATGCACGCATACGTGCACATACACAGAGTAGAACGCAGCCCTAAACAAAAGAGCCAAAATTGCAAAACTTTCAGGAGTGAGGGTGGAGGGACTCTTCATGGCCCTGGGTTAAACAACGAGTTTTTTTTAAATATGATACCAAAAGTAACAGTCCAAAAAAAAAAAAAATTGGTCAAGTTAGCCTTCATCAATCCTATTTACAAACCAAACTTCTCTGCTCTAATAAAACAAAAAACAACAACAACAAACTAGGAAAATGAAAAGATGCATCATAGATGAGGTGAAAATATTTGTAAATAACTTTTTTAAGGGACTTACTGAGAATACATAAAGAACTCTACCAGGCAGTGTGGCGCACACCTTTAATCCCAGCACTCAGGGACCAGAGGCAGGTAGATCTCTGAGAGTTTGGGGCCAGCCTGGTCTACAGACTGAGTTCCAGGACAAAAGAGCTGCACAGAAAAATCCTGTCTCGAAAAATAAAACAAACAAACAAACAAAAGGGAACTCATATAACTCTGGAGTAAAAAGACTTTAAGACAGGAGAGGAACTCCAGTAGCACCCTCACCCAAGAGGGGACAGGGATTACAATAAACTAGTAAACTGGGCATTGTGGTACATACCTTTAATCCCAGCAGCACTCAGAAGGTAGAGGCAGGAGGAGCTCAAGGCCAGCTTGGTGTACAACTGAGTTTAAGGATTATATAGTGAGATCCTGTTTTAAAAATTAATTAATTAAATAAACACATGAAGAGGTGTCTAGCATTGTTAACCATTGGGTTCGTGCAAACAGAAACTGTAGATTGGCATTAATGGAGGGGGGCAGTTGCACCAAACCTTAGAGAAGATCTGGGAAAACTTAGAGCCCTTATTCTGGTGGGACATAGAATGAGGAGCCATGTTGGGAAATAATGGGGCAGTTTCTTCCAGGCTGAGACAGGAGATCACAAATTCCAAGCCATCTGGGCACATTACAAGAACCTGCTTCAGCATTCCACGTGAAACTTATCACACAATCTGCCCTGGCCCTATACAGAAGAGCATTGAAAGCTTATGTCCACACAGATTCTTGGGATGCAAACATTCCTAGCAACATTAAGTCATAATAGCCAAATGTAAGAGACAGTCTACAACGTGATGATATCAGTAAGTTAAATTTGGGTAAATTCTGCAACAGAAACACAATGCTAAGTGAAAAACCAGATGCAAAAGATAACTGGCCAAATGAGATGAGCAGGCAAAGCAAGTTTGCAAGCACAGGAAGCAGCCGAGTGGTTTTCTGGGCCCTGGGACAGTGGGTGGGGAGATGGACTGCAGATTTGATGTTCGGGATGATAGAAACGTCCTAAAACTGGATTGTGGGGAAGAATACAGAACTCTATAATTTACCAAATACTGGGCATTGGCAGTGAACACATTTATGCCATGTAAATTATACTGTAATGAATCTGAAAAACTTTATACAAAAGGGGGCAGTGTCTGGACAGATGGTCCCTCTTGGGCAGGAGAAATCTAAGAAGGGCTGGAAATCACTCCTGCTGGAGTTGCCTGTTCCTGGTCAGACATGACCTGGCTCCAACCCTCCGTGACTATGCAAGGTGGATTTCTGTATTCCCCATTCTGTAGATGAGGAAATGAAGCCCACACCTACTCATAGTAACAATATCAGAGAGCCTACAAGTTGAGCAGACTTACCACCCTGTGTACCAATTACTGCCTCTGAAGAAGAAAAAAAAAAGCAAGAGGTTGGAGTAGTCGGCCTGGACTGTGGCTCAGTGCTATGGTCTGAATGCGGATTGAGAGTGTCTCTCTAAAGGTTCTTCCCGTGTTGGATATTTGACCTTCAGTGCCGTGTTCAGGTGGCAGAACCTGCAAGAACTGGGCTTAATGTTGATCTCAAATGAATTAGTTTTCTCAAGAGTGCTTTTGGTCCCTTCTGCATTTCTTTACCATGTTATGACACGGCCAGGGGCTCTGGCCAGCCACCAGAACCGTGAGCCAAATAACCTTTATCTCATACAGGTCCTAGCCTCAGTTACTTTGGTATAGCAACAGAAAACAGATTAACATAGGCAGACAAACTCCTCCCTCCTTACTATCATCTTCAGAAGCGGTCGGGGGCAGGGGACAAGGACATTGCTACTAACATTCAAGTCTTAGGAAAGTTCTGCATCTCCCTGTGTCCCTTTTTAAGACTATAAGGCCTGAGATTGCCATTCTAGGGTAGCACCCTTTTGTACAGGCCCTGCTGGCAAGTCCTGCGGGTTGGTCCTTAGTGTCACCTTGTCCTGCTGGACAATCCCTGCCCTGTATATTTCTCAGAAGCTGGCATTCTTTTGCCCACACCATCCTGCTCTGTTTGCTCCTTAACACCTGCTTCTCTCCAGGTCCAGCTGCACTCATGCCCAAGGCTTCCCCAGCCTCTGGACATTTTATCCTGAAAAGGAGATTTTAGAACTTGGAGCTATAAGAGACAGCAGCAGCTCTTACAGCTGGGCTATGGGATGCTACAGAGTTCATGAATTCACCACAATGAAGAAACTGCTTAGGTTATATGAGCCAAGCCCTGCAATGAATCAGAGGCAGAGGCAATATTTTGGAAATTTGATTGCCCAGATTCCCTGGGTCAGTGTCAAAGAACCTGGCCTCTTTGGAGGAGATGAAACTGTCCTTTCTGTCACAAGTTCTAGATGCATAAGCTGTTCCTAACATTTAGACATCTGTTAGGGACATTGTGAATTGACTTAAGGCAATTGGATCCATTGCACTTAGCTTAATTTTAGTAGAAAGTAGTAATCACCAACAAGTAGAAATAGGCAAGAATTGTCAGTATCCAAAATGTGGCTGTCATGTGTGTAATGCAGGAAAGTACTCTGCCAAACCTAGTGTAAAGTTACCATCATTCACCTAGTTGACACCAGATAGAAAAGCTATTGGAACCAAATTGAGAACCCAGAAACAGATCTCTGTATGTTGGCAGGTTAACATTGACAGAGGCAGCCTTGAAGATAGATCATTGTGCAAGACTGGATTCCTGGATAAAGGATCTCCACATGGAGATTGGGGTGTGTGTGGGAGATAACTAACCCCAGCCTCACAGCACAGTGAGATCATTTCCAGGAACTTAAAGTTGTTGCTGTAAGAAGCAATACTATAAAGAATATTTAGAAAATAAAATAGCTTCCTATCTCTAGACATGGAGGGATTTTAAAGACACAAAAGGTACTGACCACAAAGAGTATTTATTTGGCCACATGACACCTAAGAACTTATGTTTATAGAAAGACAGTGAAAACATGACTCCTGAACCTGCCACAGAGAGGAGCATGTATTGTCACACGGCCTTATAAACACCACTCAGTCTGCTCTGGGGCTCACTGAAATACCAGCTGTCTGCCTGGCAGCACTTGGCATGAGCAGCAGCCCACGACAGATGCAGCACATTCTGGGAGCAGACCAGCTTAGCCCAGCCATAAAACCCTCACGAAGAAGCTAAGCCCTAAGGCGCTGTTGTAAAGGATGTATGCAAGACATGGTCTCACCAGCTTCTGTTCACATAGGGTTTGAGTGTCAGTGTCAAAATATCTATAGAACACATCTCCCTTCTCCAGTAGAGAAAAAAAAATCCTTTTCAACAGCTTCTATGCTGATAATCACAAACTGTGGCTTGACCCGAGACAGAGATGGCTGACACCTTGAAGTACTCTTTCTAAAGTGAACTGTGTTTTGTTGGGATTTTGGTACTAGGAGTTTTTGTTTGTTTTGTTTGTTTGGTTTTGTTTTTGTTTTTTTTTTTTTTTTTTTTTTTTTTGGAGACAGGGTCTTACTATGTAGCTCTGGCTTTTATGGTACTCACTCTGTAGACCAGGCTGGCCTCAAACTCACAGAGATCCACCTGCCTCTGCCTCCCAAGTGCTGGGATTAAAGATGTGTGCCACTATACTTGGCTGGGTCTCATGGATGCTGAGCAGACACTCATCACTGAGACACTCATTACTGTCCAGCCCCAGGACATCTGAGTACAGCCTGACCTGATCATTTCCTGTTGCCATAGCAGGATATCTGATAAGGAAAAAAAGGTTTCTTTTGGCTCATGGTTCTGGGAGCTGGGAAGTTCAAGAGAGTGGTGCCAGCAAGGACTTCTTAAGCACTTCAGCTCATGGTGGAAAACAAAACAGCAAAATGTGGCAGAAAGGCTCAATTTATAGCAGTGCATTGTCCTTGTAGAGCAGAGCTTCACTCACTAGAGAAAGCATTAGCCTACTCTTGAGAGTTCAGCCAAAGCAGCACCAGAGCCGTTGCTGTCGCAGACTGGGTAGATGCAAGGTGTGTCTGTATGCCATGCAGCAGGGCATAGCACAGTCCAACTGGCATCCCATCCGCTACTCCCTGATGTGGTTCAACTGCAAAAGCTACAAGACTTCAGAAGAAAAATCCACAGCAAGCTGTGGGCAGCAGGCATCCTGCGCAAAATGACCACTCACCGCCCAGAACTAGAAAAAGGAAAAGCATCAAAGTGAGAGGTAGAGCAGGAGAGTGTGGCTCTTCTCCCTGGCAAAGGTCAGTCCTGGTGCCGGACGCAGAGTAGGCGATGCTTCATGGCAAATTAAAGTGAAGAGATGGTTTACCGGTTTAGAGCACAGGCTGCTCTTCAGAGGACCTGGGTTTGATTCCCAGTGCCCACACGGTGGCCCACAACAGTCTGTGACTTTAGTTACAGGGTATCCAATGGCATTAATGGGTACTGTGCACACTTGGTACACAGATATACATGCAGGCAAACACTCATACACATAAAATAAAAATAAAATCTCAAAAAAATTTGTTAAACTTATCAATGAGCTCCATGTCAGCATTTCTCACCCCAAAGAGTGGAGAGTAGACAGTGATCATGGAAGGGGCTTCAGGACCACTGCCCATCTCACATTTTATATTTCTACTTTAAGTCTGTGGAGATAACTGGAAGTTAGAGTTTGGGCCAAAAGCTCACTGGGGTCTGAGGTGAAATTCAATGACAACACCTCCCTAGTGTGCACAGACCCTGGGTCCCGTCCCAGCACCACTAAGAAGGTAGAGCTGGCAGTCCACCTGTTTACGGATGGATGAAAGGAATGTGGTGCACACAATGGGATGTTATTCATCCCAAAGAAAGAAATCCTGGCATGTTTGGCAGCAAGGATGATCCCAAAGGGGTAGCGTGCTCCAAGATAGCAGCTGGATACAAGGGGACAAATGTTTCCTGGTCCTGCCTAGGGGGCTCCTAGAGTAGAAACTCAAAGGGACAGAGAGAAGAATGTGGGGGTTGGGGAGGGTGCACTGGAGGTTGTTAACAGGGACAGTTTCTGTCCTGCAAGACAGGATGAGTTCTGGGTTTAGAGGCAGAGAGTGGGAAGGTGCTCATGCCTCTGAGCTGTGTGTATAAAAGCAGTTAGGGGTCAATGTGACATTAACGTGCATCTGACCACAACTTAAAATTCTTAACTAGGGAGAGAGAAATGGTCCAGGGTCAAAATACCTCCAGAGCTGTTCACAAGGCCCCACCCTGGAGACCTCTGTGCTCCTCCACAGTGAGCATCTGAGCCGGGTGTTCTGCTGGACAGGCATTTCAGGGCAGGAGTGGAGCACAGCCTTGGTTTTCAGAGCTGTGAGACAGGAAATACAGGGCACATCCCTCACTCAGACTACACCAAGTACCAGGGAAATGCAGAGTTCCACTTTGCTCTAGAGGCGTCTGCGGGGCATCAGGCCGTGTAAATCCCTGCCTGTTTGTGCCCTCATGTCTGTAGTGACACGGACCTGAAGCAGCTCCACCATGAGCCTTCTGCATATCCATATTTCCAGTCCAGGACCTGCTCTGGGAGAGGAGAGAGGCTTAACTAAATGTTTGTTGAACTGTGGTGTTCAGTGTGCTGCCACTTTATGTGGTGAGCAGGATATGCCCTGTTCTTATGCGGTATAACACTGGTCAAAGAAAATCCCTGTTAAATCCTTGAGTGAATACTCGTTGGTAGATCAGCAGGCAGAACTAATGCCTGTGCCCTCCTTTGCCCTTACCTTGCTTTGTGCAGCCTGCCAGCAGGTGCAGGCTGAGTCTGTCATGACCCAGCTGAGCTGCTCTGCCAGATGGCTAGGAACTGGCCCGTGGGAGGCTGGCATGCTAACCTCCCATCACCCTGGAGACTTCCATCCAACCTGTAGCCAAATCGTCGAGCTAATTTACAGCTGCAGGAATTGGGAAATTCAGACACATGTTGGACGCATCCAGATGTTCTCCGGTGGTGTGGTAGAAATGGCAGACTGCAGAAGATGGCAGATAAAAAGGAAATGAATGGAGTTCACACTGTTAGTGGAAGCATCGCTTACCAAAATAGCATGTACAGTATGGGCTGGATTGTGTAAATGCAAACATATAATGTTTGCACATATGCCAGCAGAATATATTCTCCCCATACATCTGGGAGAATGCATGTGCATATGTGTATGTTCTCCAAGCCAAAGGCATCAGCATCACCAGGAAGCTTGTTAAAATACCCCATCTCAGGCCTCATCTTAGACCTGCTAAGTCAGGTGCTCTGGTGCTCCTGGATCTCTGCATTATGATTCCTGCTGTGCGATCATGGTGCCTGCCTGGGTTTGAGAACCGCTGGTGACAGCATTCTAGATACTGTCTCCTTCCTTGGGCTTACCTGTGTCTCTGCTCTAGGCCCTGATCCAGCTGCCCCCCTACATCTCTCAGTGTGATGAGGTGCTGCAGTTTTTTGAGACAAGACCTGAGGACCTTAATCCCCCCAAAGAGTAAGTTGGTCTGTGGACTTCCCAAGGCAATATAATCCTCTTTCCTTCCCTCCTGCTGTCCTTCCAGACCCACAGGAACCCAGAGTCAGCAAAATACAAACTAAGCCAGAGCTGATTGCCTGTGCCCCTGCAAGGTCTCACTGCCTGTGGGCTTCATAATCACTCTAAGTGGGTAAAGATGATTCCCATTTAACAGGCAGTGGAACCTGGCTAAGCATGCCTCAACTCACAGTTGTTTTAGCCCACACTTACCAAAGAGCGTGATGGCCGGTAGACTGAGACTCTTTCCTAGGGTCTCCACTCCCCAAATGCATAGAAACCTTGGTCCCAAGATCCAGAACCACTTATCAGATAAAGGCAGAATTGAAGAGGGAGTCTTTTCATAGAAGAAGCCTGGGTCCCTGGTGTGAGCTTGGATCCATCCACTGAGGATCTGTAGGGTGAAGACTGTCAGTATCTAATGGGATCTCCGTGCAGTACATAACAAGGTTCTCTCTTACCCCTCTCTCCTACACAGGGAGCATATTGGGAAGAAGAAATCGGGTAAGTGTATATTCTCTTCTCTTCTTTTGATTCCTGCCATATGCCCAGTGTTGGGTTCCATGCTGGGGACACAGAAGGGCAGATAGATGGCGGGTAAGTGGATAGATGGATGGATAGACAGAGGGATAGAAGGACAGGTGGACGGTGATTGAATATGTAGTTGGGTGGGTAGGTAGATATACAGAGGGATGAATGGATAGATGGAAGATGGGTAGTTACGTGTGTATATGACTGGGTGGCTGGATAGATGAGTTGATAGCTGATTGATTATCTAATACCTAACCCTGTCTTCCAAAAGAAGGATTTGAGGCTGTTTTCATCCTGTGCCAAAATTTATAAAGTAGATGAGATGAGAATGCCTTTGTGGCACGGGAAGACAAGCATCTCCCTCGATGCTGCAGAGGGTTCCGGGCCTTCATTCTACTTTGAACAAAGTAACGTGGACACTCAGTCTTCTCCTCCAGTGCTGGGAGGGTGAGAGGATAGGGCCCTGAATGATAGGGACAGAGGGCAAGCTTTCCAAAGAGCAAAGGGAATTCCAGGCAGTGAGTACACTGTGCGCTGGGGCTGGGGGTGGACTCACTGCAGAGCTGGACCTGGTCCTTTCGGTGGCCTCAGCCCTGCCTGGCCTCTAGCCCTGCAGCCCACTGTCCTGGTCAGGGCTTGATGCCTGTCACTCAAACCCTGCTGGACACTCTCCTAGCAGAGGTGGTCACAGAAAAGAGACGGTGTGCCTGGGGGTGATGGTTCCCACAGGCCTCTGCATTCTACACATGGAGGTCACCAGCCTAACACTTCTTACTGCCCATGCTCCTGCTAGTGGCTGCAGCCAGCGTGTGTTTAGAGCTTCGAGGGCCCTGGCTTCTAATACTCATGAACTCCAGGAAGTTTGGGGGGCTGTGTGCACGGGAGGAGGGGTACAGACAAAGATTCCAGAAGTGAAAACGGATGACCTTGCCTCAGTTTCCTCATGTGTGAAATCCATACCTGGGGTGTGGCTCATTGGTAAAGCACTCACTCAACATGCACAGGGCCCTGGCTTGCATTCAAACGTGTGGGCTCACACACGTGCACACACACAATAATGTGTTTTATGGGTATGTCGGGGTTTATAATAGTATATATAAGAACATTTTAATAGCAATATCTAATTGATGCTGTTTAATTATCACTCCTATTACTCGAGCCAATAGGTGTCCCCGACAGCACCAGGAGCAGGTCCACATTTCAGGGTGTGGTCTCCCTCTCCTGTTGGGAGCAGGACCTAGGTCAGCCTCATAGAGCTCTAGGCTGATCATGGCAGAAAGTGGGGGCAGAGTCATACCTCATACCTCTTTCCTCGAGGCAAGGCCTCAGGAATCAGCCCCCTTTGCTTGATGACTACATTTGGCTCTCCTTGGGGTTTAGTGGGCGCTGGCCACAGACGTGGCATCCTGCTAAAGCTGCAAATGGTCCTCAGCCCAGGATAATGACACATTTCTTTTCTTAGCAAAGAGCAGAACGCAGCTGCCACTTTGGGCTGGTCATGGAGTTTCTGGCTTTGAGTGTGCAGAGACTCCCCTAGAAGGAGCCAGGAGAAGTAGGGGAGAGAGAGAAAAGAACAGCTCTGGTTTGTGAAAACAAGAGTGTCCGGTTGGAACCGGCTTGATGAGGGGACCTGTCTGGAAAAGAGAGACAAGGCTCTAATTTGTGGTGACCATGGTTGACATCACTCACCTGCAATGATGGGGTTCAAGTTTATTTATAGTCCTACTGGCTGGAACATGGGACTTTTCTTCATTCAGACTCAGAACCCTCGATGGGCTCCTGTTTTATCCAACCTGTGGACACTGCCTTGACTTTAGAGCCGGCCTTCCTGTCTTGGCTCCTGTCCCCAGCACTGCCCTGTCACAGCCAGCTAGCTCCTGTCCCCAGCACTGCCTTGCCACAGCCAGCTAGCTCCTGTCCCCAGCACTGCCCTGCCATAGCCAGCTAGCTCCTGTCCCCAGCACTGCCTTGCCACAGCCAGCTAGCTCCTGTCCCCAGCACTGCCTTGCCACAGCCAGCTAGCTCCTGTCCCCAGCACTGCCCTGCCATAGCCAGCTAGCTCCTGTCCCCAGCACTGCCCTGTCACAGCCAGCTAGCTCCTGTCCCCAGCACTGCCCTGTCACAGCCAGCTAGCTCCTGTCCCCAGCACTGCCCTGTCACAGCCAGCTAGCTCCTGTCCCCAGCACTGCCTTGCCACAGCCAGCTAGCTCCTGTCCCCAGCACTGCCTTGCCACAGCCAGCTAGCTCCTGTCCCCAGCACTGCCTTGCCACAGCCAGCTAGCTCCTGTCCCCAGCAATTCCCTGCCACAGCCAGCTAGCTCCTGTCCCCAGCACTGCCCTACCCTGCCACAGCCAACTAGCTCCTGCTCACGTGGCCTCAATTCTACTTGTTCCACAGGAGGAGGGGGGAATCTCACCACAATTGAGCAGGTCATCTGATGACTTGGAAGAAGCTTTCTTCTTGATTTTTTGCTTATTTACAGATTTTTTCCAGCAAGCCTGGCAATTTAGTGAACTTACGGGAGGAAAATTCTCACTTTGGCATTACTCATCATTTTAAAAATTCAAGACATGTCATCAGAAAGAAAAAAAAAACACCTAACTCAAACGTTTCTCTGGTACAGTAGGCTCTGTATGGCTTGAGAATACTTTTTAGCATTAATGACAAAAAATAACCCTCCTGTTCGTTCCTGTACGTGATGTCACCTGGGAATCTTGTGATTCCATCCTTTGCAGCTTCTGAAACCTATGGGCCTATGGACTGTGAGAGAGGGAGATGTTCCTGGCACCATTCATAATAGGGCTTAGCTGCATTATCACACTCCACCAGCAGGGGTCTTACACGGCTCCTGAGTGGTCTGAAGCCTCAATTAAGGCTCCTGTCTAATCAGCTGAAACCAGACTTTTTGTCATCAGTGTTGATACGTGAGGTGTCTTGAGTAAAACACAGACAGCTCGCCATGGGAGCAGCGCTGAAAAGCACTTCTTGCTCTTACCTATGGAGCACGCCTCAAATGTGCAGTCTGAAGCCCAAAGCCACAGCCCTGAGCCGGTGCTCTGCTGTGCTGTGCTCTGCTGTGCTGTGCTGTGCTGTGCTGTGCTGTGCTGTGCTGTGCTCTGCTGTGCTCTGCTGTGCTCTGCTGTGCTGTGCTGTGCTGTGCTCTGCTGTGCTGTGCTCTGCTGTGCTGTGCTGTGCTGTGCTCTGCTGTACCAGCCAAAGGCCTGCACTTTGCTCCCTGCTCATGTCTTCCTAGCTCATTATTTCCTGATTCTGTCACTCAGTATTTACTAAGCTCCGACTCTGTGCCTGGCAGTGTAGGTCCCCAGGGAATGTCAAGGCAGACAGGTGTGGAAGCAAAGTAAAATAAGAGAGGAGATATTTGATATTCCCTAAAACAGGAGATCATTTAAATCCAAGTTTTAAAATATTCCTTCTTCCATTCAGGCATTTATTGAGCCCCCATTAGGTACTTTCTAGACCATGAATTCATAAGCTTTTCTAAAGGACCAAATAATGTATAGTTTACATATTGCAGATCACATGCAGTCTGTCACTAACAATAATGTTATGTTGTTCCTCCTCCTCCACAAACACTTTTAAAATACTTCAAGGGAGATTGGGCTAAAGACATGGCTCCGCAGTTAAGAGCACCTGCTGCTCTTACAGAGGACCCAGGTTCAGTTCCTAGCACTCACATGATGCCTCACAACTGTCTGCAGCTCCCATTCCAGGGATCCATTGGCCTCTTCTGACCTCCGCAGGTATCAGGCAGGCAGATATCCATGTAGACAAAGTACTCATACACATAATATAAAGTAAATAAGAAAATAAATAAAATGTTACGGTCTGCAAAGCAGAGACAAGTCCCTGACTCCTGCCAGAAGATGGGCATCTAAGCCAGAACATGCAACAGGAGACAAGTAAATGCACAGAATTGATGTGTCTTTTAAAGTAACTCTGAGGGGCCAGAGAGATATAGCTCAGCAATTAAGAGCATTTCCTGCTTCTGCAGAAGGACCGAGTTCTAGCCCTGTTCTAGTCCAAATTCAGGCTGTCCATAGCTGCATAACCTCAGCTCTCGGGGACCCTCTGACTTCCTTGAGAGCCAGCATACGTGTGCACACATATACCCACACATTTACACATAACTAAAATTGATTTTAAAATATACATCATTTTTAAAATTAAAAAGCAAAATGGAAAGAAACAATGGAAAGTCGATGAGGCAGTGCCAGGCTGTCAGAGGGGCCACCACAAGATGCCCCTTGAGAAAGGAGGGGCGCTGCGGTGCCAACAGCTGGTGAAGACCATCTCTTGCAGAGAGAACAGCGTGTGCTTCAGACCCTAAGGAACCGAGGTGTATAAATAGATGTGAGATAGATTTACTGCTAATGGCAGAAATCCTAAAGGGTTGTAGCTTAAGCGATTTAATACTGTTTCTTCTTAGTTCAAACATAAAAGATAGTCAAGAGTGGCACAGCATTTGATAGTAACAAGGACTCAGGGTCCTACCTCACTGCTTTGCCATACAAAGCTGGCTATCGTAGCACCAGCCATTGCATTCCTTTAGGTGAAACAGGGCACGCCTCTTTCCATAAAGACACCAAGCAGTTGCATACACTTCCATTTATACTCACTGACTCTTAAGTCCCATGCCATTCCCAAGTGGAAAGGTTTTTTTTCCAAGTGTTCAAAGTAGTCAGCCCCAGATCAGAAGTCTTGTTACGGTAGAACAATGAGAACAAGAGATAAGTAGCTTTCTGCCTTCTGGGGTGAAGTGGGGTAGCATAGGGGGAATGTGTTCTGATTGGCTACCAGAGGCAGATGAGGCAGACATTGGCTTTTCTCCTTCCTTCCTCCCTCCCTCCCTCCCTTCCTTCCTTCCTTCCTATTTATTTTATGTTCATTGGTCTTTTACCTGCATGTATTTGTGAGGGTGTCAGAAGCCTTGGAACTGGAGTTACAGACAGGTGTGAGCTGCCATGTGGGTGCTGGGAATTGACCCCAGGTCTTCTGGAAGAGCAGTCAGTGCTCTTAACTATTGAGCCATCTCTCCAGCCCCAACATTGGACTTTTCTTACGTGAGGTGAGAGCCATACAAGCAGAGCCTGGAGGAGGAGGATCGGCCCAAATGGTCCTCGTCCTGAAGAACATGAGCAACATGGAGGATCGAGGCTGGCAGCAGGGAGCCAGTTAGGAGTCTAAGACTAGGTGGTTCCCCTTAGAAGAGGGGTTTCTGACCCCCATGTGGGCTCTGGTGTGGACTCTGGTTTATTCTGTTGAACCTTAAAAAAAATCAAACCCTCATTTGCAGTGGCCAAGAACCCCAGAGAGCTGGCATATTACATTCACCAACTCCTTGCATGGGACCCTGGAGGAGCAGAACACGCCAGGTCTTAGCCTGGCAGGAGGTTCTCCACAGGGTCTTGGACCCCTGCCTATGGTTCTCTCATGGACCCCAGCCTACGTATCTGGCTTTGGTGGACTGTTGACCTGTGAAGAGGTCAACAGAGAGCTTGGAATACTGACAATAGCCTTTGAGAACTGCAAAGACAGGACACAGTTTGGCTGCATTCTGGGGTGGACCCAGGAACTGCTGAGGAAAGCACACCAGAAGACCTCAGATATTACCTCCTTCCTTTCATCCTTCATCCATTTCCACACCTGGATGGGGAGCCCATAGTCAGCTGTGTGGTAAAGGACAATTCACTTACCACCCCCAGTGGTCCTGGCAAGGTCTGTGATGGTCTGCAGCCCAGGAGAGGCATTCTCTTCCAGGCTTCCTCCCACCCAGCCTTCTTTGGCACCTCCATCCTGCATCTCTCTCTCATCCCTTCCCCTCATGCTGTCTCTTCTCAGATGCAGGTGGGTAGTGTGGTCCCTGCTCAGATGCCTTCCTTCCATCCCAACAGCAGGAAGAGTCAGTGGCCAGAACCTGCTCACAAAGCCAAGAAGCAGGTGTGCCCGCCACGTGCCATGCTGGCTCCTTCTTTCTTATGTCTCTGAACTGAGATGCTCCTTTTAAGTCTTCTGTGGTATCTTTTTGTGTGGTACCCATCTGTCTTAGCGGGTAGCAGCTGCGTGGCTCCAGGCTCTGACGCACATGCTGCTCACCACGGAAGCCTCTTGACTGGAAGCACTTCCCACACTTTCCCCTTCTGGGACCACTGCCCAGCGCCAGTGCCACCATTGCCTCTTGCCTGACAACTTCACACTTTCCGTCTGAAGCGCTCTCTCCCTTGCCAGCCTCTGCCTCTCTCCACATGGCAGCCAGAGTCATTGTCCAGCTGTAAATTTTGCCATTCCCTTCATAGAACCCTTAACTGACTCCTCAAGATTTAAAACTCGAAACTTACAGAGTCCTTGGCCTCAGCCAGTGTTTTCCTGTGTCTTCTCTCAGTATCATGCCTGCCTCTTGGCAGAACTCTGCTTCCCAGACTCATTTTACTCCTGAAGGCTTTCGGGCCTTCTCCAGCATGGAGGGCTCCACCTGTCCCGGTCCTCCCCCACGCCCAGGACACCTTCCCATTGTCTCTGCTTTCTGTCACACCTTGGGAAGTCTTGCTGGTCACTCATTTGATATGACTTTGCCTTTCCTATTCATTCTCTGCCCTGGCATTCTGGTATTTGCAAACTGATACTTAACATAATTTGGTCTCTTGTATGTATGTATGTATGTATGTATGTATGTATGTATGTATATATGTAAACATATATCTTCCATGTGTCTATCTCCCCCTACTACTTTGAGTTACTTGAGATCAGAGTCGCCCATTTCATCCATTTTTGTGCCTGTGGTCCCCAACAGAGTATGTGGAGCATCACTGGAGACTTAAGAGTTCATAGGTGAGGGATTTAGGATGAAGTTGGGTAGATGAAGACTGGCTAGATAGTTTGACATTCAAACCATCCCCTTGGCCTTAGGCAGCTAGCTTCTGGGCATGTGCCTTATCTTACTCACTTGGAACCCCTTGGAACCCCCCCCAGTGCTCTTGGTAAACTTTGATGGTTGAGTAAGCAACTGAATGAGAGGATGCAAGAATGCATAAGACAAATCCTGTAACAAAGACTTTCTCTACTTAGAAAGTCCCCTGACCCAGCTTTCCCCCTGGTTCCTGCTCCCCCATGCATGGGCAAGAGCTAATGGGATGTCTGATGGCATTTGCTGTCCACAGGGAATGACCTGACCTCTGTGGATCCCATGGTCCTGGAGCAATATGTGGTGGTGGCAGACTATCAGAAGCAAGAGAGCTCAGAGATCAGCCTCAGTGTGGGCCAAGTAGTAGACATCATTGAGAAGAACGAATCAGGTAAGGACCTGGACCACGTACCTCACATCCTGCACCATCACCAAGCCCCACAAGTCAGAAACATGTGGTAACTCCAAAGCAAATAAACAGACCAGCCTGGCCTGGCTCCAGAGCCACTGAGGCTCGTAGCCACTGTCTCTGCGGTCCATTGGGTCAGCTGTTACCATTGTGCTGAGACTCACTCCCATAATATTCCTTCTGCTTTTCAAGTACTTATTGACATAGTCAAGTGCTCCAGTGAGAATTCTCTTATAGATTTCCCTTGGGAGTCCTCGAGAAGGCTGCAGATCCAGGAGAAGTGGCACACTTGTCATTCTAGTGCTTGTGAAGTGGAGACACGATGACCTCAAATTCTAGGCTAGCTTGGACTACCTAGGGAGACCATGTAATTAGAAGAAACTTCAGAGAGGACGGGCATCTGCCTGTCTCTTCAACCCACCCGTCAACCCTGGACCACTGGCCGCATCCACAAGGGGTGGGGTGATTGAGACGTAGGGCCTGGATTCCACCTGGACTCTACACTGCACATCAGTCTAGGTCGCTTCGTGTCTCTGGCCACCAATTTTGTCATCCACAAACACAGAAAACTATCAAAGAACTATTTAAGAGTAACTGATACGCTGTAGAGAGAGTGCCTAAGCCTGAACTTGGCACACAGCATGGTCTCCAGAAATGCAGGTTTCCTTTCCTGCCCCTCCCTTAGCTACACAGCAGCCATCACAGCATGCTGGGAAAGCAGGGAGTGAGCAGCCCTTCTCCCAGCTGGGTTCCCAGTGGCTCCTCATGCTGTTAGGAGCCAAGCTCTGTGACAGCTCCATAGCCAGGCCTCATAACTGTGGGACGATGATGTTTCTAGCATCCTGCAAGTTACGTTCATTAATCATGAGACCAGTGTTAGCCAACCAGACCCTAACTGTACAATCTAGTCATAGACACTGCTTCCGAGAATTCAGGAAGATGATGTTTCCGACATCCTCTGGGTCATGTCACCATTACTCATGAAGCTGATGTTAGCCAACCAAACCTCCATAATTATGCAATCTAGGAGTCATTCACTTTGAAGAGGAAGGACTGCTCCAATGTCATCTCAGTATCCCATGCTTTTTCAACACAGATCACATCTGTGACTATAAAACAGTGAGGATTTCTGCAGTGGACACCTGCTGAAGGTCCTTTAGTCACTGCCCACCTGGTGGTAGCGTCAGATCCCATAGGCTCAGTCCCCAAGGCCATACATAACACTCATTGCCTTAACCAGATACAAACCCAGTTGTTCTGCCTGGGCTTCCTAAGCTGGCTATCAAGCGTGGCTCACACAGCCCCTCTCTAGCTCCATTGAGTGGCTCACATGATCAAGGGAAACATGCTTGCAGGCTCATTGCCAAGGGCAAAGAATGTAGGTGAAGGGGTGCACGGGCAAGCTGTGGGAGAGGCACTGCACTTCATACCCTCTATGGGTGCCACCATCCAGGAACTTCTGTGTTCAGCAAGCTCTCCAAACTCCCTCCTGGGGTTCTCAGAGATTTCATTGCAGAGGCACAATCGATGGCTGTGTTGACCTGTGATTGGATAAAAGGGGTCAGATCGAATGCCAATAGACAGTGGGGAACCCAGCTTGTCCAGACTCTTTTGGCCTCTGTGTAGTGTTCCAAGATATAGAGTAGGAACTCTTCCAAAATGGAGTTTTATAATCTAATTATCAAAGTAGGTCAGATAATTTAATTTGTTTATAGCCAGGAGCTCCGAGTAGAAAGGATTAGAGCTTATGTTTAGCTTCCCTACGGTGACTTCCCTACGGTGAGGGAAACCCTCACTTCCATGGTCTGCCTTGAGCAGAACAATCACGAGCAAGAGGCAGGCAGGGGAAGGCCAGAGACTGCATCCCAACTGTCTGATGCCTGAAGTGCCCCAATAGTATTCTAGCCACTTAAGTCGTGAAAGCTATGGGAATAGTGACCCATGCGTGAAAACGGAAAACTACACATCATGTCAACATAATCCCTGTGCTGTAGCTGAATGAACCAGACTCCAAGAGACTCATCATTTGCCCCCAGGTCTCTACAGGCTGCAGAGCTGGAATTCCTGCTGTTTCTAGGACTGTGTGGTTTTCTAGTTCCCAAGAGGGATGTATGCAGATTTTATGGCAAGGAGATACCAGGGCACACGAAGAAAGGAGTGACCATCCCCTGGGCCACTGGGATGGGTTGCTAGGAAGGATGTGAGACGGGAAGACTTATTGGGCAGATAACGCTCTGGTCCCTTATATAAACAGGCAGAGTGTTTGCATCTGAACCATATATAGCTTCTATATACTCTGTATCCTCTCTAAGTAATAGTATGCTTTACATGATGTAGGTACCATGCAAATAGTTATTTTACTGTTTGTTTAAAGAATAATTGTAATATTAAGGGGAAAGGTCCATGTATTCAATATATTCAGTACACATGGAGTTCTTTTGCAGGAATTATTATTATTATTATTATTATTATTATTATTATTATTATTATTCATGGTTTGGTAAACTGCAGGTGTAGAAACCATAGGTACTGAGGGATTAGAACATGGGCATCTTTAGGTGGAGGACATTGGGCCTACACCACACTTTTCTCAGAGAGCATATGGCGAATACAAAGCCTGTCAAGCAGTCATACCTGCAGCCGGATTCTCCTTTTTGTACCTTCCGAGGTCTGTGCCTTTAGGATCAAACCCAGACCACAGCTTTTCTGATGAACTTGGCCACATACACTATCCTCTTTGTGTCTCAGTTTCTTCCTGTGCACCAAGGGCAACAGCGTGAAAATTATAAAATAATGCAAGTCCAGTGAGCAGTGCATCTCACACACTACCGATGCAAATGTTCTATGGTCTCCTCACTCGGGCAACCTTCCTCATCCCTGTCCCAGGCCAGGAGCAAGTTTATTGTTAGCTTGTTCTTAGCAATTAGTAGCTACTATTGGCAGCTGCGTTCTACCCAGTGAACTAGTAATTTTTTAGCCTAACCTGAACATCAACTGTTGAGTGGCAGAATATGCAGTCAGCTTCCTCACCCGAGGATTCTACATTTTTGTAGTCAACCCAACTGTGGATAGTAAATAATCAAGAAAAAAATGTGATTGTGCCAAGCATGACCCCTAAACATGCAGCCTAACTGTTCATAGCCTTGACACCCCATTGGCAGATGAGTTAAAGACTACCGGGGTATGGGCGGGTCCTAGGTGTGTCCTATACCCTTCATATGTGGGACCCATTTGAGGATCTGGTGCCCTAGGGCATCTCTAGAACAGTCCCATAGTGCTGGATTATTACACTCGCACCGTGTCCTTCTGACAGCACCCTATATGCTTACTTCTGCAGGTTGGTGGTTTGTCAGCACCGCTGAGGAGCAAGGCTGGGTCCCTGCAACCTGCCTCGAGGGCCAGGACGGTGTCCAAGATGAGTTTTCCCTCCAGCCTGAGGAAGGTAGGTGGGAGCTTCTGGCTCATCCTTCTTGGCAGCTTCTGCTCTGGGCTTGAGCTCACTAGCTCAGGATCCAGAGCCTGTGAACAGGATGAGGGAGCCCATCCTTCCTTATGGGCTTGTGGGAGCTGCCCTAGGTGAGCCTTGCTGAGCCTGGGCCCTCACGTGGGGCCCTTTATGGACCCCCTAGCCTGACTGCTGCTCTCCTCCCTAACATTGCTGTGGTGACCCGGACCCCAAACCATTCTTGCCCATTTGCAAGGCTTTCATCTGTTTAAACGTGCCTGCTTTTACTGTTGGTTTAAATGTCCCCTCCTCTCTCACATACTTCCTTTTCCTGGAGATATCTCATGGTAGATGTTCTGTGTGCTGATGTCTGATACTCCAGCAATGCCAAGGCCCAGGACTTCCTCTCCCGCAGGAGCTTCCTAAAGGAGAGGCCCTCAGGGCCTCCAAGAACTCACAAGTATCTGGGAGTCAGACAGACCTGAGTGTGAGTCTCCCCTCTGCCACATTCAGAGTAATCTTGGGCCAGAGACACCTCTAACCCCCAACCTTCTCTGCTGAGCATGGGAGCGATGAGACCTATGTCCCCATCCTGCCTGGGGTGTGAGTGTTATTGGGTTTCAGTGGATGGCTCTAAGGAAGTACAGAGACAAATCAAGTATGTCAGAAAGGGGAGTAAGAGAAGGAGGATCTAGAAACCCAAAATTTATACACCCGAAGATTGCATGCGGCTTTGCATTTAGTTGTATGACAGTAATACTCGGCAGAGTTTGTTTGCTCAGCTTCGATGGCCTCTGGGAAGCTGGGGGCCAAGCTAGCACAGGCTACCACAGAATGAGGTCAGATAAAAGGGAGGAGGTAACTGCAGGCAGCCTTGCCCCTTACACAGTCTGTGATGGCATGCCTGAGAAGGAACTGACAGCCCCATTTCACAGATGTGGAGCCACGCTCCAAGGGCCACACAGCTAGCGGGCAGGCAGGAACATATTTTCCTACAGTTTTAGACATTTTCTTTCCCTCTTCTGTGGCAGTTTTTCAGTATAATCATTCTAGGAATAGAATATCTACTAGACACCTCTTCGCTCAAGGTGAAGCTCACTCCCCAGGCGCCTGTCTTCTGTAGCACACCTGGGGCTGGGAATAGACCCAGGTAGATCCCTCCTAGAGGAACACTTCTAGGCGCTCCCAGGCACACAGCCTCTGGGGGTGAGCTCCTCTTAACTCTGCCTTCTGCCCTCCCTCCACATGCTGCCCGGCCAGTGTCCTGGAGGTACTGCTCTCTGCCCCGGTCTTTGGGTCACCGCCGGACTCTGGGGGACTTGTATGCCATCAGCTGGCGTCAAGGTGCCTACCCTCGGAGATTCCCCTACATTTGGTGTTTGGAGCCAAATCCCTGCATCTGCATGAGCTCCCTGCTCTGGGACTGCCCATGCCTGCTGCATGTAAAAAACATGGGTCTGTCATCTTGTGTGTGCAAGCATGCAGGATGGGGAGGAGTAGGCATGGGGTATTTGATAGCCTTGGGGTTCTAAAGTGTCCCAGTTTTAAAAGGTGCCTGGGTCTTCTATAATGGTGATTGAGTAGCCCCGTAACTTTTACCAGACTTATTTGAGTCACAGAGGAAAGCCATGTCAACCAGCGTAAACAAAAAGAAAAGTATGAGAAGCCAGGTTGGTGATGAGTAGCTCACACCTGTAATCCTAGCACTGGCAGACTGGGGCGAGAGGACCTTGAGTTTATGGCCAGCCTGTGCTACATATGATACTCTATCTTTAAAAGGTGTGGTGTGGGGAAATACTGACTCATATCACTGGAAAGCCAGGCTAGAACTAGCTTCAAGTCCCCCTGGCCATCTCTTCTCTATCCTTTCTCAGTCACACAGTCCCAGGCACCTATCGGGGACAATTACCAAAAGATCAGCTACTCCTCCAACACAAGCACTAGGTAGGACTGGTTCCCCCTGGTCCTCCCACTTGTGTGCCACCTCTGATCCAATCACAGGCCTTGCAGTACTGTGACTAGGCCAGGGTTGCATGCACATCTCCCTCCAGGAGGTAGGCGCTCAGCCATCCCTACAGCACATGGATGAGCCACCAGCGAAAGGGCTGGCACTGCTCGTGCAGCCTAGAAGGACTTGCCCCTGAGCTTAGACGGGAGTCGCTCAGCATCTCTAGCATCCAGAGCTTAAGAACCCTCCCAGCTAGAGCCTGAGGGGGCCTGGGGCTCATGGGTTTGAATGCACTCAGATGAGGACCCAGGTAATGCCCCTTCCCACCTGGACCATACAAAATGATTGTGCTTAGCTGGCAGAATCCTTCCTTCCTCCTATCCCAGCCTGGTGCCTGCTGATTCAGCACAAGGGGAAATAGCTGACTGTGCTAAACACAGGATGTGTGCCCCAAGTAAGCGCAGCCCCCTCAGGGCCGGTCAGCAGGTCAGTTCAATAAATAAACAAACTCCTGTGTGCTTCCCACCTCCTCTGTCGCAGCTGGCTGGCAACAGATGCCGCCAGTGTTTTCCCAAGAAAATATAAACCATGAGCACTAGGCCATGGCTATGGACTGAAATGTAACCTAAGAGCAGCTCAGCCCTCTTTTCTCCTTGCCAGGCTGGAGAATGTGTCCACATTTCTCTGTGTCAGCAGTCAGAGCTGACACTGGAGGTGGGAACTATTCCCTGACTCTCCTGAGCCCAGGGTCTGCCCAGGTGCAGGATCTCCGGGCTTGGGGTTAACACACTGGGAGACAGGTCTCAGGGAGGAGTGTGGGCCCTAAGGGCTTCTGGGGAGAGTGGGGTGGGAAGCAACCCAGCCATGTAGGTAGTAAGCGTGGTTGGATCAGGGCTGCAACATGGCCGATAAAAAGTGTAGTCTAGTCACTACTGGGTAATGAGAAGTGCTATCTGTCCCCTCCTTGGTGGCAATTTCAGCTTCTCTCTGAACTCTTGATGTCCACCGGCAAGGGCTAGCAGGAGTCCAGGGGGCTTAATTCACTGTGTGAGCAAGGGGAGCCCTGGAGTAGGGGTGGGGGGGGGCTCGGAACATGCTCCTTTCCTAAACAGAGGCTTGTTCATAAACAATTACCAGCTTTTCCAAGCACATTGGAGACAAAGACATGTCCATAGACCAATCCCTACCTTCATGGAGCTCATTTTCTCCCAGAAGAGACAGACTTGAAGCAATAGTAAAGGTCTTGTTAGTCAGAAGGTAATTCCTGGAATGGGGGAGTTAACCTGAGCACGTGACACGGGGATGCTGTGGGTCAGAGTGTGCTGCATGAAGTCATGGACTGTGACCTTGAGACACAGACTGGGCGAGGGGAGGGAGGGAATGAGGGTGAGTCTAGGAGACTGAGGGTGTCCAGAACTCAGTGAGAGCCTGGGGAGCTCAGAGAATTCCCCTCTGTGTATTCCAGTTCAGAGCCAGCGTCCTGGACTCTCGTGTCCATTTCTCACCCCGTCACCTTTGTCCCTGCAGAGGAGAAGTACACTGTCATCTACCCATACACAGCTCGTGACCAGGATGAGATGAACCTAGAGCGAGGCGCCGTGGTGGAGGTCATCCAGAAGAACCTGGAAGGCTGGTGGAAGATCAGGCACGTGCCTCCACCTCCCCCTGTGGTTCGTTGGTCCTGGGTCTTTCATGGGCTCCAGTTTCCAGGATCTGTGAGCAACTGTAGATGGGTGACACTTCATCTTCTTGATGCAGTTTGGCCCCCCTCCCAGCCCATATCTTTCCTCTAATGTCCTAACAGACAAGACCACTGAGCTCCCCAAGCCATAGCCTAGGTGTGTAGCGGAGCACTGTGTCTAAGTTTGTGTAAGCACAGTATGGTGTTGGCACCGGCTAGAAGTCACCTTAATAACGCGTTCTTAGAAATTGCCCCATCGTTAAATGGCATGTGTCACAGCACCAAGCAGCAGAGTGACATGGAACCTCATGGCTCTAGGGTTGGGGAGGGTCTTGACCTGACTTCTTGAGGCAGCTGTCAGGATAAGCTGAAGGGTCAGCTGAAGCTGGAAAGTATCGGAACCCATACTCTCCCCTCCCCAGAGCCCACCCCCTCTCTTGGCTGTGCTGCTTATGCTTATGGCTTTGTGCCCCAAATGGTGGCCTGAGAGTGTGGATTGTGTTGCATTTTCAACTAGGTTTTTCCACTGAAACCAAGACTTATTCCCTCTTAGGGAGCATTTCAAGTTTGACAAATGCTCAATTGTACAGATTTCTGTCTCCTTTTAAATTTGCCTCCAATTACAAAGGACCTGTTTTTAACTGAAACCCAGGCCATTGTGTTTTTTAAATAATACTTTTTTCCCTCTTTTCTTTTCCTTTTTTCTTCTTTTGCTTTTCCTTTCTTTTTCTTTTTCTTTTTTTTTTTTTTTAATTTGGTCCAGGCTGGCCTCAAATTCACAGAGACCGCCTGCCTCTGCCTCTCACGTGCTAGAATGAAAGGTGTGTGCCATCATACCTGCTCCTTAAGTGATTCTTAATGAGATTTGGCTCTGCCATACATTATAACTAGTCAGCGGAATCTGTTCTTCTTTCCCCAAAGGTGTGGGCACCTGTTAGGAGAGGTATTAGTAGCTCTCAGTGGGGGTGGCTGATTCCCATGGTGCAAATACCTATCCTGTGGCCACTTTGAAGCCACCAATGTGATGCCACTAAATGTGGCATTCAGAAGATGCCTGTGCGGTGGCTCTGTGAGCCAGTGTATGCCTGCTCCAATATACCTCTAGTTCAAACAGGCGCTTCTGGTCATTGTTATGAAACCCAGGTTCTTCCATGTGGGAATTAAGTGATCGTTGCTCTCATTGATAGCTGTTTTAGGGACAATGAGCTGGTGTGTCAGAGTCCTAGTCACTCCTCAGTTAGTGGCCACCAATACGGAACTGCATCATTCACATTTAAGTATCTTCGTGTCAGCTGACACAGAACCCTGCCCTGTCAGCGTGAGGCTTTGCACAGGAGCTGGGGCTGCTGGGAGAAGGCCACAAAGAACTAGTTACAAGATCTGAATTCATTTCAACCCCAGACTTGCTTGTTAATTTGAGTGGGATATTTAATACCAATGGCTTCTTGTCTTTAAAACCAGATCCCAATTCTGGTTGAAAATCCCTTACCTAAAACACATGGGTTCCAAAAAGTCTTTGGGATCTAGAATGCTTACATCTCTGGGGAACATTGCATAAGTGTAATATGATGTCTTGGGAATGAGGAGGGAATGAGTAAACCAGAGATCCACTGTGTTGCATTATACAATGTATACGCACCTCTGGAAGATGAGTTCATGGGAGTCTGATACAGCTGCATTTTGACTGTGATCCATCTCATGAAGTCAGGTGTGGAATTTTCCACTTGTGGTGTCATGTTGGTGCTCAAGACGCTTCCCTGGGAGGTGGGGTTGGGGGCTGAACCTGTAGTCCCTCTTGGTGAGGCTAATAGCTATGAAGTGCTTAGGGCAACACTGACAGAGTAGGTGCCAAGAATGCTGGCTCTCACTGTCATGACTGCTGTCATCGTTTCAGAGGTACCATAAGGGGACAGCCCTGGCAGAGCTTTGCTGCTATTCACCCATGATGTGATGCACCCATTGGCAGCTTGTCCACTTGGCCTTTTATTTCTTCATTGAATTCACCCAGTTGCTCGTACCCAAGGGTTCACGTTCTAACTAGGAGACAGGAAAGCCACAACCAAGTGCACTTTGCAGGGGCTGGGATTACAGAGTGTGCGGAAGCCAGAGGTCCGTTGTGGAGGTTGGGCCTCATTTGAGGGTCAGAAGAAGACTGAATGACATTATGTAAAGCCCAGGAAGTGGAGTAGGTGCCATCAGGAGGGAGAGGAAGGAGCTTGCTGGGTAGAGGCCCACTGAGAGCAGCCCTGTGGGGAGGTGACAAGCGGTGGTGCGTCTGGGAAAATGCATATGGGAAAGATAGATGGGACATAGTGGTTGTTGGGAAAGGCAATGGAGATCAGGTTGGGAGGGCCTGGAAGGCCAAGCTGAAGGCTTAGGCATCGTCAGAGGGCGGTGAATTGTATGTAGCCTCTGGCCCACAACAGTTAGAAGTCACTGTCCCACCATCCAGAACCTGATGCATGGCTTTTCCCCAAAGGCCCCACAGAATAACCTGACCAGAACCCTTCTTCTTCCTTCCAGGTTCCAAGGCAAAGAGGGCTGGGCCCCTGCCTCCTACCTAAAGAAGAGCAGTGGGGAACCCTTGCCCCCAAAGTTGGGCCCTAGCTCATCTGCCCACTCAGGGACTCCCGACATGGATGGTGCCTCACGGCAACAGAATGCTGTGGGCCGGGAGAAGGAGCCGCTCAACAACCAGAGGGATGGCCGGTTCGAAGGTCGCCTGGTGCCAGATGGTGATGTTAAGCAGAGTGAGTGACACCCTTGCTCCAGACAGCAGAGGTCTGTCTGAGCTTAGAGCACCTCCCGTATCACCCTTCTTCCTTGCAACGTCTCTGCCATCTGTCGATATCCTGTAGATAAAAATAAAGGCTTGGGGATCTTGGGTCACTTGCCCAGACCCCTGGCCCAGCGGATTACAGAAGTATACTCTTCCTTCCCTTGATTGTTCCACTGTGTAATGGCGATCAAGCCATCTCAGGGGTCTCCTTCTTAGCTCACTGGCTCCTTTTACAGTCTTTGAGAGACTGCTTTTGTTTTACAGATAAAAATCAGAGAAATAGGTGATAAGACCAAGGCCATTCACCTGGTAATAGTGGTACTGGGGTTTGAGTCCTATACCCCTCCAGTCTTCTCCATGGCCTCATATGTGAACCAGAGGGAATAAAGTTGACCCTGTATTGGGTTTGCATCCTCCACAGTGTTTCACCCATCTTCCTTTTCAAAGCTTCCCTATATGTGTTTTCTATTAGTATCCCCACACCCCTGAGAGCAGGGTTACTCATGGTTGTCTGCGTTGTACCTGGAACTGTGGCCTCAACATAGCGCCCAACATCCTGGGCTGATCCAGAAGGCAGCAAGAATCCCTGGAGAAAGGACTCCAGCTCCCCGCAGAGATGAGGGCACTGCACTGAGCTCATGCTGTCTGCACCATCCTGAGTGCCGGGAATGGGTGCTATGGGGCCATGGCAGGAGTCTGGCCAGCCCCAAGTTCTGTGATTCTAGTCCCTCATAGTCAAGAGCAGAGTCCACTAATACTAGGGAACCAAATGAAAATCTGAAGTAACATGGTTTTGTTAGGATGTTCAGATGCTCAAACACACTCACACACACACACCATATGGTTCATTTGGTCTAGAGACTCATTCCCATTCTACACAATAGAGCAATCTTGTGTCTACAGCTGAGATGATACTTCCGTGCAGTCAAGGATCTTGGTCTCCTGCATCTGTCTTGTGTTGCCTTCATCATCCAGTGTGGCCCATGACTTTCCAGCCAGTGAAAGACAGGGAGTAGTGAAATAACTCAACTGTTCCACTTTCCCTCATACTCCAGTGGACTTACTCATGTGGCAACACCAAGCTGCGAGGGAATCTAGAAACGGGAGTCCTTATAGATGCAGCTAAATGTCTTGGCTAAGACTGCTGTATTTTCTAATAGTACAGAAGGTGAGGAAATAGGTTTTCCCTGTTACCCCAGCTGCCAGGGAGAGGTATACATTAGGCCGTTCCACAGAAAAGGACCTGTGGCTCAGAGTCAAACAGTAATTTTGCCCTGTGCCGTGAGCCTATGAGTCTGGGTCCAGCCCTGTACAGCTCTGAGTCTGTGCTTTTTGCCCTGCGTGGACAGTCCCGTTACTTGAGGATCAGTGCTATTTATCCATTGTTCCTGTGTAGAAAGATCAAGGGAAGGCCATGTTGATGGAGGGTCCCGAGCCAAGCATGAAGAGAACATATCCAGGCTGTTCTCGTGTCTCCTGGATAGAGGCGGGAGGGGTGAGGCCTCGCCTGGCTCCCACGGCTGGGAATCTGTCTGTGGAACTCTGCCTGTGAGTGAAGTGAAGTGTTGTTTCCCCACAGGGTCACCAAAGATGAGGCAAAGACCCCCTCCTCGCCGGGACATGACCATCGTAAGTGAGCACTTGCCTCAGGACCCTTCCTCCTTGGCCTGGGGCCTGTCTGGTCACCCACCAGACCCCACATACTCCAGTACTTCCCAAGCAGCTCTTTTCCATGAAGTAACCTATGTGAAGCAGACCTAAACTTAGATGAGGCACGGGTTTGTGGTGACATTCTGGTATTCTAATCCATTTTTAATCCAGGTTTAAAAGCACAGGTATAAAATACCAGAAAAAGCTAAACTCAGGCTAAATATACATGAAACATAAATGCGTTTTGTGTTTGAACTTGGATCCTATCCCCAAGATGGCTCACTATGTATGTAAATATTCAAACTGCAAAACACTAGTGATCATGAGCAATTTGGAAAGGTATTAACATGGAAAGGGTTTTTTTTTAATGTCCGCCATCTCTTGGGTACCTGTCTCGCACCATAAATGTGCCGGGTGTTTCACTCAGTAGCGTATTTATCATAGCAAGTGTGTCAGGCCAGTAGTGTTAGGATGCTTGTTCTACTGGAGAGGGAGCGGGGGCTTCTCGTGGCCCTTCATCCGCATTCCAACCCACGATTCAAAGACCTGTGATGGTCCCACAACCTTGCTGCTTCTTACATTCAGACATTTTTGCATGTTCCAAATTCTCATGATGTGCCCGGATGTCCTATGTTGCTCCCGTTAGTGTGAAATTGAAGAACCAGTGAGACCTCAGCCCGAGGTGTCAGTCAAATCCTCTCTGTTTTGGAAGCTAAATATGCTTCCCAGCACGCTGTCAGCGGTGATGTGTCCCCTACTCCCTCATCCCTCCCTGACTCAGCCCTGTGTGTAACCCCGCCAGCCTCGAGGCCTCAATCTGCCGAAGCCACCCATCCCGCCCCAGGTGGAAGAAGAGTATTACACCATTGCGGAGTTCCAGACCACCATCCCAGATGGCATCAGCTTCCAGGCCGGCCTGAAGGTCGAGGTGAGCGCAGCTGCCACCATCACTCTTCATTCTAGGTCTCCTCTCTCCCTCTTTCCTCACCGCCTGCTGTGGGGGAGGGGCGATGAGGTTAACGGCTTTATTAAGATCTGATTACATCTTCATAATCATGTACCAAGCTGCCAACTGGAGTGTAAAAGCCAGTGGTTACTTATGTTGAGAGCGGTGTAACCATCACCACACTCCAGTTCCAAAGCCCTCAGTAGAAACCCTGTGCTTTCAGCCAGCACTGCCTTTTTGTCTCAGCCCCACTAGTCCTTCTGATTAGAAGAGGAATTATACAAGATATGGCTCTTTGTGGTTTTGTTTTATTTTTAATTTTTATTTTTATGTGTATGGGTGTTTTTATCTAAATGTATGTCTGTATATCACACATGTGCAATATCTACAGAGGCCAAAAGAGGGTACCAGAGGGCATCAGATCCCAGACAGTTGTGAGCTGCCATTTGGGTACTGGGAACTGAATCTGGGTCCTCAGCCAGCACTGTTACCTGCTGAGCACCAGCACCACCTTTTTTTGTTGTTGTTTGTTTGTTTATTTTTCGAGACAGGATTTCTCTGTTGTAGCCCTGGCTGTCCTGGAACTCACTCTGTAGACCAGGCTGGCCTTGAACTCACAGAGATCCACTTGCCTCTGCTTCCTGAGTGCTGGGATTAAAGGTGTGCACCACCACTGCCCCACCCCTTTTTTCCTTTTTAAAAAGATTTGTTTATTGTGTACATGCTCATGATACTCAGTGCATGTGGAGGTCAGTGGACAATTTTTCTGCAAGTTTGTTCTCTCTCCTTGTTTCTGAGGCAGAGCCTCGTCCTATTTCTGCTGCTGCACCCTGCATGTGAGCTTCTAGCCAATTCTCCTGTCTCTGCCTACCATTTTGCCATAGGCATGCTGGGATTGGGATTATAGATCTGAGCCTTCATGGGTCCAAGGATCAAACCTGGATCACTAGTGTTACACAACAAGTGCCTTTATCCACCAAACCATCTCCTGGTCCTGTGTTCCTTTTCTGTCTCCTCCTGCCTCCCATCTCCTCTTCCCCACCCCCTTCTCTGCATGTGTACTCTGGTTCCTGGGTAACCAAGATAAGTCCTTTCTCTTCTCATGTGAAGCTTTTATCTTCACAAGCTTAGGAATGAAAGATGTCACCCATGTTCTCAAGAAAGCCTGCAGGTAATGGAGTGGCAGAAAAAAAGCAGGGGTGAGAAGTCTGGAAAAGATGCTTCCTGCTAGAACCAGGAGATCTGGCCACCGGCACCCCACCTTCTGCTTTGTCATGAGTCAATCTTGGCCAGATGCTTTCTACCCTGCTTCAGAAAGCAGAGATTAAATCTACTCCTCTCTGTGGTACTTATAATCCAGTCACCCCTCATGTTCCGGGGATCGTGTCTGTGATTTCAGTGAGCATTTAAAAAGAAAAGATTACATCTCTGTGGAACATTGGCTTATCATTTTTCCCAGAAACAATACAATATAACTTCTGCCCGCCCGCCTACCTACCTACCTATGGATGATGGATACCGTGAGCAGTCTGAGATGATGTATTGACCACAGGACAATGAGTGGCGCATCCTCAGGACACCCTGCTCGGTGTCTTAGTTCATTAATTTGCTCTTCATCAGTTGAGTATGTTCAGCAATTATAATGTTCGTTTCCAAGCATTCTTGATTCTTTTTCATGGCTACCTGTTCTTGTTTCACCTGGCCTTTGATTAATTTGATCTTCTTCTCTATCTGTCTAAGGGTGGTAGTTTAACTAGTAGCCCTGTTGTTATCATTGATTATCTTTCTCCTCAGTTGTCAAATCTTTGTGTTATTACTGATATTTATTGCTGTCATTCTGTGGTGTCAGTACCTGGTTTTGGCTGTAGGGGCTAGGGCTGTAGCTCAGAAGTAGATTAGTTGCCTATCACATGTGAGGCCCTGGGTCGCATCCTCAAGCATCACGGAGCAAAGTAAAAAAAACAAGGCAGCTGTGAGTAGGTCTGTAGAAATATACACAAGAGGTTGACTGGCTTCTAGAGAGTTCTGGGCCAGCCACAGAGCAGTGTCATATCTCTGTGACCCGAGCCTGCACCTTCACAGTTGCTATCTACAGTCTCCCGTAAAAAGAACAGGACCTAGCACAGAAGCCAGCCAGGCTGGCTGCTCGTGTGGGTATCATCCTAGTTACTCCCCTGTCACGGGCTTGCTCCTGCCCCCACCTCCCTTCGTGCCACCCGAATGTCTCCTCTCCTTTGCAGAACTCTGTGTCCTCTGAGAAACTGTGAAGGGTCACCTGGGGATTCCTCTGAGTCTCTGACTCACCCCTTCCCCCTGCTTCCCTCTGAACTGGGCTGTAGGTACACACCTTTCTTTCCTTGAATGTTCTGCATAAGGAGAAGACAACTGTCCATTCCATCTTGAAACCAGAAGGCTGTGAAGGGCTTCTTCCCCCAGAGAACTGCAAACCATGTGGTTTTAAGACACAGCCTTTACGGGCCGAGGGCACAGCTCCATGGTAGAGCATGAGCCTGGTGTGCACACACAGATTCAATTCAATTCAATCCAAAAGAGAAAGATCCTGTGGCATTGCATCGCCTGCAGTTTCTACTAACACAGAGTGTTGAGCAGAAGGACAGCCACCCTGGCTCGGGATGTTCAGAAGTCTGCCGGGGATCGTTAGGATTTCAGCACCGCATCAGCACTGGAGCCGGATGCTGTGTGCAGCGGGGGCATTAATGGGGGTGTCGAGGCTCTTTTTCTCTTCTGACCTTTCTCCTCTATTCCTGTTCAAGCTGTTCCAGTGACAAACTCATATCCAGCACCCTTTTCTCCCCTTCACTGTAGATGAGGCTGGCCTAGAGCTCAAAGATCTACCTGCTTCTGCCTCCTGAGAGCTGGGATGAAAGGCCTGTGTCACCACTGCTCAGCACGGCAGACATCCCTTAACAAAATCACAGCCACCGCCCACCTTGAAACGTTTCTGCTTTAGACTCCCATGATGTTGACAGACCCCCGCCAGTGGATTTTTGAGGGACTTAACTAGGAAAGTATTGCCACTAAAGCTTGGGGCTTAGTCAGCTGTTCTTTCTCATGATGAGTTCTATACACTATACACCATTTTCCTTTTTCCTCTTTCGCTTTCGGGTTCGTATCTCCATCATCTTAGGCCTCTGTACTCATTATTGCATCCAGAAGCTCCTGGGTGTCAGGCTACAGTGAGGGTCAGCCCACTGCACTGTTTCTCTTTCAAACATGTTTTTAGATGGCATTAGTGTGGCAGTGGTGATGGTACTGATGGTGTAGGCGCTTCTTTGGCACCTTACCTACTTAATAACGAAGCTCAATAGGAGGCCCGAGAGGTCAATATCAGCCTACCTTACCGATGAGACTCAGAGCAGGCAGGTAAATGCTCATCCAAGGGTACAGTTAATAAATGGTGGGGCAGGGACTTGAACTGAGATCTGTCTGGTTTTAAAGCCCAGGCCCTTTTCCATCCTCTCATTCTTGTGACCTTGCATTGGTTATCTTCCTCATAACGCATGGTTTCTCTCTACAAACAAGAACATGATTAAGAATCCAAGTAGGAGCCAGGCATGGGTACACACGCCTTCAGTCCCTACAGTCAAGAAGCAGAAGTAGTCTAACCTCTAGGAGCTGGAGCCAGCTCTGTTTTCATAGAAAGTTCCAGGCCAGCCCAGGCTACACAGTGAGGCCCTATCTCAAAAGAAAAGCAAAAAAAATCCAAATGGCCAGAGCTTCTGCCACCACCCTTTCCCTTGAGTGTCAGTGTAACAAAGCCACACTGATAGCTTCTCTCCATCATTGTTCTGTCTTCCTTCCCTCACACTGTCTTAGTGTTGGAGTTGAATTGCTGATGAAGGCCATGTCCAGCCATGCCGGGTCCGTTTCCAGCACTGCGGAATGTTATGATATACTGACCACCTATTCGTCAGCCCCACCAGACTCGCTGTGTCCTGCCTGTCCTGCATACCCTTCCCTCTGACTCGCTAATGTAACACCTACCAAGTGCAGTTAGTAAATAGTAAATCTTGCCAGTGGGTGTTACTGCTGCTATCATCATTCAAGTGTGGAACTGAGTCCTGGAAACCCAGGACTGCAGGCCCCAAAAGTTGGGCCTCTGTGTGCCGAGTCTGTGGCTCCTATCCCTCCTGCCAGGCCTCAGTCTTTATGGCTCCTAGAGCAGTTCCTCAGGCCAGGCATGGCTCTTCCTGAGAGGCAGGGTCAGCAGTACTCGGAGGCCAGCTGCCTGTGCTCACTGTCTCCTCCATCATTCACTCTGGGGACTCTCTGCCCAGTCCTCAGCTCTGTGTTTGTAGAATGGAATGACAGTCCCTGGACCACAGGAAGGTCATGAGCATTAGATTTCCTGTGTATAGAACCTGCTGGGGAATCACAGGTGTTAGTTTCCTCGGAGTGCTGTATACCAGTACCTCAGGCAAGCTAGATTAAAAACAGTAATTTATTTTCTCCTGTGCTGGAGCTGAAGACCAAGAGCAAGGTACTGCAGGGTTGGTATCTCCTGCGGCTTCTTTTCCCGGCCTCCAAATAGCCACCTTCTTGCCGGTTCCTACACGCAGTCCCTATCTCTATATTGTCCAAATCTCTGCCTTTGAAGAATTCCATTTAGTAAACTAGGGCTGCTCTTATGACTCATTTCCACATTGTGAGCTCTTTTAAGGCCCTGTCCAGATGCAAAGACATTTGGAGTACTGCAACTGAACACTTCACATCGGGATGCAGGAGCATACTTAAGCCTATCATGTACAGTTTGTGTACCATTTATCTCCAAGAATTCACTTGGATGATACTGGATCAAAAAGACTCAGGGAACATCATATTTTAAATTACATCAGCAATTCCACCCACCGTTCATTTCAGTGGGTATGGGCTCCAGGAAGAGATGGAGACAAGAGATGAAACTCGCTTTATTCCACCAGCCTCCGTTCCCCTGACTAAGCATAGCATACCATGGACCTAAGGGTGATTCCTGTGTTTAAAGATTCCCATTTTCCATATGGCATAGCTGCTATAAACACCAGCCAGTCTTCTAGTGTCCAGCCAAACAAGTCAGGATCAGGGGTAGTTTTCCCTTTCTGTGACTTTGCCTTGTACTCCTCCTCCTCCTCCTCCTTTATTTTACTTGTTGTTGTAGTTGTTTTTTTCCAGACAGGGTTTCTCTGTTGTAACTCTGGCTGTCTTGGAGCTCACTCTGTATACCAGGCTGGCCTCGAGATCACAGAGATCCGCCTGCCTCTGCCTCCAAAGTGCCAGGATTAGAGGCGTGTGCCGCACTGCCCTGCTGCTGTGTTATAGCATTGCAGAAGGTGGTGTTGGTGGCCTAGTACTCCTAAGTTGAGCTGCAACTACATATGGATCCCTGTAGCTTCCCACCTCACGGAAGGAGAAGGAAATTAAAACTCTGGGTGCAAAGGTGTTGAATGTCAAGAAGTATCACTCCCAAAAGGTGCCTTCTGTCAGCCACATCTTTCAAAGGATCCTTGTCACACTCTGAAAGTAAATAAAAACCTGATAGAGATGCCAGTGTGCACCTGTAATCCCAGCTTTTCAGGTGGCTGAGGCAAGGGGATGGCTTGAGCTGGGAATTAGAAGCTAGCCTGAGCAATATAGCAATGCTCATCTCAAAAATCAATATAGACAAGATCCCTCCTTCATTGAGGTATCTTGGCACAGAGTCCATAGCTGGTTGTATTAGTTACTTTCTATTGCTGTGATAGTACACCATGGCCAAAGCAATTTATAAAGTAAAGCATTTAGTTAGGCTTACAGTTTCAAAGGGTCAGAGTCCATGATGGCAGAACAAAGGCATGGTGACAGAAATAGACGAAAGCTCAATTCTTGATCCACAAGCAGGAAGCACAGAGAGACACTTGAAATGGTACACATTTTTGGAAACCTCAAAGCCCACCCTCAATGACACTTCCTCCAACAAGGCCACACCTCCTAATCCTTCCCAAACAGTTCCTCTAACTGGGGACCAAGTATTCAAACAGAATGAGCCTATGGAGGTCATTCTCATTTAAACCACCACATTAGTCTAGTGTAGATCCTGTAGGAGAATCTTCAGGGTCGGAGTACAGTTTCCAGGGTACCTGATTCATGTGGGCTCTTTTATAAATTGTGGACCCCAGGCTGTGGTATCAGACCTACTAAGTGCTTTTCCTGTCTTCCTCCTAGGTGATTGAGAAGAGCTTAAGTGGTTGGTGGTACATTCAGATGGGAGATAAGGAAGGATGGGCCCCAGCAACCTTCATCGACAAGTACAAGAAGACCAGCAGTGCCTCAAGGCCCAACTTCCTGGCTCCGCTGCCCCATGAGATGACTCAGCTCCGGCTCGGGGATACAGCTGCAATGGAGAACAACATAGGTCCAGAGGCGGTGGGGCCCTCCAGACCCCTGCCTGAGGCACCACATGGTGCCATGGACTCTGGGATACTGTGGTCCAAAGACTGCAGAGGGGGAAAGGAGGCCCCCAGAAAAGCATCTTCAGACCTGTCTGCATCAGCAGGCTACGAGGAGATCTCAGACCCTACTCGGGAGGAGAAGCCCAGCCTCCCTCCACGCAAAGAGTCCATCATCAAGTCGGAAGAGGAGCTGCTGGAGAGGGAGAGACAGAAGATAGAGCCGCTCCGGGGCTCCTCCCCCAAACCCCCTGGTGTGATATTGCCAATGATTCCAGCCAAGCATGCCCCACCGGGCCGGGACAGTAGGAAGCCAGAGCCCAAATCTGACAAAAGCAAGTTGTTCCCACTGAGAAATGACATGGGGCTAGAGTGTGGCCACAAGGTGCTGGCCAAGGAAGTGAAGAAGCCCAACCTCCGGCCCATCTCCAGGTCCAAAGCCGAGCTACCCGAGGAGAAGGTGGAAGCCATGCCCCAGAACCTCTTCTTGAAATCTAGACCTCAGGTTAGGCCCAAGCCAACTCCTTCCCCCAAGACAGAGCCAGCCCAAGGCGAAGACCAAGTGGACATCCACAATCTCAGGAGCAAGCTCAGACCTGCCAAGTCCCAGGAGAAAGCCTTATTGGATGGAGAGAGCCACCATGCTGCTGGGGGCCATGACACAGCCCTCAGCCGAAGCTTCCTTCCAGGGGAGGGACCTGGCCGTGGCCAGGACAGGTCTGGCAGACAGGATGGGCTGAGTCCAAAGGAGACACCCTGTAGAGCCCCTCCCAGGCCAACCAAGACCACAGACCCTGGGCCCAAGAATGTGCCTGTGCCTGTCCAAGAAGCCACCCAGCAAAGACCCGTGGTCCCACCTCGGAGACCCCCACCCCCCAAGAAAACCTCCTCGTCACCATTGACATGCAGGCCCCTCCCAGAGGTCAGAGGTCCACAGCGTGAAGCCAACGAAAGCAGGGCCATCCCTTCCCCCAGCCGGGCCCTCCTTGTCCCTCCAAAAGCCAAACCCTTCCTCTCCAATTCTTCAATGGGCCAAGATGACATGCGAGGCAAAGGCGGGCTGGGGCCACGCATACCTGGCAAGGTGGGAGAAAACAGAGAGAAAGCAGCCTCCTTCCTCAATGCTGATGGGCCAAAGGACTCACTCTATGTGGCTGTGGCCAACTTCGAAGGAGATGAAGACACCAGCAGCTTCCAGGAAGGGACAGTGTTCGAAGTCCGGGAGAAGAACAGCAGTGGTTGGTGGTTCTGCCAGGTCCTCAGCGGGGCCCCTTCCTGGGAAGGCTGGATTCCTTCCAACTACCTCAGGAAGAAACCCTAGCCTCCCTGCCCTGCCCAGAGACCCCACTGTCTGTGCTGGCCTCTCCCACATATTTAATGTGCATCTTAATTTATCAGTCTCCATACAGTTTCAAGGAAAGAGGCCACTAGGGTGCTGTGGTGTCTTCTCTCCCAGGGTGGGAGAATGCTGGGTGCAGAGATGTCCTGTCGCCTGGGGTCTGATTCTCCTGTGTGGCATCCTCAGAAGGCTTGAAAGCCACAGCCTTTGCTAGGTAGAAATCACATCAGCATCCTTGTCTGTAGTAGCATCCCTCCTTCCTAGTCAATGGTACTGTCACCAGGAGCAGGACAGGGACACTGTCCCTCCAGAACTGAGACTTATCCCCTGGAGAACTTCTAGACCACACCGCAGTGCTCAGGTGTGACAGAGAGGGACAGCCCGTAACAACTCACTCTAACTTTTCCATGTTTCTAGAAAGCCCAGTGTCTTTGTCCACTGTTCCCAGAATGCCTAGTACCAGGAAGAACTGTTTCCTTAAGGAATCAGCTTCAGGACCTTCTGCTTCCAAGCCCTGACCAGATGCAGCTGCCCTGAAGTAGTCCTGGAGATTCACTCGGTCATCCTGCCTCCTGTCTACCTTGGACCATAATCAGTCCTTAAGGAGCAGGCTTCACTGCACTTCACTGCTGCAGGCTCTGGTCCATCCCAGGCTTTTAAATTACAATTCCTACACACCTCCCCCAGTCCCTAGAACAAGAGTTTCCACATTTGTTTAAATAAGGGGCCCTTCACAAGGCACACACATGGTTCCTGAGTGCTTTTTTTGCCCAGTAGGTGCCAAACTGCCCTTGGCCTTTTGCCTTCATGTTCTAACCTTCAAGCAGCCTCCCCCTGTTCTATCACACCCATTTTCTAGATGAGGAAACTCGGACTCTAGAGGCCCTAGGACACAGTAGCTAGGAAGAGGAAGAGGTTTGAGTCCAAGCCTGCCTGTTATCCAACACCTGTACTCTTTTCCCTTCAAGAACAAGCCAGCGAGGGAAGAGATAGAGGTCGCCTGGATGTCAGGGCAGATGGCCTGGGAGCTTCCTGTGGTGTGAGCAAGGGGACAGAAGTGACTGTTCTAGACTCAGAGCTGCTTCTCCGGGGCATGGAGCTGGTGCAGAGCTTGTAGCCCTTGGAAGGGGAATAAAGGAAGCTGAGGCAGTGTCCGTGGGTAGCTTGAAGGGGGCTCTGGTGGCTCAGGACCAGCTGGGGCTGTGCCAAACCAAGCAAAGCAACAGTAGCCGAGACCATGCAGACTCTTGTCCTGGCAGCAGTGGCTTCCTTTGGAGCAGTTTGCTTTTCAGCGTGCTCCTGTCCCGTCCCCACACCCCAGGAGAAGTCCAGGGCAGCCCTTCCCTGTTTTGACTAATAGACTTAACTGAGACTTCAAGAGGTCCGCTTAGTTACTGCAGGGCTAAAACCAGGGACCCAGGTTCTAGCTCCCAGCTCAAAGCAACTTGTACCTATGAATGGATTTCCTGTAAAAGAGGGCATCCGGTCCTACAGACCTTGCAGAAGAGGCAGCCCCGCCCTGCTCTACACCTACCCCAGAAATCTCTCCTGCCCAAGTGTTCATCTTTACTGTGCTTTGGGATCCACGGAGCCCTTTCCTGAGACGCTTGCATCTTACCTGCAGTGCCAAAGATTTTGTGCAAGCAGGTCTCTTCTGCACCCCCACCCCTTCCAGCCCCCTCTCGGTGCCCCTCCAGCTCTGGTTGTTTTCCTCTGATGCATGGTGGGACCATCACTCTCTTCCTCCATTCAGCCTTCAGCCATACACCCCAGAGTTCTGGGCCAGGGTATGAAGCACCTCCAAAAGGACTTTCTTGCTTAGTCTTGCCAGGGGGAAGCAGCAGCTAGGGAAAGGGAGGCTGAGAGTCATAGCACCTCTTCAAAGCCACACGCCCCACCACGCAGGAAGCCCCATAGCCTTTTATTGTTTTTTTTATGTTTGAACAGCTTCACTTAAACAGCTTTCATGAAGCTGTCTTATAGGCATTTGAAGAGGCAGAGGGAGTTTTTTGTTGTTTTGTTTTCTTTTATTTTTCTGGTGTGTATTTGTCTCTCTGTAACCTTTTCAAGTATTTTGCAACCCTACTATTCAGCAGGTGCTGGGTAGACCAGGGAGTGGGGACCATCAGTCCTGATTGAAGAACTGAGATACGCTTGCTAGCTCTACTGGAGAAGTCATCTGCCTCTCTCCTTTCTCCCTGGGGTCAGCTGAGGCAAAATAGACAGGCCTGCCTTCCCGTGGGCAGCTGAGAGAATTTGCTTTTTTGTCCTTATCCTATCCTTGTGCGGACACGAACTATAGGTGTTCAGGGTGCACGCTCTGTTCACCGACCTTTTCTTGGGTCACATACACAGCCTGAAGACTTCTATGGCAAGCTCCATCAGCCATAATGGTCATCACTTCCATGGGCAACTGGAACTGAGTGGGTCTGCAGAGCCGGTGGCTCACCCAGCTTCCCTTGCCTGGGACTTAGCTTTCAACACCTAGGACCGTGGTCTCCTCTGGGATGGAGCATGTGCCAGACTCCTCTCCATCCCTGCCTTGGAAAACTTCCAAGACCATGCTAGCAATGTTCTGGGCCAATCACAGATCAGATCACCAACACAAACCTGCCATGCTCCCCACCTTAACTAATCTTCTCATCAATCCTGTGAGATGACGAGGATCACCCCCAATATGCAGTTAGAAAGTTAAGGTGTAGAGGGTGAAGTCACATCCAGCCGTGTCCAGATACTGGTCACCAGCAAAAAAATGCTTATAGTCCTTGTGGGCAATCAAGTGACCCAGTGCCTGAATTTAGGTATCTCTTCCACAGTCCCCTGGCCAAACACTGGTCACAGGCCGGATGGCCCCTGCAGATGGGCCCTGCTCTCTGGATCCATGACTGCATCATTTCCTCCTGAGAGCAACTATAGTGCCCTGACCTCTGACAACCCAGACTTGGTAGAACCAGACTTTGCTTGTATTTTCTGGCCAGAGTCACTCTTGGCCATTTATTTTTATACCATCACCCCAGACTGCAGCTAGGGGAGGTCTGAGCTCCAGCTTCCTACCTACCTACTTCACATCCTACCAGGAAATGGCTAGGGTCATGCCAGGCATTCACAGCCACCAGGCTGCTCCATAGAGTTGATATCTATGGCACACTTCTTGACCCTAAACTGTTACTGAACCCACCGTGGACTTGGGTAGCAGTGGACTTGGAAAGTGGGGGACACATGTGCCTCAGGAAAGAACAGCTGCCAAATCTCTCCCAAGACTTAAGGACAGTCCAGTGTTTATCACCAAATACCTGCTCTGAGGGGAAAGAAAGTGTTGCTATCCTCCAGAAGCTGCCTGCTGGAGGTGTGGTCTGTATGCATGGGGCCCAGGCTCCATCCCCAGCATCACAGATAAATAAGAATATCAATGGCTTAGCTCCTGTCCTTCCATTGAGCCCACCACGGCTCTTCAGTGCTGACATAGTCTGCACCCTGGGAAGCCTTGCCATGTCTTTGAACAGTGTGCAGTCTCAGCCCTTTGACTGGCTGTCTAATGTCTAAACTCTCCTTCAGGGTTTTTCTGCATACAACAGACAGTCATAGTCTACCACAGACCAAAGATTCCTGAAGCCAGAGGGGTGTGAACTGAGTAAGTTGAAAATTAATTTGCAACAAGGCCTGAGGCCTTGCCTTTGCCTGGAAGAATTGCTCCTACTTGCTAAGGTTCTAGCAGCTGGACTGACCGGACTCCAAGCAGAGCTACAGAGTTAAGACAATGGTTCATACTCATCACCTGCTTGTGGGCCAACTTCTGAACAACCTTCCCACAGACCAGACCTCCCTGCTCTGGGGAGCGATGTCTGGTCTCCGGTGCTATCTAGTTGAGGTACCAAGCCCCTCATTATATGTGACTGTTCTATCCCCTCACTCCCCCTTCCCTGGTCCCCATCCTTTTCTCCAAAGTAAGCCCCCTTAGCTCCAGAAAGTGAGGGCTTAGCTTTCTTGCCAGTGGCCTTCACTCTCACTTCTATGCTTTTAAGAGCAGAGGTGCCCCTCCAGGCTCACTACAGCAATAAGCAATTCTAATGCGGTGGAGGTGTCCACATTATACCTGCAATGCCTTTGCACCCTGTAATTACTAGTAGCACCTCTTTTACTTACCGGGGCGGGGGGGAGCATGATAAACTATGGTCACCTTAGCCATATAGGGTTCCTATTTGGGGGCCACTGAGGAGGAGCTAGGTTGCTTCTGACATCCCCCCAGGAACAGTGGGCTCAGAACAGCATGGCCCATTGTGTGTGGTGCTGGGGATCCCTGGCTGAGAAGGGTTCTCAGCCCTTCTCACAACTAACAGATCCTGGTGGTGGGCTTTTGTTTCCCATGAGTGTTTAACGTGAGGGGGTAGGGGGTGAACACCTAGCTGTAGCATGTAGAAACTGTATACCATTAGACTTTTCTTTTTTAAAATAAAAAATTGCTTGACTGGTTTCAAGCTTCATTGTAAAGGTGCAGTGTTTGTGGATTTTATTTGGCTGAAGGAGATGCATGGCTTCATGTCCTGGTGTCTGGACTCAAGGTCTTTGCTTCTGAAGAACAGAAGTGAATACAAGTTGTCTAGGCACCCAAAAACAGGAGTGACTCTTCCCTGGGCCTTGGCACACAAGGGAAAGCCACCTTAAGTTGGGGTATCTCAGTTCTGCCTAAAGATTAGAAAGTTCACGTGGCCAGGGAATCTTGTTCCTACTGACACTGTCTTCTGGTCTCTGGTAAGCAAGAATGCAGGAAAAGCCAGCGGTGGTGGCGCACGCCTTTAATCCCAGCACTCGGGGGGCAGGCAGATTTCTGTGAGTTTGAGGCCAGCCTGGTCTACAGAGTGAGTTCCAGAACAGCCAGAGTTACAACAGAGAAACCCTGTCTCGAAAAAAAAAGGAAAGGAAAAAGGAAGAAAGAAAGAAGGAAAGAGTACAGGAAAGTTGGAACAGCATGCAGCCATAGTTGAGACACAAGACCACCCAGGTTCTTTGTTCACAAGAGATATTTATTAATTTCTCAAAGACAAAACCACAGCAAAGTCTTGGGAAGAAACCCAAGGACATTTGCCACCCTTTGGCTTCGTGTTTATGGTCCTTTCATTCTATCATTTTTCTTTCTTTTTTTTTAAAGATTTATTTTAGATCTGGAGAGATGGCTCCATGGTTAAGAGCACTGTCTGCGCTTCCAGAGGTCATGAGTTCGGTTCCCAGCAACCACATGGTAGCTCAGATGCCCTCTTCTGGTATGCAGCGTACATGCAGATAGAGCACTCATAAATAAAATAAATACATCTTAAAAAAATAAGATAAAATATATCCCTTTTAAAAAACAGATTTATTTTATTTTTAATTAGGGTGAGAGGGCAGCATGGGATCTCCTGGAGGTATAGTACAGGCAGCTGTAAATCGTCAGATGTGGGCGCTGGGAATTGAACTCGTACTTTCAAAAGAACAGCGAAAGCTCTTAACCACTGAGACATCTCTCCAGCCCCTATCTTTTTTCAGAAAATAAAAGTATACCAAAGTGTTTATGGAATATCTGCCTCTAAACTTGACCTGAGAAACTGTTCTGTGGTCAAATCTATTTGACTAAACTTGTGTGAGGACTCCCATTTCCCATGGGCACCTGAACACGCTGACAGCTGAAGATACGGAGAACCGTGCATCAGATGCTTGATGGAATTTAACCCCGTGTTTCCACAATGTGTTTGATGAGAGTCCTGTTTCCATGAGACATTATAGAACGCCACACAGAACGAGTATTCTGCTGCTGCAGAGCCAAGTGTTAATCATTTACAATGTCATAGTGTCCTGTTGAACCTGTGCCCCTATCTGAAGCCTCTGGCCTTCATACTCATGTCCTGACCCCGCAGAGCAACCTGGATGGTGGGGGTGGTATTTAGAACAGCAGATTCACTGATTTTCCCCGGGCCCCTCTGAATGCTCACTTGGAGGCCTGAAAGCACTTACCTTGGAAGTATGTAGTGACCCAATGATCCTGGAGCGGCACTCAGGCTGCTTTGAGTGTGGACTTGCTACAGTCCTCTCCTTGTGTTTACTGAGGCACGTTACACTTAAAATTTACCATCTCAGCTGGTCCTGGCGCATTATACCAGCTCGGTGGCATCATGCACATTGCACACAGCCATCGCATCTGCCCACAGGACTTCTTCATGCAACTGAAACTCCATACCCACTAAATGCAGTTCTCCATTCTCCCCACACTCCTAAATCCCATTTTACCTCTGGCTCTGCACCTTGACTGCTTGAGGTACCTCACATAACTGGAATCATATCGGTGTCCTTTTGTAGTCATAAAAGGCTTATTCCACTTAACAGTGTCCTCGGGGTCTATTTGTAGTACACGATCAGAATTCCCTTCCTTCTTAAGGATAGGTGATAACCCTTTGAGCATCAGCTCACACCCTCTTTAGCCATTTATTGTGAGCATGTGGGTTGTTTCCTTTGGCCATTGTGAATAATGCTGGTATGGGTGTGAAGCCCACACCTGTCTCACGCCTTTCATGTAGGAGGCTGAGGCAGGCAGATTGCCAAGAGTTCTAGACCAATCTGTACAACACAGTGAGGTCCAGGTCAGCCTGAGCTACAGAATGATTCCCTCTCTCAAACAAACAAAGAAACAAAGGGGAGCTGGAGAGATGACTCAGCAGGTATATACTGCTCTTGCAGAGGGTCCCAGTCCAGTTCACAGCAACCATGTTGGGTGGCTCCTAATCACCTGTGACTCCTGGGAATTTCATGTCTTTGGCATTCTCTGAGACCTGCACAGACACACACTCACATACACATAATTAAAAATAAATCTTTATAAAACAGGGACTGGTAAGATGGCTCAGCAGGTCAAGGAGCTTGGCAGATACACCTGGTGAGGTGACTTCATGCTTTCAATCCCTGAAACTCACAGAAAGTGGAAGGAGAGAACCAATTCTACAAAGCTGTCCTCTACAATGTCTCATGCACACATGCACACACATTCAGGCACACACACAATAATAATATTAATAATAAAGATTAATTTTTACAAGTGTGCAAATACCTGTTGAAGTAGTTGCTTTCATTTAGAATTACTGCGTCACGTGGTGACTCCATGTGTATACGTGATGTTTACTGCTGAGCGCACTTGTGTAGAGGCCTGACAACGACACCAGGTGTCTTCCTCTGTCCCTCTCCTTATCTATTTTGGCTGGAGCTGGAGCTGGAGCCAATGAGCTCTTAGTGCTGGTATTACAGGCACTAAAGTTGAAGCACAATTTCTGTGTGGAGTCTGAGGATTTGAACTCGGGTCCTCTTTCTTTCATACCAGGCATTTCTTCACTCTGAGCACTTATGCTGGAGTATTTGAGGGACTGCCATACTGTTTCTGTAGCTCCCTGTTGTTAATTTCTGAGGACTTGCTTGAATAAAAAATGCTTGTTCAAATTTGAGTTTGTACCCACCTAGAGATAACAAAGTTCTTCTAAGACCCCTAGTATTTAGACTTACATTATTTTAATTATGGTACCAATATAGAATATGTATATACACAAATCAGGCACAAATGCCCTCTTCGTAGTGATAATAGAAATAAAATATGAGCTGGAGAGATGACCCAGCAGTTAATAGCATGGCTGCTCCTCCAGAGGACTTGAGTTTGGTTCCCAGCATCCAGACAGCCACTAACAATCTTCTGTAACTCCAGTTCAAGGGGATCCAATGCCATCTTCTGCCTCCCAGGACACCAGGCACACACATGGTGCACAGACAGACATGCAGGCAAAATACCCATAAACATAAGTAGTATTTTTTTTAAATATGACCACCTTCGGAAGCTACTGCACAGCTACTAAACTTAAGAGTGTACCTTAACAACACTAACACCATTGATGTTGCTACTTACCTCCAATATTTGTGTATATATTAACATATATATGCGTGTACATATATTATGCCCCCAGTTTTGCTACAATTATTTCCCTATGCACACTGACAGAGCCTTACTGGGGCAAGTGTTGGGAGTCATCTCTCCAGATATGCTGTACTGCGAGAGTCACCTTACTCTAATGGAAATACTGGGGAAGCTTTGGTTTGGTAGCATGCATTTTACCCTCCTTTGGCACAAATGTATCACTTTGATATGAGGTCACACTTGGATTTTTTTCTACTCAGCCCAGGAAATTTGAAGTACCAGTCTGAGGCCCCCATTCACTTGATAGTAGAACTTGGTTACTAGGGCCACCGTACAGGTGCTTTGGAATTTACCCGCCCATCTCCATTTTAATGTCATCAAAATGAAAATCCAGACATCAATACTCTTGTGTAGCTCAGTAATGGGTTGCTTGCCTGGTGCACACTTGGCCCTGAGTTCCATCCCTAATGCTATAAAAAGCATTTTTTTAGCAGCAAGGGAATCAGCAGGGAATATTTCACAGGGAAGTTTCTCCTGACTCTTGCTTAGCTGTGCAAGCCTGAATGAGCAGAATCCCCAGCTGGAAACTCATTGAGGGGCCTCTCTCCTTCCTGTGCTATTCTCTCTCCAGGGCAGAGGGAGGCTCAGGAGCTTGTGTAAGCTCTGAGTGACGCAGAAATACCAGGGCACCCAGGATTCACTGTGAAATGGAACCTGCTTCCCAGTGGCACACAGCAACAGTGTGGCAGGACAGACAGACAGACATGAAGCTCCTCTTGCAGTTTCCTCTCACCCCTAAATAGACAATAGGAAATAGTGTGGGGAGCAGAGAGTTGGCGAATTTAATCAGTAAGTTATTTCACATATCTCCATGTAAAAACAAAGAAGAATGTGTCATGCAGCAGAATACAAAGCTGATCTAAAATTTTAAGATGACTTTAGAGAAATACTGGCTTTGGTGGGCTGCTTGGGGCCAAGCCCCAGTGCCAGGCTCAGAAGGGAAAGTGAGGCAGGAAAGAGAGAACCAAGTGCATCACTAGGCTACAAGCTATTGGCAGACATGCTTTCTAGGTGTGTTCTGCTGGCTGTATGCACCGCCAGTCCAAACTAGACTCTTCCCAGCATGCTCAGGAAGAAAGTAACTCTTACAAGCACTACTGGCCTTCCTGCCTGGCAAAGGAAGGGTTTGTTTTAAAAGCAAATTATTCCCAAAATATTGGGGCTTCTCAAAACTTTTTTAACTAAGGGCTGAGGAGGTGATCCAGTCAGTAAAGTGCTTGAGGACTTAATCTCAGATCTCCAGCACCCACATTAATGTCTACCATTGTAATCCAGTTCTGGGAGGAGGAGACAAGCTGATACCCTGCCTAGTCTGGGAGCCTCAGGTCCCAGTGAGAGACCTTGTCTCAAAAAATGAGGTAGACAGCCCCTGAGGAACAACACCCAAGTTAGACCTGTGACCTCCACAAGCACACGTATGTATTCATGACACATATACACATACATGGCCTCCCCCAGTTTCCCCCCCCTCTCTCTCTCTCACACACACACACACACACACACACACACACACACACACACACCTGCTTCTGATGGGCATGGTGGCATGTAATCTCAGCACGCAGAAGGCAGAGGCAGGAGAATTACTGCAAGTTTGAAGTTAGCCTTATGTATGTATTGAGTTCCAGGCCAGGCAGGGCTACAGCAGGAGATAACTATCTCAAAACAAACAAAGATACTTTAGCATTTCTGGTCCCCAAGCCCACAACTCTATTCAGTGTTGCCTGTGTTTAATTGCCTTCTATTTTAGCCCTTGGCATTTTTTTTTTAAGTTAAGGAATACATGTTTTAGAGGGAAGAGTCACTGAGAATTTTTCCATTTCAAGGATGTACTTCAAATATTCAGAACCAGTGCAGCAATAGAAAAGACCATCAGATAGTATCCTTTTCTCTTTTCTTCCTTCCTTCCTTCCTCTCTCTTTTTCCTCCTCCTCCTCCTCCTCCTCCTCCTCCTCCTCCTCTTCTCTTCGTCTTCTTCTTCTTCTTCTTCTTCTTCTTCTTCTTCTTCTTCTTCTTCTTCTTCTTCTTCTTCTTCTTCTCTCCCTCTCTCTTCCTGGTTTTTCAAGGCAGGGTTTTTCTGTGTAGCCCAGGATGTCCTGGAACTCACTATAGACGGAGCTGGCCTCCAACTCAGAGATCTGCCTGCCTCTGCCTCCTGAGTGCTGAGATTAAAGGCATGTGCCACCACTGCCTGGCTTCTTTCTTCCTGAGACAAGGTCTTACCATGTAGCCCTGTCTGGTCTGAACTGCTGTGTAGACTAGGCTGGCCTTGGACTCAGAGACCTGACTGCCTCTGCCTCCTCAGTGCTGGGATTAAAGGCTTGAGACACCCACTAAACTCTTCTTGATCACTTTTTTTTAAAAGACAACGTTTCTCACTGAACCTGAAAGCAAATCTATTGAGCTAGGCTGGCTGGCCAATGAGCTTCAGGGATCTGCCTGTCTCCAGCCACTCTAGGCTGAGGTTACAGTTATATACTGCCATGTCTGACTTTTGGCTTGGGTCTGGAGATCTGACCTGAGGTCCTTGTGTGGCAGGCACTGTACCGACTCAGCCATCTCCCCATCTAGAGCTCTCCTTCTTACATACGAAAGCACTTTCAGGAAAGTATGAGTCCCGTACTACAAGGCTCACGTGTCTAGTCTGTGCTTCGCTCATCAGTTTCAGCATCCACTAAGTATCTTTCCTACTGGACTGAAGAACAGAGCTGCACAGTGGAGACAGTAAGGGGTTTCCCTGACAAGAAGAGCAATAAAGAAACCTTTCTCTAAAGACGCTGTCTGTCTCCATGTAGGGGAAGCCTGGTACTGTGTCCATCTGAGGCAAAGCTTACCCCTCCCCTCCAAAAGGGAGTCAGTAACATCTGCAGAGAACGTGCTCTTGGCTGGACATTTCCCTTGTACACACATCAGCTAGGAATGCAGGCCTCCTGCGCAGGCCCCTTGTCTCCAGCCCAGCAGACTCAAGGCAGACAGACTTCCTGGAACAGGGCTGCTTGGGCTTGGAGCCTGTAGGGATGACCCTGAGAGTGCAGAACAACCATCTTTCCCCCACCCCCTGGAGTCTGTTCTAGGTCAGGCATGTTACTGGGAAGCTGGGGAAAGTAAGGTGTGTTAACAATGTAGCCAGGAACCTCCCCGCCACATCCACACACACAAAGGACAGGTGACTCTGGGAGATCATAGGACAAGTGGAAAAAATGAAATAAAATGACTGAGGGGCACAGAGCAGGAAAGGGTACTCTGTACAATAAGGAAAGGCTGAAGCCCCGCACATGCAACATCACTGTTAAACCTTGACCCGAGTGGCCCTGTGCCAATCACTCTGCTCCCACGCCCCACCTGCACCATCATTTTTTCAATATTGTTTTTTAAATAGATTAACTTAAGCATTAAATGTGCTGTTTTGACAGGAAGCTTCATATCCATGACAATAATTGGGGAACTTTGTATAGTTTTCCATAAATTGAAGAAAAAAAGTACAGCGAAACACCCCGACATGGCGCTCCCGCTATGGGGTTAATTGCATAATAAGGATTCTGACTCTGAGGCCTGCTCTTCTCTGTTAAGAGACAGGGAAGTCAGCACACTCTAGAAGGCGTTAAAGACAAGTTAACACGAAATGCAAATTGTACATGTCATTAAGACAAAAGAATGGCAAGATCACTGAGGAGTCACCAGCACACACTAACAGCACCAACGCATGCATTTGAAAATGCCGCCGAATCCACCTGCCCACGCTCACGCTGGACTCATTCCCACGAGTTGGTCAGGTCCGGAGAGCAAGAGCCGTGTAACCAGAAGCCAGATGTGGTAGGAAGTGAGGCAGAGGGAAGCTGCTCTCTGGAAGTCAGCAGGGCAGCCAAGGGCAAAAAGTATACTTCAGAATCGCCAAGTGACAGACACACTGATTTAAGTTATCTTTTCTGTGTTGAGAGACAAGCATTCAGCAAAGTCTATGGCAGAGATGCTTTTGATTTTAATTGAAATCATTTGATTATTTTTTCATAATGCTGCTTAATTAAAATAAGACTTCTCAATTCTTTGTGTCAAAGGAAACGAAACAAGATTTTTTTATAGAGACTATAGCTTGAGCATGTGTTACACTGTACTGTGATCCTGTTGTTTATGTGACTGTCACCTCCACCAGACTGGGGCCCTCTAGGCCAAGGTCTCTTGTTATTACTTTTCTCCATTTCTAGGCCTATCACCTTGAATGGTGTTTGCTTTGTGAATAGGCCCAGATGGGAGGGAGTGGGAGAAAAAGAGTCAAGAAAAACCCTAGATTGATTCTGATTTGTTTTCTCAGTGTGACATGGGAGATTAACAGACCTGAGATTTTGCCAGTAGAACATGGGCAGAGACAGTACCTGTGCCATAGGATTAGTGCCAGGATTACACTGATTAGCAGGGCTGGAGTGATTCACACAGCACTGGGACACAGCAAGCAGTTGATGGTGGTTTGTAGTAGTACCCTGCTGTGGTGGCTCAGTATGGAAGACACAGTGGCATTTTTAGATGCAAACTGTGCCTGACCTCAGCAGAGGGAACCACAATCATGGCAAGTGACATCCTGGACAGTGGAACCCTGAGCATCTCAGCTCAGGTGTTTTTATTGATCCAGAACGCCTCAGATGCTCTACTGATAGCACATGCAGATAATTAGTAATCAACATCCCCCACATAAATCCAACACCTGCAGACAATACAAAATGCCATGACCCAGGGTAGCCCCTCACCCAACAGTGCATAAAACAATTATTTTATACATAACTAAAAATAAACTTCTGCAACAGTAGCTGCCATTACTGTCATTGCTGCAAGAAACATTGTAAGTAACTTAGCTTGTTCAATACAACTAATAAAATTAGCTTGTACAAAATTAGCTTATAAGGATATATATATATATATATATATATATATATATATATATATATATATATATATATATAGCATATACATGATAAATATCTTAGGACCCAGAATCACTTTGGAGTTCAGATTTTGAAATATTTGCATATACACAATTAAATATGTTAGGGAGGGGACCAAGCCTAACATGAAATTTATTCATAGCTCTTCTACGCATAGCCTGATGGTAATTTTATTTAAATATTTTAAAGCTTTGTTTATTTTCTTTTTAAAATTATTTTTATTTGAGTGTACCTACATGGCATATGTGCATGATCTATGTGCATATGTGTGTGCAGGTGTGTGTTCTCGAGGAGGATGTTGGATGTCCTGTGAGCACTTTCTGTCTTATTCCTTTGAGATAGGATCTATCTTAGTTTAATTTCCTATTGCTGTGACTAAAATATCCTGAAAAGGCAATTTAAGGGGAAAAGCGTTGTACAGCAAGTGTTCTTACCCACTGAGCCACCCCACCTGCCTCCTGGTGACATGAAACAGTGTTGTGGGGTGGAATTTCCCTGTTGTGGATTCATGTCAATGGTCAAGAAATTTACAACTTTAGAATATTTCAGGTTTCAGACTTCACATCGAGAATGTAGAGGCTGTGCACAGTGGGAGAGCACAAGGGCTAGAGACGTAGCTCAGAGGAAGAGGGCTTGCCTCGCACACACAAGGTCTGTCCAGTGTCAACACTGCCCAAAACAAAATCAAACAAAGAAAAACAAAAACAAAACCCAAATGAGCAACAGGTGTGGTGGCTTACCCCTATTATTCTAGCACATGGGAGGTGGAGGCAAGAGTTCAAGACCAACCTCACCACATAGTGAATTCGAAGGTGGTGTGGGCTACATGAGACCCTATCTTCTAAAAAACAAAGCAAAACCAGGAGATGGGAAGAATGCATCTGCTATGGTGTTATCTAGCTGTATATGAGTGAGTGTTTTAATTATGAAATCATTTGCATCTAGTAGTGTTCTCTGGCCTGGCTTCTGGACGCCACTCTCAGGATTTCTACTTCAACTTGATTATAATCACACACAGCTAGTGTATTCCAGTGCTATGAAGAATGAGATAGGTTTTCCTGCCAGCTTAGCATGTGGACAGGCCTGCTGTGTGTGTACATGCCTGCTGTGTGTGTACAGACCTGCTGTGTATACAGGCCTGCTGTGTGTACACATCTACTGTGTGTACAGGCCTTCTGTGTGTACAGACCTGCTGTATGTGTACAGGCATGCTGTGTGTGTACAGGCATGCTGTGTGTGTGCAGACCTGCTGTGTATACAGGCCTGCTGTCAGTACACATCTACTGTGTGTACAAGCCTGCTGTGTGTACAGGCCTGCTGTGTGTACAGGCCTGATGTGTGTGTACAGGCTTACTGTGTGTGTACAGGCCTGCTGTGTGTATAGGTCTGCTGTGTGTACAGGCCTGCTGTGTGTGTACAGGCCTGCTGTGCGTGTACAGGCCTGCTGTGCGTGTACAGGCCTGCTGTGTGTGTACACAGGCCTGCTGTGTGTTTACAGGCCTGCTGTGTGTGTACAGGCCTGCTGTGTGTGGACAGGCCTGCTGTGTGTGTACAGGCCTGCTGTGTGTGTACAGGCCTGATGTGTGTACAGGCCTGCTGTGTGTTCACAGGCCTGCTGTGTGTGTACAGGCCTGATGTGTTTATAGGCCTGCTGTGTGTACAGACCTGTAGCATAGCTACCGTAGCAGTCTTCCTCCAGAAGCAGGGCACACAGCAGGTGCAGGTGGAGACCCTGTCGGTCCCTTGCATACTTAAAGACAATGGAACCGGGCTGTGGTTCTGTCCTATCATCAGAGAGTATGTAATTTCAGATGGATGAGCTCTGGGATACGGGGGAGGGGGGCAGGTGGTATAGGCCCTGCTTGCTTTTGAAAGCAGCAGGAACACCAAGCCCTTCTCACCTCGGGCACTGACACAGAGTGCCTGTATCTCTGCTGCCTCAGTTTCCCCTCACTTGCCAGGATCAAATTTCAACCCTCTCCTTCAGCATGCCAGAAGTTCTTTACCAGCTCTATATGTCACTTTCCCTGCTGTGGCCAAATGCCTGACAACAAGCAACTTGAGGAAGAAGGATTTGTTCTGGTTCGTGGTTTGAGAGGGACGGCTTGGCAGAAGACGGTTCAGGGTAATGTGAGTGTGAGGAAACTGCCTGCTGCGTGGCAAGGACCAGGAAGCAGAGGGAAGTCTGGCTAGAGGCAGAAGGGAACACAGCCCATCAGGTCTGCCCTCCAGAAACTCTCTCCCTCCAGCAAGATCTTACCCTAAAAGCCTCATGACCTTCTAAAATAAGACCATTCGCTTGATGAAGGAAAAGCAGTTTTATGGAGAAATTTCTATTCAATGAAATTACATTTAAAGTTAACAGCTCTAGCCGGGTGGTGGTGGCACATGCCTTTAATCCCAGCACTTAGGAGGCAGAGGCAGGTGGATCTCTGTGAGTTCAAGGACAATCTAGTCTACAGAATGGGTTCCAGGACAGCCAGAATTACAACAGAGAAACCCTGTCTCAAAAAACAAACAAACAAAAATCCCCAAAAAACAAAACTAATTTAAAAAGTAAGGTGTCCCATCTGATGTTGTTAGTAGCTGTTCTGTGCTATATAGGGTGATGACTGACCCTAGTTGTCAACTTGACGGACCTAGGAAGAGAGAATCTCAACCGAGGAATTGCCTCCATCAGGTGGGTCTGCAGGCATATCTGTGAGGCATTTTCTTGATTGCTGATGATGTTGGAGGGCCCAGCCCACTGCGGGTGGAGGCATCCCTAGGCAGGTAGGCCTGGGCTACATAAGAAAGGTAGCTGAACATGATCTGAAAAGCAAGCCAACAAGCAGTATTTCTCCATGGTCTCTGCTTCAGTTCCTGCCTCAATTTCCCTCGATGATGGACTATAATCTCTAAACCTCTACTTTCCAAAACTGTGTGTTTTGTTATAGCCACAAAAGGCAAACTAGGACAGTAGATATATATAATTTTATGGTATTTTCAACTTTCATAAAATTCAAAATAAAACCTCACACCCATTAGCACTCACTTCTCCCTTCTCTGCAGCCATAGGCAACCACCCATCTGCTTTTTGTCTGTTTAGAGTTGATCGTTTTTGAGCACTGCTCACCAATGGGAAGTGGTCTTAGATTATATAGTGTCATATATCTGTAAGGCCAGCAGGCTGAAATGAAGCAGGAGGATCACAAGTTCAAGACCAGCCTGAACTTGTGAGACATGTCTCAAAAAAGCCAAGAAGTAAATAAATAAAAAATAAAATAGGTGACCTTTGTGACTTGCTTCTTTCCCACAGCGTGGTATTTCAAGACTCATTCAAGTTGTGGCATATACAGCTGGTGTTACTGGCGAGACCATGTTTGGTTATCTCTCATCATTTGAAGGGTATTTGGATGGTTTCCACCTTTTGGTTATTCTGAGTATAGCTGTTATGAATATTCATGTGTAAGTTTTTTTTGTGGATTCATGTTTTTCAGTTGTCTTGGATATATACAGAGGAATGGAATTACTGGCTCATGCAGCAACTAGATTTAACTTTTTGAGAAATTGCCAAACTGTTTTTTTACAAAAAAGCTATACCCATTTCCATTAATGGCAGTGATGTTTGGGGATTCCAATTTCACTGGATCCTTACCAACAGCTGTATTGTCCATTTACAACCCCCACCCCTCTTTTTTTTTTTTTCTTTTTTTGAGACAGGATTTCTCTGTTGTAATTCAGGCTGACCTGGAACTCATTCTGTAGACCAAGCTGTTCTCGAACTCGTAAAGATCTGCCTGCCTCTGCCTCCCAAGTGCTGGGATTCAAAGAGTGCACCATCATCACCAAGCTATCCATTTATCTTTTTAATTTTAGCCATCATAATGTGTTTAAAATGGTATCTTATTGTGGTTTTGATTTGCATTTTTCTTTTTTAAAAGATTTATTTTTATTCTGTGTATGAGTATTTTGCCTTTATGTATGTCTGTGCACCACATTTATGATTGTGGCCTCAGAGGCTGGAAGAGGGTGTCTGATCTTCTGGAACTGGAATTACAGATGATTGTGAGCCACCATGTAGGTGTTGAGGGTCCCAGGAAGAGCAGCCAGTGCTCTTAACCACTGAGTCATCTCTCCAGCCTCTGATTTGCATTTTTCTATTAACTAATTATGCTGAATAATTGTTTAAATGCTTACTGACCATTCATATACCTTCTTTGAAGAAGTGTTATTAATTACATTCAATAATTCACATTCAATATTTAGGAGGAAAAAGTGAGAGGATCAGGAGTTTACCTACATAGTGAATTTGTGTCTAGATTCAGCTACATGGGACCTTGCCTTAAAAACAGAATAAAATCCTTTAATATTTCAATTGGGTTATCTTTTTGTAAAAATTCTTTATATATTAGTAGTACCTTCATTGGGTATACAATTTGCACATTTTCTCCGATTGTGTTGCCACTGACAGTTTTTGGTATATGTATGTGATGTACATATTCATGTGGATGTATGTCTATTGATTCCAGTGCACATGTGTGTTTATGTGTATGCAGACCAGAGGTCAACAGTAGTTATCTTTGTGTGTGTGTGTTTTCTAGACAGGATTTGAAACGCACTCTATAGACCAGGCTGGCCTCAAACTCAGAGCTCTGCCAGCCTCTGCCTCCCGTGCTGGGATTAAAGGCATGGGCCACCATTCCTTCCTTCATCGCTCTCCACTTTAATTTTTGAGAGATGGTTTCTCACTGATCCTGAAGCTCAGTGACTCAGCCCCTTGTTGCCTCCCCAGTGCTGGGATTACAGATGTGTAATGGTACAGGCTTACTGTACCAGAGCTAGGTCCTCAGGCCTTCTTAGCAAGCACTTTACCAGCTGAGCCTCCTCTCCACCCCACCCATCTCCCCTTTTTTTGAGACAGAGTCTCTCTATTTTGTAGCTCACACTGTCCTGGAACCTGCTATATAGACCAGGCTGGCCTAGAACTCCAGAGATCTGCCTGCCTTTACCTCATGAGTGCTAGGATTAAAGGTGTGTGCTGCCACACCCAGTGTTCTATTGTCCTTTTTTGATGATGCCAATTTATTTATTTGTTTGGTTTTTGTTTGTTTTAATCCTTTCTGCGTTTTTCCCCTTCTTTGCACTGGGGGTTGAACCTACTGTTCCTCTTGCTTTTTATGTAACATCCAAGAAACCATTGTCCAGCCCTGAGTCATAGGGAATGACCTCTCTGTTTTCTTGTAAGACTTCTATGGTTTTTGCTTTTATTTTAGATCTGTGATTCCTTTTGGATCAATTTTTATCTACGATGTGATACAGGAACTTAATTCTTTTGCAAAAGGAAACCCAATTACCCTAGCGTTATTTGTTGAAAAGGCTCTTCATTCCTCCTCGGAATTGTCTTGGCTTCTTTGTGAATGTTCAACTGACCATAAACAACAGGGCTTTCTTCTCGGCATTCCACCCTTAGTGTAGTTTCAATTAACTTGCATTTCTTTCATTTTGAATTACGTGTTTAAAGCTTATTTTGGTTTTGTTGTGTATGCGAGTTGTCTGTTGTTGTTGTTGCCAATTTTTTAACAGGACATCTTTGGATCTTTTTTCCCTTTGAGTTTTTGAAAGTTTTCAAATATTAGAAAAAGTTGTCCATTGTCTGTGACCCAAAGTGTAAGTAGTTTCTTCCTGTTGGCCACTTGTCTTTTCATTTGGATTGTGATGGTTTTAGTCATGTGAGAAGGTTTTTTTTTGGGTAGTCAAGTGAATCAATTAGAGATAGCCAAGATTTTTCTTCTTCTTTGATGTATAAATACATAGGTGTCCCCGCACTGGACCGCTCTTGAGTTCCTACTAGAACCCTATGACTTAGTTATAATTTATCATCTTCTTAATATGGTCTCTGAGTGTGTCTACCAGTATTTTATTTTGTTTGACATTTAAAGTTGATTTTATATTTACCTAGACTGTAATCTTACTGTATATATTGTTTTTGTTAGCTTGAGGAATTAATGTCTACCTGGTTCATAAAAAGAATTTGGTCCAGGACAGCCAGATCTACATAGCTAGACCTGTCTGAAAAACAAACAAACAACAACAAAAACAAATTTGGAAATTTGCCCTTGTTTATTCTGGAACGCTTTATATAGCAATATGACTTTTACTGACTACACAGAGTTCTCCTGCGAGGCTGTGTGGTAATATGGTGGGTGACATGGAGGAGTCCTCGATACTGACACTGTTCGTATCAGTCCTTTGAAACTGACTCAACTCTTCATCTTAGATCAGGTAAGTGTTGTCACCCACATTTCCCCAGCATATTCATTCCAGTATATTTGTTTGTTTTTCTTTCCAGGATTTTTCTTTTATCATTACATCAGGTTTTCAAATTGTCTTGCAGGCTGACAGTATTGGGTGATGGGACCTATGGGGTGGTGACCTACTCAGAGGGCCAAGGCTTCCTGGATGGGACTAGTGAACTTATAAAGATCCATGGCAATATGCAGTGGCACATGCCCATAATCCCCATACTTGGGAGGCAGAAGCAGGAGGATCTCTGAAAGTTCAAGTTCAGCCTGGTCTACAGAGCAAGTTCAAGGTGTCATCTATGAACCAGAAAGTGGTTCCACTCAACTCTGAATCCATAACTGCTAGAAATCATAAACCTCCAAGTCTGAGTGTCTTGTTACAGCATCCAAATGGACCAAGACAAAATCGGTGTGTAATGAAGTCAACTTTCTGGCTTCCTCAGCAATAACAACTTCTGCCATGGCTGTTTCCTATTCCATATATTTGTACTTTACCCACACACACACTTTTAAAGTTGGACTATCTAGTAGATTGACTATTTTGTGATTTTCAAACAAAAAAAAACCCAATTTTGATTTATTTGATCTATTGGGCTTTTTTTCAGTTCTTTACGTTTTTTCTTTTGCCTTTATTATTTTGTTTGTACTGTCTTTTGTTCTCTTTATAGCTTGAGAATTCAATTAATTAAAGTTTAATTCACTTTAATTTTGATTGCTGCGTGTTTTAGGGACATACATTTGATTTGGGCATGGAAATTTTCTTGGGCTAGCTCATGGATTCTGATACACAGCAATCCTGCGGTTTCTGCAACCCTCTATATCCAGGAATTGTAAGGTATGAAGTTTTAAGTTTTTTCCTGGTTGAAAAATTTTTATCAAATTGTTTCTCAGGTCTGAATTGATCCTTAATTGTCTGCTCTGTGGACATGGACATGTTTAGCTTTGACAGTAGAGGGCACTAGAGAGACACTGCAACGGACCGTCCCCTTTGCTTAGTTTCTAGCTCTGTGGCTTCTGCATGGCTGGCTTCTCTGCTGCCAGGCTCCTGGATGTGAACACCCTCTCCAGAGCCTGCCTCATGGTTGAAAGAGCTACCCTGCTAAGCAGTTGATGAGGCGGCTCCAGCCTTGACTCTTCGGGTGGCAGCTTCTCCAAGGCTGGCTCCTTCAGGGCTCAGAAGCACACCATGGAACAAGCAGCTGCTGGGGTCATCTCATCGTCAAAGGGTTCATTCCAGTGAGGCCTAGCCTATCAACAGCAGCTCCATATTCACAAGGCAGACCTCTGGCCAGTCCTGAGGGATGGATTTCCATACGAGGAACTTCTCTGCCGGTCACCAAGCCATGTTCTCTCCAAGGTCTGGCTCTCCTCATGCTGACTCAGACCTACAGAGTGACGGCTTCTTATTCTCTGCCGTTCCTCTGTTCTTGGAGGTCCTTTTTGTGTTTGATAAAGTCAAAATATTTCAGGAGGAGGTAGGAGAGAGTGCAGAAGCTGAGCCAGAACAAGAAGACTCAGCATATGTTTTATGAATAGAAGAAAGGGGCTTGACTGTGGGAAAGGACAGAGATGGAGACAACTTTTAGATTTGGGGTGTAAGGAAATGCATGTGAGGAGAAATGTGTTTCAAGCAAATTACAGCTTTGCATGGAGGGTGAGGACTAAATTTTGTTCAGGTCAAAATGTCCATCTGTGGACCAAACTCCAACAGGAAATGCCTGCTGGGTGAGTTAAAAACAGTGGTTCCTGGGACCAACTCCAGATTAACTGACTCAGCACCTCTGGGAAAATGTATTATCACAAGCTGTCCACGAGACTGACTCCATCTCAAGGTTTCCCACTATGGCCCCTCATTCTCTCTTCATTCCCTCCACTCTTGCTGATTCTCCTTGGAAATGGCTAAGTAAAGATGGCAGTGGGGACATAGCAATCCAAATCATACCACCACACAGATGTCCCAAATGCATGACGCAAAGACAATGAGAATGAGTTCTGCCACATTGCAATATTCACGACATAAATGCAAAATCAATTGTATTTCTGTGCATTTGCCAGGAACGATCTGTAAAAGAAGACAACAGATCCATCTACAGCAGCACAGCAGAGGAAATGCATAAATAAATTTAACAAAAATCAAGACTTGACACTGAAACTACAACTATGGAAAATCATATAAGACACAAGTAAGTGGGAAAATATCCACATTTCCAACAGAAGGCTTAACTCTGTCAAGACGGCAGCTCTCGGGAACTCACCATCCAGACTCAACACATTTCCCTTTAAAATCCCAGCTGCTGTTTTTCCAGAAATGAGAAAGCTGATCCTAAAATTCATACAGAAATCCAAAGCACCCAGAATAAACAAAACAATATTGGAAAAGAACAACAAACCATGTGCAGTGGCAAATATAAGTAGTTCCGGCTCCTCTGGAAGCTGAGGCAGGGGGATGATTTGAGCCTAGGAATTTGAGGTTAGTTTGAGAAACATGAGACTGGAAGACCCCCATCTGAGAGAGAGAGAGAGACACACACACACACACACAGGGAGAGAGAGAGAATATGAATGAGAATGAATCAAGTCTACTGAACAACCATTACATAAAGATCAATGACTTAAAACTGAGAGTTCAGACCTGACTGTGGGCTCCATGGGAAGATGATGTCTCAAAACAGCGATGATCGAGAGTCCAGAAACAAACCTTAACACATGGCCATGGATTTAAATTTTAAGACTTTATTACTTTAAGGAAATTGTAGGGGGACTGTATGTTGTGCATGTAGTTATTGGTGTGGGTGTGTGCTTGTGTGCATTGTGTGCATGCATGTGAAGGACAGAGGTAGGCATGGGTGTCTTTCCTCCATTGCTCTTTGCCTTTGTTTTTTGAGACTGGGCCTCAGGGTGGAGACAGATGGAAGAAGACACAACATCAACCACTGGTCCTCACAGTCGCTCACACGTGAACCTGCACACATAAAACCAAGGTGGACAACCCTTAAGGAAGGACACCCAAAGTTGTTTTCTAGCCTCCACAGACATGTGCATATACACATGAACACACATACACACTGAAAAATATTAACTCAAGTTTGTGACCTTAGATTCACATGGTTGTTTTTGTTTTTGAGATATGAGTCCCAAAGTGCAAGTAACCAAAGAAAAATTGGCTAAAATAGATTTCATTAAAATTTAAAACATCTGTGCTTTGTAAGACACTATTAAGAAAGTTAAAATACAACTTATAATGGGAGAAAATATCCAAAAATAACCTATCTGCTAAGTGACTTGTATTTTAAATATAGTTCAAAATTAGTATAATTCAGTGTAAATATTCAATTTAAAAATAGGTATTTGGAATGGACATTTTTCAAAAACGGACATGAATGGGCCATAAGGAGATGAAACACAAGTCAAAACCATGGTGAGATACTTCACAACCCCCTCTAAGACGTAGTATGTGTATCATAAGTTGGACAGTGTTAGCAAAGATGTAGAGGAATCATACATGTAGAACTTCATATAAAGCTGGTGGGAATGTAAAAAAAGTCAACACTTTGGACAAGGCTTGTTAATTCCTCAGAGTTTAGCACAGTTTAGCACTATAGAGCAGGCATTTCCATTCCTAGGACAACTGAAAATAAATGTCCACACACAAACCTTAAGACAAATGCTGATGGTGGCTCAACTCATAATAGGCAAAGAGTGGAAGCAATCCAAATGTCCATCACCTGGTGAAAAGAGAAATGTGGTCTATACATACAATGAAGTATTAGCTAGCCATAGGGGAATGGATTAATACATGTTACAACATGGATAAAGCTCAAAAACATTACAAAATATGAAAGAACCCAATCACAAAGGATCACTTATGATTCAATCCCATTTACATGAAATATCCAGAAGGGATAGAAAGCATTTGCAGATTATCTAGGGTTGGGGTAGGGGACTAGAAGAAATGAGTGACTTCTGAGAGGTATTCTTTTCAGATGAAGAAAATACTCTAAAACCGATTGACTGTGATAACACTAAAAAATACTGAGTTGTACAATTTAAGTTGATGAAATGTATGGTACATGGCTGGGTATGGTGATGCTTGCAATCCTAGCACTCTAGAGACAAGAGGATTAAAATTTCAAGGTCATCTTTGACTACATATCAAGTTTGAGTACGTGAGACCCTGACTCTAAAATAAAACAAAGTAAAACTACACACACACACACACACACACACACACACACACACACGCGCACACACACTGTTGGGCCTGATGGTCCATGCTATTAATCCAAGCACTCAGGAGGCAGAGGTAAGTAGATCTCTGTGAGTATGAGGTTAGTCAAGGCTACACAAGTGAGATCTTGTCTCAAAAACAAAAATGAAGAATATATATACCAAAATCATTTATCTACAGAGAATCAGATATCATGGGGATATAAATCCTATATCATGGAGACATAAATGTATGTATATGTTTCTTAGGTGTTAGATGAATTGGACGAGGCAATGAATTCAGATAGGCGATGCTAGATACGAAGTAAACAGAAGAGTTAATAAAGCACCCCAACAGAGCTTGGAGCATTATTATTGGCCCAGTTTTACAGGCAAGAAATCTGGGCTCTCCAGAAAGTTAAGGTCATACAGAGAGTACAAGATGGAAGCCAGATTCCAACCCAGGATGTTAATAGCAGAGCTGGGGCTGTGTTCCTGCTACATAACTCCGCTCCTGGGAACATGTGTCTCTGTTCTAAGATGCAGGCAGGATGGTGAGCAGGCACTGCTAAGAATCTTTCCACAAGATTGCTCTCTCTTGCTGGCGCCAGTGTACTGCTCAGCAGAAAGCCCTTAGCATTTGGGTGCCTACCATCTGTTTAATAGACATCGTAGAAGTCTTGGTTGCTGCAATTTCTGGAGTGAAATTCAGGACAAAGCAATCTCTTTGCAAATACTCAGGCAGCCTCTCTCCTTCAGGGAAGAGATAAAGTGACAAGTGTCTGACAATGTGAACATTCAGCTGGGAATGATCAGATAGATGGCTTTGTGACACAGCCCGATGGAAAAGCAATCTTTGAAAATCCGTAACAACATTTAACTGTATATAGCTTCCCCCCCTCCCCAAGTACTTAGGACTACAATGAGAGTAAAGCTAATTCTTCAGTGTTAAATCCAAAACAGAGGACTTCTATTTTTGAGACATTTCTGTGCTTTCATATAAATTCAGAGGTTTGTTTGTTTAACCTTTATTTTCGCCTATCAAATGGATACCAGGCCCCAAATCTTATTTTGGACTGTTTCTGTGAGCTTGATTCCCAGATGTAAAATAACCCCCACTCAAACAGTACGAACATTTTTAAAGCTGTTGATTGGCACTGCCAAAGCTTTGCAAAAAGATTGAACCAATTTACACTCCCACCAGCAGTGCACGAGAATATATTTAAATGCAAATCCCAAGAAGCAGAGTGTCTCTTTCTTAGGTATTTCACTTAAAAAAATTTTTTTTTTAAGGCTAAGCAAAAGCTGACCCAGGGTTTTATAAAAGGAAAGTCCGGCATGAAAATGGAACATAGTTAAAACAGCTTAAGAAGGAAAAGAAAAGCTTTCAAAGATCCAAGCAGGCCGATAAAAATGTTAAGGCGCCATAGCAAGAAGCACAACTCCAAAGGGGCCATTAACAGTTTGGCTTGGGTTGGGATGGGGACCGCCAAGAACGTTGGGCGTGGTCAATGTGCCAAATTCTAGTTTATAAAAAGCAGAATATTAATACTCCACTTTTAAAGACGACTTAAGATGTCTAACACCAGGATCTAGAGAAGTAGTATTGTCTACAAAATGAAGCCGGTGGGAACGACACACATCCGTGCCCTTCTGCTCCAAGCGCGGGACACAGGCCTGCGCAATCTGAGATGTCCTCTACCAAGCTGGCCTGTGATGGCAGGGGCTGCACGGGAGGCAAGGGAAGCTCAGCCCGGTGGCCAGCCGGCTGCCTCCACAAACTCAAAGGAGTGCGGGGACTGATCGACCCTCTAATCACGCCCCAGCCGGACCACAACCTCGAGTCTCTCACGACTCCTTCTCGGTACCCTCTCCTACACTCCGCTGCAGTAGAAGCCCCTCCTCCGCGCGGGCCACTTCACCCTCACTTAGGTTCTCCCCTTCTTTCCAGCCCTCCTCCACTCGCCCCCAACCCTCCTGGCCTCGGGCGCTCGGCTCCGCTCGGCTTTGCTCGGCACTCTCCGCCCACGAGGCGCCTGCAGCCAATCAGCGCGCGGCCCCGCCCCTCGCGGCCGTTCCAGGCGGGCCGGCCGAGCGCAGGCCGAGAAGGGCTGAGGGTGGCGCCGCGGGGCGATGGGGCCTGGCTGCCGAGCGGCGGTGGTGGCGGCGGCTGGGTTCGCCTAGACGCGGGGGCGCGGGGCGGCGAGGGGTGAGCGGGCGCTGCGGCCCGCCCGGGATGGGCCAAGCCCGGCCTGGCGGGGCCGAGCGGGAGACGAGGGCGGCACGCGGGCCGGGCCTGCGGGCCGGGTGGCCCGGGGGCTGAGGTAGAGGTGGGCGCGGAGGAAGGGGCCGGGCGAGGCGGTGGGAGGAGCGGAGAGGGGGCGGAGGCTGGGCAGCGAGAGAGCGGCGCCTGGCTCGAGGCGGCGGCGCCGAAGCAGACTGAGGCGGCGGCCGGGACGAGCGCCCTGAGGTGGCGGCCGCGGCCCCATGGGCGGGTGCGTGGGCGCCCAGCACGACTCCTCAGGCAGCCTCAACGAGAACTCGGACGGCACTGGAGGTAGGTGGCGCCAGGGGGCGGCCGCGGCCCCCCATTGTTCGCGGCGGTGGCCACCTGTCCCGACCCCGCGCCCCTTTGTCGTGTCGACTCCGCATCGGCCCCGCCACGCGCCTCTGGCCCCACGCGGGGCCGCGGGCCTAGGCCTGGCTTGGGGGGCTCCAGCCCGGAGAACCACTCGGTGGCAGGATGGCGGCTCGCCGGGCCGGGGAAGGGCGGCAGCCCCGAGTGCCCCCGACGAGCCCCGCCGCGCCCCCGGCCCTTCCCGCGTCGGCAGAGTTGGCGGAGCTCAGCTTTCCCGAGTTTCGGATGACAGCTGCCCCGGTTGGTTCCAGTTTCTCGGGCTGGGCCGAGGAAGTCTCAAGTGGCCACGGGCAGTGTTTTAAGGAGGGGGGATGTGGGGGGGGGGACGATCGGCCCGAGTTAAACGTGGCTCTCTGCTGCTGCCAGGGGCGTTAGCCCTGTGTGCTGTCGGGGCGCAGTAGTCAAATTCCGATGTGTCTTACGTAAAAGGAAAACGTGCAGGATAAAAGTACCCCAGTAAAGATGACTGCTTTGAGTAAAAGTTTTCCAACGCGGATTGCACTTCTCGGTTACTGTTACCGTGATGAGAGGTCTCTTAATTCCATTCTTTGTAGTTGTAGATGGGGTAGAACAGTAAGATTGATTCTACTTTTAAGTGACCTTAAAAATGCCGAGCCCGTTCACTATTCTATATGTGTAGAAGTTCGAACGTTGAAGAAAAAAGCGACCGGGAGTAGGCAATGATAACTTGATTTGATTCGGATCTGATGTTGGGTGCCTTCAAGTCGGGTGCATATTTTTAAATTGTCAAGTTGCTTGGGAATAGGCAGGGTCGCACCTTGAGGCGCCAGGTGCCTGCCCTGTCGTTAAGTGCTGCCCTTGAATCCTGTGCATCCACCTTTTATACTAGAGATCTTCCGGTTCACATGATGTTTAGCCACGCCACTTCACTAAAATCTATTAGTATACTCTGTCATTAAATGTTGGACAAATAATTTGAGAAATTAGTGAAAGTGGTCGTGAAAAAGTAGTCCATATAATAGTAGCTCCTTTGTAGTGAATTTCATGTCACAGCCTATTTACTTAGATCCTCAGTGACAACAAAGCCAAAGTTAAGAGCAAATTGATGGTCAGATGGTACTAGTTAAGTACTTAAATTTTTGTTTAAGTTTCACATATGTTAAAATTATAATAAATATTGTCTTCTGTAATAAGATTTAACCAGTCTAACCCTGTTGGCAGTGCATCTTAGAACCCACTCACATTATTAGCATGGGCTCTTAGAAGCATGAAATCCTAGCTTTAAGTAATTACTACCAGTGGCATCCAGTTAGATAGCTTTAGTATCTATTTCTTTCAGGACTTAAGTTTTCTGGTCCATAAATTGTGCTTTTCTAAAGAAAAATTTAAAAAAGGGAGTAACTGCTTGTTCTGGAGAATGGGCTAGCCCTGATGTAACTAACAGAAGGGTCTGTGGGGGATAAAATAATTCTTTCTGGATTTTAATTTTGGAAGCCTTTATTCTCCATTACTGTCATGAGAGGTAAGAGCTAGTTGTGGAACCAACAACTTGGGAGGCTGAGGCTGGAGGATCTTAAGTAAGTTCCAGGCTGGTCTGGGCTACATAGCAAAACCTTGTCTCCAAAAACAACAAACAGTTATTGTGATATGTGTTTCAGGTTAATATGTGAACAGTTCTTTTTTGTTGTTTGTTTGAAAGGGAGTGGGTCTTTCCTAAGGATGTTGACAAAGATCCTTAGCTTTTCAAACATTAATAGTTCTAACCTGGCTAGGTGGTGGTGGTGATGCACTCCTTTAATCCCAGCACTTGGGAGGCAAAGGCAGGTAAAAATCTCCAAGTCTGAGGCCAGCCTGGCCTACAAGAATGAGTTCCAGGACAGCCACAAAACAATAATTTTAATCTGGATATATAGTTATAACATTTTTTTAAATCAACATGGAGTATATATGTAAACTTCAAGTGTGTTTCATGACAGTTAACATTCACAGAGCTATGTGAGCATCACCATTTTAGAGTAACTCCAGCCTTTCCAAAAGTCAGCTGGTTCATAATAAATATGATTTAAAATACTTGGATATTGTACTTTTTTTTTCATATGGATCCATATATTTTTACTATGAGTATATAAATATCCAAAAAGCCTTTTTAGGTAGATTACTTCTGTGAAGAAATTTATAAAACAAAAATATGGAGATGATTTAATTCTCACACTGAGATTTGTATTAGTGTTTGAATCATTGGTATTATCTATAGTTCTTCTGTGATCTACCTTGTCTAGAATTCAGTTACTTAGTTACTTAGGCTTTTTTTTTTTTTCATGCTTAGTTTTATTTTATTTATTTATTTTTGGTTTTTTTGAGACAGGGTTTCTCTGTTAACTCTGGCTGTTCTGGAACTTACTCTGTAGACCAGGCTGGCCTCAAACTCACAGAGATCTGCCTGCTTCTGCCTCCCAAATGCCGGGATTAAAGGCCCCCGCCCCAAGCTTATGTTTAGTTATAAACAAGATCTATTAAAGATTTAAGATTATCTAATAGTACTCTCAAACTTTCATTCTCCTTGTGTCTGACATTATGGCCTTTTTCTTTCTGGCTTTCTTTTTTTTGAAAGCTTATTCTCTATGGTTCTGTTTTTTTTATGATGACATTATGAAGCTGGATTTGGTACTTAGGACCTGTAGAGGTGTGTTTGTATGTGTTGCACATATACATGGTGGACATCAAGACAACTTTTGGTTCTTTCCTTCCACCATGTTGGTTCCAGGGATTGAACTCAGGAATCTTTTATCTTGGCACCTTTATAATTTTTTTAAATAAATATTTATGGAGATCAATACAATTAATTGAAGACAGTCAGTGTGCTTGTTTTCTTAGTTCATCTCTTCAGTGAGCTCTTCAGTGACACTCCAATAGAACAAATCCTGGTGTCTACAGGTTCCTAGGTTCACAGGAAGCCAACCAAATGCTGGACATGCTTTATTACTTCAGAATGTCTATGCATTGTCATGGAATTCTTTGAGATAACCATTTCTAGCAGCTTTACAGACACCTACTCAGTGAGTAGCAATGCCTTTGGAATAATAAAATCTACCATTTACCTGGTATTTATTATGTAACAAGTCCTGTGCTAAGGGATTAATAGATGCATTGAGTTCACAATTCTTGGAGGTGGATGTCAGTCAGCTCTATATTGTAGGTAAAGATTGAAGCTTGGAGAAACTAAATAATGTCCTTGATATCATACAGCTTATAATGACTGACAACTTTTTATCCAGAGCTAAAATTAAAAAGCTTCTCTCCCTCCCTCTTTTCTTGTTTTATTTAAGAAATTACTATATAATATACCACTTAAAATGTGTTTTTGTTGTTGTTCTAAGACAAGGTCTGTGTAGCTCTGGCTGTCCTGGAACTTGCTTTGTAGAGCAGGCTGGCCTCACACTCAGATCTGCCTGCCTCTGACTCTCAAGTGCTACTATTAAAGGTGTGGGCTGCCACACCTGGCTAACCATTTTGAGTGCAGTTCAAAATGTTACATAACCTTCGTCACTATTCACATCTGTACTTTTTTCTTCAGGTAGTATGTCTCTCTTCTTTCTCTTTTTAATCTCTGATAACCATTAAGGACTTTTTTTTTTAAAAAAACTATGGATTTACCTGTTTAGGATGTTTCGTATAAATTGAATCTCATAAAATTCTTTCCTTTGTGGTTTGTTTCACTTAGCATAATCTTTCCTGGGCTCATCTTGTAGCAGGTGCCAGTAATTAATCTTTTTTATGATTGAATAATATTCTATTGTATACATTTTATTTACCTAGTCATCTCTTGGTTTGCATTTGAGTTGTTTCTACATTATGGTGCAAATAATGATTTGTGAACTTCAGTTGCACAGCTATTTTATTTTATTTTCTTTTTTTTAAAAGATACCTAGGATTGGAACTGTTGAGGGATATGACAATTTTATCTTTTTGACCACCTGCCAGACTTTTTCATGGAGGCCATACTGTTTTACATTTCTGCAATTTCTCTCCCTCTTCACTAGCACTTGCTAGTTTCCATTTAAAAAAAAAATCACAACTGTGGAGGTTGTGGAGTGGTATGTATTTGTGGTTTGGCTTGTATTCCCTGATGGATTCTGTTATTTAGTACTTTTTTGTGTACTTGATGGCCATTTATATTCTTTTGGGGAAATGTCTACTCAAGTCCTTTGCCTCTGTGATTCTGGAATCATGTCAGATGTATCTGTGCAAATATCTTTTCCCATTCTGTGGATGATCTTTTCATTTTCTGGTTAGTGTTTTTTTTTGTACAAATACCTGTAATTTAAATAAAGTCCAATGTATTTCCTTTCATTGCTTTTGCTTCTACATTGAGTTTTAAGTATATATCTATCCTTGGATAATGAATTAATGAATAGATCTGTAAACAGTAATTCATTAGTCCATCAAGAACATCTACCTTCTCAGGTAGGAATAGAAAACTGTTTCAGGCTTACTTACTTTGATCTGGGGAGGATTATTAGCAGCGCAGTGTTTTCCATAAACTCAACTCAGCTTTTTTTTCCCCCCAGTGCAAACCAGGGCCTTATACATGCTAAGCTTTTTCATTGAGCTATATCTCCAGCACTTGCTATTTTGAGACAGGATCTCGTTATATAGCCCAGGTGGGCCTTGAACTGAAGTTCTTCCTGCCTTAACTTCCTCAGTATTGGGAAGAGAGGAGTATGCCACCCTCTCCTGACTCCACTTCAGCTTCTTTAAATATTAAGATTTATTTCTATTTGATCTGAGTGTTTTGCCTGCGTGTATGTATGTGTGTGTGTGTGTGTATGCGTGTATGTGTGTGTGGATTGCATGTGTGCCTGATTCTGGCAAAGGCCAGAAAAGGCTAAATCCCCCGGAAATGGAATCAACAAATGGATGTAAACTACTATGTAGCCTAACTACCAAGCCATTTCTCCAGCTCCACTTCAGCCTATTGATCAAGAAGTAATGGTTGTGTATTCTGGGGTCAATAGATGCATTGGTCCAAAAAGAGGAATCAGGATTTTTTTCCTTGAATATTTCAAAAGCTCTTTTTAGGAAAGTATAATATATACACGTGAAACAACTACAATGCAATATAGACAGATAATGTAACTGTCCTATAACCCCAGTGGTGAGGGCATAGCTAGGAAACAAAGGGATCTCAGCTACTGGGGAAAGAAGCTTTTGAAGTGGTCAGAAGCTGGGTGTGCTAGCATACACCTGTAATCCCAGCACTTGGAGAGTGGAGGCAGGGGGATAGAAGTTTTAGTTTATCTTCTTCTGTATAGCTAGTTTGAGTCCATCCAAAGCTACATGAGACATCTAAAAACAAACAAAGTATTCAGAATAAGGAACAAGCTAGTTTTCAAAACATGTTCTAGGACAGCATGGTGCAACACACCTTTAATCCCAGCACTTGAGAGGGAGAGACAGGCAGACCTCTGTGAGATCTACATAGTGTGTAGCTATGTGCTACATAGTGAGACCCTGTCTCGAAAACAACAACAAAAATGTAAAATTATGGTTAACTCTGTGTGCGTGTGGGTGCGTGCACGCATATGCCTGGAGGTGCCAGAGGTGTTGGATTCCTCTGGAGCTGGAGTTAAAGGTAGTTGTGAGTGAGTCACCTATGTGGATGTTAGGGCTCAAACTTGGATAGGGCAGTATGTTCTAACCACTGAGTCATTTTTCCAGCACCTTATATTTTTACTTTTAAAATTAAAACCCAGTTATGGTGACAACACATGCTGTCCTAGCACTTGGGAGGTGAGGGCAGGAGGATCAGGAATTCAATTCAATCAACTATCTAGCAAGTTCAAGACCAACTTGGATTTCATGAGAACCTGCCTAAAAAAAATGGCAGGGGGCTAGAGAGGTGGCTTAGTGGTTAAGAGCACTAGCTGCTCTTTCAGAGGACCTGGTTTCGATTCCTGTGTAAAGAGATCCTGTCGAAAGAAAAAAGAAACAAACAAAAGAGAAAGGCATGTTTATACACTAGAAGAGAGACCATCCCAAATAGAGGAATAGTTGGTAGCCAAGGCTGAAAGGGATTTTAAATACAGGTATTAGATGGTTTGTAAGGTGGCTACCTTGAATAGAGCAATGTGGACAAGAAATGATGGAGAGACTGGACCAGTAGTGAGTAGGATGCTACCCTGGACTCCTGGGAGGGGCTCACTGACATCTGACTACTGTGTAGTCACCATTAAGTATTAACTGAACCACTATTGAGATCATAACAGTTCTGTCCAGGGAGGAATTTATGTTCTAGTACTTTGTTGCTCAAAAATTTGGCCTCTGGACCAACAGCATTGGCATCACCTTAAGAATGTGTTAGACATATAGTGGTGCTCATATTTCAGGCTACTCTAGAGGCCGAGGCAGATTTGAAGCCAGCCTGGGCAATTTAGCAAAATTCTACCAAAAGACAGACTTGGGCCTTTATTTTTATCTTTTTTTGTTTTTTTAACTGTGAAAGGGATTAAGTGTAAGTCCTAGCAAATGTCCTACCACAGAGCTGCTCCAGCCAACCAACTGGTTTTCACCTCTAGTTTTAAATTTAGGAACCTGTTAACAGAAGTTCTAAAACACTGGGAGTGATAGGTGTATTTGTTCCTGACTTTGATTGGCTTCATCTGTGCCAGTGGTTCTCAATCTGTGGGTAGCAAACCCATTTGGAGGTCAAGGGTTACTTATAACCATCTGCATATCAGATATTTGCATTATGATTCGTAACAGTAGCAAAATCATAGCGATGAAGTAGCAATAAAAATAATTATATGGTTGGAGGTCACCACAGCATGAGGTACTGTATTAAAGGGTCACAGCATTAGGAAGATAAAGAACTACTAGTTTCTTTTGAACAAATCTTTATGGAGGGACTTTTAGTTGAATCTTGGTTTTTCTGCTCTAAGTACAGAGCTTTCATAGCTTGTTCTGGCTGCACTTTATTCAGGCGGTATTTAATGAGAATGATTATTGAATGCTAATCACTACTAATAAACTATTGCATTAATGAATTAGCTATCTCCTTGGCTTTAGGCAAAGTGAATTCTTGCTGAAGAAAGAGTTGGGTTGATTTAGTTTAAGGAATACAGGCAAATTAATTGTACAGGATCAGTAGTGATTCTTTTTTTTTTCTTGTCACAGATTGTCTAAGTGGTTGATCTTCATTTGGTGGGCGCTACACCTGATCTTCCTGCTGTCCCCTCACTATCCTTCCCATATTTCTGCTTATTGGGAAGTACTAAGCTACCACCAAGTTCTCATGCTTGACTGGTAGTTCAGGGAACATAAGTTGAGAATTTGTGATGCATTTGTACTTAAAGATGCATGTGTGTTGGCCAGGGGCAATCAGTCAGCATATGTTATACTTGCATTAGCTACTTGACTTGCATTTGGCAAGAATCATGTTTTATTTATTTATTTATTTATTTTATTGTGTGGGTGGGTGATATGTGTGGAGGTCAGAGGTCAACTTTGTTATCTTCTATTTTTATGTGCATTCTCTTAATGATCTCAGGTCATTTCAGGCTTGTGTTGTCAGGTAATAAAGTACCTTTCCACTGAGCTAATCTTTCTAGCCCCAGTGTTTCTTTGTTTTGCTTGGTTTTTTAAATATATTGACATTGAACAGAGAGAGATTAAATATAGAAAAAGTATAAATTGGGTGTCATAATACAAAATACCATATTTTTGCATGTGTACAGTAAGGTTTTTAAAAATTCCATCATAGTTTCTACATCAGTTACTTTTGCTTTGTTATGATAAGGGAGGAAGGATCATTTGATTCAGGGTTCATGGTTGGCTGCTCCATTACTTTAGATCTGAGGTGAGAGTGAACATCTCACTAATGAAATGGTATAAAGGAAGCTTGTTCGCCTCGTGGCAGACAAGAAGCAGAGAGGGGAGAAGTGCCAGATAATAAGTCATGCCACAGGTGACCTACCTCCTCCCAAAATAACACCACCAGCTGGGGACCAAGCATCTGACATAAGACTATAGAGGATGCTTCATACTCAAACATGAACAGCTGCCTTCAGGAATGGAATTTCTGTTTAAGTTAGACATCTAAGAAAACAAGTATTTAACTGCATGAGCTTGACTGGAGTGTGCAATCTTACTGATAAATACTTCCTCAAGACTTGACAGAAGGATAGTTTTGTTTTGTGGTGCTGGAGATTGAAGCCAAGCCTTGTGCATATGAAGTAAGCATTTTCCAGATGAAGTATGGCCCTAGCCTGTGACTGGATGATGATGATGATTGATTTGGAGCTTTTCTGATTGCATGCTTAACCATCCCAGTAAAATAGATGACTGTGCGTTTATTGTAAACTGGACTTGAGATCTACTTGGGCATACTGCTTTGATTGGCTCATGGATCCATGCTTGTGGGCCATGTCTAGTTTATTGAGTTATGAATATGCCCTTCACTTAGGGTAGACCTTTTGTCACTTTTTTTTCCTTCCTTCCTTCCTTCCTCCCTTCCTTTCTTTCTAACTTCTCATTTCATGTGCATTGGTGCTCTGCCTCCATGTAAGTCTGTATGAGGGTATCAGATCCCCTGGAACTGGAGTTACAGACAGTTGTAAAGCTACCATGTGGTTGCTGGGAATTGAACCCACTCCAGTCTCTGGGAGAGCAGCCAGTTCTCTTAACCGCTGAGCCAACTCTCCAACCCCTACATTTTATTTCTTAGGGGAGTTAAGATGCTTTTTTCAGAAGCTTCTTATTTCAGACAGGGTCATTGTATGCTGCCCCAGCTAGTATCTAATTCTACAGGCATGTACCTCCATGCTTGGCTTTTCCGGAAACTTTTATTTATTTATTTATTTATTTATTTATTTAGGTTTTGTTTTGTTTTGTTTTGTTTTTCGAGACAGGGTTTCTCTGTTGTAACTCTGGCTGTCCTAGAACTCACTCTTTAGATTATGCTGGCCTCTTAACTCAGTCAGATGCCCCTGCCTCTGTCTCCCGATTGCTGGCATGCTGGCATGTGCCACCACTGCCCGGCTATAATTTTTTTCTGCCTGAAACTTTTAAGTAAAATAGCAGGCCATTATTCTGACTCCATGCACTTGAAGCTATCTGTGTAACCAGAGTTACGAGGCCAGCTCTGTGATAGTCAAGTGGTTATTGGAGGAGGCATATATTTAAATAATTAAGGTTTTGAAAATCTCCACAGCAATGAAAACTGTTAGAGTTCAAAGAACAGCAGGGAGCACAGCCAGAAAGCTTCAAAACAGAGGTGGTATAAGAAGTTGGTTTTTAATGCCAGACATGATGGCATACACCTTTAATCTTATTATTCAAGATGGAGACGCTTGGTGGATCTCTGGGAGTTTGAGGTAACCAGGGCTATATAGTGGGATCCAGTCTCAAAAAGAAAAAAAAAAATGAAAGTTGGTTTTTAAAGGGGTTTCTATGAAGAAATGGCAAAAGATATTCCTTGTACAGAGGAGACTGATCTAGGGAAAGAATAAGGCATTTTAGAGTTCAAAGTTTGTGAGAGAAGAGGTAAAAACATACAGTTCTTAAGGTGTGCCGTCAGATTTGTGGAAGCACTAGTTATAATCAAGCTGAGCTCTGAGACAGTATTCTTGGTGATAATAGTTAATGGCTAAAAAATGTCTTTTGTGCTGCACTTAACAAGGCTGTTGGCAGTTTATTTTTGGTATGTTCATGTGTGTGTGTGTGTGCACGCGTGCGCATGTGTATGGGAGCCACATGTGTATGTCAGCGCTCATGTGTATGGAAATGGTTGATGTTGGATGTCCTCTATCTTTATCTCTATTTTTTGAAACAGGGTCTTCTGCTGAACTTGGAGCTGGTTGATTCGACTAAACTGCCTGGCCAACAAAAGCCCTAGGGATCCTCTCTACCTGCCCAGTGTAGGAGTGCTGCTGCCCTGGAATTTTCTTATATGGCTTTTGGGTGTCTAACTTAGGTCCTCATGCTTGAACACCATGTGTTTTACTGACCAAGCCATTTCTCCAGTCAAGTTTTTATAAAACAGTATCTCGTTTAACAAATGTTTGCTGTCTGCCAGCTAGATTAGACATATTATTAATTGTATTTCCTTTTGGGGGTATGGGGTCTTGTTGCCCAGCATGGTGGTCTCTTGACGTGTCATTGAGGATAATCTTGAACTTCTAATCCTCCTGACTCTATCTCCTGACCGCTGGTGCACCACCACATTCAGTTTCATACAGTACTGGGGATCAAACCCAGGGCTATGAGCATGCTAGGCAATATTCTATCAACTCAGCTATATCCTCAGCTCTTTGTATTTCCTTTATGAGATGTCTTTTTCTTGCCTTTAACTGTTTGAAAGGCATGGCACCCCCAACATGCACCTCTAAAAAAATAAAGTTCCACCATGGTACTATGCTCACGCCTAAAACTTGGAACTATTTATTCTTCATGTTCTCCAAGATCTAGTCCATAATTAGACTCCCCAATTTCTCTCCAAATACCTTTATATAACTTTTTTTTTTTTAAATTGGATCCTGTTGGTATTTAGACCTTGCATATGATTTTCCCTTTGGTATTTTTAAATCTAGAAGCACCCCCTTTCCTTCTTTGGTATTGATATTTTTTAAAGAATCTTACAGATGAACCGCAGTCTGGGATTGTCTGTGGTCCTGGATTTTCATTTTCTTGTGCTCTAGCCTCTGTAGTTTTCCTTAAGTTAGAAACTAGGTATATCTGATTCTGATAGACAGTTGTTAATAATTAATATTAATGATTAATAAAAACTGAAAATTAGGTAGATTTAGTTTTAACAGATGATTATAATGAATGTACCCAGGCTACATTGGATTCCCATTCTTGCCATTTTCTCTTGTTGTCTTCAACATTGGGATGAATTGCATTATTAACCAAGTCTGAGCCCTTATATCCTGTTATCCTCACAACTTCCATTCACTAATTACAGTATTGTCCTTACTCCTACTCTATTTAAAAATTTTATCTATTGTGGTTATTTTTGAATATTACTTTTCTTAGAATGTAAGTTGGACTTGACAGAGAATTTAGTTCTTTCTGTTTGAGGCTCTACTACATTGTGTGGTAGACATCTTTATTTGCTTATAATGGTGTTGGAAAGAGAATAGTTCCTTAATTGAAGAACTTACTTGATTCTAGAATAGGAACTTTGTTTAGTAATGAAGACCCTTGAGACTGAACCCACTTACTCCTTCTTCTCCTTATGACCTTAGGTGAATCACTTGACCTCCCAGCTCCTTGTTTTTTAACGTGTTGGATAATGTCAGTAGATTAAAACAATTTCTTTAGCAATGGAGCTTTCTTTTTAGGTATATGTCACATTTAACATATTAGTTGTAACTTTCATGCCAGTCTCAGCATTTAATTTCCTTTTATTCTAAGTTTTATAGTCAGTAAATTATTCATTCTTAAAAAGGTTAAAAAAAAATTGTCTCATATAAAGTTTAAATCACCCTCACTGTGAGATGTGTTCAACAGTTGAAGTGTATTCCACAGTTAGATCATACAGCACCTTGTTTTCCCTGAGCATTGTTTTGTTTGTTTTGCAGTGTTGGTGTGGGCATAGACTGAGCTTGCTATGGCACTTGATGGAACCTACATAGTCAAGTGCTGTGTTAATTGTGCTCACTTGCACAGCCTTACATGTGTGGGTAAATATGTGCCATGTTATCAAAAGGTACCACAATCAGCAACGCTTTCTCAGAGTTCCCAAAGTTTCTCACATGTAAAGAGGCAAGAGAGACTTCAATGTAATGTCCGTACAGTGTGCATCTGTAGCAGAAGCTACCCCACCTCATGATGGCCTTTGTTTGAAATTTGCCTTTGTGGAACTTTGTATTGCCATTCTTAAGAACAGCTGCAAAGCCAGGGGTGGTGACACACACCTTTCATTTCAGCACTGGAAAGACAGAGACAGGCAGATCTCTGTGAGTTCCAGGACAGCCACGTCTACATAGAAGGACCCTGTCTCCAAACAAAAACAAAACAAAAAGTCAGTAGCAATATAAAGTTTTCTAGGCCATGCTGAGGAAGCTCTGAGGAGGCTGTTTTGTTCCCTTGAGTTCTTTGGAGCCAGTTTTTAAAATTATATGGCAAGATCTTAGGAAGATTCTTTGCAGAATTTCAGTTTTTCTATACTCTGAGGTTAGAATATGTTGAATGTTTTATTACGTATTCTGAGTTTCTATGAATTACTGAATAATAGGGATCAGTTAAGTTTATTCAGTTTAGAGAAACAGACTACCAAGTTTATTTGAATGCTAAGAAGACTGTTAAATAAACAAAGGAAAGATGGTGCATTAAAATTAGCCGTTAGTTGCTATACCATTAAACAGTCTTTTTTTTTTTAAACAGATTTCTAGAAGTCTTTACTCCTTTTCACCCCTGCCCTTAGTTCACTTTCCCAGTACTTTGTCAACAGACAAGGAACAAGCCTTTAGACAGTCTTTCTCTTCCACAGCAACTTTGGCTTCCTTAATGTATTTCATAAAATGCAGTTGCTTCATTATTTATGGTATGACTGGAATGCAACTGGACACTGTGAGGGTTACTTTCTCTGCCTCTTCCCCAGCTACACTTTTCTCCTTTTAGACGTAAACTATTCTAGTTCTTTGCCGATATCTGAGAAAAGCCAGTAGTATGTTTAGCCTCACGTTCAGACAACCTGTACTTCATGGAAAGTCCTTGATGGATTAGGTTTTTCTGGGGCAATAGAAAGGAGGAACCAAATCTGGAAATGTAGCTTAGTGGTAGAATGCTTACCTAGCATGTTCAAGACCTGGGTTCAGTTCCTTAGCACTGGGGACAAAGAGGGTAGGCAGGAAGTAGGAACCAGAATCAGATGAGATTCCAGAAGTGTACTGTCTGCCATGTTTGTAAAACCCAGCCATGGCTTCTGAAAAGTGGATGAGACTTGTGATGAAATGAAGAGGTGTCAGAGGTGTGTTGCTGAGATCTGTACCTTCCAGTGAGGAAAAAATGGCCTTTTCCTCAAGACATTTTAGCTTTTCTTTTGCTTAGAATAGAACTGATGTGGTACTTTTTTCTTTTCTCTTCTCTTCTCCTCTCTCTTTCTTTTTTTCCTTTTAGGATTTGCTTGTTTGTTTTTGAGACGGGGTCTTGCTATGTAGCCTTTGCTTTCCTGGAACTCACTATAAATCAGGCTGCCTGCCTCTGAGGGTGCTGGCACTAAGGGTGTGTGCACCACGCCCAGTTTGGTGCTCTTTTGTTTTTGTTTTGTTTCATTTTGTTTTTGAGACAGAATCTCACTGTATAGCCTTGGCTGACCTGGAACTCAGAGATCCGCCTGACTATGCCTCCCGTTGTCTGTATTATTACATTTATTACACTGGGCAGGTGTAATGATAGCATTCAGAAGGCAGAGGCAGTAAAATTAAAAATTCAAGGCCAACCTGGTTTATACAATTAATTTTAGGTCAGCTACAGCTGCATAAGAAGACTGCCTTAAAACAACAACAAAAAACATGTCTCTATGGTATATTTTTAAATTTTTAAGTTACGAAATTTCTTTTGTGTTGTGTAGGTATTTGGGTGTGTGGGTGTGTGTGTTTATTTGTATAACCATGTGCCACAGTATGTGTGTGGAGATCAGAGGACAGCTTGGTAGAATTCTTTCTCTACCGTATGAGTCCTGAGCATTGAACTTAGGTCATCAGGTATGGCAACAAGCATCGTTACCCACAGAGCCATCTTACTGTCCTCCCATGATATATTTTGATTTTAAAAACTACTTATTTCAGGGATATAGTTCAGTTAGTAGAATACTTAGCTAACATGCACAGAGCCCGGAGTTTGATCCTTAGCAATGCGCAAAACTGGGTTTGGTGGTACATGCCTATAATCCCAGTACTCAGGAGACAAGACAAAATAAGTTCAAGATCATCCTAAAATATATATCAAATTTGAGCAGCCTGAGCTACATGAGACCTTGTCTCAAAAAAAAAATATTTTCCCTTAGAATCCTAGAAGCTCTATGAGGTTAGCACTTTGCCCTGTTTATCGTATCCCTTGTGTTTGTGTAGGCTCTAGGATAGCTGCACTGAATGTATAGATGGACAGTTTTGTGACTTAATTATTATTTAGAAAATGAAAAGCTACCTACTTGGCTTTATTTCATTTGGGTTTTGAAATTATTTTCTTAACTGGTTCCTTAGTTGCACGAAAGCCCCATTATCTTTTAGAGAGTTTCCTCACAGTAATTAAGTCTGAGATAAGTTTGCCATTTGATGAAGGCATCAGTAATCTGATTTGCTCATTAAGGTCTCCCAGCTTATTTTATGTTCTGTTTTGTATTACTCTGTCATCCTTAGCAAACCTAGTGATGATTTGGCTTGCTTTAGCTATGAACAGAAAGTTAATTATACTTGTAGTCTACTCTAGTCCACTGGAGCAGTAGACTTGGTTAGTTGCCTTTCATCTGACTGTTGATGTTAAATGGAATAGAAATTCAGGTTTCATATATACCCACACATTTGTGTGCAAATAAGTTATGAGAGCACTGTTCAGTAATTCTCTGGCTGGGGATATACGTCAAGTGGTAGAGTGCTCAGCTAGTATTCACAAAGCCCTGGTTTGATCCCCAGAACCTGAGCACTGCATAAAATTGGGTGTGTTAGCACACAACGAGGAGATAGGCAACAGGACCAGAAGTTCAAGGTCATGCTCAGCTACCTCAGGAGTTGGAGGCCAGCTTGGGGTGCATGAGACTTTATCTTTAAAAAAAAAATTCTCTGAAATTTTATATATTCTTACATATTTTGCATATTCACAGATATTTTGTGCATACTGGAGATGGGCAGGAATCAGGGTAAGTTATCTTTTGGGAATGGTCTTGGTTGATATTCTTTACTAAAAACTAATTAACTTAGGGAACAGAACTGGTCTTTTACCTTTTCATTACTTAATTTATTAACAAAGTGTTGGGAATCCAACCATAGCCTTATATATGCTTATCAGATGCTTTACAGCTACACCCCCTGCCTTTATTTATTTATTATTTATTTATTTGGGGTTTTTGAGATAGAATCTTGTTTGTAGTTCAGGATTGCCTCAGAGTTAGGGTCTTTGTGTGTCCACCCTCCCCACCCCCCAGTGCTAGGATCATAGGCATATAACACCAGACCTGTCCAGCCCTTTTTGTTTTAAGCCACGTTCTTTCATGTGAATATTTAGAGATTCATTTTAGGTGGAAATGTCTACAAATAAAATTATATAATATAGCTTAGGACTCATAATATTCTATAATATACTGTATAAGATATTTAGTAACATATTTCACTGCATATACATTAAGTACCTCCATAACTTACTTGATGGGCTTTTGTTTTTTGTTATTTTTGTTGTTGTTGTTTGTTTGCTTTTTCGAGACAGAGTTTCTCTGTTGTAACTCTGGCTGTCCTGGAACTGACTCTGCAGATCAGGCTGGCCTCAAGATCACAGAGATCCACCTGCCTTTGCCTCGAAAGTCCTGGGATTAAAGGTGTGCTCCACCACCACCCGGCTTGATGGTTTATAAGTCGTAGATCCTGATATTTACTATCTTACTAAAGTCATAAAAACAGTGTCTTTTTATTTGCTTTCTAATATAATTAACGAATATGTGAGATGTACATTTTGACTTTAAGAAAGATTAATATTCTGTTACCATCTTATAGAGAAGGAAACTGAAGTATGGAGAAGTTTTTATCTGAACAAGGAATAATAACACGAGTAGCCCAAATTGTCATATAAAAGTACCGTGAGCTGCTTGGTTAGCCCCTGGAGCCCTACGGAGCCCAGTTGTAAGCTCTGCTTTCTCTTGTCTAAGACAGTATTCTCCCCTACAGATGGTGAGAATTTGAGGTTGACTTTTTGTTCCTTGCAGCAGAAGTATTTGTACTTTTCCCCTTTCTCACAGTTAGCAATTGATTTTAATGACTCTTTTGCTTATACTCACTAGCAGGCAGTCAGTTATCTTTAATCTTAGAAAATTGTATTTTTTCATAAGATAGAAACTTTGAGCTGGGGCTGGTGAGATGGCTGAGCAGGTAAAAGCACTTGCTGCCAAGCCTTATGACTGGATTCAGTTCCTGAGACCCATGGTGAAAGGAGAGAACTGACTCCCTCAAGTTGTCCACTGACCTCCACATATAAGTTGTGGCATGCCCCCCTCTTAAAAAAGGGTAAATAATTAATACTGTTTGCAAAATAAGACTTGTACTGAGTATAGTGGTACATGCCACATCGTTTGGGTGTGGCAGGAATAGAAAAATCAGGAGTTTGAGACCAGCTTTGTCTACATAGTTGGTGGTTAGCCTGGGCTACATGAGGCCTCATTTAAGAAAAAAGTTAATTTTTAACCAAGATCTTAAGTATCTAACTGGGTCATATAGAAAGCAGCTCTGATCTTCATCTGCTTTACTCAAATATTTTTCTTACTGTGTCTTCTTTCTACTATCACACATGGAATGCTTTCAACTTAAAATCAGGTGATTCAAATTTGCCTTAAACTGTTAAGGGGTTGTAAATTTACTTGAGAGCCTTATTGTTTAGTCCTTAAAAGGTTTTGTTTAATCTTACTGTCATCTGGCCATTTGGACATAGGAACTGCCTTCTGATTTCACAGCTGGCATAGAGCAGGCTTATCCTGCTTACTAGAGTATCTCACTTAGGAGTAGGACCAGAGAAGTCCCCAATAATACTGTAATGTCGTAGCCTGTGCTTTTTATGGCAGTCACCAATTAGTATCTGCCTGAGATAGTTGCCCGGGAAATTTTATTTATTTATTTATTTATTTATTTATTTATTTATTTATTTGAGAAGGGCTCTCATATATCCCAGGTTGGCCTAAAACTCATGATGTTGTTGAAGACGATCTTGAACTCCTGATTCTCCTGCCCCCACCTCCCAAGCTGGGCTTAAAAGTATGTGCCATGCCTGAAGACTACCCTGGAATTATATATTTCACCTGGTGTTGATTAGAAAGCTTTTGAATGTGTGGTTATTACTGCTCTGCTGCCAGAAATTAATATATAGGCTAATTAGACAAACCTTGTGCTGTGAATCTGGTTTTTCCTCCTATGTTTGTGATGGTTGCATCATGCCTCAGGTAGATGACTTCCTCAGTGACTCAGCAGGTTTTATACACTTTAAATTCTCCTAATTTCAAAATGAATGGTTAATAGGTGCCATTGCATATAACAAAGCATCACAGTGAAAAGGAACCTGAGAAACTGACTGCTCAGGGCCCTGGATAAATGTCAAGTAAGGGGTAAACTCTAACAGGAGCTCCATGTGGAAAGACTGGCTCATTTCTTAATGGATTGAAATGAAGCAGAGGTCTGGATGGTGGCTTAGCAGTTAAGAGCATTGGATGCTCTTGCAGAGGAGCTGGGTTCAGTTCCCAGCACCCACATGGTAGTTCACAGTCATTTGTAACTCCAGTTTTAGGGAATCCAGTACCCTCTTATGGCCTCCTTGGACACCAAGCATGTGCATGGCACACATACACATATGTAGGCAAAACACTCTGATGCATAAAATACAAAGTAAGTCTTTATAAAGTGTTTGAAGCTAGGAGACTTCTACACTGGAGCTGTGTTAGGGTAGAAAATGGAATCTTGTGTCTGTTTTCTACATACCAGCATGAAAGGATGAGTCACCATGTAGTTGCTGGGAATTAAACTCAGGACCTCTGGAAGGGCAGACTGTGCTCTTAACCGCTGAGTTATCTCTCTAGCTTACCAGCACAAAAGGTACTGGCAAAAGTTATACTGTAATTTGAATAAGACAAATAAATAACTGAAAATACTATAACCATGATAGTATATGATCCTTCATCATTCCAAGAAAGAAATGATAGTGGCATCATTTGTACCTTGATGGTGAAGGTGGACTTTAAAGCTTGAGACAAGGATGAATACTAGAAGTGTTAGATATAGAACATTTAACCATTTATCAGCATATGGAGGAAGATAAATCTTCAGATAAAATGTTTAGTGTAAAGGTGGTGGTGGCACACACCTTTAATCTCAGCACTTGGGAGGCAGAGGCAGGGGAGTTCTCTTGAGTTCAAGGCCAGCCTGGTCTACAAAGTGAGTTCCAGCATAGTCAAGAGTCATAACAGAGAAACCCTGTCTTGGGGGGGCGGGAGGCATGTTTAGGGAGGGAAATTAGAATGAACAAAAGTTTCTACAGAGTGTGCTGATTTAGTAATAAGTAGAAATATAAAGCATTTTGCAGGTTATTTTGTAGGAAATCTTAAAATGCTATATATTACAAACTTTCAAATTTTATTTATTCCTGTGTGTATATAATGTGTGTGAGTGGGCATGTATGTGCTACAGTGCTCATTGAAAGCCAGAGGATAACTTTATGGACTCAGTTCTTCCACCTTTATACGGGTTCTAGAGATTGAACTTAGGTTACCGGGCTTGCATTGCAAGCACTTTACTGACAGAACCATCTTGGCATTATAAATTTTTAATAGGAAAGTATTGATAAATGATGTCTTTCTTTTACTCTTGATACAGCCTAAAAGCTTATTGTAACATTGCTAAATTAAATCAATACTTGGTAAGATGTTCACACTGAACTACTTGTAAGATCATTCTTCCTTTAAGATAAAGAATAATTGAAGCTTTGATTCCATATATAGAGATATAACATGCTCATTGTTTATATAAGCATATAATATACATTATATATAAATTATCTCTTTACCTGCTTTATGTAAGAACTTAAGACTAATGCCTTTTTGTCATTTAGGAATTTATTTATTTTACATCTTAGGGGATCTGACACAAGCCCTTCCATTTGCTAAGCAAGCATTCTACCGCAACACTTAAAAACCCATTTTCAGAAGGACTGACAAGTGAATACATCATCAAGTAAATGTATTTACCTGTGTTTTTGTTAGATTCCAGTGGATACTGGAATTCTTTAGACAGGAAAGGTTTCAGATTCAAGAGCCTTACAAACTTGTATTGTTTATCTTAGGAAACAATCAGAATTTTCTTTGGTGGGCTCAGTACAAGCCACAAACATGTTCCTGGAAACTGGCATAAGCTGTCTGGGCAGCAGTTTGTTGTTAGGTCATTGCTAGTTTCTTGTGCCATCCTTAGCAACAGTTGTACCTTTAAAACTTGATGAATCTCTGAGACCTTGCAGATGAATTGATAATGCAGGTTTACTTGGGGAAGGTTAGTGGAAGTCATCTAGGTCTGTGTGGAATGTTTATTCATGTAATGCCTGTCTTTAACTATGAGACAGAATAATCTAACTAGTAGTCTAACTCAGTTTGATTGAGTCAATCTCATTTAGCTGTTAGGTTTTTAAAAATTCTTAAACAAAATTTAATGGGGCTAGTGGGAGTGTAGCTCCGACAGTAAAGTGCTTTCCTTGCAAGCATGAGGACCTAAGTACAGTTCCCAAAATATAAAAATGCTGTTCTTGTAATCCCAGCTGTAGAGATGGAAATAGGAGGAGCCCTGGAACCATGTAGCCTTATTGGTCAACTCCAGAACAGGGATCATCTCAGAGAAGGTGGACATGTTTCTGAGGAAGACAACTAAGGTTGTCCTTAAGCCTGTACACACATGTGCAAAAATTCTAAAAAAGTTTGATGGACATTGGAGTGTTGCGTTTTATGTGTTGGGTACTATTCTAATAGTCTGAAATTCTACATCATGTACATCTGTAATCTAGCACTCAAAAGACTGAGATAGGATTGACAGTTTGAAATCAACAAAGATAGTATAGTATAGTATTGTGATTGAATCTGTAATGTCCCTACAAATTCATATATTTGATCACCTTGATCAACGTGGTGGTGCTTTTTTGGAGGTTTGTGGGGCCTGACTTACGGAGGTGGGTCATAGGGCAAAGGCCTTTAATTGTTAAGCTTGGTCCAATTTCTTATGTCTGCTGCTCCTCGTCGTCTTCTTTTTCCTTTTTCTTTCTGAGATAGGCTTTCTACACTGTTGCTCAGACTGACCTGGAACTTATTAGGTTGCCCAAACTAGTTTCTGATTCATGGCAGTCCTCCTGCCTTAGCCTTCCAAGTGCTGAGATTCCAGGTATGAGTCGCAAGATCCACATTGATCTCTGCACTTTGATCTACAATGTTAGAAGCATTCTATCCAAGCTCCAGCCTCCCCAGAAGCCATGTGTTCCTTCTCACGATGGACCAGGAAACTGAACCAAAGCAAACTTCTTTTCTCTTAAGTTGCTGCTGTCAGGTATTTTGTCATAGTTACATGAAAAGTAACATAGTTATATTAAATACTTGTAACAATCCTGTGAAATATGTCTTATTTCTCATATTCTTCTCCACCCCTACCCAAGTACTTTATATCTTTAAATTTGTTCCCAAAGTCAGTCATCTCTCAGTAACTTTTGTTGTTAGTGTTGTTGTCGTTTCCTATTCACTCATTTTAAAATGGAAGTTACAGTAAGGTTACTCATGGGATGGTGATGGTATTCTGCTTGGTAAGCATTTTATGTTGGCTATTTTTCCAAGAAAACCAGAAATTTGTGGCATGCCACTACTTGTTTACCCGTGATTTAACAACTAGAGTAGTAAAGAACATTGCCTTTGGAGTGGTTCTGCTTATTCCTGAAGAGCTTAGGGTGGTTCAGAGGAGGCAGACTGCACTTTTCAGGGTAAGTGAGATGAGTTACCGTAGTATACAACTAAGGGGATATTGAAAGATCACAGATCATCTTTGATATCTCTTTATTTATGTGTACATGTGTGAGCCTGTTGCATGTGTACAGGAGCTCATGGAGGGCAGACAGCGGTGTTGGTTTTCTCCTTCCACCATGTTGTTTTGGGGGATCAAAGTCAGGTTGTCAGTCTTGGCAGCAAGCGGCTTTACCTGCTGAGCCATCTTACAGTTCCTCGTCACTGTGTTTTACTGTTACTGTGTTTTCATTTCCACTCATCTCCATGTATTTTCTCATTTTCCCCATGGCTTATTTGACCTCTTGGTTGTTGCTGTGGTTCAGGCTATGGTTTCAGTGTTGGTACACAAGAGTTCCTGTGTTAGGAGTTTGGTCCCAAGTTTGGTGGGGCTTTTAAAAGGCTTTTCTATCTAGAAAGGGAATGTTGGTTTCCTAAACAAATTCTCCTAAGAGTGAGTTACTAGGATTGTTGGCCCTGGACTTGTTCTCTGGCTTGTTTTCAGTATGATCTCATCTCTTATGTGCTCCTGCTTTTTGACACTTAAACTGTGACACTGGTACTATGCTTTTGAAACTCCCAAACATTTCTGGAAAAAAAAAAAAAAAGATTTTTTTTTTTAGCCTAGGCTAGCCTGAAACTCACTATGTAAACTAGACTAGCCTTGAACTTGTGAGCCTCTTGTCTCTGCCTCCTGAATTTACAGGTATGAGTTGCCATTCCCAGATAAATTTTTTTAATAAAATGTTAGCTTGCCCCAGGTTTTTTATTATGGTGACAAAATGGATTCATGTGATTGTATGTTTAATTTTTAGAAATATTTTTGTCTCTTTATTTTACCTGTATAGGTGTTTTCCTGCATGAATGTACCACATGCATGCAGTGCCCTTAGAGGCCAGAAGAGGGCATTGGATCCCCTGGACCTGGAATTGCAGATGGTTTTGAGCCACTGTGTGTGTGCTGGGAGCTGAGCCCAGGTCCTCTTTCTGGAGCTGCAAGTGCTATTAACTGCTGAGCCATTGCTTTAGACTCTGTATGTTTAGTTTTTGTGTTTATGAGTTCTCCAGTTCTCCTTCTGTTACTGATTCTTATTCTGTAAATGTAGCTTGATAGTCCATGCTAGAATATTTCAGTGGGGAGGCTAAAAACATCTATTTTGTTGTGAGGGAATATGCTATCTGTCTTTTAGGTCTTGTCATTTTATGGTGTTTGGATCCTGTTTCCTCATTGATAAATCCTCTGTTTTGATGTTTTATTAAAACTTTATTAAGAATAGAGTAATAGCCAGACATGGTGGTACATGCCTTTAATTCTAGTAATTAGGAGGCCAGCCTGATCTACATCATTCTAGGGCAGAGCTACCTAGTGAAACCCTGAACCTCATCCTCAAAGAATCAAGTGTTGAAGCCTCCAGCCTTGCTGTAAAATGTTCTCCAGTAAGCAGGTACACTGATTCACATCTGTAATCCTAAGGACTAGAGGCAGAGCAGGAGGGTCATCATAAGTTTGAGGCCAGCCTGGACTACCTAGTAAGATTAGGCTAGCCAGAGCTACTAAGGGAAGACTGTCTGAAAAAAACAAAAAAAAGCATGAAACTATTTCTCCTTTCAAATATATCAGTTTTTTTTTTTTTACTTATTTTTAGCAAAAATTTGTCTTAAAGTCTTTTTATCTGATGTAAATGTAGGTGTTGTGTCTTTCATTTGACTATTTCATTTATTCTATACTTTTCCATCTATTGTATTCAGGGTATGTTTTTACATATACATAAAAAGTATGCTTCTTATGGACATTATAGGAAGGCTATGGCTGTTTGTTTATTCTGCCAACATATAATTTGGAGTTTTTAATACTTGTATTTCATGTAGTTACTAATAGTAGAGGGTTTATATCTGCCCCAGTGCCAGCTTTTTTCTGGTTGTATTATTTCCATGTCCCATTTCTTCCTCAGTACCTTTCTAATATTAAATACACACACACACACACACACACACACACACTCACTCACACTCAATTTCTTTGTCATTTCTTGGGTTTCTCTGAATTATATTCTTAGTGGCAGCACTTGTGACTCTATCTTAATTTGTAGCAGTCTAGTTCTGACCAAAAACAACCAAGTTTCAACAATATATATAAGTATTTTTTTTTACCCCAGTACTCAAAAGGTAAGCAGATCTTTGAGTTCGAGTTCATAGCAAGTTCCACACTTGCCAGAGGAGGATAGTGAGAACCTTCACCAAGAAAAAAAAAGTGCTTGTCTTACAAAGCTTCATTCCTGTGCCATTGTCCTAAAATGACATCTTTAAGCATTGATATATAACTTTCTCAATATTCTGTTAAAACTATTCTTGAAAGTAAAGAATAATTTATACCTTTCTCTTTTAATGGGACAAAGAAAACAAAACTACCAAAAAAAAAAAAAAAAAACCTACGTATGTGCTTTTACATTCACTTACATAGTGCTTTACCAGCATTGCTTTTATGTATATTTGAGTTATGTATAATACCCTTTTGTATCAAGCTGAACTCATTTGAGCCTGTTTTCTAGGCCTGAAGTCATAGCAACAAACTCATGTTTGCAGTTTAGTTTATTCTTTCTAGTGGCTGGGTAGATCGTTCTCTTTGGTGCATACCTTCTATAGTACCAATGTGGTGTCCCTGAATTCCATTGGTTTGTGTTTTTTGTGAATGTGACAGTCAAGGCTTTCAGTTTGTGGACTTGGTAGTTTGGCTTATCAGTTTTTGTCTTAAAAAAGGTTTGGATACCTCATTCCATGCTCTCCTGGCTTTTGGGGTTTCTCTAGGAATTCTATACTTCTGATGACTTTGTCTTTGTGACTTGCTAGTTCTTGTGATTTTCAGTGTTGTTCTCTATACTTAATACTTTTAACTGTTAGCTAAATATATGGTGTGGGAAGTTCTTATCTATTTGGTGTTCTGAATGCCTTCTGAATCTGAGTTGTCATCTCTTTGCCTGGTCTTGAGAAGTGTTCTGCTATGGTTTTATTGAGCATATTACTGTGCCTTTAGCTTAACGTTACTGACCTATCCCGTGGCTCATAATTTTGATCTTTTAATGGTGTTCCATAGATAGTTGGTTCATACTTTCCTATTTAGGGGGAAGGTTGCATTTTTATGCATATATAAAAAATATCAGTAACAAATTATGTAAAAACCACAGGAATATCCACCTAACATTAAGAGTCAAAGCAACCAAACCAAACAAAAATAATGGGCTGGAGAAAGGGCTCATAGGTTAAGAGCACATGCTGTTCTTATAGAGGACCTGAGTTCAGTTCCCAGCAGCTCACAGTCAACTGCTTGCAACTCTAGTTTCAGAGGATCTGAAGCCCTCTTACTCTTTTGGGCACCAGATACACATGATTCACATACTTACATGCAGACAAAACATTCACAGGCAGTAGATAAGTAAAAAGCTGGGTGTGGGAGGCAGAGGCTGGCCTGGTCTACATACTAAGTTCTTGAACAGCCAGGGATATGTAGAGACCCTGCCAAAATAAGTAGGTAGGTAGGTAGGTAGGTTAGATAAATCTTTAAAAAAATAATCACAACCCAACTCCAGTTAAAATACCGATATACAATGAATGCAAGCTTTTATGGTTAAACAAGAGTTTAAAAAACATTTTAAAATAATCTCAATAATTTGGTACCTCACAACATTGCAAGAAATAAATTTCACCAGGCCTTAGGAAATCTTTATTTCTGTTTATTTACTTGTTTGTTGTTTTTGGTTTTTTGAGACAGCTTCTCTGTTGTAGCTCTGGCTGTCCTGGAATTCACACTGTAGACCACCCTGGCCTTGAACTCACAGAGATCTGCTAGCCGGTGCTTTCCAAGTGCTGGGATTAAATGTGTGCACCACCGCCCCCCACTTTTTTTTTTTTTTTATGGTTAGAAATCTTTGATTTTATAAAAACAAATTGAATAGTTTTTTCACATGAGAGTTAAAGCATGTTTTAAAAAGAACCTGGCAGGCTCAGCAAGTAAAGGCTCTTGTCATTAAACCTGATGACTTGAACTCCAATGCCTAGGACCCACATGATAGAGAGAGAACAGACTCCCACAAGTTGTCCTCTGGCTTCCAGAACTGTACCATGGCACCTTTGTACACACACAGTGAACAAATAAAAGAGTAAATGCTATTTTAATTTTTTAAAGAATCTGGCAATAAAAATCTGTTTAAAAACCTTTAAAGCAACATAAAATCCTGAGATGATAGGGGTTTCTCACAGTGTGAGGTGCTGGTGCAGGCTTGGGAATAACACAGGAGACTGACTGTTTATGTTTGCTGCTTGTTCTGTTTCTCTTGGTGTTGCAATGCTGGAATTAATCTAGCTTGTCTTCCAGCCCTGATATTCTTTTCCTGGATCCATTTTGTTGGTAAAGCTTTCTAATTTGAATTAGTGAACTTTTCACTTCTCAAATTTCAGTTTGTTTTTATATCAGCAGTATTCTTTGAAGTTTTTGAAGTCCTCTGGTGCAGTTCTATGCTGCCCAGTGGCCTGGGAGTGTGTTCAATAGGTAAATCTTCAGTTTATATGCTCAGGGAGCAGGACATACCTCCACCACCACACCGAAAGTAGAAAATTAACTACAAAAGTGGATTTGGGCCCACTACGCAAATATTGTAACAGTTAAAAACAGTCATCTTCTTACTTGCAGTAACTGATACTGAGTGCTAGACACTAATGTGAACTACTAAGGTCAGGAGTGAAAGAGACAGTCTTAGTGAGGATAGGTGGTACTAGATCATCCAAGAAGGAAACATCACAGAGCAAAGTAGATGGAGGAGAAATAAATAGGGTATTGTTAGACTCTACAGAAGTAAAACTATGGAGTGTTACAATTAAAAGCCCAAAGTAGAGGGAATGGGGAGGGACAGAGAGGATAAAGGTAGAAATGAAAGGGGAAGGAGAGGGGTTGTGGAGGGCAAGAATTAGTAGAGTACACATTAGCAGAAACAAAGTACTCTTAAAACTTAGGCAACATAAAATGAAGCCAAAAACCACTTAGAGACATTTGCAGGGTTAAGGTTTTAAGACATTTCAAAAAGTAAAATAGTAGTAGATAAAGACATATCATAGCATTAGTTAATAGTTCTTCCCTGGAGGAATGTATAATCCTTCCCCTCCCTGTGATGCTCCATGCAGGGAACTGTGCTGATTGGGGAGGTGCAGTTTGCAGTCCCAGTTCAAGCTCAAACTGTGGATGTGTAGTGTCCCAGTGGAGTTCAAGCACCTTTTGGGTTGAGTTTGTGCTCAGTCAGTCACCAGTAGGTGTCAGCCCTTCCTTGCATTTTCCCCAACCCTCAGCTGACTTGTTTTAGGAGGGGATTTCCCACCCCCTGTTATTCAACATGTGGTGGATGGCCACATTTTTCTTGCCTGGGACTCTTAAGTCTAAGATGCTGATGGGAACATACCAATAGTACTTTCTGGACTGGACGTGTTCATCTTGCTAGGGTTCTCTGTTGGCACGTCTCCACATAGTTAAAGAGGTAATTGGGGGATTCTGGCATACCAGAAACCAGTAAGTCTTCCCATTTTGTTTTTTGTTTTTCTTCCCGTTCTTTAATGAGAGGCTCTGGTAATTTATAACTACTCTACTTAGACAGTAATTCCTACTTTCTTCAAGTCTTAACACCAGTCAGAGATAGGATCTTACAACTTTCTCTGACTTTTGCTGAGTGTCTGTACAGTCTTGGGTGCGCACACAGCACTGTGTTTGGCCTTTTAGAGTCCCGCATAAAGACATTTCATTTCCTATAATTAGTTACTTTGTTTTTATTGTTGCTGATTTGTTTTGTTGTTACTGTTTGAAGACAGAATCTTGCTATAAAAGCCCAAGCAGGCCTCAAACTCAGTGTCACCCTGTCTCAGACAGTTGAGCACAGGGATTACTTACTGTTTTACACCACTACGCCTGGCAGTTGGCCTTACTTGACTTAACTGTCTCCAGTGGGTACAATGTTAAACAACTGCTGCCCTTTTATTTCAACCCAAGACTTCACACATGTGAGGCAGGTGTTCTACCACTGAACTGTACTTTCAGCTTCTGCTTATTTTTTTACCAATGTCTCCAGGAAAAAAAAAAAAAAAGTTGCTCACACAGAGATTTCAGAAAAATACTAAAGAAGCTTCATGAGTGGCAATTTCCAAAGAACTTCCATATAGGCTAAATAATGACAATTCTCTGAAAGGGGGGCCCAGAAAGAAGTCCAGTCAGCTTCTAATCTGCACCTCTTACTGCAGTCTCCATTCAGTGAGTAAAGAAAAAGCCTAGTCCGAGGGTATGATAGACAAGTGCCACAGCACCCACTGATTGAGCTGCTCCTATTAGAAAGAATAAATGTGTTGGTGCAAGCCTCTAGTTAATCTGCAGAGTACTAAAGAAGTTTGACAGTTTTGCCAGTGTCTTCATTGCATCTGTGGAGCAGGAGATTTCTGGAAGTCCTATGTTTTCCTGATGATACTACTTAATTATGCTGCTAAGAGATTTTGGATACTAATTTATTTTTGTTTTACAATTATCCGTGTTTGCCTGCATATATGTTATGTATAAAATATGGGTCCAGTGCCCATAAAGACCAGAAGAGGATGTTAAATCCCCTGGAACTTGAGAGGCAGTTAACTCAGCAGTTGTAAACTGCCAGGTGGTTGCAGGGAACTGAACTGGAGTCCTTCTCAAGAGCAGCAAGTACTCTTTTCTGCTTAACCACTTCTGCAGCCTCTAGATGATGATTTAAAATCATCATGTATATGTGTATACACATATGTATATGTGTTTACATCAGTAACTAATGATGCTCTGCATGCATCTGATGAGTCAGACATCTGTTATTTTCTTTCAGCTTGCAGAGGTTAGTGTTTATAGTGGTGCAAGATATGTGATGGGAAGTCCTCTCAGCTTCTGTGGGGCTGACAAGATTTTTAGTTTGTCTTTGAATCTTTATGAGGCATTATCTTGTAACTTAATTTGCTTTGTGTTGTCAGAGTAATACTGCCCTTGGAAATTGAGTGGGAAGGTTTCTTGCTTGTTTTCTGAAAATGATTGTGAGGGATTAGCATAATTTCTTTCTTATGAAGAGATAAAGTCTATGTAGAAATAGGTATAATTGTATATCTGTATGCCTGTGAATATTCGCCTGTGTATTAAGAACTTAAGCTTGATGTGGGAGCTCATTGAAGCTAGTAACCTGAGCACTTGAGAGACTGGAGCAAAAGGATTGCCTTATCAAGGTTCCATAGTGAGTTCTAGGCCAGCCCAAACTACAGTTTGAGACCTATCTCAAGGAAGAAAAAAAATTGAGAGAGAAAAACAAGTTGGCAACATGGTTTAGTTAGTAAAGTGCTTCTATGAAGCATAAGGGCCTGTGTTCATATTCCCAGCACCCATCTACAACCCCATCGCTGGGAAGGCAGTGAGGGATATCCCAAGCTCATGGGCTAGCCAATTTAACTGTGCCATTGTGCTCCAAGTTTAGTGTGAGATCCTGTCTCAAAAAATAAGATGGAGAATGACCTAAGAGACCCACAATGCCAACCTCTGGTTCCACATGCATACACACACAAGACCAGTCAGTCTTGAAAGACCAAGTTTCATCCATGCAAAAAGAAACTGGACATGGTGGTGGCACATTCTTTTAATACTAACACCAGAGAGATGGAGACAGGTGAATCCTCGGGGCTTGCTGTCCAGCCACCTTAACCTACCTTTGGAGTTCAAACCAGAACTAAGAAACCTGGTCTCTGGAAAGGAAGAAAAGGAGAGAGGGAAGAAAAGTATGTGAATGGTACCTGGGAAATGACACCCAAAGTTGTCATGTGGCCGATGTGTCACACACACACACACACACACACACACACACTAGTGAAGAAATGTGGGGCCTGCTAAGGATTAAACTAAGGGCCTCCCTGAATAGTGTTGAGGACAGAACCAAAGGCGTTGTTGCTAGTGCCAGTGAAGTGCTTTAGCACCAAATTGTACTCACCTGAGCGAAGATTCCTTGTTCTTTAATTTATATTTTTTCTTTTGTAGTAGTGTGGCTCAAATCTAGAATCTTGTGCATGGGAGGCAAATGTTCTACCTCTGAGTTATATATCTAGATAGATATAGATATATATCTAGACTCTATTACTATTTTGATACTACAGTGTTTTGAAGAGCATACCTACATTTTTGGTCTATTGTATTTTCATTTTTATCTCATCCCATGAGTTTTGAAATTTTCCTTTAACTTGTGGTTTATAATGTTTTTGGAGCTTTGGAACTTTTCAGATAACTTTATTTTTTTTATTTTTTTGAGACAGGCTCCCATATAACCCAGACTGGCCTTGAACTTTGTTTGTATCCAGAGCTGGCTTTGAGATCCTGATTGTTCTGTCTCTGCTTCCCAAATGCTGGGATTACAAGAGTGCTCAATTCCAGATACTGTCATTATCATTGTCTTAACAATTCTATTTTGTCTGTAGAACATATATGTTATATGATTTCTATCTTAGTGTTTGACTCAGTGAGGGATCTGTGTTTGTGAGTATGCCCACATGATAGGAACTTAGGTTCTTCTGATCACAGTGGTACACATGCTTATTATCCCAGCACTTGGAAAGTAGAGCTAGGAGGATGATCTGGAATTCTAGCCCATCCTCTTCTGCACAGTGAGTCTGGACTGAATGAAACCCTACTTGTCTCAAACAAAAATCCCCAAGCCCCACAACCAAAAAGAACTCTTGTTTTGTAGTTATGTGGTATGCTCCATCATGTTATCATGTTGGTTGATAATGATCTTGTGTTACTAACTGAGAATACTAAAGTCTAAGTGTGACTGTGGGGGTGGTCTGTTCCTCCTTTATTTCTGCTTGCTTTTCCATGTTAGGTGATGTATGTATTGTTGGTTAGACTCAACATTTATCTCTGGAGCGCTGCCTTGTTTTTTAAGGTCTACTTCAGCTATAAATATAGCCACTTAGACTTTTTTTTTTTTTTTTTTTTTTTTTTGCTAGTGTTTGCATTCTGTTCTTTTACTTTTAGCCTTTCTGTGTCAGCATATTTACAGGAGATTCTTATAGACAGTGTACAGTTGAGTCAACTTAAAATTGAAATCTCTTATTTCGTTCTTACTGGTTTAAGCCATAAGCATTACTTATATTGATTTTTCCCCTCCCCTCAGTATTAAACAACTGCACATTTAACTACTTACTGTGTGTGCTATGCTACTGTGGTGTACCTGTGGAGACCAGAGGACTTCTTGTAGGAATTGGTTCTCCATGGGTTCTTGTGGGTTTTAGAAATCAAATTTAGGTCATCAGGTTGGCAACAAGTACCTTTGCCTGCTTGTCTTCTTGTCAGTCCATGTAACTTTTTTTTTTTTAAAGATATGTGTGTGTGTGTCCTATGCACGCTGGAGGCCAGAAGTCATTATATCATTTTGGTGAGTGTTGCCCAGCTTGTTGATTGATTCACGTGTCCTAGTTTGCTGTGTGTTGCTGTAACAAAACTCCAACCAAAAACAACTTGGAGAAGAAGGCAATAGCCTCAGTGCCCTGATCAATTTCCAGTAGATCCCACCTCTTAAAGATCTCATCACCTCCTTAATATCCCACAGCAGACACTGGCTGCTCATATACCATCCCTTACATGGTGGTGTTAGTTTTGCTTTTTGTAGTCATAACTATTTTAACAGCTCAATGAGAAGAAGCATTTTTATTTTCTCATATCATTTGGTTTTAGCTACTTGTTCTTCATTTCTTACTCCTTCAGTCCCTCTGCTTTCATTGTCCATCAATTGTAAGAACTCTCCTTAACATTTTTTGTTGTTTTGTTTTGCATCTCTTCTGGCAGTAAATTCTCCTAGTTTCCATCATTTTGTTGTCCAACATAGGACATAGTTTCATTGGATACAGAATTTGAAGTTGACAGTTTGATATTTAGCTATTTAACATTGTCTTCTAACCACTGGTTTCTAAACAAAGTCAAACACAATTTAGTTGTCATTTAGTATATGATATATAACTTTGCTCTAGTTGCTTCAGGATCTTCTCAGTTTTGATTTTCTGCAATTTGGCTGTGGTGTGTGTGTTTGTGATTTTTTTTTTAATTTTTAACTATTTATTTTATGTGTATAAGTGTTTTGTATGCATGTTTGTCTGTGCACCAACCACATGCATCCTAGTGCTCATGGAGGCTAGAAGAGGATTTCAGATCCCCTAGGAATGAAGTTACATATGGTTGTGAGAGGCCATATGGGTCCTCTGAAGAGCAGCCAGTGTTCTTAGCTGCTGTGCATCTCCCAGCCTTACCTGTGATTTTCAGTTTTACCTTTAGAGTTCACTGGGCTTCTTGAAACTAAATGTGTCTCACACATAGGTCTCAGCTGTCATACATGCACATACTTCTTTTAAATACCAGTGTCATCTTTCTGCCTGAATATCCAGTGCATGTACCACAGCACATGTATGGAAGATGGTGGTGGGGATGGGTAGAGATCATCAGCATTTTGGAGCTAGTTCTCTCCATCTTCACATGGGTTCTGGGAATCAAACTCAAGATTGTTACACTTGGCAGCACATGCTTTCATTTGCTGAGCCGTCTTGGTGGCCCCTCCATCGATTTCTCTTTTCTTTTCTTTTTTTTTTTTTTTTTAATTTGAGTCAGGATCTCACTGTGTAGACCAGACTGGCTTCAAATTCACAGGGGTCTGCCTGTGTCTGCCTTCAGATGAAGGTGTGCACCTCCATGCCCAACCATGCCCATCCATCAACTCCTTTTGTTCCCCATTCCTTTTAGACTCTTTTCCCTGTCACAGTCTGTTTTCTACTTTATGTGGTAATTTAAATACAGACACAGTGTGCTAATGTGTTCTAAAACAATAGACAAAAGATATAGAATGAAAACAATGACGTGTTTGAATTAACACTTCTTAATTAGAAGTAGATTACAGAACTTAAAAATAACTGATATATACTTGGTGAAATTGTGAGATGGTGATACCTATATCACACATACAAACACCTAGATGCTCTGATGCATGTTAATAGGCAAATTCTGAGCATAAAGTCCCACAAGTCTTAGGAGCAATAAGCTTACCTAGCCTACATGATACTGTGGATAATAAAAACCAAGTTCTATCAAAGTGGGCCTGGACTGCTGCAGCTATGAGCATCTGTAAACTGTGGGTAAGCTGAGGCATTTCCCTTGAACAGAACAGCGCTGCTGCAGACAGAGTGTCTCAAAGAATTGATGTCATTATTGATGTCAGTGTGGCCGTCCTTGTTTGAATTGATGTTTTAGAGAAGGTCACAAATGGAGTTATATGTGACACCAGGGTTCACACAAGAGCTGACTCTATAAATTCATCCAATGAGATGAACCCTGAATGTCTCTGACCCAGAAAATAATCCAGATTAGTTGGTTTTGACTGTATAGTCCCTTGAATCAGTGGTTCCGTGGCTGAGTCCTCCATCCAGCACTTGTGTTGCAGCATGTCTGCTGAGCTGTCACTAGCTGTGACTTTAGCAACCACCATGGCAGTTTCGAAGGCAATGCCCTCCACAGTGGCCTTGTGGAGGCTTTGCTTAAACACAGTGTGATCAAATAATTAAATAACCAAAGAGGTCTGAGGAATGAGCAGATAAATGCCCACAGAACTCTCAGCTAATTAGTCTTCCTTGCTAATCCTTTGCCTCAGTGTGTGGGTTGCCTTGTTGGCTTGATACTCCATGATCTGTGCTGGCCCCAGTTTGATTTATTACTGATACCAGTAACTAGAGACAGAAAGGATGGTTAATACCTATGGTTGTAGCAGAATGCATAGCTTGGATTAGAAGTTACAACTTGAATTTCACTAGTAACTTAGGCCCAAAGCAATAGCCTTCTTAAATAGTGTTGACCTGAGAACTCTTCAGAGCCATGAGATCACTCCATAGGATGTCTACAACCTTCCTGTACTCCTCATGAGGGTGTTCCAGTAGCTTTCTACCATCAGGGTCTTTTTTTTTTTAAGCCAAGAGCAAAGACTTCCTGATGACTAAGAAACTACTGGCAAGGCACCAGCTCTAGGTCCAGGGAATAAATACCACACCTGCCAGGATAGCACCTTCCAGTCAAGAGGGTACTGCAGAGGATATGGAAGGCTGCCTACTCTCTAAACTTAAATTGGGCAAGATGAAAAAGCAAAGGGACTGAGTGTTAGGGGGAAAAAAAAAAAAAAACAGGTGAGGGCCTGCATAGTTTGTCATGTGGATGTTTTTCCTTCATCTGTTTCTACCTTTCTCATTTTGCACCTCATGGTTCAGACAATCTTATGTCTATCTAATTTGGCCAAAAGCTTCAGGTCAGACCTCTCAGATAGCCCATCATGAAACATAGAACTTTCTTATTAGCCACAGGAAAGTACATCTTGAAGAGTTCTTATATGTTCTTTTACAGTCATCTGATTTATGCATCTCTCACCATATGCCCTCATGATGTCCTTAAGATGGAACTCCAGGATATAACTCCAAAAAGAATCCTCAAGATTTCTTTTGTTTGTTTGTATTTTGTTTTCTTTTTCCTTTTTTTTTTTTTCTTTTTTCTTTTCCAACAAGGTTTCTCTGTTGTAACTCTGGCTGTCCTGGAACTTGTTCTGTAGACCAGGCTAGCCTCAAACTCAAAGATGAAACCCTAAGATTTCTATTTAAGCCTTACCTCAAACCATAAAGACATTGTTGAACATATATGCCTGCTCTGACAACTGGAAGCTATTCTTACAGAATATAAAATTAAGTAATCTAACTAACCATATAAATAATCTGCTGTAACAAGTCAAGACCTGGTTGGTGTTTGGCAGTTGGACCAGGTATTTTCCTGGTCTCATACAAAATTTGAAGAAATAATAAGCATGGAGTTGTGATTTCAGTCTTCATGCTTCACCCTGGTGTCAGAAAGAATGGGATGGGGCAGTGTGGCCCTGCATAGTTTTCTAGCACCTAAGGATTCTTTCAACTAACTGCTCTTCTTCATCCAGGAATCCTGATGGAGTCTTGGAGAACATTCAGTTAAGTCCTCCTGCCTTCTGGGGTAATCATAAGTCTTAGGTACTGTATTTTTTATTTATAGACTTGTTTATTGAAACAGGGACTCACTATGCAGCCCTGACTGGCTTCAGACTTGGAGATTTGCCTGCCTCTGCCTCCTGAGTGCTAGGATTTAAGACATACATCACCACATCTGATCTCATTTCTAGAACTTGTATTTGTTTGTTGATGATAGTTTGTTTCTCTGCTTCTTTTTGTGCTAGGCATTGCTGACATGTGCCTTCCTAGTTCTCAGGCATTTGATGTAGAAGGCTGGTGAGTTCAAAGACAATCTAATCTATATAGTGAGACCTGTCTCAAAAACCAAAAGAAAAAAGGAAGGAAAAGAGGGAAAGGCTTTTTATTTCAGTTTGTTTTTAATGTCATGAAACATGATTGTAACTTTTAAAGTCTTTGATCATTCCAACATCTGGATCGTCTCAGAATTTTCCATTTGTTTATCGTCTTTTCTCTTGAAAATTGGTCACATGTTTCTTTTGAGTAATACTGGATTTTTCTTGGACATCTTGAACATTTGAAAGTCTAGGTCATTATTAAATTTCCTGAATAATACTAGTTTGCTTTACTTTGTTTCACAGTTTTAGACCTCAGCCTGTTTGCTTTAGACTGAGTTCTTTCAGTGTTAGTGGTTCTGATGTTGATTGGCTTTTTAAAGCCTTTGTTAGGCTTAATGGCAGCACCAGACTGGTAAATGCTAGTTTGTTTATATCAGAGCTATTACTGTGCTGCTTTATGGCCAGTAAATGTGCATGTCAAAGGTAAATCAGGATTGGCTTGGTTCAAACATAAAATTTTAAGTTATTCCCTAGTTGTTTGTACTGTGGAGTATTGTTGTCTACCTGTCCATTCATCCATCTCCTCTTTCCCAAAAGCCAGTGTTCTCTACTTTTTAACTAGAAAGAGATTTCTCTCAACTATTTCCAGAATTACCTCATACTTCCATGTAACCAGAGTTGCCTTTTAAAAGGGTAACATGGTAAAATGACAAAAGGGATAGAGAAGAAAAAACCCTGCTTTCTTCATGTTGTATTTCTTTTCTGGTTGCTTCGTCTCAAACCAGTTTTCTTAACTAAGGTTTTGTTGCCTACTCCTCCACTCCCCCTGCCTGGTGTGGATGTGGTATGTGCACTTGTATGTTTGCCTGAGCCAGTGTGCAGTATGAATAAGGCCAGAGGTTGACATTAGAATGTTTTCCTCAACCCCCCCACTTTTTTTTTTTAAAGATAAGGTCTCTGGCTGGGGATGTTTCTCAGTTGGGAGAATACTTATCTAGTATTCACAAAGCCCTGGGTTTAATCCTCAACACCACAGAAACCAGGCATGGTGGTGCACACTTGTAATCCCAGCATTCAGGAGAGAGAGGCAGGAGAATTAGAAGCTTAATGTTATCTGACTGCATATCAAGTTAGAGGTCAGCCTGGCTACATGAGACCCTGTCTCAAAAATAAAAAAATAAAAATAAAAGGTGGAATCTCTCACTGAATCTGGGCCTCCCTGTTTTTGCTAAACTGGCTGCCAGTGAGCTCCTGGGGTCTGCATGCCCAGCACCCTAAGAATTAGGGTTGTAGAGGCATGCTCCAGACTCTTAAGAGGGGTTCTAGGCATCTAAATGCAGGACTTCACTCTTGTGCTATTTGTCCCCTCCTCATTTCTAAGAATTCCTTTTCCAGCTTTCCAACAGAAGCCAGATCCTTTCATAATTTAGTACATCTCACTATACATCCCCATACTGAAAGTTGCTGTAGGTCTAATCTGAGAGAAAAAAATAAACCAAAAATGGAAGAATAACTAGCCCAGAGATGATGCTTCTTTAAGTTTGACTCCTGTGTCCAGCTTTTCAAAACCCTCAGGGAGTCCCAGATTTCTGCCCTAGTCAGTGAGAAAAATGAACTTCAGTAGGCTTACAACATTTTAGCCTATACCAAATGTCCAAGGATATTTTAACAGTAAAACTGGAAGAAAAGTAATCGAGCAGTTTACTAAGTGAAATTAAACACTCTTTGAAGTGTTGTTTCTGAGTTATTTAGTCTTTGTTCTAAATAAGCTCCATCCCATAGAAAGTATTTCTCCCCAGTTCCCTTCTGTTGCTGGGCTCTTACTGTTGGGTCTGTTAGTTTTACTGTTCATTGAACATGAGAATATGGAAGAGATTAGACATGGACCTAAAAGCCATACATAAATAGAAACTTGAAGCTGCCTGGCCTGTTGAAAGTCCAGCTGTTGCCCCCTCCCCATTTGTTTTTGTAATGTGAGTGCGGGGTGCAGTGAGTTTTGTAGATCCTCTGAGTTCGGATCTCTTTTTGCTGAACAGTTGTGTCTTCATTCTTTCTCTCCCTACATATTATTATATGCAGTCAAAGGAGAGCAAGTTGTTCCTTCAACACTAGGCTTAGAAATTGCTTTAACTCATACATATGTCTAATCATCTTAGCTAAGCAACCAAGTCACTGCTTCTACAAAACACTACCGTGAACACAGTTCAGCCAAGTTTTTTGCCACTTTATAACCAGGATCACCTTTGCTCCAGTCCAGTACAGATCCCTTGTTTCTACCATTATAATGCCATTATAATGACTTTTACTTTCCACATTTTCAAGACTATTCATATGTTCACTAGAACATAAAGGGTTTTTGATTTTTCTTTTAATTTTTTATTACATTTGTTTTGTACCCTCCCTCCCGTGTGTGTGTATGTGTGTGAACATACACTTTACACAGCTCATATGTGGAGGTCAGATGGTCAGATCGCACAAGTTCCAGGAGTCTGTACTGTCTTTCTACCATATGGGTCCTAGGGATAGAGCTCAATTTAGCAGGTTTGGTGACAAATTGCCTTTAACAGTCCTTTCTCAGGAATATTGGCCTTTTGTTGTTGTTGTTCATGAACCTCAAGTATTGTTGTTATAGTTTAGATCTTGAATGCCCTCTTAAAGTCCTTCATTTGGGAAGGTTCTAGGACCTGGTAGCAGACCTGTAGATCTTTCTAGATTTTGAAGAGGATAGTGAGACCTGGCATTCTCCTTGTTCTCCTTGCCTCTTTGTTCAGGATGTGATGGTCAGTTAGGATCTGCCATGTGTTCCGCATTGTGGGTCTGTTGCATGCACAAATCATCTAGACTGAACCCTCCAAAACCATGATATAAATACACATTTCCTTAGATGTTGATTTTCTTAGGCATTTTGTTACATTGGCAATGCTGTCTCACTCTCTTCCAGCTTCTACTCCTTTTGCAGCCACTTCTGCATTTTTAGGTATTTGTCACTACAGTGTCCTGCTTCTTAGTCAAAGAGATATAAAGTATTTTTAAGCATCTTTAGGTCATAAGCTTATATTGACATTTCCAGTTCAGAGTTAATGGGGTTTCCCATTTTTTATGTTTTTTTTTTCCTTTCTCTTTAACTGGAAATTTTCATTTATAATAAAATTAATTAAAGACATCACCTGTTTCATCTTCATTGAAATCTATCTTGAGGAGATTTTAAAACTGGCATTGCTGGGCTGTAGTAGGACTGAAATAGAGATTTTGTAAGCTGCTGTCAAGGTCCCTACCCTGTTGGAGACCTGTGGGTTATGGGTTCCTGCCAGCTCTGGGAGGGTGGCAAAATTTGCTGTTGGGAGTTCTGCACTGTCCTTAACTTAGAAGTGACAAGAAGCTTTTCTTTCCATTTTATACTTTTGATGCTCTAAGTCAGTAGCAGATAGGAGCAATTCCCTGACCTGGTTCTCACTTCTTTAAATACTGAAAATTGCTTGAGACAGTAATTTGTCTTTTGATCCTGATTTCTTTAAATAGTCATCTCCATGCCCAGGCATTATGTTAGGAAAGTTGATGCTTTCCAGGTTACTGTCTGTTAACAGCTCATATTGCCAGTCATATCTTGGTATTTTTATCTTGCATGTATTGTGGACTTTCATTTCTTTATCTGATGAGTTAAACATTAAATAAATCAGGGATTTTCAAAGAAGGCCAAAAGGAAGAAAAGAAGTATAAGCATGGGTCATTTTGAAGGTCTCTGTCTCTCTCTGTTTCTGCCTGTCTGTCTAGCTCTAGCTCTATGTGCGGCCATGTGTGTGAGTGTGTGTGTGTGTGTGTGTGTGTGTGTGTGTAGGCAGGCAGCCAGCCAGGTGTATGAAGGCCACTCTCAGATGTTCCTCAGGCCTGGGGTTGCCAGTTAGGTCAGCTTGACTGGCTGGTAAGCCCGTCTTTGTCTCTACCTCTCCAGCACTAGAATTACAAGGATATTAATATCACTCGCATCTTCTTATATGGGTTCTCCATCGAACTCAGGTCCTCGTGTTTGCATAGCAAGGACTTCTCTGAGTTATCTTCCCAGGCCCCAGAGATCATTGTTCCTTTTAAACAGGATGTCCAAATGAATTTGTGGTATAATGCTTTTAGTTGTATAGTAAATGCATTCAAGGTTATATGCTACTAAGTTCCATCTAAAAAGCAAGTCTTTAGTTTTTTAGTATTAAATTTGTTATAGAGTGAGAAAGCAGTGTTTCAAGTTTACAAGGAAAAGGGCTGAAGAAATTGCTCAGCAGTTAAGAACTCTTGTTGCTGCTCTTTCAGAGGACACAGGTTCAGTCCCTAGCCACTCAAGCCATTTTCATATTTTCATGTCTCTTAGATCCCTCCCTTTCCTCCTCCCTCCCTCCCTTCCCCTTCCTTCCTTTCTCCAAGACAGGGTTTTTCTATGTAGCCTTGGCTGTCCTGGAGCTCCCTGTATAGACCAGGCTGGCCTTGAACTCGCAGAAATCCACCTGCCTCTGCCTCCCAATTGTTGGGATTAAAGGCGCCACCACTGCCAGACCATTTTTGTTTTAATGAGAGAATGGCTTGAATTAATTTTCCAAAAGCTTTTCCCTCAGTTTATTTAACTAAAGACATATTAGGCAATAACCCTGATTTAGGTTATCATGAAGCTTTTTTTTTTTTTTAACTTGTTTTAGTACTTTATTGAACTCAGCATGAAATGTTTAAGGTTAGATAGCATGGTAAAAATTCTATACTAGAGATGGAGAGAGAGATGGCCAAGTGGTTAAGGACTGTTCTACCAGAGGACTTGAGTTCAATTCCTAGCACCCACATAGCAGCTCACAACTGTCTGAACTTCAGTTTCAGGGGCTCCAGCACTCTCTCCTAGCCTCCAGGGGTACTGCTCACACGTGATGCGCATACATACAAGGAAAACACTCACATGTATAAAATAAAAAAATTTTAAAATGTGACTTTTCCAAATTAGTAATGTATGCTGTGGAGATTTGGTCATTTTAATAATGGATGTTCTACACTCAGATGATATGTGTGAGTGAGTGTGTGTGTGTGTGTGTGTGTGTGTGTGTGTGTTTATGGTTCAGAGACAGAAATAAAATGAGCCTCTTTCATGTCTTTAGGGTGAATACTTATTTGTTTTATTTACTTCTGCTGAGGAATTATCTTGGAACAAAACACATTCATAATGATGGGTTACCTTAATCAGCATAAATGTATAATTTGTGTGTGTGTGTGTGTTCTTAGTATAAATATGAGCTGCAGAAGCAAAGCTACCTCACATAGATAAGGAAAGTAATTCACATATGTAAAGATTGTATTTATTTTTCTCTTGGCTTTCTGTATTTGAGAGCTTCCTTTTTTGTTTTGTTGTTTGTTTGAGACAAGGTTTCTTTGTGTGGTCCTGGCTGTCCTAGAACTTCCTTTATAGACCAGGCTAGTCTCAAACTCAGAGATCCACCTGCCTCTGCCTCCCAAGTGCTGGGATTAAAGGAGTGGGCCACCACATCTCACATACCCAGGGAGAGCTTCACCTTTTTGAGGTTGGGGTTCTTGCTGTGTTGCTGAGGCTAGACTCAAATTTGCTGTCCTCTTGCCTCAACTTCCTGGGTAAGTGGAATTGAGTTGTTCGTGTTTGATAGTGAGATTGTTGAGGTTTTGTTGATTGTCTGACAGTAACATAAGAGACTACAGCAAGTTACCTGTTTAGAATATTTAAAATATGTGAGAGTCTAGAACTGCTCCGGTCAACTGAGTTATTCAAGTAGATGGCACACTGAGTCTACTTCCTTGTTACCATGCCCTGCTTTTCACTTCCTGCCCAATCAACTGAGTGATGAGCATAAACTTTTCTACTTGAGTAGAGAATAATGTAGCAGAAAATGAAATTTACCTTCGTGTTTCACCTTGGTGGAACCAGTGGGTAAATTGTGGTTATTGGGCATATTTTGGACACTTTTTTGAGAATGGTGCTGCTTCACTTACCAGTATTTTTTGGAAAATGTAAGGGAAAGCCATTACTACAGATTGAATTGTTCACATTTGAATCAAACCTTATAGACACAGGCATAATGTTACCTTGAGAAGGCAGTACCTATTTGTTGATTACATAAGGAGACTTGAATTCTTTTTCTGGCCATGCTACTAAATGGATGGGTTGGTTCCCTGCTGTTATACCCATCCCTTTAGAACTTGCCTGCTTTGCATTTCAGTAAGACAAATTAGAGGGCCAAAATGTTATCTACATGTTAGTACTGAAGGCTTTATGTGAGAGACTAAAGAGACCTGATATGTTTGGCCTTGAGACCAATGGTTAAGACCTAGTAAAAAGATTATTCCAATTCAGGTATCGAACCAATATTTGTTAGCCCTTTTATAGTCTGGGAAGGGTAGAGATATCTCATAGGTTAGAGTCATTTTATTTTGTATTATGCATAGCATTATAGTGACCCTCAGAAAGGGGTCATTAACTTTATGCTTGCTTTAGAACTATTTTGGATTCTTTTAAATTGATTTCTTCCTGCAATTAAATGTGGAACATTGAATTTTGATGCATATCTTCTCTGGCTTCCCACCTGCACTGTAATGTAGTTCCCACCTACTTTTTCCTAACATTCTTTATCTTTTTGTCGTGTTTTAGTTTTCTTTTTACTTCTCTTGCCTATTAAGCTTCCTGATGCCTGACACTATATAACCTGCAGACCTGTAGGTAATGGCTATATATGACTCATAGAAAATAGATCAGTGATCATGTAGGCTATGGAAGTGTCTGGGTGCAGAGGCAGCCTACTTGTTCTAACACTGTTGCTGTGTAGCATTCTCTAAGAAGGTGTATGCCAGAAGAAGTGGCCTCTTGCTCTTGTCCCCTTCTTGGTTGGCACTAGAACATGGCATTGCTATTTTTTCTATTCTGGGTTGAGAATTTATCCATTGACCCAGTATTACCTGTTTGATGCCTGGTTCCTCCAAATTTCATCCCTCTGTACCACCTCTTTCCAAACTAGGTCTTGCTTGAGTTTGAGTTTGAGAGAAAGGTATTATAGGCTCCCTGAGGGGAAGCATTCTGCTAGTCAGTTTCTTCCTGGACCTGTAATTTGGTTTGTTTTTCTTGGACACTGAAAATTAGCCTTTTACATTTTTGGTTTGCTCAGTTCCGATCCTGGCTTTATATAAAATGTCCAAAGATCCTGAGATTCACACTGTTTCACATCTTTTTCTTCCCCTGTGTCTCTGTTACGGCATCTACCACTCATATTCTGCTCTTGTTAGTTTGATGAAATACTTATTACTTTTGGCTGCTGGTAAGTGTGTGTATGTGCACATGCATGTTTTAATGAACAAAATAGAACTTTTATTCAGAAAATTCCCATAATTTTCTGGGGTTGTTTTTAGTTGCCCATTGTATACATTGTAGAACAGAGTAATATATTTGTTACAGTTACATTTTTGTTGTTATTTGGTTTTTCTGAGACAAAGACTCTCTTTATAGGCCTGCTATTCTGGAACTCAGCTATATAGACTAGGCTGGCCTCAAACTCAAAGATTGACCTGTGTCTACCTCCCAAGTGCTAAGATAAAGGCATGCGCCACCACACCAGTTTGCAGTTACAATTTTTGCTTGTAGGTGTGGTGAGTGGGTGTGCGTCAGTCAGTATGCTTTTATGTATGTGTGTTTATGGGGTGGTGGTGCACATGTGTGAAGGCCAGAAGTCAGTCTCAGGAGCCACCTGTCTTTTTAGGCTAGGTCCCTCATTAGTTTAGAACTTAACAAATAGGCTAGACTAGGTAGCCAGGAAATCCCAAGGATTGGCTTGTCTCTACCTCTGGGATTACAAATGTGCAGCCCACATACAACTGTTTTTGTTTTACTTGGCTTGTGGGGATTGATCTCAGATCCTTATGCTTGCAGGGCAAGCACTTCACCAGCTGAGCTATTTTCCCAGTCCACAGTTTAATTCTTTGTTTGTGTGTATGTATGCGCACATGTAAAAGCCAGAGGTCACTGTTGGTGTCTTCCTCAGTTACTCTACACTTGATTTTTTGATATGGGATCTCTCACTGAATATGGAGTTCACTGCTTTGTCTAGACTGGCTGGCCAGTGAGCTCCAGGCATTTGCCTGTCTCTGCCTCTTGTTTGTACCACAAGCATTTTACTGACTGAGCCATCTCCCTATTCCCCTACAATTATTTTTAATCATCCTTTGAAAATATACTGAATGGAAAAGAGCTATTGTCTGAAAATTATGCAACCTATTACTGTGGCTAATGCCTTTAATCCTAGCACTTGGTAGACTGAAGCAGGAAGATTGCTGTGGATTGGAAGCCAGCCAGGACTACAGTGTGAAACCCTGTTTTGAGAAAGAAAGAACACAGAAAAGAAAATTTTGCATCAAGCTATCTCCATTTGCTCTAGATTGGTCAATAGACTTCCAACCAAAAAAATCAACAAATAGGCTATCTATCTATCTATCTAGCTAGCTGTAATTGTGGTGAAAGAATCCAAAATGAGAATATAACCATGAAACTTTCCTTACAAAGAATAGAGGTTTTTCTTTTCTTTCTTTCTTTTTCTTTTTCTTTTTCTTTTTCTTTTTTTTTTTTTTTTTTTGGTGAATATTGATGTCAGCTTTTTCTCTTTGCAGTTGCTCTAGGTCGTAACCAGCCTTTGAAAAAGGAGAAGCCAAAATGGAAAAGCGATTATCCCATGACAGATGGACAACTGCGCAGCAAGAGGGATGAATTTTGGGACACTGCACCAGCTTTTGAAGGCCGGAAAGAGATCTGGGATGCCTTGAAGGCTGCTGCACACGCTTTTGAAAGCAATGATCATGAACTGGCACAGGCAATCATTGACGGTGCAAATATAACACTACCACACGGTAGGTTTCGTGTCCTCATGATAGAGGGCACAATCACCTTGTCTCCAATATCAGGGAACCACTTGAGGAGAAGCTTCTATTCTTCTATACATTATTCTAATTCTTTCTTATTATAGTAAAAAAATAGCCCCCCGCCTTTTTTTTTTTTTTTTTTTTTTTTACTTTTTTATATCTTTCAGCTGGTGGTAGTTTGTGTCTTAGTTCATTTTTATGTTTCTAAATCTCAGAAAAAGGAACATTTGATAAACTATATTTTTTAGTTTCTGTGTGACTTAGTTCTTTATAGAGACAAGACCTTGTCAGCTTCCCTTTCTTGCAGTGTACATCCCGGCCGGGCAGTAGTTGCTGCCGCTGCCTTAACTGCTTTCCTGCCAGAGCTGAGGAGTCTCAATTTAGGTTTTTACAGTGCAGAGACTTCGTTGATGCCCCTTAACCATCATGCTTTTCCATCATTTAGCATGAGCCGATCTAAACTTTCAAGTTTATTTTTTATTTTTTTTAATGAGGGACCAGAGGGACACAGGAGAGATGGCTCAGTGGTTGCTGCTTTTGAAGAGGACCCAGGTTCAGTTCCCAACCAACTATTTGATGGCTCACAAGTGTCTGTAACTCCAGCTCCAAGGGAATCTGATTCCCTCTTCTGACCTCTGCAGGCTTTGCATGTATAAGACACATATACATATATATACACATACATACATACATACATAACCACATATGTTTAGGCAAACACTCATACATATAAAATTAAAATAAAAAATCTCTTTAAAAAGTTGTCTTTATTTTTATTTTCTATATATGGGTATTTTTGCCATATAGCTGCTAGGAACCAGACCTGTGTCCTCAGGAAGAGTGGCAACAGCTCTTAACTGCTGAGCCATCTTTTCAGCCCCAACTTTAAAGTTTTTAAGGGTTGTTTTCCATGATCATAGCCTTGAGCCTTATAAGAAACCTTTCTTGCTTTAGAAATGTATATGTAGCCAGGGACGCATAAATGTTAAACTTGCTTGATTCCAAACGCTAAACATTTCCTGTTGTGCTGAGGCTTCGGTATTGGTTTTGTATATGTACTATTTGTTTTTTGCTTTATGTATTTATTGGTGTTTTTCTCTTTAGCTTTTCAAGTTAATGTTTTTTTAAGTTGTTTCTTCAGATCCATATGAGGGATAACTACATAAATTTACTGTTGTTCTCTTAACATTATTATGCCACCATTGTCTTCTCACTGTCCTTTTTACTTGTGTTGGTTTGTAGAGGTAACTTAATCATCTTTAGTAACTTAATCATCTGTGGAATGTCCTTTGACTCTCTGTCCAATATAGGATGTTTTACTCACAAGCCTTGCCAACTTTCCAAATTCCCATTATATTCTAATTAATTATGCTTCTAAGTAGCATTCCTTGTTTTATGACTGTTATTTATTATGAGAACTTCTTAGCATGGGCTTATAACATTTATTAAATACCCATTTTTTACACACAAGTAAAAATGATCACTCCTGTATTTGAAGTATTTAAGTAGAGTGCCATTTCAGCATGTCCACTTAGTCCCAGTTTTCATAACTAGTGCTTAAATTCTTTACCTCTTCTGTGATTGTAGATTAGGAGGTGGGTGACATGGCCCTCCATGTTCCCATTCAGCTGCTCTGTTAATATAATAGAGAATGAAAGTTCTTCTTTCGTAAAGTTGTGTTATTCATTTCCTTCTGGTGCTGACAATCCCTTATTTCCAAAACAGAATCCTGCAAGTTGATGGAAGAAGAGTCATGTTTATGTGGTTGTTTTAATCTAGAACCCCGAAACTTTGAGTTCCTCATTCTATACTTAACATAGTTACTTACAGTTAATTATGGTCACCAAATTATGGTTTCATTTAAAAGTTCTGGAGGCAAGGGTCAACAAGATGGCTCAACAGGTAAAAGTGTTTGTCGTCGAGCCTGATGACATGTGAGCTCAGCCCCAGGAACCAACACAGTGGAAGGAAAGAACCAACTCCCTCAGGGTTATTCTCTGACATCCATATGTGCACTGTGACAGGTACACATATACAATAAATGTATTAAATAAATGTATTTTTAAATGCTTTTAAAAGTTCATAAAGTTTTAAGTTCATAAAGGCAAAGTATCTCTGCTTCATGTTCAGGTGTGGTCTATATATATCCTATTGAATGTAGACTCAAATTTCTAAAGATTTAAGTGTGATTTCTGCTATCTACATGAACTGTCAAGAAAAATACCAGGCAAGGTGGTCCGTGCCTTTTATCTCAGGAAGCAGAGGCAGGTAGATCTCTGTGAGTTCAAGGCCAGCCTAGTCTACTTAGCTGGTCTAGCCAGGACTATATAGACAAACTCTGTCTCAAAAACCCAACACAACAATAATAATTTTTGCTGGCAGCCCCAGCAGGTCAGGGGGAACTGTTCTTAGAAATTTGAGAATATTGTAGGAACTTCAACTCCCCCCACTCTGCTTAAGTAATATTCTGCAGTCAGACATAGTAGTGCACACTTTTAATCCCTGCACTTGGGAGAGGGAGGGAGATGCATCTCTGAGTTCGAGGCCAACTTGGTCTATAGATCGAGTTGCAGGAAAACCAGAGATAACCTGTCTCAAAAAAAATTGTTTTTTTAATTTAAAAAGAAAGAAATATATTTTGCATAAACATGGAAGAACCATACTGATATCTGAGCATTCCTCTCAAATTAATTGTAATGGACTTATAGGTATTTTGTCATGGGTACCCTGAGGGTTTTTCTTTTTTTTTTTTCTGAAGCTTATCAGTGATATTTCTTGGGTAAGCCTGTCAGTTACACTCTGTCATATAGCCCTAATTTGCTGTCAGTTACAATTCAACTACTTAATTGGATGTTTTTACTTAGATCTGCTCATTGGTAAGTTTTGATATCACTTGTGCTTCTACTGTAGTAATTAAAGCTATGTAACTTTAAACAAATCACTTCTGTGATCTTCAGTTCTCTTTGTCATACATGGACCATGGTACCCATCTGTCTGGTTAGGTTGTTGCATTGGTGTGATGATACTTGTGAGCCATTAACATAATGCAGCTAAAGGTACTTAATAAGACCTGGGACTAGCGACTTTATTTTTTTTTTTTTTACACTGGACTCTGGCACTAACAGGTAAATTACCTGCAGCAGCCTTGACCTGGGTGTATCCAGTGTGGCCTCTGTTGGCTTTAGAGAACTTTGTTCTTGGCCATACCCCTTCTCATAGATAACATCCTTGTCTTAAAAGAATCTTTTCCCCATTTTACAGCATTTTTACAGCATTTTAAAAAGTAATTGCTTAAATTTCTTCAAGAAACTGGGCAGTGGTGGCACACACCTTTAATCCCAGCACTTGGGAGGCAGAGGCAGGTAGATCTCTGTGAGTTCATGCCAACCTGGTCTACAGAGTGAGTTCCAGGGACAGCCAGAGTTACAACAGAGAAGCCCAGGGGGATGGGGGGAGGCAGTAAGTTAGTTGTAAGGGATGTGTGTGTGTTTCAACCCTTATGTCTGAAAAAAAAAAATCAGTAGCAATCCCCATTGTACTCATGAAAAAACTGAAACAGAGAGATCATGTCTTTTCCAGTATATAAATCTTGAACTAAGATTTAAACTAAGATCAGATCTAAGAATATCAGAAGCACCTTTGATTCCCACCCAATACGCAATTTCAAATCTATGGATTTTTACAGTGATTACCTCTTCAATGTTTATTCTGTGTCTAAAATTTTAGATACCTTGCTTATTGCCTAAAATACTTTAAAATGATAGACTTTTATTAATACTAGAGAGAAACTACATTTTCTTAATTCACAAATGGGCAGGAAATACATATGGATTACAGGCCCTCTATTGCTTACTGCAACAACACTGTTTGCTGGAACACAGTGGGGGACAGCACATATGTATAGTACTTTTCTGTTTCTCTTAGATATCTCTGAAGATCCTTAAAAAACACCAGGATGCTGAGCATGGTGACACACACTTGAATCCCAGTACTCAGGAGGCAGAGGCAAGTGGATCTCTTGAGTTCAAGGCCAGTCTGGTCTACATAGTGAGATCCAGGCCAGCCAACGCTACATAGAGAGACCGAGCCTCAAAAAGAAAGGCGGGCCATGGGGTTCAGTGTTTAAGAGCACTGACTGTTCTTCCAGAGACCTCAAATCAATTTTCAGCACCCACATAGTGGCTCCCAACAACTGTAATTCCAGATAAGGGGATCTGATGCTCTATTCTGGCCTCTATGGACACTGCACACAAGTGGTACCTAGGCATACATGCAGCTAAAACACTCATACATACATGTTAAATAAGAATAAGTAAAACTTTTTTTTAAGATTTATTTTATTTATATGAGTATTCTATCTGCATATACACCTGCATACCAGAAGAAGTCATCTGATCCCATTATAGATGATTGTGAGCCAACATGTTGCTGAGAATTGAACTCAGGACTTCTGGAAGAGCAGTCAGTGCTCCTAACCGCTGAACCATCTCGCCTGCCCATAAAACTTTTGGAATAGATAAATCCTTTTTTTAAAAAAAACTTTTAAGGCAATCCAGAGGAACCAAGAGATGACTCAGTGGGTAAAAGCACTTGCCAAACAAGCTGATGATCTGAATTTGATCCCTGGAACCCATGTTAAAGCCAGATGTAGTAGTACCCGTCTGTAATTCCAGCACGCCTTTGTTGAATAAGCCATCCAGCTAGCCTGAAGTATACTTTGGAATAGACCCTACCCTAAAACAAGATGGAAGGCAAGAACTGACTTCTGAGAGTTGCCCTCTGGCCTACACACATAATCAGTTTTGTTTTGTTTTTTCTTTTTTTGAGACAGGGTTTCTCTGTTGTATTTCCAGCCATCCTGAAACTCACTCTGTAGACCAGGCTGGCCTCAAACTCACAGAGATCTGCCTGCCTCTGCCTCCCAAGTGCTGGTATTAAATGCGTGCATTACCATCACCCAGCAACAATTTTTTTTTTAATTAAAAATAGAGCAAAAACTCCCAAGAAATGGGCAAGGGCCAGACATGTTGCCTGCCTGTAATCCTGGCACTTGGGAGGCTGAAGCAAGAGGACTGTTTGTCCTGGGCTATATAGCAAGGACCTATCTAAGACAAAAACAAAAAAACATATTTGGTTGCTTTAAAGGTCCTAAGGAATGGAGGCATAACACTAATACAGATAGTTATATTTTTAAACGGATGATTTTACTTGGCTCTTGTAGTGTTTAGAAATGAAACAGGACCTTAATAAGGAGCCTAATGACTCATTAATATAAATGTTCTATCAATTTCTTCTTTCTGTCCTCAAAGAGACAAAGATGGCTTCATGTTACAAAATGTGAATGTGCTCACTCCTCTTTTGCTGTCATCCTTTTTCTTGAATTAGAGCTTTAAAGTCTGAAAATAGCTGTGGTGGGAGGTTGTTCCTGAGCCAGGAGGCTTGTCTCTGAAGAAAACCTCCTTTCCATATTGTTCTGTGGGTAGGGGCAGGGGAAGCAGGGTTTCTTGAATCCCAAGGGAGCATGCTGTATCAACTACCACTTCTGTAAGGCCTGTTGTGGTTTCAGTAGACACCAGATTCCAAGTACTCCTAAGCAGCTCCTCCACCCCCTTAAGGAAACAAAACCCTGGAACTAAGGATTGAATGTCCCTGTAGAAATTTAGCAAAGTTTCACACAAGTGTTTAATACTGATTTGACTGTCATATGACTTTAGCAGTAGGTGTTTAGCTAAGCTACTTTGGCCTCTGTTTGCTCGAAGAGACGCTTAGCCTGGTTTCTGTAGTTGCCACAGGCCTGCTGGCTGGCCTCCTACAGCCTAGCTGCAGCCAGGCTCAGTGGAACCAGAACACTATTGGGATAGGGAGAGACCCTATCCTCCTAAAGACTCCTCCCAAGTGCTCCTTGAAGGATAGTTGATGACCTTTTGACATTGTGATTCAGGTTTGTAGAGAGCCCATGAAGTATGAGGTAGAGAGCTGAAACTTTATAAAAATGTGATCTGTTTTTTACATTGTTTGTGAAATACTGCCTTGAGTGTGTGATGTTGAAATTTAAAATATATGGGAAAGAACCAACATTATTGAGAGTTTTCCATGGACTCTTATATGTATTGGGCAATTTCACATATGTTTAGTTATTTAATCCTTATAGCAACCTTGTAAAAGTAGGTAGTATAATCCTTATGGAGATTATCAATTAGGCTCTACATCCAAATTTGAATATGAGAAGAGACCCTATCCCTCATCAAATTTGACTACTTTTTCAGTCCTTGGTATCCTTCTGGCTCCTGTGTGTGTGTGAGACCTGATCCTCACTTCTTAATTTTTTTACTTGAATTCTCCTGTTTTTAGCTGTGTTCACTTGACTTAACTGTTGAAGCTTTTCTTTGACATAGGAAGTCATGATTACTGAAAAGTAGAATTCTAGCCTTCTGGGTCCACCGGAGCAGAGAAGTTAGTAGTGAGGATATGGATAGAACTCTTGATCATGAGAAAGAAAATAAAAAGGACTTTGGAGTTCTAAGATGTTATCCCCTTAGTTACTTTGGGAAGGATAGCTTTTCATATTGGGAGTATGATGTACATATTTACATTTTCAAACATTATTGAGAACTTATGTTAAACAGGTATGTAAAGTGTATACATTTGTTCTCTTTGTCATGTATACATTATGAAGCCATCACTATGATCAAGACATGTTCTTGTCCTTACATGTTGTTTTTTTTTATTATCTGGAGAATGGTGTGTCACGTGTGTGTGTGTGAAGGGTGGGGGGAGGGAGAGACAGTGCATGTATAGGTCAAAGGAACAACTTTCAGGAGTTGATTATTTCCTTCAGGTTCAGGTTGTCAGGCTAGCATGTGCTTTTACCTGCCTCACCACCTTGCTAACTCACTGACATTGGTTTTTAACATTTGAGTGTAGCTTTGCAAGTCTCTGGTGATGAAAGTCTTAGCACTGACCCACATTCTTACAGAAGTGAAAACATGAAGGCAAGGCCGTTACAAGATTATTCTTCAGCCTCAAGGACTAAGTGTTAGACCTAATGGCATGTAATAAAGCTACTTTTTTATTTGGCAAGCAGTTTAGTTTTATCTTTACAGATTTTTAGAGGCAGGCTTGTTTGTTTGGTTTTAATCTTTTGTAATCTCATGTAATCCAGGCAGGCCTTAAATTCAACGTGTAACTGATGTTGACCTCCTGCCTCTACTTCCCAGGGGCTAAAATTATAGAGATGAACCATCATGACTGGTTGTAGTTGAAATAGACTGAAGCCTAATTGAGAGCAGCTACAGAAAACAGTTGACCAAAGAAAAGAGAACATCTGAGCTAACATTTAGATAAACTATAAATAAAAACATTTTTAGAAAATTGTGTAAAAAAAAAAATCACAACAAAAATAATGACTTGGCAGCCTCGTGCCTACCATGGTGAGCCTTCAGGGCTTCCTGGCTTAGTGAGATGATGCCCTGGCAGATATTTATCCCGATGGCCATCTGTCTCTGCCAGGTTCTACAGTGGGTTTGTGAGAGGAAGAAGAAAAAGTCTGCTGTGGATATTAGATAAAATGTAAGCAAGCCTGGCTAGAACTGAGAGAGGGAGAATTAGTCTTTCCCAGGTAGGAGCCCCCTAACTGGCTAACTAATAGCATGTAATCAGCCCTGAAACCATACACATACATCACTAAAGGGACTCAGTAGATTGTATTTACATATTTATGCATTTACATATGTATATGTAACAATAATTAAAAGAGGTCATAATTTGATGGGGGCTATGGATGGGGTAGGAGAGAAGAAATACTGTAATTATATTTTAATTTTTAAGGTTACTTTAGGATCAGAAAAGTACCCTCCCCCCAATAAAAAGAATAGTCACATTGTCTTGATAAGAGACACGAAAACTTAGATATACTGTCTGAGGTTGGGTAACTACTTTCCAGTAACACCCTGTAATAGCAAAATACTGATTTTGGCAAATGTTTCCATCTACCAAAGTGTTTAATCGAATAGTTGTTTTTTGTTTTTTTTTTTTAAGAAACATGTTTATATACTTTTCTAATTTTTCATTTAGAAGTATCTTAATGTCAAAATTTTTAATGCCATAATTTATTGAAGTATGCTAAATTCTCCACTCTTTGGGACTTTTGAAGTACTGTTTCATTCAACAACAACAAATGATAGACAAGTGTTTTTCAATGCCCTGTAATTTAATCTTTCCAAATAGCTTTATTCCCGAAGAATGCTTTAAAAATGTATATAAACTAGATGGTTGTGGCCCACGCCTTTAATCCCAGCACTCTGGAGGCAGAGGCAGGTAGATCTCTGTGAGTTCTACAGAGTGAGTTCCAGGACAGCCAGAGTTACAACAGAGAAACCCTGTCTTAAAAAAAGCAAAAAAAAAAAAAAAAAAAAAAAAAAGTATATATTGTAGCTTACTGAAGATTAATGGTTACTGCAGATTGAGGCTACTATAGATTGGAATCACTTCAGATTGGGGCTACTGCACATGAGGGCTACTTCAGATTGGGGGTTGGTGCACATTAGAGATTACTGCTTCCTAAACTTGTTTCTTTTTGCTTCTTCTGTTAGTGCAGGTCATTCAGTTGTGAACCTGAAGTAATTAAAAACTAAAGAAAAAGTTTTACAGCCTGACTGACTCTTTGGGTTTGTCTCCAAATCAGTTAGATCTCCCCAGTTAGTTGTTTTTTGTTGTTTTTTTCTAACCCCTTAGTGGGTTCTATGAGCAGTTGTTCTACAGTCAGGTAGGTGTGTGTGAGCAGTTCTCTCATGATTCCACTCAGCCATTCTTCACACAGTTATTAAAATAGTCTGTCTTGGTCACCTAGTGTAACCCTAAAAGTTAGAACATCACCTTGGCTGCAGTAGAGCAACTGTCTAATGGGCATCTCATTGGCCTGTGTTAGCCAGTGTCAGACCTCGCTGCTGCTGCCTAGAATTCCCATCACTGTGTTTTGCCTCAACCAGGACACTTGGCATTCACTCCTTACGTACTTTGTGTTGACTCCTATTTTCATATCATTCGTTTTGTTGTTTTTGTTTGTTTTGTCTTTAAAGAGATGTCCAAAACATGCTGTTTCATAGCATTTATTTCTCTGTTGGCTCCAGTGGATCTAATTGCTTTTCTATTTTCTCATGTCTCCACAGCAGTGCTTGAATTTTCAAAACTGCCTGTTTGTACTTCTCTTCAGTAGTTATCTTCTGTGTACTCACCTTGACCAGAGGCTCCTGTGGATTAGGACATGCTTGACTCACAGCCTTCTCACCTTAGTGCCAGTGAGGTGCTGCACACTCCATGATGTTGATGGTTTGCAGACACTCTGGAATGTAAAAGCCATTGTTCTCAAGCACTTTTGTATTCAAAACCACTACTAGCAGGAGCATCTTTGTGCTTAGTGAAGGGCTGTTAGATGGTATAGTGTTAAGAATATGTTGTTCAAAAGACATCAGCCACAAAGACTACAGTCTGCTCTGAGTAGTTATTTCTGGGATAATGCTCACCTGTGGACTAGAATATACACAAATATTATTTTTACTGATCTGTGGTTTCCATGTAACTATACCCTAAAGATGAAACTAAGTCATGTTTAATTAAATTATCTGGATGACCCCTGTACTAATACTGTGTGTGTTGTACAGGATTGCATTAGGCTGTTTTCAGGCAGGTAGTACACTTTGAGCGTATTCTTTCCATGCACTATTCTCACCTTGGCAGCCCTCCTCTCCCACTAGTCCTATATTCTCCAGTTTCACTTCTACTTTTATGTCATCAATAACATAGATTTTTTTTAATTAATTTTCTCCTTTTTCTTTTTTTTTTTTTTTTTTTTTTTTTTTTTTTTTGCCTGCATGACTGTACACCAGATGCATTCTAGAGACCAGGAAGTCAGGTCCCCTGGAACTAGAGTTATGGGTGTGTGTGAACTGCCATGTAGGTGCTGGGAATCAAACTTAGGTCCTCTGTAAGAGCAGCCAGTGCTCTTAATCTCAGTGTCATTTCTCCAGCCCTGTGTATAATTTTTATATGTATGTTTTAATGAGTTTATTTTTTAAAATTCTTGGGTTCGTAGCCAAACTGTATAGAATGTATAGATGTTTTTCATGTAGCCTCTTGTTTCCTGCATTCACAGCCTCCTTCATTATCAGCATCCATCCCAGGATGGTATATTTGTTGAAATGAGTGAGCCTGCATTGTCATATTATTAGGACCCAAAACACATAGCTTACATCAGGGATAGCACTGGTATTGTACACTCTGGGTTTGTACCAATACAATGACATCTGTTCACCAGTAGTAGCACCATACAGAGTGGCTCCACTCTCTTCACATCCTGTGTTCCACCAATCCATTTTCCCTCTGTCCTATCATCTGGCAACCAGGTTTTTTTTTGTTTTTTAGTATTTTCCTACTTTTAATTTTTTCCAGAATGCCAGATACTTTGATTCATTGACAGTGTGTAGCCCTTTTAATCTGGCTCCATTCAATTAGTATTAGACACTGTTTTCTGTGTATCTTTTCATACAGTGTTAATTCCTTTTCTTTGTGTTGCAGTATAAAATCCATTGTGTATGCCACAGTTTATTCATTCTCACACTAAGGGACAACTTGCTTGCTTTCATGTATAGGTTTTGTGTGGACCCAAGTTTTCACTTCTGTTGGAACTTCATATCATCTAGTCAGAATATGATCAGTTTTGTAAGAAATTTTCAGACTGGAGACCAAGTGTGGTGGTGTGTACCTATAATTCCAGCACTTGAGAGGCAGAGGCAGGAGGATCACAAGTTTGAGATTAGTCTGGGCTACATAAAGTAGGTTTAAGATGAACCAGACTACATGGTGAGACCCTGCTTCAAAAAATAAGTTACCAGGGAGGTTCTAGGAGAAGTTGGAAAGGGAAAGAATATGACTTTTTTAAAGTAATAATAAAGAGCTGGGTAGTATTGGCCCATGCCTTTAATTCCAGCACTTAGGAGGCAGAGGCTGGCAGATTTCTGACTCCAGTCTGGTCTACGGAGTGAGTTCCAGGACAGCCAGAGCCACACAGAGAAACCCTGCCTCAAAAAAAGTAATAATAAAGAAGAATTCTATTGAGAAGGAAGGAGGGAGGAGAGAGAGAGGGAGAGAAGAGATTGACTCCTTATTGTTCCAGTCTCCTCAACCTTGGTATTGTAGCTTGGTAACTTAGCTTTGACCATTGTAGTATTAGAATGGCCCATTAGTTTAATTGGTGGTGTGATGTAGCACATCTTTATCTGCTTATCTTCTGCCTGCACATCTTCTTTGTGAAGAGTCTTATTAAGGTACTTGAGCTCTTGGTTTTCTGGGCTTTTCTGATTGTATTTGTTGTTATTTTGAAACAAGGTTTCACTGTGTGCCTAGGCCAACCTCAAGCTCAATTCTCATGCTGAGATTACAGTTATGTATCTTCACCATGCCTGGCCTCCAACCCACTTCCTAAAATCAAGTTGTTTTCTTATTACTTCTTATTTCTTATCTTAACTCAGTTAACTGCTGAGTTTTGAGAGTTTGTTGTTTGTTGAGACAGGGTTTCTCTTTGTAGCTCTGGCTATATTGCAACTTGCTCTGTACACCAGGCTGGCCTTGAACTCACAGGAATCTGCCTGCCTCTGCCTCCAGAGTGCTGGAATTAAGGTATGTGCCATCACTGCCAGGTGAGAGTTCTGTGTATGTTTGTGTAACAGTCCTTTGTCAGATAAGATTTTTCTTGCAGTTTATAGGTGTCTTTTTATTCTTGACAGTATCTTTAGCAGAGGCTAAATTTTCAAATTCAGGTGAAAATCAGTTTATGGATTGTATCACAGATTTTACATTTGGTGACAAATCTAGGAGTTTATATTGTTTTGTGTGTTGCATTCAAGTCAGTGATTTTTTTTTTTTTTTTTTGGTAGGATGGGCATGTATGTGCCATGAGGGAATCATAGGACAGCTTGCAGGAGTTGGTTTTCTCATTCCATCATGTGGGTTCCAGGGATTGAACTCAGGCTATCAGGTTTGGTGGCAAGTGTCGTTAGTCACTGAGCCATCTTGCCTACCTGTGGTATATTTTGAGTTAATCTTTGTGATAAGGATAAATTATGTGTTGAGATGAATTTTTTGGTGGCTCATTAATCCGGCACCTTTTGTTGGAAAGCCTATCTTTTCTATCCTCCATTCTTTTTTTTTTTTTTCTTGTACACAGTTCAGTAGATGGTACTTGTGTGAATCTTGTTTCTGGGCTTGAACTATTTCATTGTTCATGTTTGTGTTTGGGTGTTGTGTTTTGGTTTTTTTTTTTTTTTTTTTTTGGGTATCTATTTATTTGTTTATTTATTTTGAGATAGCCTGGACTATTTGTGTATAGGGTAGCCTCAACCAGGTGAAGTGCTAGAATTAGTATGAGCTACCATGCCCAGCTCCATAGCATCTTGGTTGCGATACATTTACCATAAAACAGTCCTAAGTTTTTCACCTCATCTACACTTTAGAGAAATTTGTCCAAGCTGGGGTGACACACACCTTTAATCTGAGCATCTAGAGGCAAAGGCAGGAGGATCTCTATGAGTTCAAAACCAGCCTCATCTACAGAGCAAGTTCTAGGACAGCCAGAACTACACAGAGAAGCCCTGTCTTAAAAATAGAAAAATTTGTCTAGTATAAAAAACTCACTGGGATTTTGATTAGAACTTCATTAAAATTCTAGATTAAGGAAAAACTAATATACCAACAATATCATTCTTCTGATTTTCTGCATAGACAGTGTATTAACTACAAGTAAAGACACTTTCCTTCCCAATCTGTAGATATTTTCTTCTTGCACGAGCAATGGTAAGAGGTGCCATCCTGCCTGGTTTCTGATCCTAACAGGAAACTCCAGATTTGTTACCTTTAAGTTCAGTGTTATAGTTTTTTTGTTTTTGTTTTGTTTTTGCTATTCTCTATGAAGCTGAAGAATCTTCCCTCTAGTATTATTACTGAGATTTTTTTTTTTTAATCAGGAAGAAGTAGGTTTTGCCAAATGGTTTTTCCTTGTCTGATTATATGATTTTTCTTGCTTAGCCTGGTGCTATGAATTAGTTAATATCTGAAGGTTGAACCAGTCTTGAATGGAGTAGTATATAATTTTTTTCTATAATGTCATATTTGATTTACCTAATATTTTGTTGAGGATTTTTCAGTCTGTTCATGAGAGGATATTAGTATGTAGGGCCTTTCCGCCCCCCCCTTAGCATTAAGGTAAAGCTTGCCTCGTAGAATGCATTAGGAAATTTCTTTTCTGTCTTGTGAAAATAGAGGGTTGTTATAATTTCTTAGAAGCAGAGTTCATTGTTGAACATTGTTGGGCTTTCTATTTTAAAAGTTTTTTAGTCAATGATTCAATTTCTGTAGATAAGGCCTATTTGGATCATCTCTCTATTCATATGTAAGCTTCAGTAGATAACATCTTTCAGGGAAGTGGTCTGTTTCATCTAATGGATGAAATTTGTGGGCAGAGGGGTGTTCATAGTACTCTATTATCATTGAATGTCATATATATGTGACTACACCTTATGCACCATCCCTTGTGTGTGGTCTCTTTTACTAAGAAGCACGGGGAGATTTCCTCTGGTATTTGTTGTGAGGAAGTACACACCCCTCTAACTGGGTCCTCTTAGAGCTTTCCATTTAACCTTCTCTGAGTCTCTAGCAGTAGAGCTGTTACAGTTACGTGCCGCCTGGGTTTGAGGCTGCCAATGCACTGTGAACAGAAGCACACTCATTGAAACTGTTCCTGGCCCCCTTTCTCTGCAGGTGCACTGACAGAGTGCTACGATGAGCTGGGGAACCGATACCAGCTGCCAGTCTATTGCTTGTCACCACCAATCAACATGATAGAGGAAAAGAGTGACATAGAGACTCTGGATATCCCGGAGCCACCTCCCAATTCTGGACATGAATCTCAGCTCCGATTGCGCCTCTCCACGGGCAAAGACCTGAAGCTTGTGGTGCGCAGCACAGACACGGTTTTCCATATGAAGAGGCGTTTACATGCAACGGAGGGAGTGGAGCCGGGCAGCCAGCGGTGGTTTTTCTCTGGCAGACCTCTCACTGATAAGATGAAGTTGGAAGAGCTGAAAATCCCAAAGGACTATGTGGTGCAGGTTATAGTGAGCCAGCCTGTGCAAAACCCAACACCAGTGGAGAACTGAGCTGGGCTGAGCTGGGCTTACCTGCTTCCCAGATTCCTCAGCTCCTTTTTATTATCATTTCCTACTCTATGGCGTGAAATTTATTTTCACTGCTCTGAATTCCCTATGAATGAATTTAGTTCTGAGGAATTACAGTGAAAAATTCCATCTGTGATGGAGACCAACAAAAAATAATAAAACACACAGAGCCAGCCTCTGGGACTCCTGTAACTACAATTTCTGATTTGAGAGGCAGTTAAGAAATAGATAACCATTTATTTTAAAACATTTATCAACTATGTAATGGCTGTATTTAAATGATCTGGAGTGTAAACAGGCACATACCCACCCATAGCACCAGGCACCTTTTGGATACAGGATTTTTAAAACATATATGTGAAATTATATTTCCAGAACCATCAATTTTCTTTTTTTCTTTTTTCTTTTTTTTTTTAAGTGGAACCTCAATGAGCACAGGAGTTTGCTTCTCTCTGGGTTTGTATCCAGATTCCACCAGGAAGCAGTGGAGACTGCAGTTGTCAGTGTTACTTCCCCTTTCCCAAGTTGTGTGTTCCTTGTGCACATTCACTTAGTTCCAACACGCTGGCAGCAGGCACCCTCTGGAACACTGGGCAATAATTTAGTAAGTAGTCAGAATTTGGATTCTCAGTTGAGAAGTCTCTTGTCTTGCTGCATAGTAGTTTTAAAATGTCTGTGGTACCCAGGCTTGAGACGGCTAGCTACTATGTAATGCCTTCACTGATCCTGCCACTCTGCTTGGCCATTTTTGGAGCTGACTGACCCTAACTATATATTTCTGGCCAGGCAACACAGAAGTGGAGAATAGCTGTTTCCACTCCAGAATATTTAAAAAAAAAAAAAAAAATCAGTGCTCTCTTCCCTGCCTTGCAGGAGATATAAAACCTACTCTGCCTGTTCCTGGGAAAACTGTGCCTATTCTCAGACTTGGAGAAAATTCCAACTCAAAAGTTTCAAGTGTGAAAGTTTACTGGTATCACATAAATAATACTAGTGAGAACAAATGGTGGGCACCTGGCTTTAGACCTGAGTGCTTTTCACTTAACTGATTCTAGTCATTGCAGGTGGCAGTGTTCCTCCCTCACCTTTCCAACAAAGGTAAATTAATCACCATCTGCCCAGGAGGTTAGGGGACTGGAACACAGCGAGCCAGCCTTACCTTCTCTGGAGAAAGCTGCCAAAGGTTGTATTTAATCTGGAGCCTCTTAAAAGCTGGTTCTGCCCGGCATGGTGGTACATGCCTTTAATCCCAGGCCTTGGGAAGGGGAAACAGTCAGACCTCAGAATTTGAGACCAGTCTGGACTACAAAGCTAGTTCTAGGCCAGCCAGAGCTACACAGTAAGACCTTGTCTCAAAATCTAAAAACACTTGGTTCCATGAGAAGTGGGCTAACATGTGACCATATATATCTTTGAGAGTTAGTGAGATGTGAACAGTAGATGAAAAAGGTTCTGTGCTCTTCTCAGTAGGGAAATAACCAAACCTCCAACACCTATTTGGATGTAAAACACCATTCAAATTTTAGTGGCTAATGAAATTGCTATATATTTTAAAATGTAATGTTTAAAGTGGTATTAAATTTCCTATAGCCTGTTTAAATATATCTATAATTGTGATTTAAGTTTCTGAGAACTTACAACCACTTGCCTAATTCTGTTCATCATTTTAAAGTTTGTGACTAAACCTAATTTAGATTTGATGGTGACTGAGTCTACTTCCAGGAGAAGCTCACAGCTTTAACAAGGGAGGATATTTCTTTACATCCCCATGTGGAGGCTCTAGGTTATTTCAGTGCATCGCCCCCACCATCAAGAAAGCGGATTCTTTGCCACATTGACCGTCTCTCAAAGTCCATCAACTGGAAAGGCGTGCCTCAACCAATTATTTTTCTAATGGAAATTTGATGGTGTCACCAATAATCTATGTTTGGTAAAAGGCCTTGTTTCTTGAGAGTTTGACCTCTCTACGTTTTATTTTAAAGGAACATATACTTTGAATAACGATCCTCCAGGTGTGTTTAGCCTAGGTGAGAAAAAAACATGGTGCTGGTAATTGTCAATAGATTGATGTAAGATTGGATCAATACTTGATGTGTATAATTTTAGTATGTAGGGGTTTTGTGCTTTTTAAAAAAAAAAAAAGTTCAACTTTTCTCTTTGCCTTTGCTTTTATTCTGGGTTTATGGCAGTCTCCCACATCCTACGGGGAAGTAGGAGGCCCTCTTCCCTAAAACTGGTAGTGAGATCATGACCACCAAACTGAAGCTCTGCTACACCACATAATGCAGGTCGCTTAGAGCTGTGCCTCAGCAGCCCTGCAGTCTTGGTCTAAAATAGGTTGGTCAGGATGGGGAACATGGTTCAGCCAGTACTGTTTGCTGTGCTGCATAGGCGATACACGAGGTCTGTGGAGTTCAATACTCAGCCAGTTGAGCCAAATTAGGAAGTTCAGATTTTTCATAGTCAAATCTAAGTCTCACCAGGGATAATTGCACACACTTCTAGTCCCAGAATTTGAGAGAGAGAGGCAAACTGAGTTGGAGGGCAGCTTGGTCTACCTAGTGACTTGTCTTTAACAACAACAAAATCTGCTTACCTTGTATGGCCTCTGGGTTTCTCCAAAGGGCCTTCCCCATTCCATAGGATACCATCTTCTTGCTTAGTTTTCTCTCACTACTTCATTGTTACCTGGAGCTTATGTGTGTAAAAAGAACAGGACATTCATGGTCTTTCTCAGCGGTAGGGGGAAGATACCTCTCTTAGCAAGTGGGCCTCACTCAGCTGGTTTCATCCTGTGATGTATTTTACTTAGAAAAGGAATCCAGCTGGGGTCTTAGGGTACAACTAGTGACCTGTGACTGCTGTTGGAGTCTCTTGTGATGTGGCCTGTTAGCCTGTCATCTCCAGTTCTGTGGCAAGAACCTACATGAGGTCTGAGATACGAGGCCTAGGATGGTGAGGAGATTTGAGAAGCAAGCATTGGGGGACGAGATGACCACTTTGCTCAGGCAGTGCCCCCTCAGAGTTCCTTATTGCTGGTAGTGGTGTGGAAGAATCTGCCTGTGCCCTAGAACACTCGTATACAAGGAAGCAACATGAAAACCGCAGACTCGAAAACATTGACACACACACAATGGAAACCAGGTCCTCACACATGCCCATAATCTTATTGCTGAACCAGGCCCTGTGTACTCATTTTAAAAACTTAAGTCCCCCTGCTCCAGTCCCCACCCCACCCCCGTCCTCCACCCCTCCAAAAAAACAGGAAAAAAAAAAACCAGCACTCAAGAGGCAGAGGCAGGCATATCTCTGAGTTCAAGGCCAGCCAGGTCTACAGAGCAAGTTCCAGGACAGGTACAACAGAGAAACCACCTCAAAAAAGAAAAAGGGGAAAAAACGGGCTGGAGAGATGGCTAAGCACTTGTTCTTGCAGAGGACTCAGGATTGATCTCCAGCACCAACATGACAGCTCACAACTCTCCATAACTCCAGTTTCAGTGCCCTCTTCAGACCTCTTGAGGGAACCCGGCACTCACATGATGCACAGACATAGAATGTAAGCAAAATACTCAGGCACATGAACTGAATAAAAAGCCCTAAAGCAAAGCAGACTTGGATTGGTTTTCTTTGTATTCCTGCTTCCAATACAGATTCAGTTTACTAATTTGTTTGAATTTTAGTTTTTATACAAAATCTCATTTATAAATTAAATAACTCCTGATATCCTTTAAGAACTGCCAAGAATTTTGTGCTTTGATACTTTGAGACAGTCTCACTATAAAGCCCAAGATGCCCTTCCATTCAGTCCTGCCTCAGCCCTCGGGTGTTGCAGATATAGACAGTGTGCCTCTGTGCCCACCAAGGACCTCCAGTTCATGAAAATGCTTTGAAAAGGAATGTTTTAAAATCTGATTGGATGTCAAAATAATTCTGCAAGTAAAGACGCTTGTCTCTGAGCCTAAGATATAAGTTTGATTCCCTAGAACACACATGGTGGAAGAATCAGAATCAACTACAACCACGTAATGTTTAAAAATAAGTCTTCCGTTCATTATACCTTTACAGTGCCCCCTGACTCCCGTGGAAAGACAAGTTAATTGTCTGCCTACTCTTTTCAGTTCCCCTTCCCTCTACTCCAGTCCCCACAGGAGCTATTACCCTTTCTATAGCTCAAGACCGTGTTTGGGTGGGAGAAGAGTCTGTTTGAGTGACTTCCCCAAGAATCACACCTGGACTCTAAAGAGTTCAGTGGCGAGGCCCTTTGGCTTGGCAGTTCTCTGGCTGCCTGTTTTCACTTTGGAATGCCAGCCTGCACACACATAATGCTTAGTAATCACAGACTTACTGTTGGAAGGGCATGGGGACTGATGGAAGATGCTTGCAGTTCCCTAAAAACAATACCTTTATCTCCAGAAAGGAAGTGGCTAATTCTAACTGGGGTTTGCTTTTGTTGGTTCCATTCTCACTGTGATATCATGGGGAGAAGTATCTAGTGCCAGCTGCATTAATTGTGCTCAAAGGCTTGTTAGCAAGAAGAACTACAAAAGCTGAAAAGCAAGGTTAGGATATTTAAGAGACAATCCCAGAATATGGACTTTGATTAATTAGTTCTTTTTATTTTGGCTAGTGGTGCTGTCTACATGCTGAGTTTTACAGCTGGAATGGTACTTCCATCATGGAGTCAGTTGTGCTAAGTTCTGGGGCCCTATTATAGTTGCTACTATCATGATACAGTCCCTTGGGGAGAGGTTCCCAAGTATTATGCCAAAAGAATTTTTAAATCATTCAAGTTGTCTACATGGTCTCTACATAGCCATGGCTGTTCTAAAACTCACTCTGTATACCAGGCTGCCTTCCTACTCAGAGGTCCGCCTGCCTCTGCCTCCCAAGTACTGGGATTAAAGGCATGCTAACATGCCTGACTCATGAAAAGTTAAAATTGTGCGAGGGCACATAATTACATTTTATCCTAGTTAATTATATTGTTGCCTAAGCACTTACTAATAAGCCGGGTAATAAGACTCTAAGGAACACACAGCCTGAGCTGGGACAGTGACATATTCCTGCAGTCCCAGTTAACCTAAGGCAGGAAGATCATTTCATCCCACAAATTGGAGAACAGCCTGGGCAACATAGTGTGAGTCTCAAAGAAAAAAGGAAAAGACAGTTTCCATATCCTTTAAAGTCAACCTACTGAGTAACCATTGGCCAACTTGAGTCTGACATCCAGATGGGCTTTTCCTAGGAAGGATCCTGAGATCATTGGCAAACAGTAAGAAAAGGCCACTTCCTTCCAACTGATAGCTTCAGTAAGTTATTGGGTATCTGTGAGCACAGCTGTGCTAAAAAAGCAAAAGCAAATGGCCATGTGGACAGAATGGCTGCTTGGGTCTGAGAGTGTAGCTTAGGTATAGACACCCATTTTTGATAGTTGGGCATGGAAACACATTCCTGTAATCCCAGCATTGGGAGATGGAGGCAGGAGGATCAGGAGCTCAAGGTCATCTTCAACTATATATTAAGTTTGAGACCAGCGTGGGCTAAGTGAGACTCTGTCTCAAAAAAAAAATTAAAAGATACTGGGTACAAATGATACACACCTTTAATTGTAGCATTCAGGAGGCAGATCTCTGTATTTGAAGCCAGACTGATCTACATAGCCAGTTGCAGGCCAGCCAGGGCTACACTGTGAGATCCTGCCTCAATAATACATACATACATACAAACACATACTCATTCATACATACATACATAAGTACATACACTAAAGATATCCAATTTGGTGCTTTAATTCATTGTGGCCATGTTAACTTTAATTAGTCGTGCTCACTTCTGTATCAAATGAATCGACTCTGGCTCCACCCAGTGGAATACAGCTTCCTTAGATGAAGATACCTCTCTCTATCTTTTCCTTTCTCTTTTTCTTTCGCTCTCATTGCTTCTCTTTCTTTCCTCCTTTTCTTCCTGTCCGTGGATTTGTCTGTGCAGAAGATTGTATACAGCTTGAATTCCTTGTAATTAAGCAGCTTTTATTAGGAGAGGAGAGAAAAAAATTTTACAAGAAGGTTTGGTACGGTGGTAATCGTTTGTGTCTTATTATGGACTCTTGGAAACTTAGAGGCTCAGCAGTTAGGACAGTTGCAGGCTGCCTGGGGCCTAGTGCCCAGGAACAGTCAAGGCTGCCGCAGACTCTTGGAGCAGGGCCACTGTCATTGTCCCCTTGTCATACACACACCCACCCCAACACACTGGTCACCTTCTTCCCTGTATGCGGGCACAAGTCACCTTCCTCCCCAGAGCTTTTTCAGGATTTTGCTTACTTGGTTCTATCATAGAATTTCCTTTCTGATTATTCAAATCTATAAAGGCTTCCGTGATCAACAGGTTATCACCATGTTAGTCTACCTTCTCTAAACCTCTGTAATTGTGTCTCTGTACCACATGATGTGGCACTTAGCCAATCCTTTCTCTGCCAGGGCCTATTTGTCTCAGTTCTCTTCCCAGCCCCAGCCTCAGCCTGTAGCCAGCCTTCTCCACTCCATCCCCACCAATGATGCAGGACATGGCCCTCTACCCCACGATTCACAAATCTGCACTTACTTTGTCACCTGTGATGTCAAAGTCATGGAAGAGTTCGTGGAGTTCCTGCCTTTTAATATTGAAGAGAAATCTGTACATGTCGAAATTGTCTGCACCTATTTTCATCTCCCCATTTAAGTCAAGCAGGTCGAAAACTGGCCTGGAATGGCGGTACATAAATTGCTCTTCCAGATGGTTCTATTTTGAGAGAAATGTGTGAGAATATTGGTGCTACCCTGTAGGGGGTTACACCAAGGTTTGTATAGTCACCAGCATTCCCTAGAGAGCTCAGAGCAAAAGGCAAACTCCCAAACTTGGGGAAAAGGACTGTGTGAAGACAGACAAGGCCCACACGAGCCCCTGCATTCAAGGGACACTTCTGTAGTGAGCAGTTCTGTTTAACAGCCTTCACTCCACCAAGCATTGACAATCTCAGGAAGCGTTGACCTTGCTACTTGCGCAAGATCCCTTTCCTTGAGGAGCAGAAGCTAGCAAACACACAGCTAGAGTCTCATGGTAAGAGTGGAACTCACGGAACAATGTCCCTCTTCCCTTTCTTTCAGCCTCAACAGAAAACTCTGGGCCAAGGGACCAGGACAGGAGTGAGTGAGGTACTAGGGGTTGGCTGCTGGTGCTTTGAAAATCATCAGCCCATTGGAGGGTAGGCAGGCCAAGAAAAGGAGGGCAGGGGCAACATTACCAAGAGAGGCAGTGCGGGAGGGCTCAAGACTGCGGCAGCTGGAGAGAGAAGCTGGGAAGGTTCACGGATACCCAGGTTGGTGGTCTACTCAGGAACCAAAAATGAATCTCCCTTTTTATTTTCTTTCCACCAATACGTAAGGGTGGAAAAGTGCTCCACTGTGCTCTCACTTCAGTGCGGGCTTTGTCAGGAGGAAGGCAACCCAGCCCTCCTCCCCTGCCCCAGGCTAACCCTGGCACTTGCCTGATGTGACAGCAGTATGCAAATCAACACATAGAACTGGTCGAAACCAATCTCTCCCACAGCATTCCAGTCCAGCATGTCAAATACCATCCTGATCTGAGAGGCCTTCAGGCTAGTCACATGGCGGAGGAAATGAAAGAACAGCACATCTGAAGGGAGAAAGGATGATGAGATGGATTGTTCTAGAATAGTCCCAAAATACTAAATCAGGAGCCGCATAAAAATGCAGCAGTGTGCTGGATAGTGGTGGCGCACGCCTTTGATTCCAGCACTCAGGAGGCCAAAGCAGGCAGATCTCTGTGAGCTCGAGGCCAATCTGGTCTACAGAGTGAGTTCCAGGACCGTCAGAGTCATAACTGAGAAACCCTGTTTTGGACAATAAAGAAAGAAAGAAAGAAAGAGAGAGAGAGGGAAGGAAGGAAGGAAGGAAGGAAGGAAGGAAGGAAGGAAGAAAAGAAAGCAAGCGGTAGTGCTGGAAGCTCACTGCACTGCAAAGAGGGATGACAGTATTTTGTTTCTGGCTTCACACTGAGCCTTCTGCAATCCCCCTAGCCCTTGCTGTAGAAAGCAATGTGCCGAGGTATGGAGGCGCATGGCCACTGAGTTGGCTTACATGTCCAAGACAACATGGGTGGTGGTCACATGTCACCAGTGACAGACCAGGTGCTGATGAGTGACACAGAGTGTTCTCTGTTAAAGGAAGGAGAGTTTCATTCTTACTTTGTTAAAAATGTTAACATTTGGGCTGGAGAAATGACTTTGCCAACGAAGACACTTGCCATGCAAGACCTGGAGACCAGAACCTATGTAAAAGCGTAAGGAGAGGATGACATCCCCAAAGTTGTCCCCTGACTTTCCCATACATATCATGCATGTACAGAGACACACATAAAATAATTGTTTTAGGTGCTAAGGTCTCCCTCAGCCTTTCCCATGATTCCCTTAGTTAGAATGGGACATTTAAAAGCCATTCTTTTGTATGAAAGTCTCCAGAGTTGTCATGCTTCCTCAGAGCAGAGGCTTCCAGCTGTGGTAGGAGGGAGCCTTCCCTGTGTGGTAAGCACTTCGGAATGCCACGTCTCACAAACCCTGAGAACCTGACAAGGTGATAGCACACCCCACAGCGCATCAGCTGCTTAGGGGGCTCGTCAAACTGCAGTTCTAGACTCAGGAAGTGTGGCACGGGACAGAGGCCATGTTGCTCCCATACTCCGATGTGACGTGGGTGCTGCTGGTCTGTGGGTCTCACTTTTGAGCGACAGAGTTGGACTCGTGGGTCAGCCTGGTGGCAGCTGGCCACTGATTATAATGAAGCCACATTTTTTTGTGTGTTAGTTAATACACATTCAACCAGATACACGCAGGGAAAGTACTGTAACATAAGAACAGGAAGGTTCTTATTTGTCGTCCATCGTCCACCATCCATCAGCCATCACAGCCAGAGTAAGACTGGAGCAGCAAACACTGAAGTTGATGTACGCACTGGGTGGGGCATTGGGACTGTGTGTACAAATCAACGGGATTTTCAAGTGTGAATTTAAGTGCGTTTCCCGTCTATCTTTTTCATTTGTTTTGTCGTTGATACGGGGTCTCACTTACAGCTTCATGATGTAGAAGACCAAGCCGGCCTCAGACTTGCAGCCATCCTGCTCAGCTTCCCCTTTGCCTTTTTTCTTTCTTTCTTCCTTTCTTTCTTTTTTTTGTTTTTTGTTTTTTGTTTTTTAGAGATAGGGTTTCTCTGTTGTAACTCTCGTTGTCCTGGAACTCACTCTGTAGACCAGGCTGGCCTTGAACTCATAGAGATCCACCTGCCTCTGCCTCCCGAGTGCTGGGATTAAAGGTGTGCGCCACCACTACCCTGTCCCCCACTTTGTCTCTTGATTACCAAAGCAATCTTCAGACCTGGGCGTGGCGGCTCATCCCAATAATCGTAGCACTCGGAAGGTTGATGCAGAAGGATTGCCATCAGTGCCAGCCCAGCTTGGCCTAGAGAGTCAGGCCTACCCTGTCTCAAAAAACAAACAAGGGCTGGAAAGATAGCTCAGCAGTTAAGCACTGGCTGCTCTTTCAGAAAGTCCAAGTTCAATTCCCAGCACCCACCTGGTGACTTACAATTGTTTACAGCGCCAGTTCCGGGGGATCCGATGCTGTTTTCTGGCCTCTGCAGGTACCAGGCACGAAAGTGGAATATAGACATGCATGCAGCCAAACATACACATAAAATATTTTTGAAAATGTTTTAAAGAAAAACAAAAAATGGAAAGTATCTCTGGGCTCCACTGAGTTTATAAAACACTTCATCTGGAATCCCCGCTCTAAGTAGGCAAGAGCACAGTGAGCCTGTGGTCACAATGGTGGCCTTGGCCCAATGGCCACCTGACAGTTCCTCCTGTGTGCTCCCCCGGGTGTGAACACTCAGAGCAACAGACTGTACACACACAGGGATGGCAGCGTGCTCCTGGAGATGTGTCCTGTGGGACCTTGTAGCTATGGAATCGATGCTGTTTTGCAGCAAGACGACTCTGGTCCCCCAAGTCCCCAAGGCCTGAAGTTGTTCTCCCAGGAAGCGAGCTGTAAAGCTGTGCCGCCGCTCTTTCTGGTCACCTAACCTTGGTGATCAGAGAGGAGGTTTAGACCTCCTCTGTGTCCTTGGGGAATTATTTGGTTACTAGGGAGATGAAACTGTCCCAAGTGTTCCAAGTAGACAGTGTGGTGCCCAGCAGCTGTCTCATCTGGACCAGGGAAGCCTCGCATCACATGTCATGCCAGTCTGCACGCACAAAGGGCATTGTGAGGAATGGGAGGGGTCTTCAGTTCCCTGTTTTTGTTTTCAATCGTTCCAATGTCAGGGCCTGAACCCATGCTAAATATGTCTACTACTGAGCTACAGCCCCTATCTTTACTGTTCGTTTTTTAAGATTGACTGAATGGACTCAAAAATCTTTACTGAAGGGCTGGGTGTGGCGGTGCGCACGTTTAAACTCAGCGTTCAGGAAACAGAGGCAGATGGATGGATCCCTGTGAGTTCCAAGATTAGGCAAGGCTACATAGTGAGACCTGTTTCAGAAAAAAAATTTTTTTTCTTTCTTCAGGGCTTCTCTGTGTAGCCCTGACTGTTCTGGAACACGCTCTGTTAGACCAGGCGTGTGTCACCACCACCCAGCTAGAAAATCTTATTTATACAGAGGCTTAAAAAGAATCTAGGGTTTTTCACCTGGCCTTCTGTTAGTGTGTGGGTTCGGTGACAGAGCCGATGGCCAGCATTTTTGGTAAGTTACAAATACCATGAGACACAGATGATCCTGGTTAAAATCATCTGATCCCAAAACAAAACAAAACAAAATGACATTCGAAAGGACCCTGTGGGGGCGTGAGGGGGTGGGAGAGACATGAGCGGGCAGAGGAGGTGACATGCTCATCCAATCACCGAGGAATTGTGGGTAGAGCCCAGCCTGACCCTGGGGCCTGTGGTTTCATCCTCTGCACTGCACTGCCATCAGTGTCAGCCCTGTTGGCAGTTTCTCTCTGGCCTTCTTTGAGGAGATGAAATAAGTGGTAAGGAGACTTCGGGCTCTGCGCAGGGAAAGAACTGACCGTTCAAGGTGTTCCTGTGGTGCGCGTCCAGAAGGTGAAAGTACTCCATCAAAGCCTTCACATTTCTCAAAGACAACAGGCAATAGATTTTGTCCAGGTAAAGGAACCACAGGAAAGACCCTTGCTTCAGTTTCATCTCAGCAGCTTTCAGCCGAAGACTCTGGCAACCACACGGAATGGAGAATTCCGCCTCAGAACTAGAATGTTGGAAAGGGTCCTTGAGATGACATGGCAGACCTGGAGGGGACAATAAGAGTGAATGACATGGCTTCTCACAGTTCTCCAGCTTCCTTGTGGATGTTTACTGTCTGACTTGTGGCCTTTCCCTCTGTTCCTAAAGCAGCTGTTCTAATCACAGGCAGCTTAGATGGGGAGGGGCCGCCTGAGCCCAGTGCCAGAGCAGTTCCTGAAGCTACCCTACACAGTATGTGCTTGTGAGGAAGGAAAGTGGAAACACACAAAGTACTGAAAGATGCTCACACAAGTCTACTGATATGAAGCCAACGAGAGGGAATTTATGCTATGTAGATGTTTAAGTCACACATATACAGTAGTATACTTTGTCTCTATATATCTGTATATATGGAGAGAAAGAGAGAGATTGTCTTACTAAATAAACATCCTGGCCCACCTGGAACTCACTCTGTAGATCGGGCTGACCTGAAACTCACAGAGATCCACCTGCCTCTGCCTCCCAAATGCTGGAATTCAAGGTGTGTGCCACCCATGCCCAGCTAAGAAGGAATTTTTAAAAGGCCAAAGTGTATCGAGCCAGAAGTCAAAAGAGGATGCCAGATTAACACAATCACCGTTGTCTTTCTTCTGTTTTTCATAATGAACTATTTCAGGCCTATCTAAAGGCAAACAGATTAGTAGGCTCAAGCTTCATGCGCTTACCACGCAAGTCAACAAAAATCAATTCAGTCCATCCCAGGTCATCTATATTCATTCCACCCCATCACGGTTGGTTCCTGGGTTATTTGGAAAGCAAGTCTCAGACAAAACAGCTTCTGTGCAAATAGTTGAATTTATATTCTGAAGAACACGAGTCTTCAATGTGATCACACCCACAGAAAGTCATCTCTAACACCCTCAAATATCAAGTCAGCATTCCATTTCCCTAATGTTCCTTAAAAGTCTGAAGAGCTGACTGCTTCAAGCAGGAGCTCCCGGATTTATGTATCATTTATCATATTTCATAAATTTGGTGAGGGAGCAGGCAGTAGTGATGAATGCCTTTAATCCCAGCACTCAGAAGGCAGAGGCAGGAGGATCTCTGTGAGTTCAAGGTCAGCCTGATCTACAGAGTGAGTTCCAGCACAGCCAGAGTTACAACAGAGAAACCCTGTCTTGAAAAAGCCAAACCAAAAAAAAAAAAAAAAAATTCTTTTGGCTTTTTGAGACAGGGTTTCTCTGTGTAGCCCTGGCTGTCCTGGAACTCACAGAGATCTGTCTGCCTCTGCCTCCAAAGTGATGGAATTACAGGTGTGTGTCACCACTGCCTGGATCGTTTTATTTTTCAAACTTGTATGTTTCTTTTTCTTACAATTTGTGTTAAAATTTTTATTGATTATTGTGTGAATGTGTATATACACAGGTGTGTGTGCCTTGGCACTGGGCCATCTTCTCTAGCCCACAACACTCCTTTCAAATTTGGCTATATGTCTCTATGCATACATATATGCATAGGTGTTCATGTATATGTAATGTATATAGTGTGTACACACACAGTTCTAGCTAACCTTACAAATCGTGGGAGTCTCTGATGTTATGACTGGTTGGTCAAAAACCCAGACAACACCCTGGACTTACAACTAGAGTGTGCCAAGTGTAGAGCAGTCTTGTGGGACTTTCCCCTTAACCTGTGGGGTCTATGCTAATTCCCAGTGTCAGAATTAAACTGACTCGTGGGACACTTCAGTGGTGTCTGCAGAGAATGTTCCCACACATTTACTTAAATCAAAGGCAGATTAAAAGAGAATAGCACATGTTTATTTATTTGTTTACTGTGTCTTATTTTTTGGTTTTTGAGACAGGGTCTTGCTGTGTCTCAGGCTGTCTGGAGCTCACTCTGTGGCCCAGGCTTTGTTTCCTGGATGTTGGGATTATAGGTATCCACCGTCGTGACTGCTAGTTAAATTGTCTGTGGGAGGGAGTGTTCATAAGGAAACAAAGACCCAAAGAAATAGGTGTATCTGTGTGATGTTTAGGCGTGGTGAAGAATGGAAACTCCTTTGTACGGGAGTGTGGCCAGAGGACAGAAAGGACACCCGATGGGTCCTTCCGGAACAGGGAGGGGCCTCATTGTGTGAAGGCCCATAACCACTTCTGCTGTTTTCTCAAATGCCGAAGTGACATATTCTGGGGTCCTGTGTCAAAGACTGTCACACGCGTTTGCATCCATCAGCTTTATTCATAATAATCAGATGGATAGACCCAACTGCCCCTCAGTGTTGAGTGTATTAATGACTTTGGTATTTCCATACAGTAGACTACTACCTGACGATGAAGGTGAATGAGTGACGAATACATTCAGCGGAATGAACCTCAGAAACATGCTGAGTTAAAAGAAGTTAAAAACAGGCCAGTGTGTGGTTCACAGCTGAGCACAGCATGTGAGCAAAGGCCCTGGGGTTAATCTCCAGTACTGAAAAAAAAAATTGAAAAGAGTGGGAATCGAATTGCCTGAAGAGGCAACAGAGAGGTTCTCTGCCCTGACTGTGGTGACAGTCTAATCTTGGCAAAACTCATTAACAGTGAACCTTAAGGGGTGCACTTCTATTTAATATAAAGTAAACCTCAAGGAACTGGATGTTCTTTTGAGACAGGGTTTCACTATTTAACTCTGGCTAGCCTTGAATTCGGAGATCCACTTGCCTCTGTCTCCTGATTAAAAGTGGGATTAAAAGTGTAGGCCACTATGCCTAGCCTAAATTGATTTTTGTTTTTAAATTTTTATGGGCGTTTTGCCTACATGTATGTCTGGGCACTACCTGCATGCAGTGCCTAGGAAGGCCAGAAGAGGGCATCATATCACATGGGACCCGAGTAACAGGTGACTGCACTGCCTTGTGGGTGCTAGGAATTGAATCTTCCTCTGGAAGGGCAACACTGGGCCATCTCTCCAGCTCCTTAAGTTGATTTTCTTCTTAAGTTAAAATATATGGCCTACCTGGGGGTATAGTTCCATCACAGACCATGTTTCCTATGTACAAGGTTCTGGGTTCAATCCTCGGTAGCAAGGAAATATCCACACTCACATGAAGATAAAAGCAGGTTTGAGTATATCAATATTCATACTTGTTCAACACAAGACACCATGAGCAAAGTTAACATACAGATGAAAGGTTGAGAGAAAACATTTTCAATATCTAAACCCAACAAAACATTAATTTTTAAATTTTATTTTTTTAATTTAAAATTTTATTTTTTATTTTAAATTTAAAAAATTTTTTAATTAAAAATTTAGTTTAAAAAATTAAGCCAGGTAGTGGTGGCCCACACCTTTAAGACCAGCACTCAGGAGGCAGAGGCAGGCAGATCTATGAGTTTGAGACCAGCCTGGTCTACAGAGTGAGTTCCAGGACAGCCAGAGTTACAACAGAGAAACCTTGTCTCAAAAAACCAAAAAATAATTTTTAATTCAGGTCCAAGGAGATGGCTCAGTAAGGCCTGGGGGCCTGAGTTAATCCCCAGGACCCACATGTTCTGAAACTTGTCCTCTGACTTCTGCGTGTGTGTGTGTGTGTGTGTGTGTGTGTGTGTATGTGTGTGTGTGTGTACACTCACACACATGAATTCGTGCACACACAAATGCACACACAAAAGTTTTGGACTAAAAAAGGATAGGAAATATGATTTTATTTCTAAATGGGCAAAAAGTGGGACGTGGTAGTACTTTTAATCCCAGCAGAGGCTGGGGTATCTCTGTGAGTTTGAGGCCAGCCTGGTCTACATAGCAAATTCCAGGACAGCCAGGACTACTACATATACTCTCCGTAGTCTCTATGTCACAGAGAAACCCTGTCTCAAACAAACAAAACAAATGCCCACAGTCTAACAGCAAAAATGGCAAAGGGCACTGACGGACCAGCAATTCAAAGAAACTGAAAGTCTTCTAATAAAACTATGCAAACTCAGCCTCATTAATTGAGATATACACATCAAAAACACTAATTGTGGCACTTACCAGGAATGGGTAATTTCTATTTTAAGTTGTTTAAGAAAGCAGGGTGGGGGAAGGGCACATCCCTCTAGCTGTCTTCATCCATCAGTAGGTCAGTGTGAGGCCTTGTGGCCAAAGACAGATGAAGAAGGGAAATCTGATTTAACCTGAGTTTTAAAGTAGCTTTGGTTCTATCGAGCCTCCTTTAATTGCAGCTTTTTCGATTAATTTACACCCCCCGAAAACTCCTTACAAAAATAAAAGTCACTCTAGTGATTTGGGGGAAGTTTCCCAGGGTGGAACTGTCACCATAGTTCTGTTTCCGGGCACTTCATCCCCGGGTGAGAGACTCCTTGTCCTCGCTCTCTCCAGTGAGTCCTCAGGTCTGGCAGCTAGAGCCAACCGTTTGCCTTTTCTGGACGTGTCACATAAATGCAGTCCTACCTCATGTGGTCTTCGGGTCTGGCTTCCATCACGTAGCATGGCATTTCTGAAAGGACCTTTCTAATTTTATTCTCCCTTTGTTTTCTTCCGGCGCTCCCGGGACTGGTCAGCGCGTTCTGACCCCCTGCTTACCGGTTACAGCTGCACAGGCTGCAGCAAGCCCCACTGAGCCGAGTGACAGACCCACCCTTCGGCTGGTTCACAGGTTGCCTCGATGACGCAGTCTTATGTGCCACCTCTCTCTTTTAATGATAGAATTCAGTAGCCGGAGTGATCGGAACCGGGGCAGCCTCTATTCCGGAGCCCTTTACTCGCATCCCCGGACATCTTGTCCCCTCTGCAGCCAGCTTTCCGAGTGGGAAACCGCACTTGGCGTTCGCGCACCGCTCCAGGAATATTTTCGGACAGAGTCCGGAGGAAGCTACACGCTCTCTGGAGCTGGGGGTGCCCGAATGAGACTCACTTGTTCAAGGGGAGGGTCAGCATCACAGGCCTGAAGCTGCTCAGCCCGCAGCACTGTGCGCTAGAACCCACAACCTGATTCTAGGGAAGGCGCCGGGCTACCTTCAGGACGCCAGCGGCTAAGGTGGAGCAATGAGGGTCCGCGGCCACGATGGCGGAGGACAGACAGTCCCTGAGGTGTCTCCGGATTTATCTCTAATGGGGCTTTTTGTTTTTTGTTTTCGCTGTTTTTTTTCCCAGATAGGGTTTCTCTGTTGTAACTCTGGGTGTCCTAGAACTCACTCTGTAGACCAGGCTGTCCTCGAACTCACAGAGATCCGTCTGCCTTCTGAGTGCTGGGATTAAAGGCATGAGCCACCACCGCCTGGGTCTTTTTTTTTTTTTTTTTTAATTGGTAAAAGAACTAAAAAGTTTTACTTAATAAGGAACATATCTACAATATAAGTCCCTAAGGGGGACTTTTGTTTGTTGTCCCGAGTCCCGGCCGTTCGTGGCTGGCGGGGGCGGGGAAAGCCCGGATTAGGGGCGCGGAGCCCCTGGACTCTGCCTTCTGTGCGCTCGGAGGCAACACTGTTCCCGAGACCTGCGTGGGAAACCTGGGGAAGGGCGCTCGGAACCCGCCTGAGCCCAGTGGGGAGATGAACACCGAGGACCAGCGTGAGCCCCGGGACAAGGGCCACGGGCGTCCCGCGTGGGAAGCGGGCGAGCCAGGCTGCTGCGGGCGCGTTCTGCGCGCTGATGCACCGGCTGAGCACCGACGACGGTCGCGGGGCGCCAGCCGAGCTCGGAGGTTTGGGGTTCCGGACGGCGCGGCGGGCCCTCGGGCCGGCCACCCGGCGGACTACAGTCTCCAGAGTGCCCCGCGGCGCGGGCGGAGCCGCGAGCTCCCGCAGCCAATTGAGGGGTCTCGGGGCGCCGCGGAGCAGGTGGAGCCGCCGGTGCCGGGCGTCCTGCGGGCGGGTCCAGGAGGGGGCGGGGCGGGCCGGGCGGGCCGCGGTTCCGGCAGCTCCCGGCAGCCGCGGGAGCACTCGGTCGGCGCTGCGCTGCGGGGAGGGGTGCTCCGCGAAGCCGCCCGTCCTCTCGCTGCGCTCCGGACCCAGCATGGCTTTCGCCAATTTCCGCCGCATCTTGCGCTTATCCACTTTCGAGAAGAGAAAATCCCGTGAATATGAGCACGTCCGCCGGGATCTGGACCCCAACGACGTATGGGAGATCGTGGGCGAGCTGGGCGACGGCGCCTTCGGCAAAGTCTACAAGGTGAGGGTCCAGACCGTTGCGCCTGGCCAGCCCTAGGAGCCCCTGACCCCCGCGCGGCTGCTTCTGAGCACTTCCTGTGTTCCCCGCACAGGACACAAAGGGACGTTTGTAGGACCTCAGCATCCCAGGGGGCTACCCTAGGCACCCCCAGGAACTCGGTGATAGGGACACATCTTTTAAAGCGGGGCCACACCGATGCTGTGGGAATGTCCAGGCACTGGGCTGTGTCTGGTAGGGTTGGGAGTCAGGGACACTGCTGAAGATGAGCCTACGACAGGGACTTGGGGAGGGCAGAGGGTCCCCGGAGTGAGCAAGGACAGGTTGGGACTGGAGGGCTCAACGGAAGGCTAGGACAGGGTCCTGTGACTACAGCTGCAGGGCACAGATTTTGGCTTCTGGACGCCTGAGTCACCGGAGGCTCCCTGTCTGCAGTTACCTCTAGCCTGGAGGAAGCCTGGGCAGAGGCTGTGCGGAGGAGTGGGTGGGGCGGAGATGATTCCAAACAGACACGTGTGCAGCCGGACAGCTCCTGGGGTTTGATCCTCTGAGCCAGTTCTGAGTGCCTAGATTGTTGTTTAAGAAGCCAAACTCATCGATCTTGACTCCACCCTTTCTCATTTCCTACAGGAACCCCTCACCTCCACCCCATGATGTCTTGCTATGTTGCTCGGGCTGGTCTCCCAACTTGAGATCTTCTTGCCTCAGTCTCAGGAGTAGCTTGGACTGTAGGCTTGGCCACTGCAACCCGGCTTCCCTTAGGAAAGCTTTTACTGAGAGACTCCCATTAACTGCCTTCCTAATTCATATATCTCTATCCTCTGGGCTTCTGTAGTTGAAGGCCTCATGGACCCTAGGATTACCCTTTCAGGATGCTGGAACCTGGCCTTTTCCAGCTCCCCACGTTTGGGTTTGCTCTGGTTTGCTTGAAGTTGGTCTGCTAGAGTGTCATCCCGGAAGTGGGAAGTGTTCTCCCTAGGAGAGGCGCATTGGCATTATTGGGAAGCTTGTTAGAGACTTCTCAACCAGAGGCAGGCCGATCTCTGAGTTGGAGGCCAGCCTCCTCTACATTGTGAGTTACAGGACAGACAGAGCTACACAGAGAAACCCAATTGAGAAAACAAAAACAATCAGAAAGAAGGAAAGAAAGAAAGAAAGAAACTAAGATTCTCAGGCCCCACTCAGCACTTCAGATTAGAGTGCTCCAGAGGCTTAGAGCAGCTGTAGGTTGGAGGCCAGTCAGACCCATGGAGACCTCCTCTCTGAGTTGCACTTCCTGTTAGAGGGCTACAGAACCCCCACTAGAGCAAAGTTCCCAGGGTTGGAGAGTCAGGCAGAGGTCACCTGGCATTCCAGCTGAGTGGATTTGCTGTCCTTCAGCAGAGGAAATGGTTTGCCCATATTTGGGGGCTCCCAGCCCAGTTCACCCCTTCCTCTGTCCTCACCTCCTTGCTCTGCTGCATCTTCCTAGGGACATAAAGGGACGTCCTCAGCCTCTCGGCTTTCTCTGATGCCGTGAGTGCCCCTGCTTGCCTGCTCCCGCAGAGGTGTCCTGACCACTGTGAGGGCCACTGGCTTAGGTCAGCTCTCTGCCTGACTCATTGTTGCTAATGTTTAGCCATTTTTCAATGCCTGGTCTTGGCTCTCCGTAATGTTTTTTTCTCTGTTTAGAAACTTGAAGTCGTCTTCTTGTGTACCTATATGTGATGCTCTCTATTTTTGCTTTAGAGCATAGTCCAGCTTTTTAAAGTTTCCTACAAAGTGTCCTGCTAGGCTAGCAGAACCTCATCTGTCTCTAGTTTGCCCTTCGTCCCCACCTAGGTGTCCTGTTCTAGCTTTAAACAGATCTTTTTTTGTTTGTTTGTTTTTGTTTTTTGAGAAAGGGTTTCTCTGTTGTAACTCTGACTGTCCTGGAACTCACTGTAGATCAGGCTGGCCTCGAACTCACAGAGATCCACCAGCTTCTGCCTCCTGAGTGCTGGGATGGAAGTTGTGTGCCACCACCACTCAGCTAGACAGATCCTTTTTATTTAAACCCAAATGCCGAACTTTGCTTTCCAGAGGGTAAGAATCTCCTTTGTCATTTTTTGCTTGCTGGGTAAAATGCCACTCTTCTCAGGCAGTACCAAAGCATATGGATCCCTCTGGAGACTGACCTCAGCTCCCAAAGCAAGACAAGGCAAAGGGATATCAAGAGGACCATGTGGCAGCTGGTACACCTGGACAGTTCGTCAGGGTCAGTGTGCATTGGATAGACAAAGACGGTCCCATGAGACTATAAAGGGCTGCCCAGTGCCGGGCCTTGCATGCAATGCATTCCTGACATGTTTGTGGTAACGCTGACATAGGCACTTCAGGTATATAGAAATGTGGCAGATAGGGTGACTTATAGCACCGGATGCTTGAGGATAGCATGTGACTGTCACTGTTGTGTACCTACTATGTGATGCTCTCTATTTTTGCTTTAGAACATACTCCAGCTTTTTAAAGTTTCCTATAAAGTGTCCTGCTAGGCTAGCAGAACCTCATCTGTCTCTAGTTTGCCCTGTCTCTTGACAAAAGTGTCATTTCATTTTGTGTTTAAGGCTTTTTTTTTTTTTTGTATATGTGCCCACAGGTGTGTAGGTGCCCAAGCACATGTGTGCAAATATGTGTGAAGGACAGAGGTTGATACTGGGTTTCTTCTGGTTTCTACTGGGAATCACTCTCCGCTGTATCTTTTGAGACAGGGTCTCTGCTGAGCCTGGAGCTAGCTGATTGAGCTAGACTGGCTGGCCAGTGAGCCCAGGGATCTTCCTGTCTCTGCCTCCCCAGCCTTGGAATTAGAGGCTCTATATTGCCATGCCTGGCTTTTTCTCATGGGTGTTGAGATCTGAACTCAGGCTCTTTCTTGGGCGGCAAGTCCTTTATCAATGGAGTCATCTTCCCAGTCCTTCATTTTGTGCTGTTTGCTCAACGTGGCTCTGGCAACAGTAGGTTATAGGATGCATGTGGGTGATACATAGACACTCTGGTGCCCAGGTGAGGGAAGCCATGCTGTCTAGGGTTGTGTAATTATATGCTGTACCTCCTGCAATGACAAAATCACCTGATGATACATTTGTCAGAATGTGTCCCCATTATTGAGTGACACATGTCCATGTTGCCTTAGTGTGTGGAATGCTGTTCTAACTAAAGTTCATGTGTATAGGTTTACTGGATTCCAGAGGGTGGAAGGGACTAGAATCCACAATGCTAGGGCTTACTTGAATACTTTTTCCTTAGTTTCTAACTCAAGATATTCCCTGTTCACAGCGTCCTGTGTCCTTCCACCAAGCCTGCCTACCCTGCAATGTTTCCTTGGCCCCTCCAGGAGGACTTACATTGGCTTTTTTTTTTTTTTTTAACTAAGACCCCTCTAATCAAGGGCCTTGACCTTTATCCACTTCCTGGTTCTTTGGCCCAGTCACTGAGGCAGTATGAGACAGAAATCCCATATTGGTTAAATGGCTGGGATCAGCTATTGCCAGTTGGCACAATACCAGGGAAGCAGTTGGCTGTGTGTGTAGAAAGATGCCCATTCCCACTCCCATCCTCTAAAGAACAAGGCTTCTCGCCACAGCTTCCATGGTAGGGCTTCCCCTGTGAACCCTTGGGAGGCTCCATTCATGGTGAGAGAGTCCCACTGAGCCGGGAGAATGGGAGCATCTTCGGTCTCCAGGACAGGGAGCCCTTTCCCCCTCTGCTTTCTGATAAGCCTTAGTCTGTCAGCCTCAGGAGAAGAGGAAAGAACTGCTTTAGTCCAATGTCAAGGCCGTTCTTGCCCAGTTCCCATGTGATGGGAAGTTGGTTTCGAAAGAAAATCATTTCTAGTTCATTACTCGAATTCAAAGTAAGGCTTATGGGTGACATGCTTTCAGAGTTCTTATCGTGAAAATCATCTTCTCTAAGTTGGGGTGTGGGGAGGAAGTGTTTAGTCTCTGTAGTGGAAAGCGCTGCCCTCAGCAGAGCCTGGTGCAGAGTTGCTGGTGAATCATGGGCCCCAGTGCTTTGAGGGGTCACTGGGTACAGAACTGAAAGGGCCAGGCTAGTCCTTTGCTTTCTGGAGATTGCTTTGGCTTTGAGCATTTGTCTATAAGCTTTTAACAGGTTAATATCAAGATGGTCAGGGAGGAGACATAAAAGAACTACAAAGAAAAAAAAAGTCACCCTAAGTCCCATAGATTGCTATGTTTATATTCTTTGATGCTGAATCCAGGGCCTTGTGCACACCAGGCCAATATTCCCCCACTGTCTGTATGCCCAGCCCGAATTTCTGTGTCTGTTTTTAGGTCTTGCTGTGCTTCCCCAGGCTGGCTTCAAACCCTAGCCTCAAGCAGTCTTTCTCCCTCAGTCCCCTATGTGGATGGTGATGGTGATAGGACTCTGTGCATGGCTGTCTTTTTCATTTGATTTTTAAACTGCTAACAAATTAAAATCGACCAGTTCTTGTGTCAGGTACTGTAGCGTGCATTTTACATATTCTGTAATGTAAGACACATATCCTCAGAAGCACAGATCTGTTCAGGCTGACCTGGTGTGGATAGGAAATCCATACTGTGACGGTCAGCAGGGGATGCAGGAAGGTCATAGCTTGGGGGGCGATGTGGGTGGCCTGCTGTCCCCCCAACAGTGTGTGGGGGTATCCTCATGCGTTTTGCATTCCTTTGATTTGTTCTGATCAGCTGTCATCCACCTTTTTTTTTTGCCTACCACTTAAGCCAAGTCAACTTTAGCATTAAGATAAAATTGCTCCCTGGCATGCCAATGGGCCTGGCAACAAAAAGACGCTTTCAAAATTAGCATCATAGCAGAGCCGACTAGGTTGATGAACAGCTTGTTTGGAGAATTCTTCCTAGGTTTTAAATATGGTTTTAGGCCAGACCCCCAGATGGAATGGCTGGTTCAGAGGGCATGCCTGGCTTGAGGGCAATTTGGAAAATACAGTGAGATAAATTTATGGAAGGCCTTTTGCTGCCTTTTCTTGCCAACAGCCAGCCCCAGAGTTCTCGTGGGTCCCCAGAGAGTGAGGGGACTTGGGCTGCTGTGCCCAGACCTCAGGTGCCCTCAGCCCTGCTGGCTTTGGGAGCTGTTTGTGTCTGGCCCGCAGTGCTGAGGCCTCCACCCCTCTAGGCCAGGCCTCTCTTTCACCCCCTCGGCTCCTTCTCAGAGTTGGAAAGCCTGGGTTTCCTCCAGGCTCCCTCGAGGCTGCCCAGGGCCTCCTGTATTCTCCTCCTCCTCTTCCCCTACAGTCCCCTTCGACTCCTACTCCGGAAAGAGATCTGCCCCTAGGCAGTAACCTTATTTCCTTTCGGCCTAGTATTTTAAAACTCAGTCCAAGCTATTGTGAGCCATTCCTCACTAGTCGTAAAGGCTGCCCCGGCCCTGTCCCTGGAGGGTACCTGGTGAGGATCTGCTACTTCTAATCAGCCTGGTTGCAGGTGGCCTTGGTCAGGTCCTGCAGCACCATGCTGGTGTTTTCAAGCAACCTCAAAGTAGGCCAGGGTGGGTATGGGTATGGCTAGACAGACGCAGGACTAATACTCACCTAACCCCTATCTCTTGAGGTTACCTAGATGAAGAAATCCTCAGGGCTGTCCTCTAGGGGTACCGTACCCCAAGGCAACTGCTGTGGAGGGCAGCAGGATCTATGTTCCATACTGGCCCCATTTGTTCACCAAACCAGCGGCTTTCTCTGTGCCTCAGCTCTGTCTGTGAGGAGGCATCCACAGTGCAGAGGAGCCAAGGAGAGAGGAATAGCTTTACTCCTGGTCCCCACCCAGGCAGGGCCAGGATTGTTTTATAACTGTTGACATTCTGGGTGATGCTTCTGAGAAGGTCTTGGCCTGCCACTGCCACTTAACTGGGAACAAGACAGAGAGTCTGTAGTCCTGCAGCTCAGCTGAGGCACACGGGCACTGGTATCAGGCTCAGTCTTCACTGTGTGTGTTCTCACCTCAGGAGGAATTAGTGATCCTGGGACCAGATATGCGGGATGGTGCCCAGAACACAGATCCGGGTTCTCCCGTATCTCATGCTCCGCTGTGGAAATAGTCACAGAACGAAGTCGTAAATCAGTGTATTGGTGGGTCACAACGAAACAGGGGACCTCTGCTGTGGTTCTCAGATGTTTCTGAAGACATTCTTGGCTTTTACGTTGGTGAAAGCTGGTGGTCTGCCTAGAGTACGTTTCATGGTAGATGCGGGGATGGTAGGGTAGACGCGGGGATGGGCAGTGGATAGCTCCCTAAGGCACTGACAGTAGCGCAAGATAACTGTCTTTTGTCTGCAACATTTTTATTCTCCTAATCTTCAAGTTTACTCATTTGGCCTTGGAGAATTGTTAACACAGGCACAGCCTGCAGCTCCCTCCTACTCCCCCACCCCCACTGCATCCGGGGAACTTCAGCATCCCCAGCTTGTGTCCACTCTCCTCCAGAGGCCAGTAGGCCTCCAACTAAGTTGTAGCCACCGACACTATTCTGAAGACTGCCACATGCTCCGGAGTGAGAGCAGGAAGGCAGAGCCCTCCGGTTAAACAGATGAGCACCGCTGCATCTCCATCAGCCGTCAGTGCAGTCGCCTCCACTGTCCTTGGGAATTGGTCCCAGGAGCCCCGCTGACACCTGTACCTGAGGAAGGTCAGTTTTGTCATATACAGTAAGAACAGTATTAACATAGCATCCCTCGGCTCTCCATCCTCTCTGGATAAATTCTAATGCCTAAGACACTGAAGTTGCTGTGCGAATAGCTACACTGCATCCCAGAAAGAAGACCAGAGAAAGGTCTGTCCATGTTCAGTACAAATAAAGTCACAATAAATAAATAGATAGATAGATAGATAGATAGATAGATAGATAGAACCCTAGGGTGGATGTGGAAGCCACAGATGTGGAGGGCTAGCTGCATCTGTCACCCGCTTGTGTTACCTAAGAAAAGACTTGCCTAGTAGTAGTGTAACGGGGCGGTGGTGGCGCACGCCTTTAATCCTAGCACTTGGGAGGCAGAGGCAGGCAGATCTCTGTGAGTTCAAGGCCAGTCTGGTCTGCAGAGTGAGTTCCAGGATGACCAGAGTTACAACAGATAAACCCTGTCTCAACCTTCTCCCCATCCCCCCCAAAAAGACTTGAACCTTGACGTCAGAGAGAGGTGAGAGTTCAAATCTTGGCCACTGTGTGATGAGAAGTGAGTGGCTTGCCTCTGAGCCTCAGTTTCCACATGTGTGAGGGGAGCCACCCTCAGAGCTGTCATGCGAGTTAGCCTGCCTGCACCAAGGGCAGCAGGAGGTCTGAGCGAGTACTCAGAAGATAGCAGTCTCCACCATTCACCGTGGGCCGGGGGCCGTTCATCAAGAGGGTTTGAACAGGGACAGAGAGCCGTGGTGAGTGGAAGCGGAGGCTGCCTGTGGTCAGGGCAGCCAGATGGTAGTCGGAAGGGAGAGAGAGGGAAGCTGGGCAGGTGAGTGGGTAGGCATGGAGACCCAGGTTGCCCACTGCAGCGTCTGAGCTTGGTGGCCTGAGGATGGGTTTGTGTGACTTTCCCCAGGCTGAACCCAATACCACTTGGCCTTGGCTTTGAAAACTGCTTATGGAAGACCAACAGTAGGTCTCTTAAGGAAACATCTCATGGACTGATAGCTTCTAGTTTGTGTTCCTGCAGGTCCACACCTGTGAGAGCAAAGGAGCCTGGCTGCTGTCCCCGGAAATGTCCTGTAGGCCACAGGAGCCACACAGGGCTACTGGAGAGAGTGACAGTGAAGTACAGTAGTTATCTTAGCATCTGACAAACACCAGCAGAGAGATACTTAGTTTTCTCCTGAAGTCCCTGTATCTGTGCAGACCTACCTGATTTCTGGTGCTCAGTGGTACTCTTTATGTTGAGCACCACAGAGTTGGCCTGGCCTGTGTCCCTACACCTCTGGCATGCCCTGACCATACCACTTACTTCTCTCTTCCCAGTGGTCGATGGCTTTGAGCGTTTGGGCTGCGTGTGCCTGGGTGCCGTCAGGGCAAGGTTATGTCTGCTAGTCCCTTAGTCTCATAGGCATCTACTGTAGCTTTGTAAAATGCGGACAATTAGGATCACAGTGCTGGAGGCTGGGAAGGCCAAGGTCAAGGCTCTCGTAGATTGGGTGTTTGGCAAGGACCTGCCTTTTCATTGTTCATGTGTTGGAGGGGGTGAGCCAATGCCCTGGAGTTGACTTCTCTTATCCAGAACCCATTGTATTCCCAAAGGCCTGTCCTTATGACCTAATAACTGTGTCCAAGGCCCCATCTTCTAATGCTCTCATCTCGGAGTTAGGATTTCCACACACAGGTTTTTAGGGGGGACATAGACATTCAGGTCGCAGCGGGGACCGATCCGAGGGCCTTGAGTGACAAACCGAGGAGGTTAAATATGGCAGTTTTGGTTTCAGATAATGTCCTTTCGATCATCAGCCTCCAAGGTAGCCTATACAGCGTCAGAAAGGACCCCTCTGTGGATGGGACTCAGGGGACAAGGCCATGACCAGACAGGGGCAGTGCCTGAGGATGCAACCAGGTCCCTTGTGCCCCATCTGTGGTGGCCAGGAAGAATGAAGTGGTCCTACTGGCCACGTGTGGAGACTGGAGCAGCCTGCTGGGGTGGAAGAAGTCGTGCTTGGGGCCTGGGTCAGAGCCGAGGACTGGTAAATGCCTAGTGCGGGGCCACCAACCTGCAAAGGACATGTGTGCTGAGGGAGAGGAGGAGAAAAGAGAGCAGAGGGGGTAGGGTGGGAGTTGGGACTTTGGCCGGGGGGTTGAAGGTGGTGTAGGAGCTGGGGTGAGTACCTGAGCTGTGTGGGCCTGAGAAAATGCCTTGCCACCGCCTGCCTTTCCCTCATTGCAGACTCACTGTGAAGGATGAAACGGGACAGCCTGTAGTCAGTCCTCAGCGCCTGGGACACTGAGAGCTCAAGCAAGTGTTAACACCCCGCGTATCAAGCCTCGCAGGTGTCCACAGGAGGGTCACTTAGTTTTTATTGTCCACCGTTTCTTCTTCTTTTATCCTTCAAAAAGGCAAGGAAGAAACGCCTCGCTCTATACCTGATAGAGCAGAGGTCCACAGATGTCTAGTGACTTTTCCAGTGTCACACAGCCTTTCTGTAGCAGGACTGGGACTTAACCCCAGGTCTTTCTAGCTAGGGGCCTGTGCCTTTCTCCTACAGAGAACAGGGGGAAAGCGAGGGCCGTGTTAGGCAGGAGAGGTTGCTTCCCTGTGGTGTCTCCTCATGGCCTTGTGGGGTCTGTGTCTAGAAACATGACCTTCTTTCTGAGCCTGCTTCAAGTGGATGTTGATGGGGGCCTCCTCTGCAGAGGAAGTGGGGACTGGCAGGGCAGCAGAGGAAGTGGCTGGGGCCTCCGAGGGCAGAAGATGAGGAAGGTTCTGTCACCCTCCTGGGCCCTGGTGGTTGGGTGGGGTGTCTTGGAGGCGGACCTGTCATGGGGAGATACTCCCCAGGGGCCTTTGCCCTCCTTCCACAGGCCCCTCCCACTTCTGCCTCCCTTCCCTTTTCGCTTCTGCTTCCCCTTGTTGTGTGCTTTCTCCTTCCTCCATCCACAGCTTAGTGATTCTTTTGTTTAAAGTTAGGAGGAGGTGGAGAGATGAGGCTTGGAGGCTGGTAACCAGAGGGTTAACTCCACAGAGCCTGACGGAGATGTCTGGAGGAGATGGGCACTCTCCAGCCCCCAAGAAGTGCTGAAGGAAGGAAGTGGACCCTTGCAGGGGGTACCCCTGTCTCAGATGTCCTGGCAGTCTTCCCGGTCTGGCTCCCTGTTCTCCAGAGTGGCACTGCTCACCCTCCTCACCTCGGTCGGGACTTTCCCCCTCAGACTTCAGAATCACACCCAACTCTTGTGGACATTTCCTATGTCCTTTTGCCCTTCCCAGTAGAAAGTTCCTGGGGACAGAATAGGGTGGGCTGGAGAGAGGGTGGGTCACTGGATAGGAAGCAGTTGCACAGAAGAAATGACTTCTGATGGCCAGCGCTCAGAAGACTGCCCACGGTGGCTGGTGTCACTAGTGTATTTCAGAGCCCTTAGTAGAGGGGCTTGAAATGTTCACAGAGAGAGAAAGAGAGAGAGGGAGAGAGAGACAGAGACAGAGAGAGAGAGAGATATGCTCAGATAGCAGCTACAATGAAAGAACGAGCAGATGCCACGTAGTGAGAATTCAGGATTCAGCTCTTAGCTTTCCCCTGCTGTTGCTGTGCTTGTGACCTTGGATATGCCACCTCACCCTCACTCTCTGTTTAAGATCGATTATTACCATTTAAAACACTTTTACACCAGGCGTTGTGGCACATGCCTTGAATCCTACCACTTGAGAGGTAGAGGTAGGTGGATCTTTAAGTTTGAGGCCAGCTTGGTTTACAGCCAGGACTATACAGGAAAACCATGTCTCGAAGAACAAAACAAAACATTTTTAGACTTATTTATTTTACTCTTATATGTAGGTTTTTATTACATTTGTTATAGTACATTATACATGTATGTGTATGAATGTTTTCCCTGCATGCACGTATATGCACCATTTGTGTGTGTATTGGGTCCCCTGCAACTGGAGTTATAAGTAAATGATTGTGAACCACCAAGTGGGTGCTGGGAACTGAACCTGTGTCCTCTGCAAGAGCAACGCTCTTGATCACTGAACAGTCTCTCTGGCCCCTGTATTTTTATTATTTTTTCATCACATGTATATGTGTGTTTGTGTGTGGGTATGTGCACATGTGTGCATGTGCCAGAGTAAGCCAGAAAAGGACACTGAATCCCCCGGAGCTGGAGTTGCAGGTGTTTGTGAGCTACCTGATGTGGGTGCTGGCAACTGAACTTGGGGTCCTGCAAGAGCAGCACATGCACTTAACAGTTGAGCCATGTTCGCATAGCTTTAGGCTCAGCATTTGGAGCTGTGGGGAACTGTAAATCAGAGCAGGACTTGGCTCTGTCGGTGGAACAATGAGGCCAGCCCAGCAGGTGCTCCCCAGCACATAGAAAGCCAGCTAGGCACCTGTTGTTGCTGTGGTCCTGAGTCTGGGCCTAGACATCAGATGATTATGGATTCCTGGGGAGTGACAGGCACATTCCCTGGAGGTCCCTCATTGATTGTTCTTTCTTGTGCTGTGGCTACTCTGGCTAGCTTCCAGAGAAGGTTCCTAGGGTCAGCCTGTGTTTACTGCTCTCTGTGGTATGAGGATAAACACAATTCTCTGGGGATAAAGAAGGCTACCCTGGGGTGGAGTGTGCTTGAGGCCTAAGCTTCCTTTCCCCACACAGCAAATAGCCCAAACTAGAAGACCACCAAAGACTTGGGGATGCCCGGGCTTCTGTAAGCTCGCCAAGGCCCCAGCCGTGTTGCTGTGTCATGGAGGGCGAGTCTAGGGTGGCTGAGGGCACCCTGGATATCAGAGAGGCAGCTTGACTGTCCTCAAAGGAGGAACCAGAGTTGGGTCTTGCTTGTTTCTGTCTTCCTTTCTGGAAAGCTCTAGATTGCCTTGTCCACCTACCTTCTAAAGTAGGTGCTGCTGACCAAGTTGGTGTGCTTCTGACATGTGGCCACTCACACAGGCATGCTGTTTGTCCTCAGGATTCTTCCTACTTTTGCTCTGTGTCTTGGACTCTTTCCAAAGGATTCTCCTCCAGGGCCTCCTTTACCTTCCAAGGCAACAGAAAACCCAGGGGTACCCAGGTCCATGACTTGGCACTGCTGTTAGTAAGGCACTTATAGCCCCAGAGCCCTAAGTGCCAGTACTGGCACTGGTATACAGAATCTGGTGGGGCTGTCCTTCGGTAGACTAGCCATGGTGGGGCTGTCCTTTGGTAGCTGTTGGTGATGTTGGAGATGATGTAGGGAGTGCTTTGTGCACCGAGGCCATTGGTAATGTGCACGGGGGAACGTTAGAGGACTTGATCTCACAGAATGGTGGCCACCTGTGCCTGGGAGCCTGGGCGCTCTCCCCAGGTACAGAGAGGATGGCTAATGGGTAGAGAGAGAGGCTAGATAGGAGGACCAGCTTATAATGCTTTAGTGCAGGTATGGTGGAGATGGAGTGAGTGTGTGTGTGTGTGTGTGTGTGTGGTGCCATTTTACTTTTTTGGATTGTCTTTTGTGAGTGGGTGTTAATTTTAGAATAGCAAACCCCAGCATTTGAGACAGACTGTCACTGTGTAGTCTAGGCTAGCCTCAGAAGTCATCACAGTCTTGCTGCCTTTGTTTGCCCAAGGCCAAGAGCACAGGCAGCGCCACACTTGACGATGTGTTTTAAAGCAGTCGTAGAGTTTTGTTTTGTTGTTGTTGTTTGGCAGAGTCTAACTTTATAACTCTTGGCTGGCCTGAAACTCTCTATGTAGACCTGGCTGACTTTGAACTAATAGAGATCCACCTGCCTCTGCCTCCTGGGTGCTGGGTTTAAAGGCATGTGTTCCCACACCTGGTTCCACAGAGGGCTTTTGGATCCTGCCAGCTCACAGCAGTGGTAAGTGGCTGAGCTGACTGACATGCCAACTGCTGGGTTGTCGTGTACCGCCCATGGATTGAGAGGTCTCTCTGAACCCTGTGAGTACATGCAATTATTGTGCGCTAATTAAAATGTAGAGAAATTAGAGTGTACCATTGGATCCTTTTTTATTAGCCAGGCTGGGCCTGTTCTAAGCACTATTCCCAGCTTAGCTCAGGGGATGCTCTCAGGCAGGAGCCCATTATGTCTTCAGTGAAGAAAGGTGGAGAGCGAGGAGCACAGGGTCCGCTCCAGTCTGCGGCAGTCACACAGCTGACTGTCAGCCTGGGACGGCTGCACCCTGGAGGGATGTAGAGAAGCCGTCAAAGTGCAGAAAGCAGTGTCTCTGAGATGCTCCTCCTTTTCTTCCTCCTCTTCCTCCTTTTTGCTATTCTATTTTTAAGATTCTTTTTCATGTGCTTGTGTTATTTTTAGAATAATAAATAATAATGCGGAAAGTACTGTTGATTAAAAACAACAACAGCGGTGGTCTGAGTCAGGAAAGTGAGGTGGGTCAAAGGCTCCCAAAGTGGTAGGGATTAAATGAGATGTTATTATAAAGTACAACTGCTTCCTTCTCTGCCTCTCTTGTTTGCTCTGGACCCGAGACTCACCTTTCTAGATCACAGCGCACTGTCAGCAACATTCTTTCTTCAGGCAGGAGGCCACCTGGCAAAAATGAGAGCTTTGCCTCCCAGGAGACAGAGCCCACGGCCACTTTCTCCTCTGTTATCAATATCTTGGGGATGGTCTCCTTCCCATGTTTGAAAAGCTGGGATCCAAAGGTTCCCACATGCCTGGCCAAGTTGGACGGGTCGCCCTGCTCCTCCGCCAAGGCCACAGCTCAGTATCTTTGGGCCAATTCTGTTTGGGTTTGGTCCCAAGCCAAAAGGGCTTGGAGGCTTAGTCTTTCCCGGCTGTGCCAGGGTGGCCCGCCGAGCCTCTCCTCCGAGGGAGTGTTGACTGGATGTCGGTGGGAGTCTCACTCCTCTGCTTTTGTGCTGTGTGATCTTTGCTGTCCTCAAGTGTCACTTCTGAAACGTGGCTGGCTCATTTGTCACCGAGTTAAAGCTTGGCAGGGCACTTACTGATCAGGAAGTGCTCCTCTCCACTTGGCAGGGCTTGTTAACTGTGTATGTCCTGACTCAGCCAGAGGCTTTGGCTCCTCTTAGGCAAACAGATGCCATCTTCTAAAAGTAGAGCAGGGTGGCTGGAGAACCAGGAGGAAGTGGACTCTTGTCCTTTCTGGTCCCTCTCCTAAGTGGACTATTCTCATTTTTCTGTAGGGAGCACAGACGTAGCCCTCCTCCCCCCTTTCCGTCTACTTATCCACCTGTCTGCTTAACCATCCTCCCACCTACCTGTCTCAGTTACTTGTCTGTTGCTTTGAAGAGACACATTGGCCGAGGCTACTTACAGAAGAAAGAGTTTAGAGTCAGTGACCATCATGGAGGGGAGCATGACAGTAGGCAGGCTGGTGTGGTGTTGGAGAGATAGCTGAGAGCTCACATCTGACCTATAAACATGAAGTAGATATGGAGGAAGCTAACCGGGAATATCATGGGCATTTGAAACCTCTAAGCCCACCCCCAGTGACACACCTCCTCCTACAAGGCCACACCTCCTAATCCTTCCCAAACAGTTCCACCAACTGGCGACCAGACATTCAAATACATGAGCCTTTGGGGGCCATTCTCATTCAGACCACCACACCACTCATTTGTATCCATCCTCCCACCCACTCATCTACCCATCCATCCCTCTTTCCTCACGTCTATCTTCAAGGCTCCCTCCCTGATCACCACGCCCCATTCCCTGGTGGTTCTGTGCCAGGCTCTGTGGGGTGTAGGCTGGGAGGAATCAGACATGGGCTTGGCCTTTCATAGCTCACAGCCAGCTCTGATCTGAGTTGCCCATGACCATAACACCAGCACCCTGCAGTGGAAGTGCTAACAAGGCACACAGATCTTTGGAGGTGGACGGGACAGGTCCTGGGGTAGACGTGTGGAGTGTCTAGGCTAGGGTTAGACTGTGTGTGCTGGTTAGATGTGGGGAAGCCATGCATGTGAGGAAGGAGCTTGGAGGAGGGTGTGGGTCTGGAGAGGCCATGGCATAGGCTAATCATATGTAATAAGGTGACATTCATATGTAGATAAGGACAAGGCTTGGGGGCCAGAGCGCTGGCCAGGGAGCTCAGGCTGTGTCCATTTAGCTTCAGGAGGCCACTGAGGCTTCACCCTCAGTGTCTGTGATTGTAGGCAGTAGAGCAAGAGCTGGTGAAGGAAGGTTGGGGCCCAGTGCTTTTGGGCTGGAGACCCTGGATGGTTGGCTATTAAGGCAAAGATCTAGGTAGAAAGCCAGACCTGAATTCAAGTCCTGAGGGCCACTTTTTAGCTGTGTGACTGGGACAGGTCTCTTTCTCCCTCTGGTCCTTCCTTTTCTCTTCCACAGAAGGAAGTGATTTATATCTCTGGTCTTCTTGGACCTCTGCTGGGTCAAGGCTGATGCTCAACTTCCTGCCTCTGAAGACATGCTGTAGGACTTATCTGAGGCCACAAGGCTGCCACTCCCAGATGTCTGACCCAACTACATTGGGCACTACTCCTGCCGGCTGGGCTTGCCAGCCTTTGAACCCTGCTCCCCTCTGCTGCCCACTAGCCTCTGGGTCTGCTGTTCCTGGTCCTCTTCTTGAATGGATATTGGTCTTTTCCTTGCATGTAGCCAGTTCTTCTGTGACCTTGTTCCCTCCCAAGCCAGATATCCTCCCCCCAACTCCCTGAACTAAAGACCTCCTATGATTGACAGCTCTCATCACCATCCCATGTATCTTTGTGTATGACACAGTCTAAGAGCCTCTGGTTCCAGTGGCCAGAACCTCATTTGACACATGCCTAGTACAAGCATCCAGGGAGAGGAAAATAGAAACCTTTTAGCCTTGCCTGCACCAGACTTTGGCCATTATGCACACATAGACTTTTATGGACAGGTCAGCTGGAACCCTTTCCTCACACTCTGAGGCCTAGCCAGGTTGCTAGGAGACCTCAGCAACAGCTGTGTGTCCAGGGGTAGGAGTATCTGTACCACTTTTTCTCTTTCTGGAGCATTGAAGATATTCTCTCACCTCTGAGGGGATGTTTTAACCTACTACAGAGGGCTGGGGGTCAAAGCCTAAGTGTAGTGTCCCCTGGAACTTTCTGCAGATGTGAGGCCACTCTGTGCGTCTGCTATGTTTGGTATGGCAGCCACCTCTTGGTCAGGAAGCATTTGCCGCATGGCGAATGCCACTGAGGAACTCAGGTTTCACTTCATTTTACTCCTGTTCACTTATACCTCCCTAGGTAGTTCACAGCAGCCATCTGGACAGCACAGCCCAGGCTGCCTGCCTCTGCCAGCCCGTAAGGCTCTGTCCAGCCAGGTCTGGGGAAGCATTCACCTGCTGTGCAGGAGACCTGACCGGGGCTCCTGTGCTGAGCTGCCAGCTGGCATGGGATGAAAACCACTTGTTCTCCATGGCCTGTCCTCAACCCAGCTCTGTCTGCAGGCATGCACTTTTCCCACGAGCGATTTCATTACCCTGCTTTGTTACTACTATGGCTAAGCTGGTTTTCCTCATTGCTAGATTGTTCGCTTACTGTGTTAAAGGGCTGCTAATGTCCCAGGAAAACGATTTAGTGGTTGTCTCACCATTAAGCATTTAGGCCGATCCTACCTCATTTCCATTGACTGTGAGTGTGATCCTGAACTTTTCTTTTGTTGTCTTTCTTGAATTATTTCTTGGCTCTAAATTCCCAGAAATGAGAGATAATTCAACCGCAGTTATGGCTGGTTGTCACCTTTGAGAGACTGAAGCTATTTATATTCTCACCTGTAATGAGGATTCCTGTTTTACCACATAGTCACCAGTATCTGGTCATTGGTGCTTGTGTTTTGCTAATTTAATATGTGTACAACAATCTGTTTCACTTTTTTAGAGGATTCTTTTGGCAGGATAGCCCTGTGGTTTCAGTTTGCCTGTGGTCTTAGTCATATTTTCCACATCAGTCCCCAGGTCTCAGGTTATCTCTCCTGGGCATCTTATGAATGCCCCTGGGTGGTCATGGTGGAAGTGGAGATGGCCCTTGTTACACATGTGGTCGGTGCTAAAATTTGCTCTCTGTGGGAACATCCCCAAGATGGGAGACTCATTTCCTTTTTGGTAGAAAATGCCATGAGTCCCCATGGAGTTTATTGTCTCACATAACCCAGAAACCTAAGGGCAGCGCCGCTGGGGCCAGCAGGCTCCAGGCTATGCAGTCAGCACTCTGGCTCCTCCCTGTGTGGGCCCCACTCTTGTCTTGTCTTCACTCTCAGGCGGGCTCTGAAGAAGTGACAAGTCGGACTGTCCTGTATACGGATGAGGCTCAAGGGTAGGATGCTTGCCAGGGATTCCTAAGGCCTCGGGTTCCCTGGCATCATTAAACAACAGCAGCAGCAAATCTGGGGCTGGGGAGATAGCCTGCTGTAAGCACTTGCTAGACAAGCAGGAGGACCAGAGTTTGGGTCCACACCACCTGTGTAAAAGCTGGTAATACCAGCCATGGAGCCTGTCTCCAACCGGGGAAAACTGGCTAGACACAGTAGTCAAAACATGAGCTCTGAGTGATTCGGAAAGACACCCAACGTCAACCTTAGGCCTTCACATGCATGTACAAACACGTGCGTCCACTCATATGCGAACACGCGCACACATACATATCATACACACATACATACGCCAAAAAGCCAAAATCCACCTTAGACTTGTTAAAACACAGGACTAGGGATAAATTCAGTGGTAGAGCTCTAGCCTAGCGTGCGTGAGCCTTGGGCCCGAGCCCCGCACAGGAGCCGGGAAGGTGAGGGCGGTGTCCACATTCCTCACCCTTCCACTCTGCAGTTTAGCCACCCTAGAGAATGAAAAAGCCGCTTTTCTGGTAAAGGAAAATGCAAAAAAAAACCCAAAACAGACAAGAAACCATTCAGGGACAGTTTGCCCACCTTGGGTCACGTGCTCATCCCTGAACCGGTAGTTATGGCAAAATTTGGTTCTGACGGGTTGGGCATAGATGTGCACCTGGACTAGGGTGGTATGAGCCCCTATGGATCCTTGGACTAAAGTGAGGCAGCTCCTAAGCTGCCTAAGCTCCTAAGCTTCCCACGAGCAGTGGGAATGGGGTGCCTAGGGCTCATTTCTAGGCAGCTGCAGAAGCGCTGAGGTTCTTGTCTTCTGTGTCCCATTCTCTCTCAGTCACTGTGCTCAGGCGTGGGTCTCTGCATTATTTTTTTGTGGACTCAGTTTTCCATCTGGAGAACGAGAATGGGGACTCAGAGTTTAGAGGCTGTGGCTGAAGGCCTGGCTGTGTTCTGGGATATTGGCTGTTTCCTGGGAGGGAGGGGACCAGTGGTCAGATGGCATCCAGAGAAGGGGAGGGTCTGGGACCTGTCCTGTGCTGGCTCTCATGTTCCAGGTCTCAGTGATCCCTGGCTTGGCTTGCTGTACCCCTGGGGTGGGAGCAGGGCTCCTGGCTGGGCTGGGAGGGGGCCCCACCTCCTTTAGCCTGGGCCCCAGGCTGTCACAATGGGGAGGATTGTTCCCACAGTGTGTCTGGGCCAGAAAACACAGTGCCACTGTGTCTGCTTTCCAGGGTGTGGGTCTGAGGTTAGAGACCGCCAGCAAGCAGCAGGGCCGGGGATCTCTGTCATCCCTGGCCTGGCTTCAGTCCTGGTAGAGATGGACTTTGGAAGCTTCAGTGCTCACTGCCTGCTCACTTCCATGTGTATCTCATTAGCTCATACCCTCACCCCTCTCTCCAGGGTCTCCCTATCATACAGAGAGAGCTTGGGCATCATGCCCCAACCTCCACCTGTACAGAGGGAACTGGAGGCCCAGACAAGACTCATGCTGACTGTATAGGCAGCCTGGAAAGCAGCTAGATTCAATGACCTTGAAGCACTGGGGGGGCCCAGGTCCCATTAATTACAGCTATGACCTTGGTTGTGACTTCACCCCTATGAACATACAGTGTCTCTTTCTATTGAAACAAGTCTTACTCTGTCGGCCAAGCTGGGCTTGAACTCCTGGGCTCAAGTGATCCTCCTGCCTCAGTCTCCCAAGCACTGGATGCTACAGCCACCACTGATCATCCATTTTCTTATACATAAAACAGAAAGAAAGGAAGGAAGGAAGGTCCTCAGCCAGGCAGTGGTGGCACACACCTTTAATCTCAGCACTCAGGAGGCAGAGGCAGATGGATCTCTGAGTTCAAGGCCAGCCAGGTCTACAGAGCAAGTTCCAAGACAGCCAGGGATATACAGAGAAACTCTGTCTCAAAAAACAAAACAAAGAAAAGAAAAGCAAAATAAATAAAGAAAAAAAAAAAAAAAAAAAACAAGAAGCCCCCAGGAAGTACAGTGTTCTCTTTGAACTCAAGATCCAAGTCAAGACCACAGTTCTGGACCCATCCTCTGCTTCCCTTCAGGCCTCAGTCTGCCGTCTGGGAAGTAGGTGTGTGGCCAGTGCCTCCGGGAGGCTCAGTGCCTGCACCTGTCAGGGCCCCTTGCTGTGAGTGGTTGGTACTGGCTATGTTAGTCATTTGTCAATTGAACCTTCTGGAACTGATTTGGTGCTCTGAGCAGTCCGGCTCGTGACAGATCCGGCCTTCAAAAATCACATGACTGAATTCGGCTTCCTCCTCTGTTGACTGAGAATGGCGTTTGCCTTGCAGGTCTGGGTGGCAGCGGTCAGTCGGCGCTGGCTGTTTTTATCATCCACCATTGCAGTATCCTCTGTGGCATTTTGGGAATGGATTGTTGCTTCAGCCAGGCTCTTAAGGAATTTGATTTGGGCATAGTCGCTGCATGGCCCCTCCCTGGTGGGCTGTGGCTTCTGAAATCTAAGCGAGGCACTGGGCACCGACTAAGCAGTCTTGGTGTTGACACTGGCTCCTTGCTAGAGGCCCTGCCCTTTGGTCAATGCTGCTTTTACAGTGTAGGGCAAAGCAGGCTCAGTGCAGTCCTGGAAAACACTCCTCATTTATCCACATTTACTGGAAAACTTCTTTTTTCAGGAAATTCAGGGAAAGGTGGCATACAGCCTTCTTCATCAGAGCCCTCAGCACCGACAGGCAGTGATGAATGGATGGGTTTTGCCTAGCTCACTGTGGTTGAGAAGGTGCTGTGGTCACCTGACCCTCGATCTCCACCCTAAATAGGCCTCACCCTTCCTCTCTGCCTCCCCAAAGGCACAGAGGTGCCTAACTTCTCTTCTAGGAGAGTGAGAAAGAAATGAAAGATGAGAGGGGGAGAGAGAGACAGAGAGAGAGAGGAAGGGAGAGAGACAGAGAGAGAGGGAGGGAGAGAGACAGAGAGAGACAGAGAGAGAGAGGGAGGGAGAGAGAGAGACTGAGAGACTCTAGCTGCTTATCTAATGGATTTTTTAAGGTGTTCTGAACAAGCAGGAGGTGGGGATCCCTACACACCCTGCTAATCTGGGTTCTTGGGCTAGGTACTGGAGGTCTCTTGATCTCTGATCTGAGAACTTTGGTGGAGGAAGGCTGGTCACTAGGAGGCTTTCTTGGGAGCAGGCTTCTGGTGCTACTTTGTTCTTGGGGCTTTGCCTCAGTCCCCCCATCTGCACATGGGCCGATAGCTGCATTTCCCTGGAGGATGGTTGAGATAGTAATTGAGTTACTAAGTGTAAGTCAAGGGTGAGCAAACACTGTCCCATATCGACGTGGAACTGTCATAATCAGTTCAGGGGACCTGGGGCTCTCAGCAGCTCACATAGGACAACCCAAGATGAGAACAGACAGGAAAACACCTGTTTGCATCCTCCTCTCCACTTCCTTCTCAAAGGCTCCCCCTCAAGTTGGTGCCTTCTGGGGACACACCCATCATAAGCAGCCACCTGGTCCCTCCTCACCAGGACCGAGTATGTGACCACCCTACATGGGCCTTGCCCCAGGCGTAGCAAAGGCTATTTGGTTATTGAGGCTTCTCAGTGCTGGAGGTTGTATGGACTTGTAGAGTAGAAATGTAGAGAATCTGTGAAGGCAGATGACCCAGGTGCAAACACCAGGCATGTGCGTCTCTTCTCTGAATGTGGACCTGCTTGTCAGTCTTGCAGCCGGAGAATCTAAGCTGCGGGTCGCTCTGCTCTGATCCCGTTGAGTGAGTATGTATTGTCACTCAGAGGCTGAAGGTGCGTGTAAAGACTGTTCTAGGGTGTGCAGAGACGTCAGCTAAGGTCAGAGTGGGTGGGAGGCTGAGTAGAGCACGGGTCCTCACAGCCCTGGAGCACCCACCACCCTGTGCCTGGTGACAGGCTGCTGCTGGCTTCTCGGGCCGAGTCATCAAACAGTGTGTCCTCCGTCAGCACTGATGCGTGACCCTTGTGCAGCACGGGGGTACACGGGGGTGGGTAAAGGTTGTAGCAGCTCCTTAGCAGCTGGGGGACACTGAGGGAGTCGTGTCCTGTTTTGGGGGTCCCCCTGCCGGGTGGAGTGGTGGCACTGCCTACACCACTCACATGCTTATTTCTCTTTCTTTTTGTAATTTTTGAAAATAGGGTTAATACCCTGTTTATCACATTAGCTTTTCCAAAGCCTACAGTCCCTGTATAGGTCCACAAGCCATGAAGTCTCACTACCATCTATGTTCCAAGGCTTTGTTTTACTATATTTTATTTTTGAGTCACTATCTCACCATGTAGTCCTGGATGGCCTGGAACTCACGATGTAGACCAGGCTTCAAACTCATGGAAATTCTCCTGCCTCTCTGTATCCTGAGCGAGGGGATTCATGGTCTGTGCCATCATGTCTGGCCCAAGGGGGTTATTTTTGTTTGTTTGTTTGTTTGTTTGTTTGTTTTTAAATCAACTCCAGCCGGATGATGGTGACACATGCCTTTAACCCCAGCACTTGGGAGGCAGAGGCAGAGGCAGGTGGATCTCTGTGAGTTTGAGGCCAGCCTGGTCCACACAGTTCCAGGAAAGCTAGAGTTATAGAAACCCTGTCTCGAAAAACCAAAAAAAAAAAAAAAAGAAAGAAATCATCTCCAACAAATTCTGGATCCACTTAGTGACCATCGCATTCAGCCCCTGGTAACCTGAGTTTCTGTCTCTGTCTCTAACCACCCTAGTCAGTCGGATGAGTGGAATCATACAGTATTTAGCTTATTTCACTTAGACATTTCTTGGTGGAACAATAGCTCATGGCATGTATGTATTCGTTTCTTTGGTGGCCCTTAGGTGGTCTCACCCTTGGTTGTGGGGCACTCGGTGTGCACAGGCAGGAATCCCTACTTCCTGTTCCTTCGGTTCTGAACCTGTAGTGAGATCGCAGCGTCTGCGTTGGTCCCTGGAGAAGGAAACTGTGCTGGCCACCCCGCTGCTCCACTCCAGTTCCTCCTCCGTGCCCTTACCGGCTCCTGCTAACTTTCTGTTTCTCGACCATGTCATTCTAGCTGGGGAAAGTTTTCACTCTCTTCTTCATGAGACAAGAAGCAGTGTTCTGCCCAGGTGACACGTGACCAGGAGGCAGTTTTACTGTGGTGTTTGCAGGGCAACCCCGCCATACACACACAAATACACATCTTAAACGGCACATGGCAACAGTGCACCTGTCAGCCTTTTCCTAGCCAGCTGTCAGGAGTTTTCCTCAGAGTTGTTGTTCTGTTTTTTCTTTTCATTTTTATTTTATAAAGATTTTGTTTTTATGTGTGTATGTTTTTTTGTGTGTGTATGCACTAGCCCATTCTTGTATCTATTCCATAGTATGGTTCTTATTTCCTTTTATTAAACACTTAGAATGTTCTTTCTGGTTTGAGCTCCTCTGTGTTGACACCTCGTGTGCCCTGGCCATTCTTGGGAAGTGTCTGTGCTAGGTCAGTGTCTCAGTCCCCTTGGGCGTCTGCCTCTGTCTTCACACTTGTACTGGAGGCAGGGTGAGGGGCTGAGAAGCCTTCCAGGGCTGTCTCCCGCCCAGCCTGCCTCATAACCTGTGTCTCCACTTTCCAGGCCAAAAACAAGGAGACCGGTGCCTTGGCAGCAGCCAAAGTCATTGAGACCAAGAGCGAGGAGGAGCTGGAGGACTATATCGTGGAGATCGAGATCCTGGCCACCTGCGACCACCCGTACATCGTGAAGCTCCTGGGGGCCTACTACTATGATGGGAAGCTGTGGGTAAGAGCGTGTCAGCCTGTGCCCACGTGTCCACCATGCTTGCTCAGCATCTCCTGTTCGGGCCAGGGCTACAGCAGGGAGAAGGTGAAGTCGGCTGCTCTGAGTCCTTGCCTCCCCTTCACGCTCAGGCTGAGGCTGCAGAAGCAGAAGTCCTTGAATCTTGTGCTATAGCTTATGAACTAGGGAAGGCTGGACCTGTTCTTAACCATCTGTGAGTAGAGGGATGAGCATCCCTCATCCAGAGATCTCAAACAGTCCACAGGGTGCTGGTGCTCAGAGCGTTTCAGATTCCATGCTGTCAGCTGGGGGCGGGGGGCGATGTTGGAGGGCTCCCCTGGTAAAGTCTTCACATATGCTGAAGTCTGAGATCCTCTCGAGCCTGAATATGGCACCCCATAAGGAATTCTCGCCTTGTGGTGCCTTGGACATGCAACAGTCCAGGGTTAAGAGAGTAGATTCTGGATGAGCGCCCAGAGGCCTGGCGTGCACAGGGCGCCTGAGTGCTGATCTTGGTGTCATCTGCAGAACTCACAGCTCTCTCTTCTCTGCTCTTCCAACCTAAGCATCACTCTTGGCTCCTGCAAGGGTGCTGGGACCTCACTGGTTTTACAGCATGAAGCTGCCCTGTGGATACCCATGTCATTGCATTGATACCTCTCAGTTGGCAAAACCCAGATGCTCTAGAATGTGCATCTTCAAAACTTGTTCTCTACCAAGTCTTTTTCTTGTGCGCACGTGTGCGTGTGTATGTGTGTGTGTGTGTGTGTGTGTGTGTGTGGTGTGTGTGTATATGTGTGTCTGTCCAGTGGTGGGGATTGAATCCAGGGCATTGTGTATGCTAGGCAAGTGCTCTACCACTGAGCTACGTCTCCAGCCTAGTAGCATATATATATATGTGTGTATGGGATACACACATGCACACATACACACATGTATGTAAATAATTCTCCCCTCCAGACTCTGGACACCAAGGAAGCAAAGCAATGTGTGTGCAGGAAACATCTCAAGTAAATACCATCTCAGCTGGCTGTGTCAGAACCCTGCAGACATTTGGGGACATGGCTGAGGTCCTCAGACACCAGACATCTCAGCCATCACTGGGGCTGTGTGAGCCCAGGTCTCGCCGTTGTGGCTAGGAAGGGTGCTTCTGAAGTGTACATGGATCAGAAAGGGGTGTTTTAGGTTTGATGCACACTACTGTGGTGGTTTAATGTGTATGGAGGGTTTTCCATGTTGAGTTAGCTACAGAAACACTGGGGAGCTTGCTATTGGTGCACACTGTGATGATACACTTGAGTGCGTTTGGAGGGTTTTCATGTCTCGTTAGATCTCAGAACACTGGGGAGCTTGCATGCCCAGTGGGAAGTAGAGTCTTGGCTTGTCATTGACAGAATGCTTGACTTACTGTTGCTAAATGGAGAAACCTGGTTCATTGGAGAAAGAGCTCCCGCTGTTTAGGGAAGCAAAGGAGAGTCAAGAGCCTGTGCATTCACCTCGCAGGCAGGAGCAGAAGCCAGCAAGAAGAAGTCAGTGGTCAAGGGATGGGCTTGGCCCTCCCAGCTTGGTAGTCTGGAATGCCTGAGGAGGGAC